>CM074718.1:316771733-317389233 GCA_037306005.1 Rhinophrynus dorsalis | reverse complement strand
AAGAATCAGGATGTGAAAATACGTAAAAATGTAATTATCTGACTGCAAAGAGATACCGGCCTCTGTGTAGCCTATGCAATGAGAATAGTAAGATGGCTGCCAAAGTACCCCACCCTACCACTATGCAGAAAGCCCTTAAAGGGGATTCTTGTTAAAGTAGTTCTCCATTGCATATGCTCAGCAAGCTACGTTTCTGCATCCATTTCAGAATGGAAAAGTCAAGTGGTCCGAATATTGTCCCCACAGAGACCATGCGATAGCACATGTTCAGCAATTCATTTTGAGCCCACTCTGACCCTTTCAGTGAAAAGGGTGCTGAGAGATATCCCTGTAAATATTCCCCATACAGTTCTATGGAACAAATATGGCCACCACACAATATCCCATTCTTAAGGGGCCATGTTCCAAATATGTAAAAATGAAATTAGGAATAAAGCTGAAATACATATATAAACACTTGGCAAAATGAAATAAAAACTTGAAATAAAGTCAACCTCCGTGGAATTGGTCCAGAAATACACCTGTGAAATGAGCAATCCAATTCCAGGGAAGCCAGTAAATGGAAGCCCTCTTAACACAAATGCCACAGGGGTACACAACGCATTGCATAGCCCTCTGATGCTCGAAGGGTTTATGGGGTATTATATAGACCCAGATCTAAGCATAAAAGTATAAATTTGTAAAAAAAAAAAAAAAAATGATATAGTGTTAACATTCCCTTTTGCTGTAGAGGGGGACAAGAAAAATACACACACACACACACACACACGCACACACGCACACACGCACGCACGCACGCACGCACGCACACACGCACGCACACACGCACGCACGCACACACGCACGCACACACGCACGCACACACGCGCTGCATGGTCTTGCCTGTGGGATTCGACGATCCATGTTCATTATGCTATATTTCTTTGGTGATGAATCTTGCTACATTGATTAACTGGTGTGCAGGAGAACTTTGACCCCCCCTGCTGCCCCAGGGAGGGGCAGACCGCAAACCAGGAGCATTTATATATGTCAATTGCACTTTTACATTATAATATTTACAAAATCTGATGAACGTACTCCCCTCATCTACAGTTGTGATTGCCATCTTATTAAAGGGATAGTAATGTTTCACAAAAACAGCAGCTCCAATTAATCTTCATAGTATTTGGGCCATGGAAAGTGTTATATCAACAATGTTAGAGATGTGGTTCAAGAGTAATTTAAAGATAAACTTTCCCCTTCCCGCCCCTTTTACCTAGTGTAAGCCATCTCTTCTCAGATGTGAATCTGGTTGTAAAACCAAACAGATAACAGCAGGGGACAATCTTCTTCCTATGAGAACAATGAAAGCCCTTCCCCCCTTGATAAGTTTTTCAGGTTTTTCCCTTATCTTAATTGAAGATTGTCCCTCTCTGCAATCTACCTGGGCACCTCCTTTCTACTCTGGCTGAGCAGTGTTACATCAGTAAAATGGGCGGGATGGGGATACTTTGTCATTGAATTACTCTTGAACTACAACTCTGACAGAATTGAAATAAAACTCTCCAAGGTCCAAATACTATGAAGATTAATTAGAGCTGCTTTTATTATGAAACATTACTATCCCTTTAATGCTATACAACTGAAACTACATATATACAATAAAAGACAAAGTAGTGGTTAAATAGACTTCTACAAATCAGTCTGTTCTGTGGAACAAACACACCCTTCGTAGAATGAACAGACAGTGCATTTCAGTGTAACAGCAGTAAGCCTGGAAGGCATGCATGAACAAGGAAAGGAGGAGAATGATGAAATGGAAACATGCAGTGATATACCTGCGGGAAAGGGGGTGTGGGGATAGCTGCGTGGCATTTTCAATGTATTTTTTTTTTTGTACATTTGTATTACAAACATACAGATAACCATTCTATATGTATATACTAGCACTAGCCCCATGCACATTGATACAGCATGCATGTTACACTACAGTATTTACATAAAGAATAGCAGAACCAGAGTCAAGCCATTAAAAAAGGGAATTTTACACATGGTAATCAGGAGTCAATGGGTCCAATTCAAAGAAATGCAATTCTGTAGCAAACAAAGTGCTAAAAAGGGGGAAATGAGAACTCCCCAAATCCACATTGATATGAATAGTTATTTTATGGCTTGAATTTTGAAGTCTCTACCAATCAAAGTTAAAGGGATAGTAATACTTCGTTTTATCTTTATTTTATTTTATTTTGTAGGTATTAAAAAAACATGAAGAACGATATAAGTCTTATCTCTCAAACCTTTATGGTTTATGAGATATTCACAAGCAAAGTTTCCCCCTCCCGCCCCTTTTTCCTAGTGTAAGCCATCTCTTCTCAAATGTGAATCTGGTTGTAAGACCAGACAGATAACAGCAGGGGACAATCTTCTTTGTATGAAAACAATGAAAGCCCTTCCCCCCCTTGACAAGTTTTTCAGCTTTTTCCCTTGAAGATTGTCCCTCTCTGCAGTCTGCCTGGGCACCTCCCTTCTGATCTGGCTGAACAGGGTGGGGGGATACTTTGCTTGTGAATATCTCTTAAACCATAAAGGTTTGAGAGATAAGACTTATATCGTTCTTCATGTTTTTTTTAATGCCTACAAAATAAAATAAAGATAAAACGAAGTATTACTATCCCTTTAAGTCAAGTCAATTGTGCATTATAGTGCAGCTGATTTGCTGCAGAATTGCACTTCTTTAAATTGATGAACATGGTCTAATAGATTATATTTATTTTTATTATATATATATATATATATATATATATATATATATATATATATATATATATATATAAAATAAATAAATAAGGTATGCCATTCATTCATCATCCTGTAGCTAAAAACAGACATTTTATATGTCAGGAATATTTACATAATTCTAAAAGTGCCATGGGTGGGCTCTGTTTCTAAAGTTAATCTCATTCATACAGATAAGATCTTGTTTACTGCGAAAAGGTTTGCTCTAAATACAGACCTAAAATAGCAAAAAAGCAACTACAGGTAATAGTGGATACTATGTAAAAACTTATAAATGGATATCTGCCTGCTGTACATAGGGAATCCTTCCTACAAACATGTGAATATAAAATGCTATAGCTATAGCCCCCTTTAACATACAAGCGTGCAACATACTGCTGACTCCAGTGTAGAAAGGGTTAGTGTCTTCCTCTCCGCTGGAACATAATGCTACCGTTTAGGGAGAGCCACCCATGAAGCGTGTGATTCAGTCACGCCTGAATTGACACTCATGTTCTGACTGTAACGCATGATGGCTAAACAAGAGCTGTGATGTCACAGCTTTTCCTCACCCATCTCAAGCCCACGTACTGTGCGAAAGGCGTGGGGCAACATAATTCTATTCTTATCTGGCAACCATCACCTATTTGGCAGCATACAGAATTAAAAAGCAAAACATAATTAAAGGAAGAACTGACAGCTCAGAGATCCATCCACAGTCTTATCCCAAGAGTGCCTGCGTAAAGATTCCCATAAGGCATTTCATTTCGCTACAAAACAAAAAAAAACAAAAACACAAAAACAAAAAAAAAAAAAACTTTTGCATATCATTACATGCATACTTCCCTAAATTACACTTTGTTGCAAACTACAGTAATACAAATATACAGTTAGTCGACAGTGAGGATTTCCTAAAAATTAGAAGGATTTGTTTGCCATAAGAATTAATGGAAATCTGCAATGTTATACTATTTGGGGGATTAGAGCAGAAATTCAGCTTGAAGACCATTTTAGTTTATGTGTGTATAATACACTGACACTTAACCCTTGTTGGACACACCCCTTGAACTCAAAGGATTAAAAAAACAGGCAGAAGGGATTAAAGGGATAGTAATGTTTCAAAATAAAAGCAGCTCCAATTAATTTTCATAGTATTTGTGCCATGGAGAATGTTATTTCAATACTGTGAGTTGTAGTTCAAGAGTAATTGAATTATAAAATATCCCCCTCCTTCCCCTTTTGCCTAGTGTAAGACACCTCCCCTCAGATGTGGAATCTGGTCTCTTGATCGGACAGATCACAGCAAGAGACAATCTTCTTACTGTGAGCATAAGGAATCCCTGCCCCCCCCCCCCCCGATACATCAGGACAGTCTTGCTGCTCTGAGATGCGCAGTGTTAGATCACTAAAAGGGGCAGGATACTTTATAATTCAGTTACTCTTGAAATACAATTCTGACAGTGTTGAAATAACACTCTCCATGGCCCAAATACTATGAAGAGTTATTGGAGCTGCTTTTATTGTGAAACAATAGTATCCCTTTAAAACACAAGACCGTTCTGGTGCAAAAAGCTGAATCATACTTGAGTAAATTACAAGCACCATTTGATTTAAAGGGTTACTTTAATGTATGTGTAGCAAATGCTTTTGAGACCTCTCCAGCATCCAAAGTGTTAACTTTTGGAAAGCTGCAGTTTTGGATGACCGTTTTTCCACCTTTTCTTTTCTACATTTACCCTATTGTTCAGAAATTAACTGCAGATCTCCTTGGAACAAACGTTTACATATGCAACTAGAGCCACTTTAAATTAAATATTCTTGTTAAATATAGGACACAACTGCCTACAAACACAAGAACAATTCAGTCCCTGTTCCTTTAAACCAAGCATGTCAAACTAAATCTAGTTGAGGGCCTCATAGTCAAACAATTCTCTCTAAGGAGAGCCACAACAATGACTGTCAATGTCTGCACTATTATTTTGTTGGGGAATTCTAGAGAAAAGAATGAAATGTAAGTAATAGAATATTCTGCTGTGGTTGTTCAGATAATCAGCCTCTAGCTAAGCTATTCCCAGCTCTAGTTCTTGAGGCATACCAACAGGTCAGTATTGACAGATCTCTCCAATTCAGCAAATGTGTAGCAAACACGACTGAGCCGGTGATCACGAGCACACGCACTTGGTATGTCCTGAGGACGGACATTGAGAAACACTACTTTAGCTTACCTCTGGGACAGGCATGTGCAACCATTAGATCTTAGGCTGTTGGAGATTACAACTCTCATCATTCCCAGTTAAACAAGAGCTGGAGCACCAGTGGTTTCCTACCCCTGCTCTTGAATGTGACAGCAAACCAAACCAACTAAAATTTGAATTCAGGTCAGAAGGGCCATACCGATTAAAATGAGAATTCCAGCTGGAGGCCTCAGTTTATGTGGCCCCAAGCTGCATGTCTGATCTGTCTGCTTTAAAGCCTTGATGTCACTGGATCTCTACTTTCTATTATTATGATTAACACAGTGTAGAGTTCCCTTGTGAGATCATGAACCAATTTATCTTCGTCACTTCTAAAACTGTACACGATATGTGACTGAATCCATTGTGAGAAATCAGATGCATGACTCAAGAGGAGGAATCACAGAAGGGAATGTTGAGGGGGAGGTTTGGGCTGTATGGCTGGGGGGAGGGAGCAAGTTCAATACATTTTCAGATGTCGGAGTCTTCTTTGTTTCTCTCCTTTCAGACCTCTTGTTGCCATAACACAAACCTTGGGCCTTGAATTCATTTGTTCCCTCATCATGGAGAGTGCAGCTTTCGCCCTCGTGTAGTATATTATGTGCGTCAAATAGTGCATAAAGGAGTACAAAACACAGAGAATGAGAAAGAAATATGCAACTGTGCACAACAGATTATGTCCTATGGAGGCATATAAACCACACCGATAGTAGAGATGTCTCCAATACTTTGCAAACCAATGCACTGGAGCCATATCTAGAATCGAAGGGGTGTAAAAATAAATAAAGATGTTCTGCAAAAAATATCCTTTAATGATGCATATTTCTGTGGTATATAATTAAACAGTCAAAATGTAGTTCACCGTTAAAAGGAAGATAAAGAGGTACAATTTTGCAGCAAATTAACTGCACCACAGGAGAGAAACAAAAATGTACATCGATTTAAGTGGGGCTTCTAACCCCTTAAAGGCCAGAAAGGTCTCCAACACATTGCAAAGCAATGTTCTGGCAATCTGCCTGTTATTCAGAGGTATCTGCACGCCACTGCTGTGGGGATCTACTGGGGATTTTGTTTGTGGAATAACCTCAGTTGCTTTGTTAACTCCCTGAAACACCAGATGGGTAACACATTGCAAAGGGTTAAATTCAAGGGGTTAAATATCCAACACACAAAAAATAAAACTGAAAAATAAATAAATAAATAAATAGCTTTTCTGTTGATAAAGTCCCCCTACTTGATATCAAGCTTACAGCCTGCTAGATACAAAGGCAGGAGACTATCTTGTGAGTACTTACAAGAGTAAGAGAGCAACGTTATGCAAAAATACTCAATTCCCACTGCATTCGAGGAGTTAAATCCCCCATTTAAATAAATGATAACATTTTTTTCCTGCAGTGCAGTTGGCTTGCCCCATTTGTATCCTTATATAAGCTCTTGCAATTGCTGGGGCATATGTACATTTTGTAACTCTTGGATGTTTAACCCTTTGAGTGCTAGGACAGCTGTCCAACATATTGCAAAGGAATGCATTGGTCAGTACTCTGGCATTTAAAGGGTTAAACATAAGGGTAAGAGAGTAACAGGTTCTTTGGCAAGGGAGGGGAGTCTGAGGATGTCCATCTATTCAAGACTACAATTCCCATCATCCCCAGTTGGCTACTAGTCAACCACAGGGTATGCTATGTTTAAAAAAAAAAAAAAAAAAAAAGCAGATGACGGAGCTGTGTGGAATTCGAAATATATAGTGAGCAAGCAATGTGATCATTGTATTGCTGTTAATTTTCACTTGAGTATAAATCACATTTTATTAGATGGGCATATACAATTTACTATATGGTTTGCAACGAGTTTGAGACCTCTTTTGCATTCAAGGTGTTAAAGAAAAAAAAACAAACAAAAACAGTGGAGATTTTCTTATTGGTGCAGCTGACCTACTATAAAATTGCTTTACAGCCCTTGTGTACCCCCGGCGTTCGAAGGGTTAAAAAAAGCTGGTATAAAAAAAAAAAAAAAAAAAAAAAAAAAGCCAACACTACTTTGTTAGAAAACAAATCAGTCATACAAAAGTGAACACTTATTTTGCTCAGCATCTTGTTCCCATCATTAGCCCCCTGGGGATAAATGCAGACTTATTTTGGGTTGCTGAAAGCAACAGATCTCAGACCCACCAACTCCAACAAGTGAAACAAGAGATTTTCACAAACTGCAGAGTGTAGGAGGTGGGGGAAGAAGAGAGAAAAGAGAAAAAAAAAAATACACACAGAGGTAGGAGAGCAAGAGAGATATGATATGAGAGCGCAAGCATGAGAGGAAGGGAGATATGAGAGAGTGTGAGATGAGAGATATACTTTAGAGAGAATGTGACTCCTCAGTTTGATGCAACTAGTTGTCTACATTCAAAAACGTATGTGTAGTTCTTACAGGTACTTTAGTAGAGAGAATTCAAATTAATTTTATAAGCACTCTTTAACCCTTTCAGTGCAAAGGGGACAGCTTTCCAATGCATTGCACTTGTCCTTAATGGGTTGTAGGACATTGAAAGGTTTCATGTGTGTTTCAGAATGTTACAAAATGTAAGTGGATAAATGAGGTGACAGATTCACTTTTCCACAGGATTCCTTTTTTCTGTTTTTGATTTTCAGCACATAACGCCCTGGCGATTAGAAATTCAGCCCTGGTGGGTATATTTTGGCTTGCAGTGGTGAGTAACATTTCAGGTCTGGCTAGTAGCAAAGGACTTCAAATTTTAAGGCCTGTTATATATACACACACACACACACACACACACACACACACACATACACGTTTCATAATAATTACAAACATGGCAGACTGTTTAATTCACAACTTTTTTTAGGTTATTTCATGACCTACTGACACCTCTTTGTGTAACTGAATGAAATATTTTGAGCAAGGCCAAAGTATTTTATTTGCCAGTACACAGACAAATGTATACTGAAGTTTAAACAAACATTCATGTGAGTTTGTCGGATCTCCGAAAAAGTGGGACACTGGAATGGTAAAGAGGGATTTGGGTCGAAAGTGGAACTATTCTTCCTAAAGGAGGACACTTGAGAGCTATGCAGCTGTTCCCAAACTTCTAAGAGTGATTGCTTTTCAACAATATGTATACTGTTATGTCACATAAGCAATGACTGCTGCAATAAAGCCTTGCATCCAGAGCCAGTTTTAGGCATCTACCAAGGGTACAGGGCACCCTGTCCTAGAGTGGCAGCACAGCCATTCTGTCCTCAAATTACTGATCATGGAGTTGTTTTCCCAAGCTCTGTTCTCAGCAAGATATTTATGGGTTGGACCAGGATTACCTGAGTGCAACTCGAAGTACCAAGTTAAAAAAAAAAAAAGCAAAGATTGTGGAATGACTCCATGACCTAAGAAAAGCACAGCCATGACACACTTCACTGCCTACAGGGGAAAAAAAAAAAAAAAATTAAAAATCTGTGCCTATCGGTGGAACATGGCTAGTTTGTCAAACACCGGCCTCTATTACTGCCCAGTCTTCTTCTGTCTCCAGTTTCTCCTGCCCTTTCTACTCTTTATAAACCTGTACATCCTCTCCCATCCCTGTCCTTCCTTTTATGTCCCTGAATTTCCACACCCATCCCACCCATACATATGTTTGCCCCACAACTTCGTTGAAGGGCATGCCCTCCAGTATGGGAGCCACTGCTTTAGAACACAAGACACAGAATAAATAGAACCACATAAAACAGGTTACTATAGAAAAGGTGCATTCCTACTATATATATGAGCAAAACAAAAATAAACACTACTAATACAAGGATATAGAAGGAACACACTGTAGCTCCATCAGAAGATTATCTATAGAACTCTGGTAAACAGCCAACAGGGACTGCACCATGTGAAGAAGCAGTGTTCCTCCATTTTCTTATAAATTTGCACTGGGCCTGATCTACCATGTTAGACTGCTTTTTTTTTTTTTTTTTTCCTCCCCCTCTCCCTCTAGCATACGGAGAGAGTCTTGAAACAAAAGTTAAGCGCAAGGCACAGTGATATTTGTGTACAAAAGCCAAAATATCCAAATATACTTAACAGGAGGCTTCATAAAGGGCAACTATGCCATTTTTGTAAGCCTACTTCTATGACACTGCAAAGTCTGTGCAGCTCCTGTCAGTAAAGTAACCCAATAGGCTGGCAGGGGCTGGACCAATTAAGGAAGTCTATGGCTTAAAGAGATAGTAATACTTAAATTACTATCCCCCATGTTGTAGCCCTTCAAAAACAGAGTTAAATGAGACCAGCAGCATCTCTCAAACCTTTATGGTTTGAGAGATATCCGCTTTCAAAGTTCCCTCTCCCCTGACATCAGCATTCTAGCTGACAGCAGGGGAATCCAGTCCCGGGACCGGCGGAGGCTCTGCAGCAGTGCAGAGATCTCGGTAATAAAAAAAAAAAAAAAAAAAAAAAAAAAAAAAAAAAACACACGTAGAAGACTTCTAGTGAAGGATTTCTTTTTTATTACTGAGATCTCGGCACTGCTACAAAGCTGCCGGCTGATCCCAGGAGAGGATTCCCCTGCTGTCAGCTAGAATGCTGACGTCAGGAGAAAGGCAAAAAGAGGGAACTTTGAAAGCATATATCTCTCAAACCATAATGGTTTGAGAGATGCCACTGGGCTCATTTTACTCAGTTTTTGAAAGGCTAAACGATGGGTCATAGTAATATTTAAGTATTACTATCCCTTTAAGCCAAACCCTTCATATCATGCAAAGTCCGCACAGACTGCCAGTGTCAGGTTTGAAAGCCTTTCACTTGCAATCTTTGCCTTAAGAGACTGAACTTTCGGACTGTGAAGTCTTCCACTTCGATTTCTTTTGTGGGCTCAGCCTGCCTGCCATGCAGATCAGGTTACTTGTCTGCCCTCCAATCATCTCTTCCGCTAATCTGCCAGACTATACAATGAATCTCCGCTTCTTTAGAAGGCCTACTTCTCAAAGCAGATCTGGCAATTTCTACTTTGCCAGATTTCATTGGTGATTACAAATGAAGACAGAGAGGCTTTAATCACATTTATTCACATATCAGGCCCTCCATGTAATACCATGCTAACCTATTATTTTCCTCAGCCATACTTCAATTTAGAAAATCTTTTAAAAGGGTAGAGACATACAGACAAGGTGAGGAATTGGGGCAACTGGAATGCAGAAGCATCCTTCATATTTATCATCTCAAAAAACCCTCAGGAAACTGCAATGGAAGCATCCCATCTTAACACAGTGTCAGAGAGGTGTCCAATGCATTGCTTTCCAATTAACTGGACAGCCCTCTGGCACTCAAAGGGTTAAACACAACACTCAAAGAAGTTGTTCAAGTCACACATGGACTCTTGTTTTCAAAAAGAAAATACATTTTATTCCTAGACAGTTTTGGGTTCTCCTTAAGACCAGTTTGGTAAACATTAAACCAAGCTAAGAATTACTAGTGGCATGTTCCTAATAGATTATGTTCTTGAATAAATGCCAATTCTGAACTTCCATGTAACTATTACAAGAATCAGGGCATATGGTGAAGGACACATCAATTACAGAGCAATGCTCAAGGTCAGTTGACACAAACTATACTGTATGAACAGAATGTACATAAGGGTGCAGACAATAAACCAGGGCTTGGCATATGTGGTTTTCCAGCCAGACTCTGTATCATAGGGGAACCCTCCCTTGAGGATAGCCTGTTGGTGTCTATTGAGGGAGCAAACTATGTGAGTATTCTGGACTGCCCTGTAGAGACCCTGGTTTACCACCCACTTTACATTTTCCTTTGTCCATCAGTAATCTTACACTTCAGTACTTGCTGTATGTAATAGTTTGATGTATTTTGTCAGATTAAGCTTATGGCTGGACAAGGTAGCCAAGTATTTATTGCTGTGTGGCACTGTTACTTCCACTTCAAATTTTGTATCTATTGGTTTATGGTTTTAATTTTGAAATATAATTTTGTTAGCCCACACTTATCACCTTTGCACTTCCACATTATTGGCATACTAATGACATCCCACCAGCTGACATGATGTCATAGCCTTGGTGTCTTGTAGAGGAAGGGTATATAGAGAAACATATTTGCATGTGTTCACTTGTCTTGAGGAAGGAATTGATTGCCTATCCAGTAGGCTAGGTAATCATTTGGCGACCAGGAAGACCATCACTGCTCTCTTCTATCTCCTCCTTTTAAAGTCTGCATTCTATGAATGACCAGGTTGACTAAGAAGACCTTCAAGCCCAACTCGCATCATGTGGGTCTTGCATGCACTGCATGTTTGAATCTACTCAAAGATTTTCAGAAATATTCATGTCTCGGGACTGTGAAGGCCGTTCCAAGAGCTTAAGCTTGAAGCAGTGAATTGCTTATTTTGAGTTTTGTTTTGGATCATTGTCTTGTAATATCCAACCTCTTTTCAACTTTAGTTTCCTCATTAACTGTGGAAAACTAGCTTCCAGGTTTTGTTGATACTTTGTAGAATCCATTCTTCCTTCTAACTGCATAGCATTTCCTTTGCCACTGGCTACCGCGCACCCACCAATGCATGGTCGGTTCACCCCCATGGTTATTAATTGGCAAGGAGTTTTTTTTTTTTCTTTTTTCTTCAAATTCTCCAAAGAGCAATTTTAGAAATATCTCCCATTTTTCTTCCCCATCGTTATTTGTATCAGGCTATCCTGTAAAAATTGAAGGAAGCAGATAGGAGACTTTTCCTTAAAGGGATAGTAATGTTTCACAAAAGCAGCAGCTCCAATTAATCTTCATAGTATTTGAGCCATAGAGTGTTATTTTAAAACTGAGCGTTGTAGTTCAAGAGTCATAGAATGATAAAATATCCCCCTCTTGAGACCAGACAGCTCACAGCAAGGGACAATCTTCTTACTGTGAAGATAAGGAAAACCCTGCCCCCATCCCCAACAGGTTTTTCAGAGTTCTCCCTTATGCGAATTGAAGATTGTCCAGATGGATCTCAGAAAGGGACAGTCTTGCTGCTCTGAGGTGAGCAGTGTTACATCAGTAAAAGGGGCGGGAAGGGGATACTTTACCATTCAATTACTCTTGAACTACAACTCTTGACAGTATTGAAAGAACACTCTCCATGGCCCAAATACTTTGGAGCTGCTTTTATTATGAAATATTATTAGCCCTTTAACTTCAGACCACAGCACTTTGTTCCAAAACACCTCTGGCTTTATCCAAGTGGTCTGTCGTACAATTCAGTCATTTACATTTGTGATGAGATTGCAGGTAAGATTTTCTTCTGCTAACTCGTCTATGCAGATCATGTTTGTACAAGCACTACTGTACCACTACTTTCATACCAGCTAAACATTCCTGGCAATCTAAATTATAGGTTGTAAGCTTCAGAGCAGGGACCCCAGTTCCAGTGTTTCACTTTGTTAAGCACTTGTCACCCTGTATTGTCCAAACCCTTAAATTATAACAGTTGTGGTGCTATTTAAAATATTAATTCATTCCTGCAGGTCCTTTGCAGTGAAATTGTGGTTTTGCTTTGTGTTCCTAACCAGTCTATGAGCAGTTCTAGCAGACATTTTTTTCGTGGTCTTCCAGAGCCTATCTAGACTTAAACAGGTCCCCTTAAATTCCACTTCTAAATGACATTTCAGACAGTAGAGCCTGCAACCAGGTGGGGTTTTGAATTTTATATATATATATATATATATATATATATAAGTTTACACCTAAAGAGTCAATTAAATTCTGGGACCTTGCAAAATAATTACACTAGTGGATCAACTGAAAGGCTCAAATGTCAGTACATGCCACACTGACCGTTTTATTTTTTCCAATCTGTTAAATTCAGCAAATAAATAGAAAGTGTGCATTACAATATGTAGAACTAGGTGAAGTTTAGGTTTGTTCGCTGCAGAAGTTGTGATAACTATTTTTCCCCAACAAAAATGTAATCTGACCCAGGGTGCCCAAACATTTGCATACATCTGTATATTTTCTTATTTCTATAACTTTAAATGTTTAAAATTAATTGGCATTATAAAAAAGATGTTTCTTTGGGTTTTAATCTGCTATTTAAGGAATGTTTCTCAAAGTATTTTAGGCTTGAAAAGATGAATATGCTGAAGTTGTCTTTTACTAAATTAATCACTGTATACGCTTACCTCAGTGTTGGAACTATAAACATTTAGCCCCAATTGTGAAAGTCCATGTAAAACTTAAAAAAAAACAAAACAAAAAAAACTTAAAGCTGCCAGTGGCAGACTCATTTTTATTGGCTGTGCAAGTGGATGTGACATTTGCTTCTCCAGCGCTCACAATACCAATACAATACCATACTGGGGAGAAAAAGATCTAAAAAATTTTAATCTAGGTCCTAAAGTTTAGGGGTACTTTGCATTGTAGAAGCCTGACAGGGCCTCTGTAGTTTATTTGAGCAAAAGATCCATCAGGCTTCTTCTATAATGCAAAGTACCCCTAAACCTTAATGTTGACTAACATGGATCTTTTGTTCAAAGAACTACAGAGGTCCTCTGTTATTCAACATTTTTTTTTTTTTTTTTTTTTTTTTTTGCCCATAGGTTTTGACATTCCCCAGACTGCTTAACAAAAACATATTCCCATTCTCTACATACTACAACTCTGACAGTATTGAAATAACACTTTCCATGGCCCAAATACTATGAAGATTAAATTGGAGCTTCTTTTTTGTGAAACATTACAATCACTTTAAATAGTAAAAGGAAACAAAAACAAGAGTATTTGTGCCCTTTCTATATAGTGAAACAATTACTTTATTTGCAGTATATAGTATACAAATGACATTTGATGAAAATAAAACATTTCCAGATAAACACAAACATTGGTATATAAAAACACGTAGCTAGTTTCAGTATTGAATTAACATAAGCTCAAAATATCTAAAAACCAAAAGAAGGTAACATGGGGAGGGGGAAAAAATGACAAAGGCATTAAAACAGAATGCGCAAGAAATATGTGCCCAACACACACAAAAAACCACCATACCCATCATGGATAACCAGAGTTAGTGCAAAAAAGCCAGGAAATACAGTGCAACTTCTTCCAACATGTGCATTGCTGATGAGATCACATTAGCTCCATCACATCAATGGTGACATGACCAGTACTGGCAACATCAAATTATTTAATCAGTGACAAGGACAGGTACACTCTGTGTGACAATATTGAAACTGCAGTATCAGTGCTGGATGAGGTTTTTCAATGCTCTTACTGAGCTATCATTTGCTGAAATTTGATGCCATTATTTTAATGTACTTTTGCTATTAAATGCAATTTTAGAAGTGTACCCTTTTGGGATTAGTGTTATCACACAATACTTATGCACAGTGTTAGTATGGAGTTTGTGCAGAAGAAGGATCTGCAGTATGATAAGGAAAATCTTTGGCACACTGTCAACGTTTTACTTTAGCATTTCTGCCATGTCATAATGCATGTTGAAGGTAGACTTGAAATGTAGAGATGCAAAGCTAGTACAGTAGAGTAGTGTTGTAGTAAACTGTCACTGTGCTCTGATGATGTATTAGCAGGGTCAATTGTGATTTCATCAATGGCATCACTGTTCATTATATTTGGGAAGCAATCAGCAAAGAACATGGGAGTGTGGAGTTGCAATATGTTAAAACTATACTTCTTGGCTTTTGTGATACTTGCTCCTAAATACACACACACACAAAATTACTTATCCACCCACTGTTAAACAGTGAGGATAATCATTCCTTGCTCGTCTGCTGAATTTTCACTGGCCACAGACCAATGTAATTTCTAGCCCAGTATAACATTCCAGGCCTTGACAAATTTGGTTTAACTCTGTGAGCCAGACCAAAAATGTAGTAGCCAGACTATCAGAGAAGAACCACACTCACTGTCTGCTTTTGGCTTGTTCCACTAGGCCCTGCAGGGAGGTTCCCAGATAGTGTATGTGGGAGGGGGTTGCTGTATGTCAATTTTTAAACAAAAATAAAAACACGTCTGCAGCGAAGTTAAATACAGGCGCCAGGAAGCAAATTCTAGCCGCCATGGCGTCCTGGCACCTGGGGTTTGTCAAGCCCTGTAATAATCTACTTATTTATATTTTTATTTATATTTTGGAACCACCTATGACTTGGTAAAGAGGGTGCATATACACAGGTGTATACAAAAAACTTTCAAAAAAGTTAAAGGGATAGTAATGTTTCATAATAAAAGCAGCTCTAATTAATCTTCATAGTATTTGGGCCATGGAGAGTGTTATTTCAATTCTGTCAGAGTTGTAGTATAAGAGTAATTCAATGACAAAGTGTCCCCCTCCTGTCCCTTTTACTGATGTAACACCGCTCAGCTTAGAGCAGCAGGGAGTGTCCAGGTAGATAGAGAGGGACAATCTTCAGTTAAGATAAGGGAAAAAGCTGAAAAACCTGTCAAGGGGGGCAGGGATTTCATTGTTCTCACAGTAGAATATTGACCCTTGATGTGAGCTGTCTGGTCTATGGACTGGATGCCACATTTAAAGAGTGGGGGCTTACACTAGGTAAAAGGGCAGGAGGGGGAAACTATCATTCAATTAGTTGAACTACAACTCTCACAGTAATGCAATAACACTCTCTATGGCTCAAATACTATCACTTTAAGAGCTAGCAGTGAACTTTCATTAACCCTAACATCAAGGCTCCTGAGATTTTTCCAGAAAACTATCTCCATGATCATATAATGCAGGAAACTATTAGAGTAAATATGATACCTTTATTGGCAGAGTGGCTCTAGGATGCAAGCTTTCAAGACAACAAAGTCTCTTTTTCAGGCATAAGAATAGCTCACAAACAAAATCACAAGAGCCAAGATACCTCTTCCCACAAAGATTTTTGTTGTAAATAGCCAGCAATCATCATTCAGAAGTCAGACTGTATGCATATTATATGGAAATACAGCGCTGCACAATAGGGAATAGACATGCAGAGATATTAAATAGTACAAGTGGAACATGGAAAACAATAAGATCAGAAGGGCCCTGCACACAAAATTGAAATGCCAAGCAAGCCTTGCATCTCCCCATCCATAGAGTCCTACCATATGGTCTACAGAGACCATACACAAAATAATTTGATTGTTGGCCAACATCCAACAGGACCGATGAAGTCAGGAGGATTTGGTCAGCACTAGCTGATCAATGTTGTGAGAACAATCTGATCTGCAACAGCTACACCACAGATAAAAAACAAAAAACTGTCATTTAATTTTAACCACTTAAATGCTAGCAGTATCTAACATTAATGGAAGCAATGAGTCCAACACCTTTCTAGAACTGATGGTGGTAAAAGACCAACTTATATGAAAGGCAATTTTTTTTGTTCTCTTAACATGCTGTTGGTTTTACCCTGAATTGTACCACTTTTACTTACCACAAGGCCTACTGTTTGTGGGAATACCTTAACTGTAAATGATTTATTTTATTTATAAAATGTTTTACCAGGAAGAATACATTGAGATTCCTCTCGTTTTCAAGTATGTCCTGGATAGTTTTCAGTAAAAGGTTACATATTTACACTAATTGTGAGACATTATATACAAACATACATACTTATTAAATAATGGGATTATTTACAGTTACACACTGTTTTTAGATATAAAGAAACATTTGCTTTTAAGGATTTTAGACTGGGTGCAGATGTGATTATTTTCGGCAGATTGTTCCAGATTTTTGGAGCTCTGAAGGAGAAGGCAGATCTTCCTGCTTCTTTCTTGTATTGTGGTATACGCAGTGAGTTGTTAGTAGTGGAGCGGAGGTTATAGTTAGTATGGAGAGCTGGGGTGAGTATACTGCTTAGGTATTGTGGTAGTTTTCCAGAGAAGTGGTTGTGTACTAAGCAAGAAAGATGAAGGTCACGTCTAGATTTGAGTGTTAGCCAATTTAGTTCTTTAAGCATGTCACAATGATGGGTAGTGTAGTCACATTGGAGGATAAAGCGGCATAATGAATTATATAGAGTGTCAAGTTTACTGAGGTGGATTTCTGGCGCTGGAGCATATACTGCGTCACCATAGTCTATGACTGGCAGCAGCATCTGTTGTACAATACGTTTTCTCACCTGGGTACTTAGACATAATTTGTTTCTATAAAGTGTACTTATTTTGGGATAAAGTTTAGAGGTTAATTTGTCAATGTGGTGACCAAAATTGAGGTTAGGGTCAAGCCACATACCAAGATATTTGTAGGAGTCTACTGGGGCCAATTTACGATTAGACTGTCACAATGGATAGGTGGATATTGTCGAGATTACGCAGTTTGTGCTTTGTGCCAAATATCATTGTGACTGTTTTATATGTGTTTAAGAAAAGTTTGTTCTGTGTTATCCATCTTTCCACTTTGTAGAAATCATGTTGTAATTCGGTTTCAAGTTGTGATGCTAGAGTTTTTAGCATAGATTATGGTGTCATCTGCATACATGTGTACTGAAGATGATTTGCAAACCTTGGGCACATCATTTATAAAAAGAGAAAATAGAAGAGGGCCAAGAATGGAGCCTTGGGGAACTCCACTTGTTACTTTGAGCGGATGGGAGTCATTGTTTGCAACTGACACAAACTGCATTCTGTCTGATAAATAGGATCGGAACCATTTTAGAGAATTATTACCCAACCCTGAGTTATGGAGTTTGCTGATAAGAATGTTATGGTCTACTGTGTCAAAGGCCTTAGCGAAATCTAGGAAAATAGCTCCAGTGAGTTCACCATTTTCCATGCCAGTCTGGATATCATTGGTTACTTTTAGAAGAGACGTGACTGTTGAGTGGTTTGGTCTAAACCCTGATTGAAGAGGGGTGAAGAAACTGGTCTGTTGGTAATATTTATGTAGTTGCACATGTACACATTTCTCTACGATTTTAGATAAAGTGGGGATGAGAGATATCAGTCTGTAATTTGATACTACATTTTTATCCCCACTTTTGTGGATAGGTACAACTCTTGCCACCTTCCAGGATTTGGGCATATACCCTGATGTCAAAGAGGCATTAATTAGAGTTGCTATTGGTTGGCCTGTGACCATAGCACTGAGCTTTAATAAAATTGCTGGTAGTTGGTCAGGGCTCGATTGAGATTTCAGTTTTGGGTTGAGGAGGTGATCATATACTTCACTTTCATTTACTGGCCTGAAATTGAATTCATTTGCACTGTTGGACCAGGCAGCAGGTGCCAGTGACTGTTCTGAACTTGGTGGAACTTCAGAGTGGCCTTTGTATTGTTTAATCAGTGTGGTGGCACATCCAACAAAGTAGTTGTTGAATGCATTGGCTATGGCTGTGGGGCACTGTATGGTTTCATTGTCTATTGTTATATTTGATGGGTGAGAATGGTTAGGTGGATTGTAGAAGTTTTTTACAACCTTCCAAAAGTTGGCTGGTTTTGAAATGTTATTGTCCAAGTTGTTAGTAAAATATTGTGCTTTTGCTAGTTTTGTACATGTATTCCGTACTTGCCTATATATAATGTGATCATGAGGGGAGCCAGTTTGTTTAAATTTTGTCCATAATGAATCTCTGAAACTGAATAATTGAATCAAGTCAGCTGAGACTCATGGTAGATGTGCCCCCCTGACCCTGACCTTTCTTAGTGGGGCATGGGTATTACAGACCTGTAGGAATTCTGAGTTAAAAAAAGTCAATCGCTGAATCAAGGTCAGGTATTAGATGTAATCTATGCCATGAGCAATTTTTAAAATCATTTAGGAAGGACTGAAGGTTAAATTTTCTAAATGATCTCGTGAGTATGACTTTGAAATTTGATTTGACTGGTTTTATTTTGCGGACACAGTAAACTATGGAGTGATCACTAAACACGTTTGGTAGAACACCTGAATCTTCGATTCTTCTTGCGCAGGATGAGAGGATCCAGTCTAGCAGGGTATGGTTGAATGTTTTAAGATTTATGCGAGTAGGGGAAGATATTTGTTGTGATAAGTTCAGTGCTTTAAACAATGAACAATATTTTTCATTCCTGGAATCAAGCCAATTAATATTAAAGTCTCCAAGAACCATCAACTCGCTTTTCTTGTTTTGTGTGGCAATCTCCTTTAGGTGTTGAGCCATGTCTGATATGGTGTGTGCTGGGGTATTTGGCGGTCTGTAGATGCCTACAATTAGGATTTGTTTTGAGTATGGAAGAGAAATTTTGCCAGCTATGTATTCATAAGAATCAGTGTTGTGAGAGTCCTTTAGAAGTGTAAAGTTTATTGGCTCCTGTATGTAAATGATTACACCTCCTCCTCGCTTTGCACGGTCTTTTCTAAAGCATGAGTATCCATCTATGGCAACAGCAGTGTCTGGAATTTTTGGGGATAACCAGGATTCAGTAAGAATAAGAATTTTTGGTTTGTATGCATAACACCACGCTTTAGTTCATCCATTTGGGCAGTATACGGCGTATGTTGCAGTGCACTAATGATCCCACTAGGAATAAGAATATATTAATTTATTTAAAGGGTCAGTAATGTTTCACAATAAAAGCAGCTCTAAATCAATTACTCTTGAACTACAATGCTCACAGTATTGAAATAACACTCTCTATGGCTATGAAGATTAATTGGAGCTGCTGTTTTTGTGAAACATTACTATCACTTTAACAAAGACGTACCTAGGTAGGTATCCTTTATACATGATTATGATGTCTGTATATGGTTTTTAGTTTCTTTGTTTTTGTTGCTGCATTTGACTTCTGTCGTACCCTGTTGCTAATCCTATATAATAATTTGCTAATTCGTGTGTAACACACGACATGCGCAGTATCCTTCGGAGCATCCAGCTCTGTATCAGCCGCGGCGCGGGCAGTCTCCACTGCGCTTGACTGCACCGCGACCGGGTGACAGTGACACTGTGGCCCGTGTAACGGGCTGTTCAACTAGTTACTTTATAATTTGATTGGTCCTTTAGAATCCATTACCTTTCAGACTTGTCCATGGCAAGGAGGCATCGACTGAACTCTGACTAAAATGATTATGAGCAAGCAACTACAGATTTAATACAGAACATATATAGATGTCCCCAAAAACTGCATGAACACCACCAAAGGAACTCCTCCTTTTAACCTTTTGAGTACTAGAGAGCCATTTCACCTACTGCCTTCTTGGCAATCAAAGGGTTAACACACTGAAATGTGCTCATTCCTTTAGGCATATTCTGCTTTCATGTGCAGTGTAAATATTCTTCCATAACCTCACAGGGTTGGGTAATTATTTTGGCCTGAGAGCAACATCACTATTAAAATGGTTTTTTGAAGGGCTGTAGTACTACTTTGCAACTCTGCTGTATTTGCACAGCCAGCAAGACCCAAGTGACAAATTAAATTGTCAGCTATGTATTCCGTGTGTATCCCTTCAAACACGATAAATAAAATTAAAAATGTATTTATTAGGAAATCAAAGTAGTTGGGGGATTTACTGGCTACTGAAACCCAAACGTGTGAACAAGTTAGAAAATGCAAATGACAGATTTAAATAATTTTATATTAGATATAAAGCTGCCGCAAATCAACCAGTGCAATACTTGTCATTGAATGGTTTTGCAGTTTGCGAGACTGAAAAAATAACAGTTTCCTACACCGAGTTATGATGTTAGGGGTAGAAATAAGAGTACCATCCTGCAAGGGCATTCCTGTGCCAAGATCTGGGAGAGAAGCTCCCTCTATCACTGAATCCTGGATACAGGAGACTTAGGCAGGTGATGGTGGTTACAAGGGATTTCATAATAAGGAAGACAGGTAGTGTAATCTGTCACCAGGATGGCAAATCAGTTTGTGGATTCCCTCGTGCTCGAGTTCTGCATGTAGTCAAGCAGGTTGATAGATTGTTGGGAGGGGCGTGGCATGACCAGGCTGTGATGGTACATCACAGTACCAGTGAAATAGTCAAAGGTGTTAACATGCTTCCAAATTCTAAACTGGTTTCTGTTAACATAGGTGGGTTGATGACCGACCTATTGAAGAGGTGAGTTTTAAAACAGACTGTAGTATCAAGAATTAAAAACAAATATAGGGAAGAACTCTGGAAGGGATGTGACAAGAGGTTAAGAGAGAGAGGAGGAGAGCTGAAATGTTAAGACCACCTGTGGAGATTACAGGAGTATTTATAAGAGCTTTAAAGAAGAAGAGGAAAAAAAAAACCCAAAAAAAACGTTTTATTAAAAAATAAAAAATGTGCTATTCATGTGTATTATAACTAAAGTCGTCACCTACTGTAATCTTTGGAATTGCAACAGAGTGTATGGGGGGGGGGGGATATGGGAATGATGAGAGTAATGATGCACTAAGGGTCGATGCTATGGCAATGTGTGCCTGTCTCCTTGGCGATAGAGACACACCACCATATGCACAATTTAAAGATGCAATAGTTTGGGGAAGAGACAATGATCCTTAGCATACAATTCAGTTATAAAGGTGCTGAAGTGCTGGGGAGGATGCAGAGACACTTCAGCACCAAGAACAGCAGCAGTCCTCATGCAAACCTTCAAAGGGATAGTAATGTTTCATTATAAAAGCAGATCTAATCATCATAATATTTGGGCCTTGGAGAGTGTTATTTCAATTCTGTCAGAGTTGTAGTTCAAGAGTAATTGAATGATAAAGTATCCTCCTCCCGCCCCTTTTACTGATATAACACTGCTCACCTCAGAGCAGCAAGGAGTGTCCAAGTAGATTGCAGAGAGGGACAATCTTCAATTAAGATCAGGAAAAAAGCTGAAAAAACTGTCAAGGGGGACAGGGTTTTCATTGTTCTCACAGCAGAATATTGACCCTTGATGTGTGCTGTCTGGTCTATTGACAGGATTCCACATTTGAGTAGTGGGGGTTTACTCTGGGTAAAAGGGGCAGGAGGTGGAAACTTTATCCCTCAATTACTCTTGAACTACAACTCTGACAGTATTGAAATAACACACTCTATGGCTCAAATGCTATGAAGATTAATTGGAGCTGATGTTTTTGTGAAACATTACCATCCCTTTAAGTGCCAGTGGGGGGGTAAGCAAAAGATTGCATACCAATGTAATGGATAAATCTCTGCCACTCAAAAGGGTTAAAAATGATGTAATTCTTCTTTTTATTCTCTCTCTCAAATATGCATGCAGCCTCAAAACAGACTATTAAATCTCCCTCTCACACAGGTTATATCCGTTGAAAATGTATTCCCCCCTGACCCAACTGATAGAGGCTAACTAGGTTCAGCTCACAAAAATTGCTGGCAGAATTAAAGTTTTACTATAGGTAAAAGGTATTACTGTTAGCCGTAGAAAAAGCAGGAGACGGGTAGTAGAGTAGAGTAAGTGTGATACCTTTATTGGCTTAGTGGCTCTAGGATTCAAGCTTTTAAGACACTGGGGGTGTGTAGAATGCATTAAGATGTGATGAAGTTGAGAGGACTTCTCCAGTGTTAACTTCTCCACATTACAGGTTATTCTTTGGGGCCCAAGCACTAAGATTTCTCAAGTTGGAGAGATCTTAGCTCGTTCGCTCCGTAGAATAACATAGGACCTAGAGAAGTGACATCACTGAATAAGCCATTTCCTCTTTATCACATAATAACCTGAAGAGACCCAAGCATTTATGCACTATGGTAAGATAAGGAGGTGATAATGTGTTCTCCAGCTTAAATGGAACCTCTGCACGAAGATCTCTCACACTTGAGAAAATGTATTCTGTTGAGACTATCCACTAACAGGAACTGGAGAAGTGATATCACTGGAGAGAAGTCATCTCTACTTTTTCCACCTCTTTATCACACCTTAGTGCATCTCCCCAGAGTGTCTTAAAAGTTTGTAACCTAGTGCTACTCAATTACCAATAAATGTATCACCTTCACTTTACCAGTCTACTACAAAGTTTTATTAGAATAGGTTAACATGGCTAAACACCACTGGCCCTGCTCAGTGTCTAGCAATGTGAGGTGATGAGACTTTGCCAAGCAGCACCGCTCACAAAAAAGTACGCTGCATATTAGTTTTACTCATGCATATTGCAAAAGCATCAGGAATAGTGGAAAGGCAGTCTGTTACGATGGTAAACTCAACATTTAAAGGGGAACTATCACCTCTTAAAAAGTTTTTAGCATTTATCAAATCACAGCCGATTTTCCTTATGGCTGCTGGGAACCAGACAGACACTAGGGGCTCGATTCTATTACTCGCGCTAAAACCAGCGTTACAAGCAAAATAAGTAGCGCGAATTTTGCAAACATGTGTTACGTCGGTATTCTATTGCAATACCACGGTAAAACAAAACTGGAGTAGACAGCACTTTTCAGAGTAGTAAGAAAACTGGCGTTGTCTGCTTTTTTCCCTGACTACCGCCTACAAAAAAAACGGGCAAAATGTCAAAGTCCAAGGAAATAGGTGTACATTTGACGACAGAAAGATCAAGTTCAGTGTTAGACATTTAATTACATTTTCACACACATTACATATATAATAAAATCAAACACTTTTTTATACATACACAGGCTGCATATTAACCCTATGAGTACCAGAGGGGTAACAACCATTACAATACCTCTCTGGTACTCACAGGGTTAATCTTGCAGTACAAAATACACGGGCAATATAACAGGAGAAGAAAAATATTGAATAAAAATGGTGAAAGAAAATCATAGGAGCACTGTAGTCAACATTTCAAGAGGGGGGTTAAAATGTCGGATGTACAATACTCATCAAATTAATATATTGAAAGAAAGCACTGTAAGTCGGATTTGGTAGGGGAAGGGTTAATTGTTGACTATGAACAATATTTGTCGGATTAATGTGGTGGACGCAAGCACTGCAAGTCGACTTTTAAAAGGGGGGTTAATATGTCGAGGGGGCACTTTATGTCAGATCTCTATGCTGTATACTGTATTATACACTGATTTTGTTCGAACAACGATGGTTTTGAAACAGTTATGACTTCTACGCCTCAACCTCTGAGGCACAAAATTTCTGACTTAAATGTAACCACAAAACAGGCGGTAATACTGAGCATGGGTAATAGGATACTAATTGCACATTGTTTTTAGTTGTTTCCTATGGGCTTTTTTTAGACTGGCGGTAAGTATAATTACCCCTGATTTTGCTTTCACAAGTCGGGTAATAGGATAGCAAAAACTGACTTTAAAAAAAAAAAAGCCTGTTTTTTTTTTTTTTTTTTAGTGCTGGTAGTAGAATCTAGCCCTAGGAGTGTCCGTGATAAAAAGTTTAAAGGGTAGGGTCATACTTCTGCGTAGATTGAGGGAGCAGGCTGTAGTCAATCTGTACCCCCTCAAAAGTAAAATAACATTTAAAATAGTTAATAATTGGGGGGGGGGGGGGAATATAATAACTCATAATACAGTTCCTAACAACCACCACATTAAAGGCAAGCAGACAAAGCAAAAGAAAAACCTTGAGAGCTTGTTTAAAGAAATAGTAAGGTTTCATTATAAATTAAGGTTCATTCATCCATTCTAGTTTGTACCTATGCTCTCCACTGTTGCCAACGTTCATATCGGGCCTAGTTTCTGTGTAATTATAAAGTTTCCCCTCCTGCCCCTTTTCCATATATCTAGCAGCCTCCCCTCAAAACCAAAATCCAGTCACTTGACTGGACATATCAGAAAAAGGGACAATCTTCTGTCCATCAGTATAAGGAAAACCTTGCCCCCCCCCCTTGACAAAGGAGAGAATCCTCTCCCTTCTACTTCTGCAGATACAAGATTGTCCCTCGTTGAGATCTGTCTGAACCAGCTTTCTGATCCAAAGACTGATGTATGTAAAAGCAGTGAGGGAGAGAAAACTTTATAATATAAATTACACAGAAACTAGACAGATATGAACATTGTACTAATGTTCTCCACCGTTGTCAAACTATAAGGAGTTATCAAACCCTACTTTATAACGAAACATTACCCATCTCTTTAAAGTAACAAATAAATATGATCTAAGTTTACTCACATTTAAAAATAATTTGTACTCCATGCATTAACAATTATTCTGAGGCCTAAAATGTATTCTTACATTTGTTCTCTGGGGCTCCTATTTCTGCTATTTTCAGGGTTCCATGGCACAGATTACCATACTGAAGTGGTAGAGTTTTATTGTCTGTAACTTGGTTGAGAAAATGTACCAGCCTCTGAATAGATATGCAGTGGGTACTAATCTAAGTAATTATCAGTTTAACTCTGCATGAACACAATTAACCAAATAATGTCTAATTAGGATACGCATTAAAGTGCAATTTTAGGAATAGATTTCAGGGCAGAAAATACATTTTTACAGATACTAGCTGTCAGGGCAGTCTTATGAACCCCTGAGGACCCAGGCAGAATCGCAAACGGAGGACCCAATATGTAGGCAAAAACTTTTGATTCTCTTTAAAAGAAACTGCAAATTTGAAACAAACAGGTTATTTCGAAATAGCACTCATTTATGCTATAAAGTAGCGTTTAAACTAAATAATGGCCAAGAGATTTACCTTTATTTATATGCCGTTTATGCAGCTGAGCCAGCACTACTTGGTAGAAAGTGGCAGATGGTTATGTACAGTAGTGTGGAATGTTAGTACCTGAAATATTTGTCAAACTTGGGACTATTTGAAACCAACACCCCCCCCCCCCCCCCCACCAAGACTGAAGGCTAGGTATACCATGCATTAAAATGCCCCAGCTAGCTAGATGTGCAAGATATTAGGAGGATTTATATGGGACAGAAAGATATTATTAGTGTCTTCAAATTAACTTGGCACTGTAACACACGTTTTCAGTTTCAGTAGTGGACAAAACAATTAGAAAGTAATGTATTTACCCGATCCTCCAAATTGTGTGCTGGCCAGTGTAGTAGGTCTGGTCTTTCCATTAGCAACGGGTAGAGGGAACATCTGGAAAACAAGCAAATGGAGATGTGAGTGTGAGGTTAACATACAACGGGAAAAAATGTTAAAGAACAGATGGTGGAAGCAGGGGCAACTTATGAAAATAATAAAAACATCTAGAGAAGTCCATTTCAACTACCTAGTATGCTGTATCCCTAACTGCTTTTTACATTAAGGAATTAAACCAAGGAATATCCAAAGCAATGATATTATTAGGTAACAGAACTACTGATCAGCAGGTAAACCTTCACTGTGCTAATCAGATATTATTTTAGTCCCAGACAAAAAACAAACACACACGATAAATGGAGTATGTGCAACAGATAATGCTGGAAAACCACAGAAGATATATTCTAAATGTTGCACACTATTGCAAATCATGGAACAAAGTTCAGATTGCATTTTGTGGTCAAGGTGTCTAGTGGCTAGGCAGATTTGTGGGAACATACTTGGTCAGTCTGCATACTACAAATGGAACCCCAGAAAGTTACTTACATCAGGTAAGACTAAGAATTAATCAAAGCTTGGGATGCCCAAACTTGGCTCAAATTTTAAAAATAGGACAATGTTCAAATGCAATTTTCTTGCATTAAAATACATTTAAACTCTCTACAGTTCTCCCAATCCTATAATCACTTATGAAGACATCCTAAAAATACCATTGCTAAGCTCACTCCTTCCTGTAATCTCTTAATATCATCCTTATTTAACTGTATGTGGAGACACTACAATGTAACCTGGTGTCAGGAAAGGTTCTGGATCATGTATTTAAAACAAAAAAAAACACAACACTGGCAGTTCTTGTTTTATATTTAAGCTATTCTATTATACCAAATTTCACACCTATGCATTTGCAGACCATTTCCCAACAAAAACTAAATTGGTATAAAGTGTTACCAACATAAAAAAGTTACTCAAAAATTATATTACAAATAATAGCTAGTACAGCATATAGGCAGTGTAACTTTTTAAAACTAAAGTTTAAGGGTTCATGCAAAAGATTATGGTCGCAAATTACTGGCAACCTGAATGTCTAGCCATCACTTTGCTTGCATGCTCTCTCTACATTGCCTGTAAATCAGTTGCTAAGGGATCATTTAGTGCATGCTCGAACAAACAAAAATTTGGTTGTCCCGGTTTTACCCAAGAAGCATGTTCGCTCATGTACACATCTATGTATATGGTGTTTTGCCACAGTACAAAAATATTTTTCTCTTTAAATATATTTGTCATATAATAAAGGGCAGGTTCTTCTTTTAAACACAAATGTAAAAGTATTCCTATTTTACTAGTTTTCTTAATATCTTCTCAGCCTGGCCCATTTTTTCTCTCAGCAGGAGAGTTGCCCTGACTGTAGGGCTGTAAAAGAGAATTCATGCAATAAATGCAACCGCCAGTGAAACAAGATTTTGCCTACATTATAGATAAACTGATTTTCTACCTTTGAAAAGACCGAATGCTATCCCGACAGGTGGATGCATTTATTGAACTTTGGATGTTTTTCAGTAGCCTACCACATTAGGTCCATTAATTTGTCCATAATCTATTTATCACTACACAACCACCATATTATGGAAGTTTCTAATTGTTTCACATTTTAGAAGGAATCAGTTTGGATTATTGTATACTAGTTGAAGAGCCTGTTACACGGGCCACAGTGCCACTTTGGAGCGTCCAGTCTCTACTGTGCATGACTTTGTCATTACACACGTTGTAGCGAATTATTATATAGGAATCTTGTTTTGATGTATCACATAGCAAGAGCATAGCAACAGAGAAACATCACATAGCCAGAGTGATGCATTTTGGTGCTGAAGGGCCATCCATATTCTATAAGTTAAAGAAGTGCAAATCAGGAGCAAAGCCACTGGTCCATAGTGATCAAATAAAAATTGCCAAAATTTACAGCAGACCTCTCATTCAGACCAGTTCAATGACAAAGTTTTTATTGTCCCCTATGGTGCAGTTTCCGTGCTCCAGACATAGACCTCTGCAGTATATTGAACATGGTTCTAAAGGCCATATTTTCATACTTTTTCTGCTATATTAGATTATGTGCTTCAGTGCACATTCCCTGTATTGTAAGCTAGTGAATAGGGAGTCACTGTCTATGTGGGGATCTGTGGTTTATAGTGGGAAGGGAACAAAGCTGGGGGCTCACAGACAGTGCATGTGAGGATTTGTGATCCCAGTGTAACCAGGCTGGGGTGGTGGGTCATTACATTTCTTTATATTAGTATAATTAGCCCATTGAGCAACAGAGATGCCGCCAACGCATCAGGTTGCAATATGATGTAAATATCTCTGGCACTTAAAAAGTGTTAATTTGTTTGTGAACCCCTCAAATCAGTCCTCATTGGGGCAGCTTTCAGGACCCCTCCTGAGGTCCCATCAGCTATTTATCTCCTATTAAACAGCACTGGGAAATCAATGTAGGAGACTAAGAGAAGCAAGACTCTTAGTCCCCTGCTTCCACTCCTTGCCAAACTACCGGGTAGGAGTGGGAGGGATCAGGGAACCCTCCTCATGTGACTTGGCTCCAGTGAAATGTGGAGACTTCCCAGATACCGCTCGCTAATTGATGGTTCTGTGGGCAGGACTAGAGTTAGAGAAGATATGGTCACTTGATGACAAACTGCCACCTCTTTGTGTTTTTGTCTCGCAATCATTTATTCGGAGATATGAAAGAACACTCATACATTTTATCCAGTCTCAAAAATTAACCAACTGAGCAGAACATATCACAGCAAAATGTGTACAAGTTTTTTTCCCCCTCTTGATTTATATATTTAAAAAAAAAAATAAAAAATAAAAAAATCATTGGTTAGGCCTCATCTAGAATATGGAGTACAGTTTTGAGCACCAGTTCTTAAAGACATGATTGAACTGGAAAAAGAGCAGAGACGTGCAACAAAACTGATAAAAGGGATTGGAAGATCAGTTATAAAAAGAGACTAACCAAACTGGGTTTTGTTTACATTAGCGAAAAAACATTTAAAAGAAAGATACAATTATCATTTACAAATATTTTCAAGGTTAATACAAAGAACTTTCCAATGAATTATTTACGCAAAGAGCTGAGCTAAGAATTAGAGGTCTAGACTAGAACAAAGGCAGGGATTATTTACAGTAAGGGTGGTAAAGCTATGGAATTTTTTGCATCGGAATGCTGTGCTTGCAGATACTGTAACGGCTTTCAAAAAAAGCACAGAACAATATTGAGAATTATGAAATATTTCTTCAATGCATATAGGCTGTTGATCCAGGGAACTTACTACCATTTGGAATCAGGAAGGAATGGCTTGTGGATTAACTGGAAATGGCTTCAGTGTTTTGTTTTGTTTTTTTTGGGGGGGGGGGGGTTGCCTCTCTGGATCACCAGGCGTGTTTTGGCATGGGCTATGTAAAGTAAATGACGGGTTATCAATATAAAGCCCTACTTATGCTTTAGTTTTAACTTTGTGTGGGTGAATTAAAAGAATTAGAGGAAAAATATGATTGAATAGAGGCGTACTGAAAAGGCCAACATTGCTCTTGTTCTCTAGTGTCAAAAAGCCCTAGTCACTAATTGGGTTAAATACAGGGGTGAACAAAAAGATACTGGCCTCTTAGAAGCCTGCTATGAATTTTAGGAGTCAGTCAAGGGATGTATAAAGATACATTTTAAATACCCCTAAAATTTAGGAGCCAGAGAAAATTGTAGGAGCCTGGGCTCCATCCATCCAATGCATTGTGTACCCCTCTGGCACTGAAAGAGTTAGTGAGCTGAGCAAGTATCAACTGCGCACTGTATTTCACTTAACTTACAACTTTAGAGCAAGGATCCACTTACAGGGTTACTACCCCATTCAGTGTTAAAAGAAGAAAAGAAGCATAATGTTATCTAGCCACAAACTACTAGAAATTCCCTGCTCTTATAAAAGATATAAATTCAGTATCCTTAACATGTAGCAAAATATATTAAATCTGGCACCTAGCATCCCTTCTATCAACACTATTCAAAAGAACGGTGTGAATAAAACCCATGTGAAAATTCTGACCCCTTAAAAAAACCCTCCCCTTAGCAAACCGAATAGAGGCATTGCATTCTTACAGACTGGAAGTGTGCAATTCCTTTCAGAAGCAGAGGAGGCAACAGTTTGCTCTGCACACACAAAACACACCAGCAACTTAATTAAGAATTCAGATTAAAACAGTCTGCAGTTTCAACACCCCCCGCCCAACACATACACACTAATGTGCAAACTGTAGCTTCCTCCTATTGCAGAGGAAAAGGAGATGGTGTGAGAGAGGGGAGGAGACAAATGGGGGACCCTCCATTTCCTTTTCGGTTGTGTGGGAGTAGAAATCACTATGTTCATTAACCGTGGGAAACTCCTGCCTCATTTGTAATTAAGTGGCATGGAAGTGAGAAATTTGACTCACTTTGGACCCTCATTCCCTTGCAAAGGTGTCATTCAGGATATGAAAGAAGAGTGCAGAATCTCCTCCCCATCTCTGAGAAGGAACATTTGGATGCTGTGCTGTCTAGAACTTCTACACCACCTTCGCTAACTGACATGCATTCATAGTAGATAATATGTGCTTCCAGGTTACTGTCCAAGACTCAAAAAAACAAACCAAACAAACACTATAGAGTGCCATACAGGTATCCAAATCCAACACATTGTAGCGCAAGTGCAGTTCCTCTCTGGCACTCATAGATTTATGGCAAAGCTGTGCAGGGAAAATAAATAAATAAATATTTTGGAAAAAAGTTAACAGAAAACTTGCCTTTAAAGCAGACAGGTCCACTTTAGCTACAGAAATGGGAAAAGTGTCTAGATAGAGGCAAAAACAGAACATTAAAGGGATAGTAATACTTAAGTATTACTAATCCCTATAGTAAAGCCCTATTAAAAAACAAACAAAAAAAAAAAAAAAAAAACATATTGCCCCCAGTGTCATCTCTCAAACCTTTATGGTTTGTGAGATGAACACATCTAAAGTTGCCCTCTCCCTCCCCCTTCCCCGAAGTCAGTGTTGTAGCTGACTGAAGGGAAATCCGGTCATAGATCATCAGGCGACTCTGCAGCAGAGCCACAATCACGTTAATAAAAAAAAAAAAAAAAAAAAAAAAAAAACTTTCACTAAAACGGTCTTCTACGTGTGCTTGCAAGCCAAGCACACGTAGAAGACCATTTCAGTGAAAGTTTTCTTTCAGTAACGCGATCAGGCTGTGCTGGAGAGCTGCCTGAAAGTCATACGACTTGCTTCCCTGCAGTCAGCTAGAATGCCGACTACAGGGAAGGGGGAGGGAGAGAGCAAATTTAGAAGCGTTCATCTCTCAAACCATAAAGGTTTGAGAGATGACACTGGGGGCAATACTTTTTTTTAGTAGGGCTTTACTATAGGGATTAGTAATACTTAAGTATTACAATCCCTTTAACAGAACCATCACTTGGCAACCAAATATTTTCAGATACGTAAATGAATATGCTCACTATACAGGTTTAAAAGGCTTATCACAGTTTAGCAGATCATAGCTGCAAATCTAGAGACAATTATGATTATATGTACATATTATACAAAATGTAAACACAGACACTAAATGTGGTGAAACACACTTTCTTAATTTATTGAGCCTTTGCATCAAGAGGTCTTTAACTTGAGATCTTAATGAACTGGTTCTATAGAAGAATGATAGCACACCTAAAAACAGTGTTTGGCCATTTTAAAATTTATCCCATCCCACAAACACACAAATCTAATGCAAAGTCTGCCCCCTCTGTTTTGGAGAGGCTGGCCAGTCACCCAACTAATGGAGATATGCTTACCAATGGCAAACTTACACAGACAAGTCTGCATGTCTAAATGTTGCAAATGAGCCCTCGTTAAAATGACTTGTCCACTATTAGCGGTGACAGAGTTGCCAGTTTTTGCAGAACAGGAGTGAACTTTCAGCAACAGCCCCCATCCCTTGTTACTGCAGAGAGCCAAATCAGTTGGTTCTCTGAAGTTTCTTATGAAGTTTATCCAAATACAATCAAAAGATTCACAAATGGGAAGCAAAACAGGGTATGCTGACTCTTTTGGAAGCAAGCACCTGTACATGCGCCCTGTGATATGAATCAGCTGTTTGTGGTAGCCTGCTTCTTCTCTTTTCTCTCTTTAAAAGGACCAGAGAGTTGTGCAGAGCACTGCATTGTACAACTCAATGGTCTTATCCATTTTGAGTGCCAGAGGGGTGTTCAAAGTCTTGCAAGGCATTGGATACACCTCTGGCAATGTGTTATATATACACTGATGTTATCACTGTGGCTAGGAGTCCCAGTGATTACAATAAAAAAAGTAACAAGCCACAGTGAGAGGGAAGAAGGAAATTAACTGAACAAAAAGGACAAAGAGGAGCCCTCAGCCCAGGGACTTGTGTTTTTAATCTGTGTGCGACTCCTGCGTTCCACATGTACCAAAAGAAAGTGATTTAACACCAAGTTCACCAACATTTTCTTTTCTCTCACACCCAATGTGAAACACAGGAACCAAAGAGATATACAAAAGCAGGGCTCAAAATTTCCACTCGCCACTAGCCAACGGCGAGTGAAAATTTAGCCCTGGCTACTACAAATTCAGCCTTGGTGGGTATGTTGTGGCTTGCAGTGGCGAGTAACTTTTCAGGTCTGGCTAGTAGCAAAGGACTTCAAATTTTAAGCCCTGTACCAAAGCATCCACTAAGATTCCTGGTGTGTGTGTGTGTGTGTGTGTGTGTGTGTGTGTGTGTGTGTGTGTGTGTGTGTGTGTGTGTGTGTGTGTGTGTGTGTGTGTGTGTGTGTGTAAACATAACACCAAACAACTGAACATGAACCAACAGGGTTCAGAACTCTGCATAAAGAAAGAGGAAAAAGTGTCCTTAAAACAGACAAGCACCTTGCGGCCAGAGTTGGCCTCAGCTGAAACCAGAACATTGACACTGTGGTGCTTGGTGAGGGAGTGCAGAAATGCCCACATTGCCGCCTTACACAGTAGGCCTGATTTTTGTAAGCTCGATAGATGCCCACAGATCTGGTAGAGTGCACAGTGACTTGGAAAGAAAGGACAATTTCCCGGTTGATGTGAAATTTTGAGGCAGATCTGGAGACAAAATGGCTCAGCACTGGACAGACTGAGACAATCTGAAGACCAAGCCTGACAGGTCCAAAAGAAGGTTATCAGAATGACTTGAACACTCACCATCTTGATCTCCCTCAGACCCTCAAAATAAGGAAAAATGGCGGAACCATGTACCAGATAGAGGTTCTATGGAATGGACAACGCTTCCATCACAAATGCTAGAGGATCCTCCATCTGGTTCTCGTTGTATGCCATAAGATTCACAGATGAAGGCCCCAGTGGTGGACAATCTGGTTAAGTACATTCTGATAACAGTTCTCCATCTCCAGGATCCAGATGTTGGCAACTTAGAAAGTCTGAGACCATGTTTTCCACACCTGGAATGTAACCAGCAAAAATGGCTGGTAGCTGAGCTTCAGCCCACTGAAGGAGCTCCTGAATCTCTGCCCAAGCGGACTTGCATCTGGTTCCTCTTTGATGATTTATGTAGGTGACTGCGGTTGCGTTGTCCCCAGAGAGCATACAGGACCAGTGGTGAAGAGCTAGGTGAATAGCCAGTCTCTCCAAAATGCTGCTTGGAAGAAGACTCTACTCCGCGGTCCAGCGACCATTATGTGACACAGGATGGCTTGCCCACCTGTCAGGCTGACGTCCGTTGTGACCGCCACACATTCTGGTATGAACAGCTTCAGGAAAGGACAGTGAAGGTCATCCTTCGTTCAAGGAGACAGGGAAATGGCATGAGACAGGAGCTGGCAAGACAATGCTTTTACCTAACAATATCCAGTTGCAGCTGCCTCGTGTGGAATTAAGCATAGGGAACAGCTTCCAGTGCAGAGACCAGGTGATCTAGTACGTGAATATAGTCCTTACCATCACCGATGACCAGGATATCACTTGAGTTACATGAAGAGACAGGGCCTGGATCTTGACCACCGTAGAATGACCCTCGGAGGGTATCTAATCTCATAAAAAAAAAAAAATAATAATAATGTTCCTTGAGCATGATGTGAGCTGCCAAATGAGCCATGCCTTTCATAAAGATCCTTGGAGCAGATGCTGATTGGAAGGGAAGAGCAGTGAACTGGTAATGCCTGCTCTCGAAGGCAATGCATAGGAAGTGCTGAGCGTCTGGATGAATTAGGACATGAAGACAGATGCCGTGATGACCCAGGGAGGTAAGAAATTATCCCGGTCACATGGCAGCAATGACAGATCACAAAGATTCCATAGTGAATTGCAGAGCTAGAAGGTACTAGTTGAGACAATTCAGTCCAGAATAGGACAGATGCAAACTTTTTTAGGAACAAAAAGATTGGAGTAAAATCTGGTGAACCTTTCCTGGGCTGGAACAGAAACAAATATCTGCTTTTCAGCAGGAAGGATACTGCATCTATGAACAGATGCATCCAATCACAAAGAACTGTGGACAAAAAGAAAAAGGGGAGGAGCAATGAATTTGAAATGTGTGCGTTAACTTTCTGAAATAACCTGCAAAACCCACTGGTCCATCAAAGAAGATTCCCAGGTGTCTTGAAAAACATGGACTTGACCATTATGACTAGGACTCTTGTTTTTCCAAGCCTGTTTGAGCTTTGGGGCAGGCCTGAAAGGGTTAAACTCTAAGCAGCCCAAAGTGGCGGAGGTAAGGAAATGCACAAATCATCTTAGGAAAAAATGGCACATTTAGGTGTAATCTGAGGCAAGAGTGTGCTCTCGCCTCAAATAGCATCAATAATGACCATGCCCAGGCCCAAAAAGTTGTATTCCTACAAAGGGAACAGATGAACAGAAGATTGGTCAAGCTGACTATTTACTGAGCCACAAGGTGCAATGCAGAAAACCCGATGGCATAGAAGGAGACTCCCTTTTTTGCACTGTTGGAAGATATCTGGTGAGGAAGACCCTACTTCAGAAGCCTCAGAGACCAGCAAAGTCTACAAAACAGCTCCGATAAGATCCTCAGCTGAGATGCAAGGGACCCTCTACTACATGTTTCCTGTATCCATATTGGAACTAAGAAAGTATACAAATAACAAATTAGGTTTATTTATAGAGTGCCAACATAGAACAAAAACATTGTGTGTGTATGCATCAAGCTCTACAGAATAAACACCTCTCAGCCATTAACTTGTATACCTATAGTTATTTTTCAGGCAATGTATAAAGTCCTTGTAAACTACAGACTTGGAAACAGTGACCAGTGTCAAATAGCATTAGCAAAAGCAAACAAAGTCATGTCTTGCATATAAGGGGTGTTGAAGCAAGAAAGGATAACATTTTGCCATAGTACAAATCTTTAAGACCTCACCTCGAATAGGCAGTGCAGTTCTGGACACCATTTCTAAAAATGGATATTCTAGAACTGGAGAGAGTACATCAAAAAGCAGCATAATTAATTGAATGAAAGTCTTGACGTATGAAAATTGTCTAAACAAACTTGGTTTATTTACTCTGAAGAAAAGAAGACTAAGAGGAGATCCAATTACAATATACAAGAATATGCGAGGTCAATACAGGGATTGCTCTGGTGAGCTATTCAGTCCTAGGCCTGATCAAATAACCAGGGGCCACCCACTTGAGATTTGAGGAAAGGAGGTTTCAACTTCAGCAGAGGAAGAGGGGCGTTTACAATAAGGTCTGTTAAATTGTGGAAATGGTAATGGCAGATACAATGGTAACATTTATGAGAAGATTAGATACATTTCTTTCAAGAGGGAGCATACAGGAGTATACTGTGTATTAGTAAGCAAAACAGGAAATTCAGATAAAGACCAACCTACATGGTAGCAGGAAAGCTTATACAAGTCTCATTTCTCTGGGTTATGAGGTAAAGTTTGAAATTGGTGGACTTGGGTCTTTTTTCAACCTAATTTACTATGACCCAAAAAATAATTTTAAAGGAGTCAGCATGGTTTTGCCAATACATAAATAAAAATCTTATCCAACTAATTTACTTAAATCCTATAAAAGCGCAAGTGGTAACTTGGACAAGTGTACGGTTCTTTATGTAGTACACTTGGATTTTGCAGAAGCCTTTGACACTGTGCTGCACAACAGGTTACTGCATAAATTAAAAGGCTTCAGCTTAGAAGGAGTACCTGTGCACAGATAGATGGTGGAGTTATGGTAAATGGAACATTTTCAAGTTGGTCTAAAAGTGGCAATCCATACCTGGGACCAATGCTTTTTAATTAATTTATTAATTATCTCAAAGTGGGTATTGAAAGCAGTGTCTCAAACTTTACAGATGACACGAAGCCGTGCAAGGACATACAAACAAACAAACAAACCAAACACACACACACACACACACACGTTATTGAACTGGAAAGAGTAGATGCATGCAATAAAATGAATAATGGGATTGGATGATTTTAGCCTGGGGTTGTACATTAGAGAAGAGACATCGATTGTTTTAATACAGAAAGGATGGTCATAGAGGGAGAAAGTCAGACTGCATTTTGGAGTCTGGAATTATTTATTTATTTATTCAGTGTGGGGGAGGGGCTTACTTAGAAATGGCTTCAATAAGGTTATTTTGTCATCTGGAACAAAGCTGACATAGCAAAGGCAATCTTGATGGTGCATGTCTTTTCAGACATGTAGAAACAATGGTACTTCACAAAACAAATACAAATATCCACTTAGGGCTCCTAACCTCTTGGATGATAAAGGTCTACAATGCATTGCTAAGAAACAAGTTGAGAGACCTTTTAAGCATCCAAAAGGTTTATATTTATATATATATATATATATATATATATATATATATATATATATATATATACATATATATACACATATATATATATATATATACACACACACACACACACACACACACGCACACGCACACGCACACGTAAGGGATTAGTTGGTTTGAACCAGTTTGCCTTTAATAAATTTGCTTCTTTGTGTTATGCCCTTGAGGATGAGAGTGATGTGCAACAGATTGCTTCACACTGTGTTGCACACCAGTCTGGTCTTCAAGTGGTTAAACAGGTATACTGCATTACAAATGCGTCAATGAGAGCAACATAGCTCATAAAGGGTTAATCTAACTTACCATGCTGAAATCAAGGAGGTCACTCAGTTCTTTGTCTGTGCCCACAGCTGTCATTCTCTGTTGCTGATTCATTCTCCTCCAGATTTAAAGGTAGCTACCCTGAAGAGGATAGAAGAGGGGACATGAGCTTGAGCTATAATAACTGTATAGAGAGATCTATGTGGATCAACAAGTGAATGCTGCAGTTTCATGGTTCTTTAAGCTTAAACCACAAAAATCTAGGAAACACATGAAGAACCATTCACTGAAAAATAAGAATATGATTTTTGGTGAAGCATTTTTCAGTGTTCAGCAATAAACCAGTTTTATTGGAGAATATCTGTATTGCCAGACAGATTTTCCGAATTCAAACAGGGGTAACAATAATAGGCGGTGAAGGTGAAAGAGGTCATGTTTACAGCCTCCCTCCCCCTATTCTTTATTGTAATCTCAGTGCTCCTTCCGGTAATTATTTTCAGCAACGAGACTTTAAAAACATGTTCTTTTATTTTTCTCTTTTGTAATAAGCACCATTAGAGAGGGACCAAAAATAGCTGCATTCCCAAGTGGCGGTGGGGGTTTAGGAGGAAGTTAAAAAAAAAAAAAAAAAAAAAAAAAAAAAGATTGTGAAGAGGGTCAAAAGCAATAGTATCTAGATAGAGAAAATGTTCAAGATCACTATAAGAAGTATGGTGATGCATTAACCCCTTGGAATCTTCAGGTGGTCTCCCAATGTACCACTTTGAAAAGCAATGAAGGCATATTTAGCATACAGGGGTTGAGAATAACCTGAAATTTAACATGATATGTTTTAACCCCTTAGCCGTTATAAACTTCTATCATACAAAGGGTAAAAAGCAATAAAGTGCTGCAAAAATGAATTTATAATACAAAGGCACGCACAGTATTGTAGTCCCAAATAAAAAAAGCTACTAAATTGATACTTTTTTCTTCTAAAAAGTGAACCTATGCACTAGTAGCATTTCCCTGTGTGTTTAAACCTTTGAGGACCCGAGAGGTATCGAACACAATGCTTTGGATCCCACACTTGTACTCAAAGTGTTAATTTTTTGAGGCTGATGTGTGTGCATTGCATTTCAAAGCAATGTGTTGCACACCTGTCTGGTTCTCAAAGGGTTATCATGCATATTTCTCAATGAACAAGCATCAAGACAGGCAAAATATCATGATAACATTGCTAGCGATGGGGTTAAACAGGTTTGAGACACAAAGTTTTTAGAAGCCAGGGCAGATGTGGGTGTGCATATAAAATGGCACAGAAATTAAGTAGCCAGAATATCTTAAATGTCCAGGCTTCCCTGGCCCCTGGGATTTTTCACTCAGGCTGGAGTATTCTATGCAAGACAAACAGGGAACAAGCATATTCATACATATACAGTTTGTGCAAATTCTTCCTTATCCCGATTTGAAATGAATTTCCTACTCTAGCGAGGGCAAAGTATGAAATTAGGTAGTGAAATATGCCCATTCACAAATGCCCAGTTTAAGAAAGAGTGAGGTCAGTAACAGGAGAACAGTACACCACACCAGGTATGCTCAATTTCCTGATCTTTGATAAATCCTGATATTTTAAAGACATTACGGATGGAATTTCGCCATAATATGCAAAGAGAAGTGAGCTTATACCCAGCACACGTGAAGATGTTCTTTTACATACAGGAGTTCAACATACACATGCTGAATTTGCATCTCAGATGCTTACAGACAAGTTATCTAAAAGTGTGCCCTGTTGGCAGGTGTGCTCCCCTAGGAGGAGCAGAATGAGGGTCTGAAGAGAACCCCAGAAGATCTCTTTGGTTCCAATGAATTACGAGACTCCAATTTCGCTCTGCACAGATGAACTGAGATTAGAAGAGCAGCTCCAAAAATCAGATTATTCCTGCCAAAAAGGAACTCTCTCAGGAATTCCCCCTATAAATATCTCACTCTCCCAGGAATCATGCTGCTGAGGGGTGGGGCACTCTGCCACTATGAGTAGTGTGCCTCGATCTGAATCCTTTGATCCCAATGTTCAAAAGAAAAATTGAGGCAAGCCAGCTACACCATAAGGGAGAATGGATTGAAATGGAGCTTTTAAAGGGATAGTAATGGTAGAATATTAAGGTCAGTTCTGCAAACACACTTTTTATAATTAAGTGTACCTTTCTAACAGTCCATAACATTGTAGTCACTTTTCTTTTCTTAAGTTATATATATGTCCCCCTCCCACCCCTTTTCCATACTTCATGATGCCTATCCTCAGATCTGCTATCTGGTCACTTGACCAGACAGATTGCAATGAAGGACAATCTTCTGTCTACCAGTACAAGAATAACCTTGCCCCCCACTCCCAAACCCACGAAGGAGGGCAGGTTTTTCCTCCTGCTGACAGAAGATTGTCCCTCGTTACAATCCACCCAGAACAGCTTACTGCCCTGAGGGAAGGCATCATGATGTATGGAAAAAAGGCAGGAGAGGACACTTCAATATAAAATAAAATGAAGATGACAATGTTATGGACCGTTAGAAAGGTAACCTTGTTATGAAAATGTTTAAGAATTGACCTTGACTTAATATCTAACCATTACTATCCCTTAAAAATCAGCTGAGGCCTCCAGGGAGGTGCTAACAATGCATAGGAACCCACTCAAGAATTTAAGGGGTTTAAAAACCCCATTTAAAGATTTTTTTTTTTAGTTGTCCCTTATGGTACAGGGAGTTTGCTCCTGATTTATTCCACTTTTTGTTTGAACACAAGTTCCTCCATACTAAAGTAGATTAAAAGAAGGTGAAAAGTAGATTAAAGGAAGGTGAATGTTCTCATTTGAACAGAAAAACAAATACTAAAATAAAACAAATTTAAATATATAAAATTAAAAAAAAAATTATAAACATTCATAGAGTAAGTGACATAGGCTATTGCACATGTGTTCTTTCAGCAAGATGGCAGAAGCAATTTCCCTTGTACTTCCAAATGTCAGGCTGATGTATTAAGAAAGTGAAGCAATTCTGGAGCAAAACAACTGCAACACAACACACAAATTGCCATGGATTTAAAAATGCTTTTAACCTCTTGAATGCAAGGAGGGTCTAGGATTCAGTGCAAACCACCATTTTTGAGACCTCTCTGACATTAAAGGTGTTCCAACACATTAAATCAATAGGAATTTGTAAGGTTTTAGCCAGAATTGTACCCTTTTCCTTAATACATCTCCGATTCACTGACTTTCACAGAAGAGTAAAGCTTCCTCAGTAAGAAGTGTGCAGTGAAAATGAACATTCCTTCCTGCCACCAGATGAAAAGCATATGCAATATCTCATTTCAAAGATCTAAATCGCGGCATGGACTCTTCCATAAGACATATCAAAACATGACAAACACTTGCCTTTTTCACATAAGAACAACTTCCATTAGCCAAGTGTTTGTTTAAAGGGATAGCATTGTGTAGTTACTAAGGTGCAACTGATTCATCTTTATAGCAATGTGCAGTAGTATATCCTTCTAAAATGTTGCCATTTTACCTTTATCCCAGAATAAAAAGTTTTCCTTCCTTCCCTTTTACTTAACTCAAGCAGCCTCAGCAAGCTGGTCTGGATGGATAGCGATGAGAGACAATCTTCTTCATAAGAAAAAACCTGCCCTCCTTTCTCAAGGCAGCAGGGCTTTCCTCATACGGAAGAAGATTGTCTCTCACTGCAATCTGTCCGGTCCCAGGAGCCTATTATAGATCTGAGGGTAGGCTGCTTGAGGGAAGAAAAAGGTAAGGGGGGGGGGGGAAACTATTATAGAATAAAAAGTAAAATGATAAAGTTCTAGAAGGTTATACTGCTACACATTGATATAAAGATGTCTAAAGAAGACTTGAGCGTACTTTAGTAAATAAGACATTACTATCCCTTTAAGGAAATTATCTACTGTGAATCCCCATACATTTGCTATGTAAAAAGGTCATACTGTAATAAACAGAGAAGGATGAAAGCCTTTGAGAACGCAAAAGTTTAACAGAGGGTACTAAATGTCAACTGCATTACATTTTGTCCCAATCAAAAAAACATAAGCAAAGAGTGGCTCTATATAACAGAAAATTTAGGCTGAACACATCAAAGTGTGGCGAGAAGAGATCTGGTATACAAGGGCAGGGGCAGTAAGAGAATTCCAGGTTCCAAAACCTTGATTTCAGGCGCCTACATTTTTTTAGTTATTTTATATACTTTTAAGCATGTACCTTTTCACTGACTCCTAGTTAATGAAAAATTATCTGGCTCCATAATGGTCCCCCCTACCCTTGCCATTGAAAGATGCCTTATATGTGTTTGTCTGTTATTTGAAGTATTTCATTGCCTTGGGTATATACAAGGATGGGAAATACAACAAATTTCGTTACCAAGAAACATGTGTTCACCCTATTGCTTTCTAAGGTACCCATCAGTGTAAAGCTGGCATGCTGGAATGGTGAGTTGCCCTGGTGTTTGTTCACTGATGAAGAACACCAAGATATAAATCTGTCCATTCCAGCTTGTCCATTGCGAATGAGAAATGTACAAGGAATTCAGAGCATTTACTTGCACAGCCACTTTGTGAATTCCAGCATCTAAGGGCAATTTTCATAGAACAAATTTTACACTGCTGTAAAATCATGTATTGCATAGTCAAAACGTGTTGCAATGAAAATATTAGCTATACTCTGTTTGTAAGACCTTATTTTAGGTAAACAATTGCAAGCTTTTCCTCCTTAATAAAATGAATGTGCTGTTTATGAAAGCATCATTGACCCTCGTGGTCTACAAATGGGAGAAACCAAAGCCATTGTCTACATCAGTGTAGTAAAGAAAGCCTAAAGGGAACACAATTACCTAAAGATAATCTAAGATAGGGCTTGTCAAATACTGTGCACCAGGTCGCCATGGAGACTAGCCATAGGGACCTGATGCCCAGCAAACTTGCACTGCATGTCGAGAAGGAGCTTCCCTACATCGCAGAGAAAATGTTAATTTCAAGTGTACACGGTCGTTCCCATAAGAATGGGAACAATAGTGCATATTAAAAAAAAAAAAAAAGAAAAAATCAGACCTCGGGGGGGGGGGGGGGGGGCATTGGGACCCCTCCGCCATTGATCACCTATCAATTAATAGGAGAGATCAATGCAGTGACCAGGAAAGTCAGTCATCGCCACCTTCCCTGTACATCCTCCTTCTCAGCCTGCCAATTTATGAATGCTTGGGTTGAGTAGGAGGACCTTTAAGATCCACATGATCTACTCAGCTCAAATGCTCCTAGAACACAGAGTTAAAGAGGAGGTGGTAGAGGCAATGTGGTGATTGAGCAGTATTGATGGGCTATTCTACTGGATATGTGATGTGTGTGTGATGTGTGTGTGTGTGTGTGATGTGTGTGATGTGTGTGTAAAAATCCTCAGCCTGGCCCTATGGCAGCCCATAGACTACTTGATCCACACCCTTCCCACTGGTAACCAGATACACATGCACACACACACGAGCGACTCCACCAGCCTTGTTTCCTGTCCACATATATTGTCTAACCCCTCTCCCCCCCCCCCCCCATTTCCACTGGTTGCTGCAGAACCCCACATACTGCCTGACCCCTCAGCCTTGTGGCACTGGACATAGAACCACACTTTATGTCTGACAATCCAGCCTTGTTCCATTTGTAGCCAAGGAAGCTTTCCAGGCATTGTTCCACTAGGTCCTGGGGTAAGGTTCTCCTCTGATGAAGAGTCTAGCTCCTAGAGTCAAACCAACTTTGTCGAGCACTGATCTAAGATTATGCACACTCAAAACCATATGTTAATATAACTTTATATATGGATCTATCATCCTGCTTCAAGATTTTAGAATTTGAAAACTCCACTGAAAACTGCCTGTGTGTCACGTTATCCAAAAGACCAGCAAATGTACAGTTAAGGAGATATTCATACTTTGAACTAATGTATGCCAACTGTGGTATGTGCAAATGCAGTTTCGTATGCTAAAGAAGCTTCTTCAGAGAGGTCTCACATGCTTATGAAGAACTGTGTTGCACCAGAAGACTTTCACCATAAAAATGTGAATCTCCCCTAAACTATACATCTGCTGGATCTTTAGTTAGCATGACACATAAGCAGTTTTAATTGAAGTTTTCAAATACATAAAAGGAAAAAAAGTGTACATGTAAAAATGATTCATGTTACATCCCTATAATATAGTCCTAAATTTGCTTTTTAAAGTCATATAATAATAATATATAATAATAACTAGTATTTATATAGCGCCTTTCTCCCAGTGGGACTCAAATCGCTTTCAGCGCACGCTCTCGGAATTAACCAAATCGGTAGCTGAAATAATAGATGTTATTATTACCCAATTAATGGTACTCATTTATCGACCTCGGAAGGATGAAAGGTTGAGTTGACCCCGCTGGGATTCGAACCTGCAACCTTGCGGTTGGAATAGGCTCCATAGTCAGGGACTTTACCACTGAGCTATCTCACCAGTCATGTGTAAGTTTTCCTGTTTAGAAAATATGTTCATGTAATGTTTCTTTTGAGTTACTGACAATATCAGCTAACTGATATTGCAGTAAAGTGTACACTGCTTTTGTATTCCAAATATTTGTTCTATTACCCTATTAACAAATAATCATGGACAAATCATTGGGAGCCCTGGAAGCAGAGAAAACAAAACAAAAGCAGGACTGTCTGCTCACTCAGCATATACAATACTAGATTTTAGGAATCAGAATTTTTTTTTCCTTCTTCACACATATAATGAAGGGAAAGGGAGGGTGGCATGGGAGAATTTGTAAAAAGAAGTGAGCGCATTTTTTTCCCAGGCGTAACATCTAGTTATATATGTGTCATTTTTTGTTCTCATTCCTTCCTCTTCCAGGGCTTCCATTACACTACCAAAATTGATAGGTTTCTTAGAAGTTATGTTGTTTTATTGTCTGTTAATGGGTTCGATAAAAGACATCAGCCTCTCTGAATAGGAGAGCATTTGGTACTAATCTCAATTTATAAATAGCTTTAGCTAATTAGGATATAGGTTCACACACTCATTCAAAAAGTTTAGAATTCGATTAGAAGGATCCAACATTAAAAGGGATAGTAATGTTTCACAAAAGCAGCAGCTCCATTTAATCTTCATAGTATTTGGGCCATGGAGAGTGTTATTTCAATACTGTCAGAGTTGGAGTTCAAGAGTAATTGAATGTTAAAGTATCCCCCTCCCGCCCCATTTAAAGGGATAGTAATACTTAAGTATTACTAATCCCTATAGCAAAGTACTACTTAAAAAAACACAAACAAAAAAAAACCAAAACAAAAAAACACATATTGCCCACAGTGTCATCTCTCAAACCTTTATGGTTTGAGAGATGAACGCTTCTAAAGTTGCCCTCTCCCTCCCCCACAGTCAGCATTCTAGCTTACTCAGGGAAATCCGGTCAGAGATCATCATCAGGTGGCTCTGCAGCAGAGCCGCGATCGCTTTAAAAACTTTCACTAAAATGGTCTTCTACGTGTGCTTGCAAGCCAAGCACACGTAGAAGACCATTTCAGTGAAAGTTTTCTTTTTTAGTAATGCAATCCGGCTGCGCTGGAGAGCCGCCTGAAAGTCGTATGACTCTCTTCCTTTCAGTCAGCTAGCATTCTTAAGTATTACTATCCCTTTAACTAGTGTAAGCCACCTCACCTCAGATGTGAAATCTGGCCTTGAGACCAGACAGCTCACAGCAAGGTACAATCTTCTTATTGTGAGCATAAGAAAAATCCTGCCCCCCTTGACAGGTTATTCCCTTATGCTCACTGAAGAATGTCCCTCTCCGAGATCCATCTGGACAGTCTTGCTGCCCTGAGGTAAGCAGTGTGACATCAGTAAAAGGGGTGGGAGGGGGATACTTTAAAGAGATAGTAATACTTCGTTTTATCTTTATTTTATTTTGTAGGCATTAAAAAAAAACCATGAAGAATGATATAAGTCTTATCTCTCAAACCTTTATGGTTTGAGAGATATTCACAAGCAAAGTTTCCCCTCCCGCCCCTTTTACCTAGTGTAAGCGATCTCTTCTCAGATGTGGAATCCAGTCCATAGAGCAGACAGATAACAGAAGGGGACAATCTTCTTCCTATGAGAACAATGAATGACCTAACCCCCTTGACAAGTTTTTCAGGTTTTTCCCCTCTCTTAATTGAAGATTGTCCCTCTCTGAAGTTTACCCTTCTGATCTGGCTGAACAGTGTTACATCAGTAAAAGGGGTGGGAGGGGGATACTTTGTCATTGAATTACTCTTGAACTACAACTCTGACAGAATTGAAATAACACTCTCCAAAGTCCAAATACTATGATGATTAATTAGAGCTGTTTTTATTATGAAACATTACTATCCCTTTAACATTCAGTTACTCTAGAACTACAACGGTATTGAAATAACACTCTCCATGGCCCGAATACTATGAAGAGGCTTTTATTGTGAAACATTACTCCCTCTTTCAGATCACAAAAAAAAAGTTACAACTGCTAGCTGGAAGCACGATATTTAAAACTATTTTATTTTTTGGTGTTAGTGTTGCTTTAACAGATTAGACTTCTAAACAAAAGAATACCTACAATAGTACAGCAGTAAAAATGTGTGGTGTGTGTGTGGTATTATAAACATTCTGCAGACAGGTCTTTGTCCCAACATAAGTGACAACATGCACGTACAATAGTCTCTACACTTAAAGAACGAAGGGAATGGGAGGGTCATAGAAATATTGCAAGAAGGTCATAAATGAGACTTTTGAAATTAGTATGAATGTATAAAACTCGGACAGACCTCTATATATATGCTATATAGGGCAGACAAGAATGTATTATAGTGTTTACCTTACAACATTTCTTCATAAAATTCCTGCATATAATTTAATGGAAATTGAAACAGTTGTGAAAAACTACTAGAGTAAATTATTTAAGGTCATGTTATAAAAGATAAATGGAATTAAAAATAGCCAATGATAGTTTCCCTTATAGTGGATTTTAGGATCCTACACTAAAATAAAAAAATAATATTGATACTGAAAATGATAGAGAAGCATATAAACAATAAGTCTCCCTTTACGCCAATGGTTCAAAAATGTTCTATATGCACATAAGACGACTAGGACTTTAGCATAAAATTCATTTTCTTTTGTACACTTTACAGAAGTGGTGGCTGACTGAGAGCCCCAAGTTCACCCCCCTCCATCCCAATCAGATTTTCAGGTGCAGTGGAAATGGGAGACTAACATGCCATACATATACTTTTGCCAAGCAAAAAAGCAGATATGACCAACCAACACACGCATGCACACACACAGACACCTATCATTTTGGATTTATTTTAACATAGCTGAAAACTTCATTCAAAACTGCCTATGTGCCAAGTTAAGCAAAAATGCAACAGATGTATAGTTAAGGAATTTTATTTCTGGAAAACGTGAAAGGCTCTTGGTGCAGCACATTGCTTAATTAGCATATGAAATGTCACAGATTTCATTAGCATATGAATCATAACTGGTACAGAATGGGTACTGCAATTAGCATACTGTACCAAGTATGAATACCTCCTTAACGGCATATTTGTTGGTATTAGCCAACATGACACAGGCAGTTTTCAAATATGCAAACCTGAATCAAGGCGACAGGTCCACTTTTAAAAAGGTGGAACGCATAATGTGTTGTCCTTTTGGGTATTGAAAGGCAATGTAACAAAGCGGTTTGCCTCTCGCTGCTCAGACCCCCAGTAACACCCTCAATATCTTACAGACCATATACATACATATGTGATCGGAAATTCCATCACCTGGAGGCAGCATTAGCTTAGACAATGCACCAGCAACAATAATTACACTTCAATACCTGGGAAAGGAAGTTCAAATTAAAGGGATAGTAATGTTTCATAATAAAAGCAGCTCTAATTAATCATCATAGTATTTGGACTTTGGAGAGTGTTATTTCAATTCTGTCAGAGTTGTAGTTCAAGAGTAATTCAATGACAAAGTATCACCCTCCCACCCCTTTTACTGATTTAACACTGTTCAGCCAGAGCAGAAGGGAGGTGTCCAGGTAGATTGCAGAGAGGGACAATCTTCAATTAAGATAAGGGAAAAACTTGTCAAGGGGGGGGGGGGGGGGTAGGTCATTCATTTTTCTCGTAGGAAGAAGATTGTCCCCTTCTGTTATCTGTCTGGTCTTGCAACCAGATTCCACATCTGAGAAGAGATGGCTTGCACTAGGTAAAAGGAGCAGGAGGGGAAATTTTGCTTGTGAATCTCTCTCAAACCATAAAGGTTTGAGAGATAAGACCTATATCTTTCATGTTTTTTTAAATACCTACAAAATAAAATAAAGATAAAACGAAGTATTACTATCCCTTTAAAGTTTTAGACCTATTTTCAACCAATTGCAAACCCAAACTGGCCAACAAAGCAAACTAGTTAGATAATTAAAGTATAAAAGACTAGATAATACTAGAATATAAAAGGCCAGATATATGTTTGTCCGATGCAGTCATGCGCAGTAGAGACTGCCCAAACGTACAGAATGCTGGCTCTCGTACACGGGCTTTTACACTAGTCAAGTATAAAAGGCTAGGAAAACAGAATGCCATTCCTTGCAATGAGGAAGTCATAAAGTGTTATGTGTAGAAGCATTTTGAGTCAGAACGCAAGGTGGTTTGTTACCCTTCCTCTACATTATTGACTTTGTGCACCATGAACAAAACAGCTTGCCGTCTGTAATGCCCTTTTACATACCTCCCAAGTGTCCCTCTTTGAGAGCCAAATCCCCTCTGTCCCTCTTTTTGGACATCAGAATGAATGTTAAGTATTACATTGCTCCACAACAATAAAACATTCATAAAATGTGTTGTTAATTGTCAGTGTGTGTTTATAAATTAATCTGGGTAATTAAAATAATTTTGTCTTGCTCTAAATCATTTATCAGTTACACAAAGAGGTGCAGATGGTCAAGAAATAACCTAAAAAATCCTGGAAATGCCCCACCTACCAGCCACGCCCCCAGAAAAGCCACCTAAAACAGAAGTGTCCCTCTTTGGCCATTTGAAATGTTGGGAGGTATGCTTTTATATAGAACTGTGTAGCCCTCTATTAAATTGTTGTCTCAGTCCGACCTTTAAGAAAAAAAGTTTTGGACTCCCCTGCCACAGAATGTAATGACTAGGGTTGCACCGATACTAGTATCGGTATCGGTGCCGATACCAGCACCGATACCCTGTGTCAGGGTCGGTGCTGCAGAGAGGGAGCCCGGGGAGCTGCTCACAATGCTCCCCGGTCACCTCTCTCACTCCTGCAGCGTCGGAGCATTGCCGCAGGTTACCATGGCAACTCTGATGCTGACCTCTGCCGGGGCTCGCGACAGAACAGCGAGCACCCGGCAGAGGAGGGTAAGGGAGGCAAGATGGGGCAGCGGGTGTTTAAAGAGGCAGAGAGTGGGGTGAAGAGGGAGAAAGAGGCAAAAGGAGGAAGGATCAGGAGACAAAAGGAGGGGGGCAAGAAGAGGCAAAAGGAGGAGGGGGGGGGAATCAACAGAGAGAGAGAGAGAGAGAGGCAAAAGGGTAGGATCAAGAGTCAAGGAGGGGGAGAAAGGGGGATCAAAACAGAGAAAAAGCCAAGGCAAAAGAAGGGGGCTCAAGAGGGGGAGAATGAAGCAAAAGGTGGGAATCAAGTGGGGGAGATAGTCAAAAGGTGAGAATCAAGGAGGTGGTGTGTGTGTGTGTGTGTGTGTGTGTGTGTGTGTGTGTGTATATATATATTATATATATATAAAAAATATATTTCAAGTACTCACAGATACCAATTACCTATACTTTTTTTTTGCGGTCATTTGCCAGTTTTCCAAGTACCTATATGCTTTAGGTACTTGGAAAACTGGCAAATAACCGCAAAAAAAGTATCAGTAATTGGTATCGGTGAGTACTTGAAAAAAGTATCGGTACTCGGTCTTCAAAAATCGGTATCTGTGCATCTCTAGTAATGACCACCTACAGAGCTTATCCATTCCTCATCTGTTAGTCACTAAACTTCCCAGCTATAGCATGTAGGTAGGCCTCATAACTTACTTAAATATTAGGACATGAGAGCCCATTCTCCTTAAGTTTTCCCTTCCACCTCTTAAACTTGGGATGTTTATTTTATATATTATCTGTATTGTTGTAAACATACTCCTTCTCTAGCTCATAAAAGTATGGCTCCAAAGTTATTTATATTTCTGCAGAGCCAGCTGTGAAGTATTAGGAAGCCTTCCTAATGGGTTTTTTGTACCCTTAAATGTATCCCTCTATATAGTAACACTTTCTGGAATTCCCAGTTTTCATATTTTGTTCACCCCGGTCATACCCTATTTTGGGCTAATTTCAGACAAACAGACAATATTGGTTAAAGTGTTAGTAATGTCCAAAAAATTTTTTTGCATTTAGCTCAGCTTTTTAAGCTCTTCTTAATGTAAAAAAACCTTATCTCTCAAACCACTATGGTTTGAGATACAGGCGTTTAAAGTTTGCCGTTTCCTGCTGACAGCTGTAAAGCTGTCAGCAGGAGATTTGTGTCGGTCGACACGGAGGCTCTTGAGAAGTGCCGAGATCTCGTTACTTACAAGGAATCCCTTCATTGGAATAGTCTAAAACGTGTGCCTGACCACGAACTTTAAACGCCTGTATCTCTTAAACCATAGCGGTTTTAGAGATATGTTTTTTTGCATTTAGCTCAGCTGTTTAAGCTCTTCTAAATGCAAAAAAACTTTTTTTTGGACTTTACCAACACTAACAGCTCATTTTAGTGGATTGGGTAAAGTTGTCTCCTGTAGGACTAAACAATTGATTCTCAAAATATTTTCTATGGGAAAACTTTTGGTTTCACACAAAATTTCTGTGTAACAATCCCCTCCAACAGCTAAACCCTTTAACAGCATAACAGTCAGACAGGGCTCAGTAATTCAAGTGCTTAATGCAATATCAATATATAAAATGCATCAAAATGTTAGTTTGTAAGTCAGGTTGGAAACCTCTCAGAAGCTTGGAACACTATACTCAAACAAAAACACACAACAAACATGCTGATCTAGACTGTGGATTCCTCCCTACAGTGAGGCAGATGTACTATGAAAAGTGATGCAATTCATGGGCACCCCACCTGCACTCTTGGGAATAAATAAAAATCACCAACAAATTTAAAACATGGCTATTAGTTACTTCCTGAACACTAGACAAGTCATCATGGTATTTCTTCGTAATGTGTTGGAGGCCTCTCCTGCATTCAAGGGGATAACAGCCCCATTTAAATCAAGGTGAAATGTGTATTTATTCATTGCAGTACACTTGGTTTGTTCTAGAACTACACCACATTATTGCATCAGTTTTATTGACTGCTCTATTGCTCTGCCTATATTAGCAAAATACTGTCAGTTTAGTTGCCTTCAATTCTATAACAAACAAAAACACAAGTAAGTCGATTGGGGGGGGGGGGGGAGGAGATGCACTAAGGTGTGATAGAGAGGTGATAAAGCAGAGAAACTCTCCAGTTATAACTTCTACAGTTCCTATATATTTCTATGGAGCTATTGCACTAATAGGTTTCCAGCTTTGGAGATCTTAGTGCAGCGATTCTCAGCTCCAGTCCTCGGGGCACACCAACAGGTCATGTTTTCAAGATATCCCTAATTAATCACAGGTGAATCACAATGACTGAGCCACTGATAACTCACCTGTGATTAAGCATAAACAACCTGAAAACCTGCACTGTTAGTGTTTCTCAATGTTAGTCCTCAGGGAACACCATCTTAGTGCATAGGCTCCATAGAATAACAGAGGAACTTAAGTGATATCACTGGAGAAGACATGACCATGTTATCATGCCTCAGTGCATAACTGCCTAGGAAGATCATATAATGAAGGGGTAGGAAACAATCGATATTCTATCACAGGGCTGTCCAAGTTCAGTCCTCAAGGGGCACAAACAGGCCAGAATTTAAGGATTTCCTTGATTAATCACAGGCGAGTTAATCAGTGGCTCATTCATTTTGATTGACACACCTGTGCTTAATCAGGGAAATCCTTAAATTTTGGACTGTTGGTGGCCCTTGAGGGCTGAACTTAGACAGCCCTGCTCTAACACTTGGGGACTATTGCTTGCATCATACCCAACCAGGTGTTGGCTGGTGAGGAATGGTGAGAGTTGTAGACTTCAACACAACAGCTCAAGTGCTGAAAGTTATCTACCCTGATCTAGTGTCTGGGCATTTACACACCCAAATGGTTACTACTATTATTGTGTGAGCAATGTATATTTTTGAATGGACAAACATAAGCAAATACACATCTTACAAAGAGTGGGTCATCAAAAAAATTATAAGTGGCGAAATTCAATATATCATGTACTCCTATCTAGACAACATTTAAAATTCTTTTGTGAGAATGTTGCAGAATCTTTGAGAGGCCACTTTTTATCAGGTCTGTTAACCCCTTAAGGACCAATGACATGCCAGGACCAGCACACACTTATATCCTTTGAGGACCAAGGATATTTCCAATTCGTCATGAGTTTAATGATCATAGCGCGATTAGGGGCACAGTGAGATCAATGCGGGAAGGCTGTAACTAAATGCTCCAGTCAGTTTCAGACGTTCTCTGGTGGACTGGCACAAGTGATCGCTCTACAGCTATCACCTGTTCCAGTGGAGCCAGATGACAAAGGAAATGTAATTAAACATTGCCTTTCACAGTTCTCTGCCTCTCTCCTCCTTACTGTAATTTTGAGGAAAAGAAGCAGGGAACACAACTGCCAACACATAAATTACCAAAGAGGGGCACTTTTATCTTAAAGGAATAGTAATACTTAAAAATTACTAATCCCAATATTGTAGTAATAAAAGAAAGAAATGATTTGCCCCGAGTGCCATTTCTCAAACCTTTATGGTTTGAGACATATTCACTTGTAAAGTTCCCCCCTCCCTCCCCCTTTCCTGAAGTCAGCGTTGTAGCTGACTGCAGGGGAAGCCTGCCGTACAAACATCCGGCAGCCCTGCAGCAGAGCCAAGACCGCATTATTAAAAAAAGAAATCATTCACTTAAAACAGTGTTTCTCAACTCCTGTCCTCAGGATCTACTAACAGTCCAGGATTTGATGATTTCCTTGTTAGAGCACAGGTGAATGAGCCTCTGGTCACCACACCTGTGCTCTAGCAGAGAAATCCTCAAGTCCTGGCCTGTTAGTGGGTCATGAGGACAGGAGTTGAGAAACACTAACTTAAAAGGTCTTCTACGTGTGATTGGTTTGCAAGTACATGTAGAAGACCTTTTAAGTGAAGGTTTTTTTTTTTTTTTTTTTTTTTTTTTTTTTTTATTAACACGGTCTCGGCTCTACTGCAGAGCCGCCGGATGGTCGTACGACAGGCTTCCCCTGCAGTCAGCTATAACGCTGACTTCAGGGAAAGGGGAGGGGGGGACTTTGCAAGTTAATATCTCTCAAACCATAAAGGTTTGAGAGAAGTTACTGGGGGCAAATCATTTCTTTTATTACTACAATATTGGGTTTAGTAATTTTTAAGTATTACTATGCCTTTAAGTTTGGTTACTTCATGACCCACTATCACCTCTTTGTGTAGCTGAATACATGATTTAAAGTAAGAGCATTTTATTTACCTAGACTCTTTATAAAACACTGAAGTTTAAAGAAACATTAATGAGAATTTTACTGTTGTTGGGGGCGATATGATGCATTTATACACACACGCATGTAGGATATCCTAAAAAGTCTTACATAGGGATTTTTGTCTCAGAGACAGTACTCCCTTAAAAAAGGGGGATACTTAGTAGATATGAATGAAAATCCATAAAGTGCCTATCAAAAGATACACTAACTGAGCAAAATCATCACAGAAAAACCTAATTAAAAAAAAAAACAAAACATTAATTGTATGGGTGTACTAAATTAATTAGAGAGGAAATATGGTTGAGCAATGACATACAATGGGGGGGGGGACCCTGGTCACCATGGGGTTCAGCCACTTAAAACAGAGACCTGTCTTGAGGTTGTAGCCCACCCAGTTCACAAACTCTTATCTCTTTATTTGTTTACCTAAATAATGTTTTACACTGCCCTTGTCACTTGTATAAACAAAGAAGGGTCAAATGGTCATGCACAGTTGCCTCCAGATGAATAGGAAAAGCATATTTATAGTATATTCTGGGATTTATGCACCCAATATATAAATCTTATATGCCTGGGTGCTTAGTAAACGAAATGAGTAATAGAAAAATCCAGCACTCACAGGACTTTCTTAAATAAATGAAAAGCTTATAGTATATAAAATTTATTTAGGTGATAATGTCCCTTTAACAGCATGAATCTGTTAAGACAGTGATTCTCAACCAGGGTGCCGTGGCACTTTAGTGTGCCACAGACATCAAATTAGGGTGCCCCATGTTTTCTATGAAGACTGACAAAAATGTGAATATTGTATTTTTAAATGTAGATATATAGAAATTGCTATGCACAATATGTTTAGTTTTATTAACATGATTGTGAGGCCTAATAATACATGTTCATTAATTGTACCCTTTATTTTAGGCCCTTGATAAATTACATTAAACATACTAGGGGTGCCCTGAAAGTTCCACACTGCATATTAGGGGTGCCTTGAGCAAAAAAAAGGTTGAGAACCACTGTGTTAAGAGTAAGAGGCAAGATAAAATAGAGGGGGCGGGGGGGGATCTGTTGCAACACTATAGATTTAAAATAGTTTAAATATTTATTCACCCACACAATTTTAACAGTTCCAGACTAAAGGAAATGTCCAGGCCTGTATGTATACACACTCACACACTTATTAAAAATACCCATACATTTACAAGTTTGGGCCTGTACATAAGGCTTCAATGCAAACAAACATTTTGTGTAATGAAAATTGAAAATCTAGGCATTGGGTGTAAGTAATGCGCCCAGTGGTTCTCAATGCAGCATAGATCTCAGTGTGAACTATGCAGTAGTAAAAAAACACTACCCATCTGCATTGTGTTAGGCCTATCTAGCATTCAAGTGTTTAAGAGTCTAATTTCATTCAACAGAAGTTTATGTAATATATATCTACCCCTGACCCCCCCCCCATAATGCAGCAGACCCTTGGGTAGTATTCAAGATGCTAAAGAAAAGGCAATCTGGGGCAAACCAATTTCACCATGGGGAGGGGACATAAGAATTCTCAGTGATTTAAATGGGGATTTAACCCCTTGAATTATAGAAGTTTCAAAGAATTGCTCTGTAGTGCTTTGGACATCCAACGTTCAAGTGGTTGAATTTGTCCTATTTAAATAAATTAGAATTTACATTTGTTTGCTACAGGACTGCCCATCTTTAGCTTCCTGAATATTACCCTTACTTCCTTAGGATCATAAACAATCACAGCTGAGGTTCAGCACAGTCATGAAAAGAGATACTGCAGTTAGTTTGGTAATGGAAGAAAGGCTTGTGGAGGTATACTGGATATGTCTTATTTAAAAAAAAAAAAAAAAAAAAAAAAAAAAAAAAAGATATATATCAAAATTTCCACTCGCCACTGGAGAGTGAAAAGTTAGCCCTGGCGAGTAGAAATTCAGCCCTGGTGGGTATGTTATGGCTTGCAGTGGCAAGTAACTTTTCAGGTCTGGCTAGTAGCAAAGGACTTAAAATTTTAAAGGGGAACAATCACAAACTGAGCTGGATGTAACGTTAGCCCACAACAATACAGCTCCGAGGTGAAGCGAGAACGCGCTCGCTGGGGCTTCTGGGAGCGAAGTGGGAAGTCCTGCTGCTCCGTGCCGCACATACAGGGTGCCGCACTATGCGGAAGTGGCACTTTTTAAACATAAATATCTCGGCTCATAGTTAAGTAAATTTAAAACAAAACCCAGCGCTGGTATTGCATTAGGACTTATAACCAGCGCTCCAATTTTTTTTTCATGTGAATGTTCCCCTTTAAGCCCTGTATGTATGTATGTATGTATGTATGTATGTATGTATATTCTATATATATATATATATATATATACACACACACACACACACATACATCCAGAATATTTACAGGAATATCAGAATGTTAATACAAAACTACATTTTAAAGCCATTGCACGCAAGAGTCGAATTGCAGATGAATTAGTAGTTCCCCTCTTTAGCGCTCAAACAGTTATGATCTATTCAGTTGAACCCAGATAAAATGTATGCCAAGCTTACAAAAATGAGTGAATATAGTTTAATGTAAAGTAGACACATTGGCACTCAAAGATCTAATACATCTGGCCCAGATGTATTTATGTACATCTAATACATCTGGCCCAGATGTATTTAGATTGTAAGCTTTCAGGCAGGGACCTCGCACCCAATGTTTCACTCTACAAAGCACCTGTAACCCTGTATTGTTTAAACCCTGAAATTGTAAAGCGCTGCGTACACTTGTGGCGCTATATAAATAAACATATTCATTCAGATGGGTGTGCAACACATTTCTTGCTTCGCAATGTGTTGCGTGGCCATCTGGAACTCAAAGGGTTAAAGTAAAGTGGAGCAATTCTGGAGTGAAGCAAATGCACCATAGGGGACAAAAACAAAAAAAAAATGTTCTACTGTTCTGTGAAAAGCAGAAATACATATAATTTATGGATTGCGAACTGGCTTTTTTTTTTTTTTTTTTTTGAAGTGTGAACCTTAATGATAGACGTACCTTGCTTGACATGTGTCACTACTGCATTTATGCACGGACATGTTTTCATTTATACAGCACCACACCGCATATGCAATAAGATTTCTTCAACTTTGGAGATAGAATAACATAGGAACTGGAGAAGTGAAACTAGAGAAGTTATCTCCACTTTATCACCTCTTTGTGAATCTTCCCCCAGGTATTGCAACCAGTTAGTCCAATTTACCTGGAATAACATTTTGATTTTCAAATGATATTTTGTGAAGATAGGAGGACAACTGGAGGACAGAGAAACGTTGATCAGTGTTACCCCTCATACATAAGAGAACTTTTTCATTGCAGCACCCATTATGTGTTCATTATTTTTTTCTGTTTGGAGGAACTACATCCTAAACAGCAAAGTAGTAAATCTATACCTGAAAACCAGTGAGTGACAATCCTTCAAATGGGTATGTATGCCAGTGTGTTGCATGTCCCTTCACACAATCAAAATGGTGTGAAAAACATGTATTACTGAAGTACAGTAAAGTTTAATTTTTGAAGATAACATTTCAGGTCCTAGGGGAGGCGGGGGGAGGAACTAAAAGGAATATTTTTTTTTTTTGTTCAATGAGAAACAAAACTGCACAGCCAAGAAAAAGCTGCTTTGGCCTTGGAAATAAGAACAGAGGTGGAGCCCTTTCCATCAGGCATTTTCACAGAATCCCCCCCCCCCCCCGCTACAGATCAGAGGAGACTGTCAGCTTTCTATGCCATAATGTTATGCTACACATGTACCATATTTTGATAAATTCAAAAATATTGAAGAGAAAATTTCCTATGACTGCTTAATTTGCAGGTGAGAATTCATACAAAGAAAATTAAAAGAAGCTTGTTTTAATAATAAAGCATTGTGCAAAATATCTATTTTCCCCTTTATAGACAGGGATCATTTGTAACAAAAGTATAATTTTAATGTCAAAGACATATGTAATGTATTGCAAGGCACTGGAGATACCTTTAGAATCCAAAGGGTTAACCTATGTAGTGAATGCAAAGCTTTTGAAGTTTTTTTTAAAGATTTAAAATCATTCACAGAAGTTTTTTTTCCCCTCTCTGCTGAATGCCTTAGTCCCTCTTCTACCCAGTTAACACATAGCAGATGTTTCTGTAGCTCAGAGAAAGACTCCCCCCGCCCCTCCTTCCCTTCTCCTCCTCCTCCCCACCACCACCACCTCCCCTCCTTCAACAAACTGAGCCTGCCAAACTCACTCAGGAAGAACCAATTCCTTATGGACAAAAGGTTCACATCCACCATTACACTTCTGCCATGCGTCCCCCGTCTCCAGCACAACCCATGCCACTGAAAGGGGGGAGAGAAATCACCTCTTTAAAAAAAAAAAAAAAAAAAAAGTATATAAAATAAATAGAGCTAGATAGATATATACACAAAATGCACTTTGAGGTGTGAATGAAATCAGATTTAAAACCGAGGTAAACAATACTAGCAGCAAGTGAAAAAAATGCACTTAGGAAAACAACCAAGAACTTTAAAGCCATAAACACCAAAAAAATATTTCATTTAAAAAGGCATATAAAATGAGAATATGAAAGGGAAAGTACTCTGTATAGTGAATTTAAAAAAATATTAACATGGGTAATGCACAAAGAACTGTTTCAGAAACAGAGTGTTTATGGGGGGGGGCTTTTTGTTTAAAAACTAATTATGAACAAAAAGCAATGTTGTGTAAAGCTTGGAGCAACAGTTCTAATAATCACTGCAAATTATACCACACATACACATAAAATAAACACAAAAACCTACAACACCAGAACATACTTTTAGTAGAAGCTTTCACATTTTCCATAAACAAAAGAAGTTATTGACAGAGGAAATAAAAATTGCATTCCAGTCAATCTACTAGAGGCCCAAAGTTAATATACCTCAGAACAACTCAAATACTGTGGGCTGAATTAATAAGGTAGTGCAGAGGAAACTGGCTCCACCTCCTGGACTGAAAAGCTTACCATCTAATTTAAAGTAAAGTAGCTGCTTTGAAAATTAAACAATACATGATAAATCACAAAAACCCATTGTAAGTAAGCAAGTCAATAGTATGAAAGGCACGGTTTGTGTGTGTGTATATATATATATATATATATATATATATATATATATATATATATACACACACATACACACACATCTTGTCATGTTGATAAGAACAACATGTTCAAACTCACTTTTACAAGCGATAGATAAAAAATGATATTGTATATATGTTTACCTCGTCAGAAAGTCAAAATCCAGGAGGATTGCATGGAGCTTGGAAGTGGCTAGATCAGTCCCTCAGGAGAAGCAGATGTGAGCACGGATATTGTATCCACTGCTTGGGAAGATGAGGTGCAGAACCGGACTTCTGCGATTTCGGGGAGCCTTCCTGTGCCCCCCTCCTGACTGGGGGCTTAGTTGGAAGAAGGAGGGGGGGTTACAGATGCCTGTCTTCTTGTCTTAGAAACAGCAACTGTAACTAGTTCCAGTGCTACAATGTAACGAGTGAGATGGGGAGTGAGAGAGGGGGAGGGAGCGAGAGGAGGAAATCCACACACCTCCCCTCTCTATACAGCCCACCCCTCCCCCACTACAGCAGTCCCTCCGCTACAGCCCCACACTAATACCCCCCAACTTCATGCAGTCTCACAAATGTACCACTTTGGTTTACAGGGATCCTCCCTCTCTAATTTTCGACAGGCTCAGCAACACCAGATATACTGCCAGATGTCTCCTCCTCCCTGCTGCCTTGATCACCTACTAATAATACATATATTTCGCCTCCTCTTGTTTATACCGCTCCTTGGTTCTTACAGCACACAGCCTGCCCTATCGTATTCAATTCATCCACTGTTCGTATTAAGTACCCATTATCAACCTGCTTTACCTCAACTAGTTTACAATAAATCCCCAAACACCCTCACTGGCCCCCGATCGGTGTTCGAGCCTTGTATGCTTAGCCAAACAACATATCACCTTACGCTTATGATTCACTCTGTCACGACTACTCTACGTGACTTTGTTCCACCCACATACACAACTCTCATCCTCTTCTTACCCCCCGAACCACCCTGATAAATTGGAGGGTATAATACAGGAACTATTTTCTCTTTCTCCTGCGGCGGAAGGATACTACGACCCTTGGCAAAAAAAAAAAGGCGTAACAATAAAGACGCATCACCACGCGCTAATCCTTACCCACCCCTCTAAAACTGCAAATCATAAGCCCCGGTCCTCCTGAGCGGCAGCGACACAAGCCAATCATAAAGCATAGCACTTTTTGCTCTCATAGTTGTCTCCCACGCGAGCTCTTGCTGTTGGAAAGCGGAAGGCCGCATTTGAAGTGGAGGAGATTGTTGGTTTGTTGTTGCCAGCCGTATTAAATCTGAGTTCTCACAAGCACATTTTGGGTCAGAGAATGTATTTCATTTTTATTTCATTTTTAAAAGTAAATTCTTTATCATATTATACAGAGACGTGTCATAAGGGTTACATAATTTAGCTGCTATGTCCCGAAATGCGCCTCTTAACGACATTCCAGTATTTTGTGTGCCTGTTTTCAAATTCTGATTAGAAGTGGTATTTACATGTACATATGAGGTGACCCGAGATCTATAGTTTAATGCAGATAACTTATGAAATGTAAAATGTATTTTTCAGAACTGCTGATCACTGTAATCAAAATGTGCTCCAAGGAGTCATCAAAGTGCTATTAATATACATCATCTTAGATATCACTGCATGAACACAGGACAAGAAGGCCTCTAAAGCAGGAATTACATGGAGCATTAATAGATAGAACTGGACTCCCTCACCATGAGATTTGGGTCAAACTGTGAGAGCCCACAGCTATGAAAATAGAGATGTAGTCATACTGGGCACAAGACAAATCCTTTCCAGGGGTAGTCCCTCATTTTGGGTACCTGGCATAAAACCCAGATGCAGTGGCTTATAAACTGTCCATTCAGGGACACTGAAAGGATGACCGCAGCAGAATACTTGTCCTCGGCTCTAGTGCAGTTATATGCAAGGGGTCAGTATACTGGTATCCTATTGAAATGTCGCCCTCTATTTGGTGACCATCAAAACGGAGAGATAAGAATGTTGACAGCATCAAAAGGGCAACATTCTGATGTCGCACCCATAAGTGCCGCCAAGAAAATAGCATAATGCCTACCTTCCATCTGTGCTTTTATATAAATAGTGTCCCATCTCTTCTTCAACCCCCCAAGTAAATAAAGTTCCATCTTCTCCTCACCACCCCCATAAAGAAAATAGTGTAATGCATACCCGTCATCTGTGCCTTAAACCTCTGAGTGCCAGAGAGGTGCAATGCTTTGAAGACCCTTCTGGCACTCAAAGGGTTAAAGTGGAACTTTTAGCTCTGATACACTGTGTCTCATGATTAATCTAGTAAAATGGTATGTACATTGGCAGGGTTTTTTTTTCTTTCTATGTACATACATCATTAGATATTCACTCTAAAATTTAGATTTGAAGTAGGCACTTCCGCATTCTGCAGCACAGGGTAACATCGGCACAGCCCTTCAGGACTTTCCAGTCCTCAAATTCTCCTCCTAGCTCTCTCTGGGAGCGCATTCACAATTCCCTTCATGGTGATACACAGCACGTATATTGTAACAGCAAGCTCCAAAAAAATACTGGTGACGTTCCTGACACATCACTAGTCATTAAGGGGTTAACCTATGGACATTTAATGCACACCTGTCTTCGACACACAATAAAGTAAAATAGTTTCTCCTAAAAATGTAAATATTGTTTATAATGGAACATTATTGTGTCCATGTGTAAGAGGTTTTTCATTTAAATTTTGGGAGGAAAACAAGTCAATAAGTAAATGTTTTTATTTACACTATATAGCAAACAAAGAGTGGAATGCCAGAAAGTGGAGCATTACCTATTTTTTTAAACTACACAAATGTAGATGCTATTTGCGATTGCTCACGTTTTGATGCAAGAAACATACTAGCACCTTGATGATCAATTGCCCATACTCCTAAATTAGGCTGAATTAGGTACAATTGCTAATCCTCAAAACTGTGGACGTTTTAGTCACGGCCACTTTTTGAAATGTATTTGGTAAAAAAAAACAAAAAACACATATTTGCTAATTAATGAAAAAAGTGCAATTTAGTAACATTTTGGTGGTAATCATTTTTTCATCAAAAGGTCTTCATATCTAGCAATTGAGCATGTTTCTTGCGTTCTGCCCCAAATTTCATAAGAGGTGAATTGGTATCTCTGACAGTTTAGTTTTTCCTGACTTTTCTAGTTTGCCAGATTAAAACGTCTAGCACTTTTTTTGCATGTGTTTGCTAATAATGGAAACCATGTTAGCCTATGTGTTTTGGGTATTTTTGTTTTGGTTTAGTGAATAATAGGGTACATTTTCATAAAATATTTGCTTCCATTCGTAACGGTTTGTCTTTAAAGGGGAACATTCACCTTCACCAAACTTGTGCCTGTATGATTTACTTAGTAGAACTAAGTAAGCTTTGGGGTTTTTTTTTAAATCCAGTTTACGTGATGTTGAAGATATTAAGGCTTAAAATGTGCCACTTCTGCGTTTTGCTGCACAAAGTATGTGCGGCATGAAGCCGCAGGACTTCCCACCTCCCTCCCAGCTGCCCTAGGCACCAAAGACAAGTCTCAAATCAGAAGCAGGCTTTTAACCGGGGGACAAACTTGGATAATGGCCTTGAAGAATCTGGAGATCAAACTCTTTCATTTTCCCATATGATACTTGCCAGAGATGAGATGGCAAAAATCTGCTAGTCTGCTAGTACTCAGTCCTGTCTAGTGAACTCTGTAAGTAAATTAAAAATGTTGTTGATCAAAGGTTCTTTAGGGTCACAATGTTTGTTTTTAGCACACTGACAGAAGGTCATCCACACATTTTATTAGGTATTGGAAGTAAATTACTTTCTAGGTCTCATAATCCATTCAATAACAGTTTTCGTGAGGCCCTGGTCTCTGCATTTCTGCTTCTCAGTATCCATGATGCCAGATGCAACTCTTGTGGAGAGAGAGAGAGATGAAGAGTAGGCCATGAGATAAAATATCTACTCTCACAGGATTGTCAGGGAACAGGGATGGACAAACATAATAGGGACAGGAACTAGGGCCTCTTGGGCCAGAAGGCAATTACTGCTCAACCTCCGATGATCTCTTAGAATCTTTTTCCAGGACCATGGGATTCATCAGGCTTAGGGGAAATATGTACACCAACCCTGTTGCCCAGTCCTGGGGCAGGGCATCCACCCCTTCTGCCTCTGAATACATGAGTCATCTATACATCTTTGAACCTTTCATTTCATGGTGTTCAATAAAATTAATTGTGAATGAAGACTGTATCCCTGGGCAACAGGCAAAAGAAGTCCTGATGCAGTTAGCTGGGTCCAGTTGAGATCTGCTTAAGAAGTCTATCTGTGTGTTGAGGACCCCAGGAAGGTAGACCACTGTCAGATTCTCCCTTGATTTTTTTTGTGAAATGATGAATGGCTTGGTCCACAGTTCTTAGTTCCAAGATATTTGATGACATGCTTGAGCAAACTGTGGCCACAGACCATGAGCTTTTTCTGCTAGTGAAATTGGTTCCCTAGCCTGAACAACTATCTATGATTAACAACTCCCAAGCTGATAATTGCAAGGGTGAAACCATATTCAAGATTGGCATGATCTTCCCACCAAAGAACCTTGGAATGAATGTCTACTGAAATCTAGATGTTTTGCCTGGGATTCAGCCTGTACAACTGCCAGAGGAAGGCAATCTGCAAAGTTTTCATATTCCAGGTTGCCCACCTTACAAATGGAATGCAGCTTAACATTGCACCCAGGACCCTCATGCATTCCTACACAGGATGAAAAGGGGATCACCTGATAGACTGTATCTTTTGAATGATGGAAAGAATCTTGTTTTTGTGAATTTCCATTCTAGGGATCTGGTTGTTGAACTAAGCCACACATACGTCAATCTTTATGATGTTGTCAGGTTGAGAAGCCATCCCAGACTGAACAGAAAGGGATAGCTGAGTCCTTGTTTTTAAAAACAGCAAGTTCCTTTGCCAGGATGAAAATGTCTTCCAGGTACTGATGAACAAACCTGTCAATCTGAGATTTTCACTGACTGGAACAGGGTCTTAAACAACATCCTTGAAGCCATGGACAGTCTGAATGCAAGACATGAACTTTAATTGTCTTTCAAGCAGATAAAATCACAAATATCTCTGATATGATTAAGTTACAGGGACATGAAGGTATGCATCCTGCAGGTCAAGCAAAATCACCCAGTCTCCTGGGCTTATAACAGGAATAATGTTAGTACTTCAAAAAGCTAACTTCAAAATGTTAAGATCATCAGTTCAACACATAGGTTAGGATTCATTATTTAAAGGCAAAAATTCTGAGGAAAAATGGTCAGAATTCAAACTTAGGTTGCAAAAAAAAAAAAAAAGCATTTAAAATATTTAAGTCTGAAGGAACAGAACATTCTTTCTTAAAATACGGGAAGTGCAAAAAAGATTGCAAAAAGGCAATTAGGTTAGCAAAAATAGATAATGAAACTTGAATTGCAAAGGAGAGCAAGGCAAATCCAAAAAAGTTTTTCAGATGCATAAATGGCAAAAAATGTAAGAGGAAGTGCATTGGACCTTTCAGAAATGAGATGAGTGAGTTGATTAGATAGGATAATTAAAAGACTGGTGCTCTAAACACTTTCTTTGCATCAGTATGTACAAGGGAATAAGGAATGGTAGAAAAGCCTCATCAAGTAACCCATAAAGCCATACAAGTATCAGATATTAGGTTAACACAAGAAAAGGTCATGGGAAGACTGAACAAAATTAATATTGACAAAGCACTGGGTCCTAATGGTATATACTACCATTCAAAAGCTTGGGGTCACTTCAGAAATTACCTTATTTTCTATGAAACATACATTAACCCCTTGAGTGCCAGAGGGGTACGCAACGCATTGCTTTGCAATGAGTTGCGTACCCCTCTGGCACGCAAAGGGTTAAATTAGTTGATAGTCCGGCACAGGAAACAGAAAGTAGAGCCAGGAACATAACAGCATAAGTAGGCAGTACCAGGACAACATGGAGAACAAAAAATGCTATCATCACTGGCAAATAACCTTCTCAGACCTCATATCAGGCTAATAATAGAGCCTTTAAATCTCATTGTGGGTATGTATAAAAAGCCTTCTTAGTGTATACTTAAGAATTGTTGCTAAAATTCACAACGCCTAGTCATAATTATTAAGAAGTAAAGTCACGTTTATAAATATGTCTACCTGAGAATATTCTGAGAAAATTTGCACCTGCGATTATATTTTCGCACACATAGCTGTCATTATATACTTAATTAAGAACAGGTTATACCTAGCTTTAAGATCGAATCCCTTAAACTGCCTTTATTTTTGGTACAATTAGCAAATTTCTTTATAAATACATTGGGACACAATTCTTATTTGGCCAAGACCATTTCTACTTCACTTTTTAAAAAAAGTCAACCAACTGGAATTAGCACACACATAGAGAAAATGTTGCTAAATATTTATACATATACTTATGTCGCTTTGAGATACTTTTACAAACACTTTCTCTATAACTCCAGTTTTATACATCTCCCCCATTGTTCCTGCCCCTTTCCAAAACACCTGTCATCTGCGCAGCTTCTGTGATGTTATACAGGAAGTAAACAGCTAATGGGGGGAAGCATGGCCATACCTGGGAACTTATTCTTCTTGGCTCCCCAGAGGGGGAGGACTGTGGTGCCATTGAGGGAGACAAATGATGCAATTTGTGCCAAAAGGGGTCAGGCTTAATCTCGACTGGGGGCGGGGCTTCAGAAACTTGCTAAAATATAGGCGAATAGGCTGAGGAAGGAGGAGAAGTGGGCAGAGAGTGGGTGGAACAGATAGGGAAGGAGCACAAATGGGCAGGCAAAGAAAGACAAACAAAGAAAAAAGGGGCGCTCCTAGTGTAATATATCCAGAAATTCAGTGACCTTCACCAATTCACCACCGTACTTACAATAAATCAGGCCACTAAAATTGGCCAGCAGGACAGATGAGGGTCTCAGACTGCCCCCACTCAGTCAATCCACAATGGAAATGGATCGCAGCTCACCAACAATACCAAGACACCTCTGTCGAGATCCTTAGAAAACAGAAAAAAGCAACCAGAAGGGGCGCTATCCACAAGTGATCAAATGTAATAATACACAGCAAAGTGAAAAGTGATACTCACAAAATTAAAAACACCGGCTAATCCAACTGAGCCGGTGATAATAGCATGCAGGGTATAACTGTCCGCTCTGCTCAGAGTTCCACCTCCAGCAAAAATGGTCCACTCGTCCAAATAATAAAATATTTATTCTCAATAATACAATAATGTTGGAATATATTAAAACAAATTTAAAACGCCAGAAACGTTCAATACGTTTCAAGGCTGCAGCCTCTTTTTCAAGAGCTAATCTGGCAATGTATAAATAAATAAATTCCAAAAACAGATAGGGAAGGAGCACAAATGGGCAGAGGCTCTTAAGAAACTGCCCACACCCCAGCAAATCAGACTCTGTCCCGGAGACTTGGTAATGCAGAGTTAAAACTGGAGTCTCCAGGGAAAACCCAGAGAATTCCCAGCTATGAGCATGGCTACACAATTGGGGTGTCAAAAAAGGAGCTCTGGGCTCAGAGAGGTGAGACACCTGGGGCCTGGTTACGGCTCAAGAGAAGCCCAGGTAAGAAAGAATGAATTAAAGAAAATAAAACTTTACCAGGGAAGCTTCCTGTTTAATCCTTTTTAGTGCCAGAGAGGTATATAATGCATTGCAACACACTGGATACCTTTATGGCACTCAAAAGGTTAAGGATTAGACAGGAAATAAAATATACTGAGGCCTTGTGGGTAGTTGGCCTGTGTCATGGTTTTGTTTTGTATTTTTTTTCCTGTCCAGTAGGATTAGATGGGAAACTATGGTGAATGCTGCCATGGATGGTCAGGAAATAAAAATTCCAATAAAATTGTATTTTGTCCCTATGATGGAGTTGATTTGTCCAATAATTCCTCCTCTTTTCTTTTGTGCATATGGCCAAGTGAATCAGCCATTGTAATTCTTAAGCAGGAATAGCCTCAAAACTTGATCTATTGGTGTGACCCAAATGCTTGGGTTACGTTACTGCATTAGATGCTAGAGAGGTCAATGCTTCATTGTGCATCACAAGTGTTTAATAGATTGATTGTCTTTATCATGAGTTTGTGTAGTATTTTGAGGAGTATGAATTGTTGCAGAAGTGCAGATCTGAGACCCTGTTCATACAGGCAATTGAAAAGTGGCAGTTATGCTACCACTTTCTGATCACATATGTATTTTTCCTACATCTTTAGAGTTCACCCAGGATCTGTGACTGATGACATGATTGTCTGACTCCCATTTGGACTGCCGTTGATTGGACTTTTGAGATAAGCTTTGCAGTGAAATAACTTTTGTCCATTTGAGCTATCTACTCTGGCTTTTGATAGGCCATGATGGGAAGGTCTGCTGCAATTTCCTTCTTCCTACATTAGACTGTGCACCATGCTTTAGTATGTCAGGAGATAGTAATCCTCATTAATGGCCCCATAGTAGGCCAGCTGGTCTAATTGTGAACCATTAGTATATCATAAGAAATGCTGACATTTCACCTGCGTGAACAGGGCCTAAGTCTATTGTTTTGGGGGCTATGCTACAGCCTACTGTCAACAACTAGTACTGACTGATATTTGAATGTCCAGTGGGATAATGTCCCTGGGAATCTTTTTAAAATGAGTGTATGTATGTGTTGTCTGTATTTTGTACAGCTACTGTACGAGTAGTAGATTTTGGGACCTCCAGCTGTTGGGGACTACAACTTAGATTATCCCCAACCAGATGTTGGTTGGGGGAGATGGAAGTTAGTTCCCAACATCTGGATGTCTACCAGCTGACTACTACTGAACTATTGAGTGCTAAGCAGATTAGAACATGCTTAGTGTTAGCCCTCTTATTGTTATTATTAGTAACTCCAAATACAGTCCAATTTTTACTGGACTGTAGTTTCTCCAGGGGGTTAAATTAGGTTTTAAACATTCTCCTAAACTGTGTGAGTGAGGTAGGTGCTACCAGTAAATTGTTTACAAACCTTTCTTGTGTTACTGATAGAGTAGTCAAGCATGACTTTGGCTGTTGTTAACTGGTTCTCTTCTGCTCCTGGATATTTTCATTTATGGATTGGGTTTAAAGAAATGGAAGGCAAATTGCAACAGGTTAATTAGTTTGGCTAATTACTAAACTATTAGATTTTGTGGTTAACCCAGATTTATAGTAAATGCAAAAAAACACATATAGCATTGAATTTAATTGTGAAGCAGCTCTGATTAAAATTATATTGCAAGCACAGAACATTTTTGCTCTGTGGCAGCTGTGCTCAAACTTTGCTGCACCGCAGACACTCGGCATACCACTTTTTTTCTCATGAAGTCTTTTAACAAATATGTGAAGTCTGAGTTTCAAATGTATGTCTTAAAATTATGTATCATGCGCTTTACTAATTGTGCAATGTAAGTATAGCTATATAGATATTTTATTCCTTCTTAAAACCCTTTACAAAATGCCTATAAAATGTTGAGTGCCCTGAAAACTCCATATTGTGTGTTAGGAGTACCTTGGGGGAAAACATTCAGCAACACTGGTTTGTGGTGTACAACATTGCATATTTCTCATCTGTGGATCTCCACTGATGGTAGGGAAATATTTTCACCTTATTTGCTTAGGTTGCAACTTCCTCATCATTAGCATATCCCTTTAAATGGATTGTAATATTTCACAATAAAAGCAGCTTCAATTAATCTTCATAGTATTTGGGCCATGGAGAGTGTTATTTCAATACTGTCAGGGTTGTAGTTCAATTGTAATTGAATGATAAAGTATCCCCCTCCTGCCCCTTTTACTGATGTAACACTGCTCACCTCAGAGCAGCTAGACTGTCCGGATAGTTCACAGAGAGGGACAATCTTCAGTAAGCATAAGGAAAAACCTGTCAAAGGGGGCAGGCATTCCTTATGCTCTCAAAAAGAAGATTGTCCCTTGCTGTTAGCTGTCTGGTCTCAAGGCCAGATTCCACATCTGAGGGGAGGTGGCTTACACTAGGTAAAAGGGGAACGAGGGGGATACTTTATCATTCAATTACTCTTGAACTACAACTCTGACAGTATTGAAATAACAATCTCTATGGCCCAAATACAATGAAGATTAATTGGAGCTGCTGTTTTTGTGAAACATTACCATCCCTTTAAATCAAGGGAGTTTATGAAAAGTTCAATTGGCAGGTCTGCACAGAAATCAGTACATTACTTCAGAGTGTGTATTTTATGTGTCCCTGATTTAAAGGAATATGTGGTCACTTTAATTAGCATCCAAAAATCTAGAAAAATAGAGCGCAACAACAAGAAAAGAGGAGGGCAAGGAATCCTCTAAGTGTAGTATGTTTAATAAAGCACAAAATGGTTAAAATCACATAAAAAACTTTCCCCCCCTCTCCCATTGCACTTACAGAACGCCCATCTTGGGCTTAATGTATCTCAGGGGTCCCAACCCCTCTATAGCCACGTAACTGTGTCCCTTGGTTCAATCCTCTGGTCTTGGCTCCGTAGTTATTTCTGGAGATGCTCCAATCGTTCTTAAACGTGTTTGTAGGTGTCTCTGTGATGCTTAGTCTGAAACCATGGGCTAATCGCCCGCTGCAGGCAAGTACACTCCAAAACAAGTAAGGTGCGTGAGATACACATGGAGCAAATGATGCTGTGTACAGCGTTCAACCGGGAGTCCTATGGTCGGGACCGGAACCTGGGAAGACTCACAGGGGGCGGGGAAGGGACCCGGCAAACAACTAGCAACGGAGGGGGAGGAGAAACACCCAACGTGTATCGTGGACGTCTCAGGTCCACTTCTTCAGGGGAATCAAAAAAAAGGTTATTTTGCTGCGGCAGTGGTCCTGACACCTCAATGTGCCGATTCCAATATGGCAACTTCACCTATACATTCTTCCTCATCGGAGGCCTCAGCTGTGGCGCTGTCGCCGAGCCCAGGGGAGGATTTGACTAAAACTGCTGGACCGGACCTGTTGTCTTTGATGAGAACCATCCCCTCAAAGGAGGACTTTGCTTCGCTGGCTAATGACATTCGAAGAGGGGTTTACGAGGTCCGGGAATACATCGCAGGCCATAAGGCTGACATGGGGGCTCTGTATGCCAGGATTTCTGCAGTGGAACATGTATCATCCTAGGCGACAGGAGCGGTAGAGGAGCTCTCGACTACTATGGAGCAGCATTCTTCACAGTTGGTGGAGATACGTAGGATGCTGTAGGAAGTTGATAATTGAGGACGTCAAAATAATATAAGGGTGAGAGGCCTATCAGTGGATGTCCCGACAGTAGATGTGTACACTGTACTCACCTCGGTCTTCAAAGCCATCCTGGGGAGGCCGGAGGAGGCGCAACTGGGGATTGAAAGGGCGCACTGTGCCTTGCGGCCTGAAGAAGTGGACCTGAGACGTCCACGATACGCGTTGGGTGTTTCTCCTCCCCCTCCGTTGCTAGTTGTGTGCCGGGTCCCTTCCCCACCCCCTGTGAGTCTTCCCAGGTTCCGGTCCCGACCATAGGACTCCCGGTTGAACGCTGTACACAGCGTCTTTTGCTCCACGTGTATCTCACGCACCTTACTTGTTTTGGAGTGTACTTGCCTGCAGCGGGCGATTAGCCCATGGTTTCAGACTAAGCATCACAGAGACACCTACAAACATGTTTAAGAACGATCGGAGCATCTCCAGAAATAACTACGGAGCCAAGACCAGAGGACTGAACCAAGGGACACAGTTACGTGGCTATAGAGGGGTTGGGACCCCTGAGACGCATTAAGCCCAAGATGGGCGTTCTGTAAGTGCAATGGGAGAGGGGGGGAAAGTTTTTTATGTGATTTTAACCATTTTGTGCTTTATTAAACATACTACACTTAGAAGATTCCTTGCCCTCCTCTTTTCTTGTTGTTGCGCTCTATTTTTCTAGATTTTTGGATTTGTACACGGGCCTCAAGGACACCCCCCTTCATTATAGAGCTGCACCAAGTTGGAGTTGGGAATATTGGATCTTTTTGGGACATCTTTTGAAAGCTTTTATCTTCATCCACATTGGGATTCACTCATTCCATCATCATCCTCCTCATTTTATCAGCATCCTCATCATTTATTTTCATTTACATCTTTATCATATACCATTGTTTCATTTAATACTAGTCAAGTGACTTGGATTCATATGCTTATGATTTTTTTCTTTTCATTTGTCTTTTCATATTCTCATTTATGTTACAGTTTTACTTTGCATTGGGCTTTTAGTATAGCTATATAGTTTTTTCCAGGAATAGTGGCTATCTCCCATGTCTATTCGTTTTGCTGCGCAATAGTTTTTCCATTTATAACTTTAATTAGCATGATATTAGCAGCTCACTCTTACGGCCCAAAGTTGTTTACTCTTGACCTATACAAATCCACAACACTGGAGAGTCTTGTCTTACATTTTTATCTTAGAGCCTCATGCACAAAAAATTGGAGTAATTCTTGGGCGAATAAACCTCCCTAAGGGACATACATAAAAATGTCCACTGACATATGGGGGTTTTAACCCAAAGAGAGGATTCTAGTGCAATATATTCATTGTGTTGTTTGTTCATGAACATTTTTATTTCTTCCCTGTAGTGAAGTGGATTACAAATACTTTTCTTTTGGTGCCTATCTCAATTAGTGCCACATTCAATTAGCTAAAGAAGTGCAATTATGTATCAAACCAGCTGCACCATAGTGGAGAAATGAAAATTCCTAGAGAACATACATTAAGAGGATATACAATTGCATGAAACAGTATTTAGAAAGATTCAGCTGAGTATATCCCCTTAAGGGGAAAGGAGCATGAAAATATGAAAGAGCCACTGATCCATAAGGAACTTTGAATAAATTAGCCTACATGAGAGACATCGAAAGCATACACTCAGTTAGGGTACATCAAAGCAAGTCTAAATGGTGTTGGATACCACAGAAAGATCACATTACAGTTAGATTTGTACAGTACATGTTTGTACAAGAGGTGGCTCAGAAGGCAAGGGAAAATGGAGTTCCAGACCTGTACTGAAATATGTTGATCAAGATCAGTTTAATATGTAGGATGTTGTTTCTCAACTAGATGAATTTATAAATACAGTATAAAGTTCTGAGATGTATTTTACTGTGTGGGTCTGTTAAGTAGAATTTCAAAAAAGGAGTTTTGTTAAAGTCTGTATGGGCTGGTACTGGTACATTTGTGAAGGATATGAGAGGTTTGTGAAAACAGAAGATAGTCTGAGTCTGGTATAAAATAAATTATAATTATTGGAATGGGATATCGATTAAAAATACTTGTTAGACATTTAATTTTTACTTAAAGGGATAGTAGTACTTCGTTTTAACTTTATTTTATTTTGTAGCCATTAAAAAAAACATGAAGAATGATATAAGTCTTATCTCTCAAACCTTTATGGTTTAAGAGATATTCACAAACAAAGTTTCCCCTCCCCCCCCTTTTACCTAGTGTAAGCCATCTCTTCTCAGATGTGGAATCTGGTTGTAAGACCAGACAGATAACAGAAGGGGACAGTCTTCTTTCTATGAGAGCAATGAAGGCCCTGCCCCCCTTGATACGTTTTTCAGGTTTTTCCCTTATCTTAATTGAAGATTGTCCCTCTCTGAAGTTTACCCTTCTGATCTGGCTGAGAAGTGTTACATCAGTAAAAGGAGCGGGAGGGGGATACTTTGTCATTGAATTACTCTTGAACTACAACCCTGACAGAATTGAAATAACACTCTCCAAAGTCCAAATACTCTGATGATTAATTAGAGCCGTTTTTTTTAATGAAACATTACTATGCCTTTAAAGATAGTAATGTTTACACTATAGGTGGCGATAAAGATATCTAAGCAAGAGAGGTACATGAGTGTGGTGGGGAACATCAATAGATTATGTGAGTTTTAAATGGGGCTTTTATCACCTTGAATGCTTAGAGAGTTTTCCAGCGCATTGCTTTGCAATGCAGTGGGAATTTGTACTGTTCCCTTAGAATCTTATGACACAAACCTAGCAACTAAGCTCTCATAGTATAGTGCTTATTTTGTGTAGTGAATAATGCATGTTTCTCCAGATGTATATATGCATTTTGTATTGATTTTGCCTTTGTATGATATGTGAAATTAATTTAATACAATTTCTCCTGATAATCACAGTGCAAATGCTGAATGTGCTTCACTGATTTGTGCATTTAATTAACCTTAAAAGTCAAATTGCTTCTTTACTGAAAAAAAATTCTCTGCATACAAAAATTCAATAGCAAGAATGTATGCAGCTTTAGATAGATGTCTTAATTCATTTTAGAAGCATTACTACTGTTTTTTTTAAGACATAATGCAATACTATGAGTTTTGTGAATTTCTTCCAAGTTATGCACATTTTTAAGGTATAACATTTATCATACCTCCCAAGTGTCCCTTTTTAGGAGGGATAGTCCCTCTTATAGAACCAAATCCCTCTGTCCCTCCCTGATGTCCCTCTTTTTAGGAGATCAAATTGTGGGATGTGTATATAAGCAATAAAACTCACATTACTGTTTATATAAACATCAGTGTGTGTGTTTATAAATTATTCTGTGTAAATAAAATACTTTGGTCTTGTTATAATTCATTTATGAAATTACACAAGGAGGTGTCAATAGGTCATAAAATAAAATTATCGGTAATGCCTCGCCCACCAGCCACGCCCCCAGCAACACCCCCTAAAACACAAGTGTCCCTCTTTAGTAATTGGAAATGTTGGGAGGCATGCATTTATTTCTATTAGTATGTACCCTTTAAGTGCCACAGTGTCTGCACTGGACACCCCGTTGGCACTGAAATTATTGAATATGACAAATGCAATCATCACTTTCTGGAGCAAACCAACTGCACAGTAGGGGAGAAGTTAGCATTTCTAAATTTTCCATTGTTTCAAACCTATTCAGTGCTAGAGAGGTTTCCAACGTAAATCACTCTTTTCAATAAATGAAAGTGTTTATCATCTGTGTTGCATTTTGTTCCTAAATTGCTCTATTTTGCTGTTATACATAAGCTCCCAATGAACCTTATGTAAGACAAACTGGAGAAATATTAGTCTATAGTACTTTTAATTTTTTGAATGCTAGCGATATCAACTAATTTTGCAAAGTGTTGGAGAGCTCTTTAGCTTTCAAGGGCTTAAAGAGATAGGAATTTTTCACAAAAAAGCAGCTCCAATTAATCTTCATAGTATATGGGTCTTGGAGAGTGTTATTTCATTACTGTCAGAGTTGAAGAGTAATTGAATGATAAAGCATCTCCCTCTCGGCCCTTTTACCTAGTGTAAGCCATGTCCCCTCAGATGTGGAATCTGGTCCCGTGACCAGACATATCTCAGCAAGGGACAATCTTCTTACTGTGAGCATAAGGAAAACCCTGCCCTCCTTGACAGGTTTTTCCTTATGTTCGCTGAAGATCATCCCTCTCTGTGATCCATCCAGACAGTCTTGCCGCTCTGAGATGAGCAGTGTTACATCGGTAAAAGGGAATGTGAGGGGGAAACGTTATCATTCTATTATTCTTGAACTACAACTCTGACAATATTGAAATAACGCTCTTCATGGCCCAAATACTATGAAGATTAATTGAAGCTGTTTTTATTGTGAAACATTACTATCCCTTTAAAAGCTATTGACTCCTATATGCAGTTTGCCATGGAATTGCTTCACTTTGTCTTTGCCATAGTTTTTACACTTGCCCATTTGACTTGCGCTGCAGTCATCACTCTGTCACCGTGTAAGTTATTTATTACGCTAGGATATTATTTGCATGTTAAAGGTGTGTATGCTGATTTAAAATCTAAGTTTGCATGTTATTTTAGTATAGTACATGGTATACTGCAGGGACATAAGTAGGACCTTCTGGGACCTAGGCAAAATCTGAGTCTGACACTGCCCCTCCCCAGTGGTCTGGAGTAAGTTTGATCACACTCCAACACAGTCCTTATTTAAAGTCCCAGAGCAAGTTTGTGTGCTAACACAGACCCATTGTGCAATTAATCACTGGGAAATCTCAGAAAGTCTTCATATGATGGGGAAATACAGAAAGGAAAAACAATTTGTTTTTATCTCCAGGGTGCTGCTGCTTCATGATTCAACACACACACACACACACACACACACACACACACACACACACACACACACACACACACTGATATCTAACTGTCTTAATGCCAGAGCAGTGTCCAGCACAAATCATTGTACTCAAAGGGTTAATGAATAAACTTTACATATCTCCCAACATTTCAAATGACCAAAGAGGGACACTTCTGTTTTAGGTGGTGTTTCTGGGGGCGTGGCTGGTGGGCGGGAGCATTACTAAGAATTTATAGGTGATTTCATGACCTACTGACCCCTCTTTGTGTAACTTAATAAATGATCTAGAGCAACACCAAAGTATTTTATTTACACAGACTAATTTATAAACACATATAATGATGTTTAAACAATCATTAATGTGAGTTTCTGTGGTTGTGTGTACACTTATATGCACATCACACAGTCTGATCCCCTAAAAAGAGGGACACTATGGTGAGAAAGAGGGACAAAGTGATTTGGGTCTCAAAGAGGGACTGTCCCTCCTAAAGAGGGACACTTGGGAGGTATGGGCTCACTGACACTATTTTAGATTTTACTGGCTAGCAGAGGCTAGCAGCCAACATAAAAAACTGCTCTGATTTAAGAGGTGTACAGATTAGGGCAGAGCTGATGGGCCAACTTGGATGTCGAACCCCACCACAATTTTACTTCTTGTTGTTTCTCTCCTGGTTTAATGGGTGATCTAACACTGGAGTTATTTATCATGGTTTGAAAGTCTAAACATACAAGAAAATCATTATATTTTGTTGCATTTTTGCCGGTATGTGTGGAGTAAATTGTATGCTCTAATCAGGGCTCAAAATTTCCATCGCCACTAGCCAATGGCGAGTGAAAATTTAGCCCTGGCTAGTAGAAATTGAGCCCTGGTGGGTATATTTTGGCTTGCAGTGGCGAGTAACTTTTCAGGTCTGGCTAGTAGCAAAGGACTTAAAATTTTAAGCCCTGCTCAAATTCATAAATTAGCAAACACAAAAATATATCAAGGAAAAGCACCATATTCTCTTGCCAGGTTTAGACCTCATTCCTATGACCAATTGTAGAGCAGTATTTTGTGACACTGCATTAATCGCCAGTGACTGTTCACATTGGAGTAAATATTTGAATGTTGCAAAGTTGTATCAAGCTATTTTCCTGCGCCCATGTGTTAAACATAGGAAAGGTCAGCAGATCTGGTGTGCATGGCAGTCTGTGGGCTGCGGTGTAGATCTGTTCACACTAGTGATCTGGATTTTGTGATGCTCATTGCAACATCCTATGAATGGCTGACCCACAATGATGCCTGCATAGGCCACCCTCTGCTATGCCTTCACCATGCCTCTTTAGTGACAGGATCACTGGAGGAATCTCAGGGACATCTTGGATATGTAAACATGGCAACTTCAACTGTGCTGCATTGTAATGCATTCAGATTGCCTTTTGTATACGAATTACACAAGAAATCCCCTCTTTTCAGTGTATTTTCTTTACTAGTATACATTTGCCAAAGAAATCTGCCCAACTTGAGTTTTTTCTTTTTAAATTTATCAGTGATCTTGTATGTGGTAGCGGCAGGGAGCAGTGACTTATAGAATGCTTTCTTGATAAATTGATCCTTTTATGTGTTGTATCTTTCTGCAGATTATTAATTATGCATGAATGCAGATCTACAATTATCTCTTTACATGTTGCATAGCTAAAAGTGGTAATGTATCAGTAAACTCTTTGCAGGTAAATATTACTTAGATGTTGTGATATTCTTTACTTATGCCATGCATGCCTGTATGTGTGCCTGTTCATTTCTCACCCTCCCTAGCTCTGCTTTGTCTCAGATCTGTAGTTCTGAAAACGTTAGATCAATGCATCCTGTTAATGCAAGGGGTGGACTTGAGATAAGACATCATCCATTGGGAGGGGGTGGGGTACGTTGGAGGAGTAAGCATAAATCAATCAAACTGCAAGCCCATCCTACTCTTCTCCTAACAACAAAACAAGCCAAATCATTATGTACATGTTATTTCAGTTTGAGGCAAAGTTAAAGAACACTATTGCCTGAATATAAAAAATATGAAAAAATAGAATGCAACATTCTCATATATTAATGTGTGTATACGTTTTTTATTTATTTATTTATTTATTTTCAAATCTTGTCTTGAACTGCTTTGCAGTTCATAATTTTATCTAGGGTTTTGTCTAGAAAAATTCCCCATAGTCTGGTACTCTTTCAAACATAGGACTGCGTAAGTTCAACGTTGCATGTAAATTTTTACAATTAATAGTGCAACTGACACTAAAAGCTCACAATTTATATGAAAACTGACACTTATTGTTTATACTGTATATTCTTTGTATTCATTCTCCTAGAAATTTTGTGCTCCAAACTTTAATTTCCCTATTGCCTGCATGTACTAGAAGAATATAGATGCACAGATAAAAATAATTGAGCTATGGGGGAGCTCTAATACAGTAATACTATGGTTGAGCTCTAGAGATGGGAAAGTGTGCTCCTTTTAAAGTTCAGGTGTTGGAAACTATGCATATACGCAACCACCATGTGGTGGATAGCAAATGCCTGTGCCTAGTTGGAATGTTCATTTGCCAGCTAGGAGAATCTGAGGAGTCTCATGAGGAAGTAGTGCAGTGATTGCTCAGTCTAGAAAGAGTTATTAGAAGAGAAGGAACATTCTGGGAGGGAGAAAATGGTTGGCTCCCTCAGGACGAGACCTAACTCTCACCCATAGCTTGTGGGGTGAGAATGGCTTTGTTTAAGGATTAACCCCCCTTCAGTGTTTTATCCCCTTTGAGAAATAGTCAGTTTTCCATTATATCCTTGGTTGCTGAAGGGCCTTGTTTAAGCCCTGCTTTTCTGGAATCTATCCGATCTACCAGATCCAAGAATGGCTTCAATGTGGTATCATTGGGAATACTAATACACCTGGTGGGAGATGCAATAAGGTGAGAGGAATTCTCCAGTAAGAAATCTTCAATTCCTGTTTTAGTCTATGGTGCCTAGGGGCAAAGAGAGATTTGAGTTCATAGGCTCCATATAATAACACAGGAAATTAGTTTCTAGCATTTATTACACATTTAGTACATACACCCCCACCCCCAGATCAGCACTACTCACATCAGAGGCATAATCACTGTAAAAGTCACCAGCTACCCTACAGCTAAAAGGGATAGACTGCGAGTAGTATAGTTTCTGTATTTGTAATTGTTAATGTCTAAAGCCCCAGCTGTCTCCCCATATCATTGCCAGGGTCCCGGATCTCCTGAGAGCACCAACTAGATTAAGCTTCTCAGTCCGAAGTTACACTACTCGTAGGGGTGGGGGCTGCAATTGCTTCACCCTGCTGACGTGCGCTTCTCTGTATTTTAACAAGCTATGAAAACATTTAGCTGTAGGTGTTACGGCACCCTTTTTCAAATTAAAATGTAATGTTAGCATTACTGTTCCCATACCTTATCACGTAAGACCAATGTGTTGCAAGCTCCTCTGGTAGAGCGGGGGTTAAATAATGTTTTGCATCCCACAGTGATTCCCACCATTCCTTCTGTTTACACTGAACGCTAACTGTTGTGGCTATGTTTTTCCTCATCTCATTAGATTGCAATCTCTGCTGGATATAAATTCCCTTTTCAATTGTACTCCTAATTACATGCATGCCTCTTTATATAGCATCTTAAATTAAATATTAAACTCCTCTTATTTGCAATATAACGCCTCCTGTTGCTCTCGGTAAATCTATCTTTATCGGTCTCTCTCTCTCTCTGTTTCTATCATTCTGAATCCTCCAATAACATATCCTTTTACTCCATATACTTTTCCTGGAATGCTTCATATTGCTGTACTATTATCTTATTTTATTCCTGCTGTTCTACACAGTCTTTATAATTTCTCCTCTTAAATAATCTGACTGCACTTTATATAATGAAACCACTGTCCATGTAATTTCAACTTCTGAAATGTCTCTTAGGGCCACGTGCAGAATAAAACATGAGCAATTCTTAGGCAAACCAACAGCTCCATTTTATTTTAATGGGACGTTTAACCCCAGAAATGCTAGCAAGGTCTCAAACACATTGCTCTGTAATTCATTGCAGACCTCCATAGCATTCAGGGGCTTAAAACTCCCTTTAAATCAACTGGGATTTTTATTTTTGCCCAGAATTGCTTTTTCAGCATGATCCTTCATTGACTTAGTACAATATGTTAAATGATACCAATGTGCAAGTTTCTGCCCACAGTGTGTACTGTATGGATAACTTGAGTAGTCCTGTAAAATGCCCCCCCTTCCCTATTCTTCCCTCCCCCTCTCCCCACCATGGGAGGGAGCTTTGCACCTGTCCCTCTCTGTCACAGGGGCAGTGACACCAGTCCTGAGTCACAGAAACATGTGTGAAGAGTGGTGGGGGTACTACAACGGAGTCATTTTAACACCAAGGATTAACCTTTTCCAGGACAACCATTTCTAGATGACAGATACGCAACATATCATTCACCCATCAATACAATATATTTTTTAATTTAAAATCCATTATTGTTACTGGCCAATCAATCTTTCATTGATCACACATTAAAAAGCTCCAGAAGATGATGACATAGGTTAGGATTTCAGTAAAATCTCATGTCAGATCTATTACATTTAGTTTTCCCTTTAACCCCTTCGCGTCCGATGACATACCTGGACCGTCACTCCGGTCCGGCACTTAAGGACCAGTGACGTTTCTGGTACGTCACGTACTTTTACTCACCACTAGTGATGAGCGAGCACCCCAATGCTCGGGTGTTCGGGTGCTCTGACCGAGCACCCCCTGAGGCTCGAGTGCTCGGCCGAGCACCCGAGCCCCATTGAAGTCAATGGGAGGACTCGAGCATTACACCAGGCACCCCCTGCTCTGATGAGGGGAGGGTGCCTGGTCCATAGGAAAAGGGCAGAAAAGGATGGAAACACCACAGAAATGGTTCAGGGACAGCATAGGGAGGATGTCTGGATGCATCTTGGACTCCAACATCGCTGCTGGGAACGATCTTTCGCCCGTAGTACGCCATTTTTACAGACTGACCATAAAACACACAAAAAGGAAAATAAAAACGACTTTAGGCGAAAAATTGTTACCAAACAATATTTGCTGTATATTTACTTGTATATCATCTGCAAATTCTCCCAAAAATTTCCTTGGTTTTCGGAAGTGAGGCCATGATTAAGAGGGAAACGTGCGCAGAGGCAAATTCTCCCAAAAATTTCCTTGATTTTCAGAACTGAGGCCATGATTAAGAGGGAAACGTGCACAGAGGCAAATTCTCCCAAAAATTTCCTTGATTTTATTGAACTGAGGCCATGATTAAGAGGGAAACGTGCGCTGAGCCGACCATCTAAAACATTATGGGTGAGGGTCTGCTGCAGAGCTGACCATCCTAAACATTATATGCGAAGGCCCGCTAGTGAGCTGACGCTATAAAACATTATATGAGAGGGCCCGCTAGAGAGCTGACCCAATAAAACATTATATGAGAAGGCCCGCTGGTGAGCTGACCTATATAAAAATTGTCAAACAGGGCCCGCTGGTGAGCTGGCCCTATATAAAAATTATATCACAGGGCCCGCTGGTGAGCTGGCCCTATATAAAAATTATAGTACAGGGCATATGGAAGAGGAGGAGGAGGATGAGAAGATTAAGAGTCAACCATATACCCGTTTTTTGGGTGGAAGGGGTGAATGGGAATACAGAGTATTCCCATCATTGTAAATAACATATATAAAGTGAGTTTATGTTCCCCCGGGGCTTTCCTCCAGTGGAGTGGAGAAGTCAGGGGAAATCCAGGCCTTGTTCATTTTTATAAGTGTCAACCTATCAGCATTGTCGGTGGAAAGGCGGATACGCTTATCTGTTATGATGCCACCAGCAGCACTAAATACCCGCTCAGACAGAACGCTGGCGGCAGGGCAGGCCAGCACCTCCAAGGCGTAGAGTGCCAGTTCATACCACGTGTCCAGCTTGGACACCCAGTAGTTGTAAGGCACAGAGGGATCATTGAGGACGCTGACACGGTCTGCTACGTACTCCTTCACCATCTTCCAAAACTTTTCCCTCCTTGTGACACTAGGCTGCGCATCAGGGTGAGGGTGCTGGCGGGGTGTCATGAAGGTGTCCCACGCCTTGGAGAGTGTTGCCCTGCCTTTCTCGGAACTGCTGTGTGCTCCCCTTTTCTCCCCTTCTCGGTTGGCCAAGGTAGCACGTACTCTGCCGCCAGCGTTGTCAGATGGAAAATTTTGGAGCAATTTTTCAACAAGAACCTTCTGGTATTGCACCATTTTGCTTGTCCTCTCCACCGGAGGAATGAGAGATGAGAAATTCTCTTTGTAGCGGGGGTCCAGAAGGGTGAACACCCAGTAATCCGTGTTGTCTAAAATGCGTGTAACGCGTGGGTCACGGGAAAGGCAGCCTAACATAAAGTCAGCCATGTGTGCCAGAGTACCAACAGGCAAGATTTCGCTGTCCTCACCAGGAGGATGACTCTCAATCTCCTCATCCTCTTCCTCCTCTTCTGCCCACCCACGCTGAAGAGATGAAACTAAAGTTCCATGGCTACCCTCTGTAGCGGAGACAACCGTGTCTTCCTCCTCCTCCTCCTCCTCCTCCTCCGCCTCCTCCAATTGTCGCTGAGAAGACGAAGTGAGGGTGCTCTGGCTATCACCTTGTGTAAGCTCTTCCTCCCCCATTTCCACCTCTTCCACATGCAAAGCGTCGGTTTTAATTGTGAGCAGCGAGCGTTTCAGTAGACACAGAAGTGGGATGGTTACACTGATAATAGCGTTATCGCCGCTCACCATCTGTGTCGATTCCTCAAAATTGCGTAAAACCTCACAGAGGTCTGACATCCATTCCCACTCCTCACTTCTGATTACAGGAAGTTGAACGGAGAGGCGACGACCGTGTAACAGCTGGTACTCCACTACTGCCCTCTGCTGCTCACAAAGCCGGGCCAACATGTGGAAGGTGGAGTTCCAGCGCGTGCTCACGTCACACAGCAGCCGGTGAGCTGGCAATTGTAAGCGCTGCTGCAGCTTCAACAGGCCGGCTGAAGCTGTTGATGACTTACGGAAATGTGCACACACGCGGCGCACCTTGGTCAAGAGATCATGCACATTGGGGTAGGTTTTTAGAAATCGCTGCACCACTAAATTAAATACATGCGCTAGGCATGGTACGTGTGTGAGCTTGCCGAGCTCCAAAGCCGCCACCAAGTTACGCCCATTATCACACACAACCATGCCTGGTTGCAGGTTGAGTGGCGAGAGCCACTGCTCGGTCTGGTGACTAATCCCCTGCAACAGCTCTGAGGCCGTGTGCTGTTTGTCCCCAAGGCAGATCAGCTTCAGCACGGCCTGTTGACGCTTCCCCACTGCAGTGCTACACTGCTTCCAGCTACTGGCTGATGGGGGAGTGGCGGTGTGTGTAGAGAATTCGGAGGTGGAAACGGAGGAGGAGGAGCCAATAACGTAGGTGCTGGTGGAAACCCTGATGGAGGTAGGGCCCGCAATCCTCGGCGTGGGTAGCACCCGTGCCGTCCCAGGGTCCGAGTCGCTCCCAGCCTCCACGACATTCACCCAGTGTGCCGTCAGGGAAATGTAGCGTCCCTGGCCACAAGCACTTGTCCATGTGTCAGTCGTTAAGTGGACCTTCCCAGTAACTGCGTTGGTCAGGGCACGGGTGATGTTACGGGACACATGGTGGTGTAATGCGGGGATGGCACACCGGGAAAAGTAGTGGCGGCTGGGGACCGCGTACCGAGGGACAGCTGCTGCCATCAGGCTGCGGAAGGACTCAGTGTCCACAAGCCTAAATGGCAGCATTTCGATGGCCAGTAATTTTGAAAGGTGTGAGGTTAGTGCTATGGCCTGTGGGTGGGTGGCTGGGTACTTTCTCTTGCGCTCAAATGCCTGGGGTAACGACATTTGGACGCTGTGCTGGGACAGGGAAGTGGATGTGGTCGCTGATGGTGCTTCAGATGCTACAGGTGCAGGGCGGGAGGTATGCGGGCCTGTGCCTTCGACAGGCGATTGGCCGGCACCGAAAACAGGGGAAGAGGAGGCAGTGGTGTGGCCTGCAGACACAGATGGGCGATCCAGGCGTTCCTCCCACTTACTACGGTGCTTGGATGCCATGTGTCGGATCATGCTGGTGGTGGTGAGGTTTCTAGTGTTCATGCCTCGGCTCATTCTGGTGTGGCACAGGTTGCAAACTACAATTCTTTTGTCGTCCGCACTTTCCTTAAAAAAACGCCATACCGCGGAACACCTACCCCTTGGCAAGGTAGATTTACGCAAGGGGGTGCTCCGTGGAACATTTGCGGGCCGGTTTGGTGCGGTCCGCCTTCTTTCTGTAGCCACACCACTGCCTCTTCCAGCCTGTTGCGGTGCTGCAGATGGCTCACCCTCAGGACTGCTGTCATCGCTCGGCTCTACACCTTCCCAGGTGGGGTCAGTCACCTCATCGTCCACCAAGTCCTCCTCCACTTCCTCACTCTGATCATCCTCCTCAAGTCTTGATCCCACCACATACTCAGTCATTGACAACTGTATAACATTCTCCTCAACAAGGTCTTGAGACGGAAATAGTGGTTGATTTAATGGCAACTGTGTCTCATCATCATCATCATCATCCACTACTTCCTTTGACCTTAAATGCCGTTCACATCTGTCATCTTCTTGAGATTGGGTAGCCTCTAGAGGTTGTGAATCAGGGCACAAGATGTCATGTTCCTCTGCAAGCGTGCTTGGAGAGAGGGTCAAATGAAGGATTGGTGATGAGACGAGCTCCTCACTATATCCCAGTGTGGGATCACTTCTTTGACCAGACCGTGTATGGTGGGAGGAAGGATGATCAGAGTGAGGATTATGTTGACCAGACTCTTGGCTACTGAGAGTGGACTTGGTGGAAGACAGGGTGGTGCTTAACCGACTGGAAGCAGTATCAGCTGTCATCCAACCGACCACCTGTTCGCAGTGGTCGGACCTCGAGAGTGATGTCCTGCGACGCCCTGTAAAATTACACATGAAGCTAGGTATGGTGGATGTCTTTCTTTCTTGTGCTCTGGCACCAGGCACAGTTTCTCCGCGTCCTGACCCGCGCCCTGAACTTTCAGGATCACGTCCACTTCCCCGTCCCTTTTTACCCGCCTTCTTCATCTTACACAGAATATGTGACTTTAATATTTGAGTTTGAAAACTTAACAGTATTTCTTATTATTCTGCAACTCTGCAGAGTACACAGAATAGGCTGCTAAACTGCGGTGAAACACACTGAATGGAATATGTGAGTTTAATATTTGAGTTTGAAAACTTAACAGTATTTCTTATTATTCTGCAACTCTGCAGAGTACACAGAAAAGGCTGCTAAACTGCGGTGAAACACACTGAATGGAATATGTGAGTTTAATATTTGAGTTTGAAAACTTAACAGTATTTCTTATTATTCTGCAACTGTACAGAGTACACAGAATAGGCTGTTAAACGGCGGTGAAACACACTGAATGGAATATGTGACTTTAATATTTGAGTTTGAAAACTTAACAGTATTTCTTATTATTCTGCAACTGTACAGAGTACACAGAATAGGCTGTTAAACGGCGGTGAAACACACTGAATGGAATATGTGACTTTAATATTTGAGTTTGAAAACTTAACAGTATTTCTTATTATTCTGCAACTGTACAGAGTACACAGAATAGGCTGTTAAACGGCGGTGAAACACACTGAATGGAATATGTGAGTTTAATATTTGAGTTTGAAAACTTAACAGTATTTCTTATTATTCTGCAACTCTGCAGAGTACACAGAAAAGGCTGCTAAACTGCGGTGAAACACACTGAATGGAATATGTGAGTTTAATATTTGAGTTTGAAAACTTAACAGTATTTCTTATTATTCTGCAACTGTACAGAGTACACAGAATAGGCTGTTAAACGGCGGTGAAACACACTGAATGGAATATGTGACTTTAATATTTGAGTTTGAAAAATTAACAGTATTTCTTATTATTCTGCAACTGTACAGAGTACACAGAATAGGCTGTTAAACGGCGGTGAAACACACTGAATGGAATATGTGAGTTTAATATTTGAGTTTGAAAACTTAACAGTATTTCTTATTATTCTGCAACTGTACAGAGTACACAGAATAGGCTGTTAAACGGCGGTGAAACACACTGAATGGAATATGTGACTTTAATATTTGAGTTTGAAAACTTAACAGTATTTCTTATTATTCTGCAACTGTACAGAGTACACAGAATAGGCTGTTAAACGGCGGTGAAACACACTGAATGGAATATGTGACTTTAATATTTGAGTTTGAAAACTTAACAGTATTTCTTATTATTCTGCAACTGTACAGAGTACACAGAATAGGCTGTTAAACGGCGGTGAAACACACTGAATGGAATATGTGAGTTTAATATTTGAGTTTGAAAACTTAACAGTATTTCTTATTATTCTGCAACTCTGCAGAGTACACAGAAAAGGCTGCTAAACTGCGGTGAAACACACTGAATGGAATATGTGAGTTTAATATTTGAGTTTGAAAACTTAACAGTATTTCTTATTATTCTGCAACTGTACAGAGTACACAGAATAGGCTGTTAAACGGCGGTGAAACACACTGAATGGAATATGTGACTTTAATATTTGAGTTTGAAAAATTAACAGTATTTCTTATTATTCTGCAACTGTACAGAGTACACAGAATAGGCTGTTAAACGGCGGTGAAACACACTGAATGGAATATGTGAGTTTAATATTTGAGTTTGAAAACTTAACAGTATTTCTTATTATTCTGCAACTGTACAGAGTACACAGAATAGGCTGCTAAACTGCGGTGAAACACACTGAATGGAATATGTGAGTTTAATATTTGAGTTTGAAAACTTAACAGTATTTCTTATTATTCTACAACTCTGCACAGTACACAGAATAGGCTGCTAAACGGCGGTGAAACACACTGAATGGAATATGTGACTTTGATATTTTAGTTTGAAGACTTAACAGTATTTCTTCCTATTCTGCAACTCTGCACAGTACACAGAATAGGCTGCTAAACTGCGGCGAAGCACACTGAATGGAATATGTGACTTTGATATTTTAGTTTGAAGACTTAACAGTATTTCTTCCTATTCTGCAACTCTGCACAGTACACAGAATGTGCTGCTAAACTGCGGCGAAGCACACTGAATGGAATATGTGACTTTGATATTTTAGTTTGAAGACTTAACAGTATTTCTTCCTATTCTGCAACTCTGCACAGTACTCAGAATGTGCTGCTAAACTGCAGCGACGCACACTGAATGGAATACGTGACTTTGATATTTTAGTTTGAAGACTTAACAGAATGTGCTCTAATCTGCAACTTTGCACACTAAACAGAATGTGCTCTAATCTGCAACTTTGCACACTAAACAGAATGTGCTCTAATCTGCAACTTTGCACACTAAACAGAATGTGCTCTAATCTGCAACTGTGCACACTAAACAGAATGTGCTCTAATCTGCAACTTTTCACACTAAACAGAATATTTTTTTTTTTTTTTTTTTTTGTTTTTTCCCCCCACACACAATATAACCTGCTGCCCCCACACACAGTAGTCCTAAAAAGGACTTTTGGTTCTTTTTTGTCACAATTTTTGTTTTTTCCTCCCTACACTGCCTTTCCCTTCCTATCCTCAGCTCTCCCTGGCTCAGACTGAGCCGAACTCGATGGTCAGGTGCTATACAGCACCTGACCACGGGTTCTGGCCAGCCAATCAGTGTAATGCCAGCAGCCAACATGGCTGCTGGCATTACACCGATGTCAGAGCCTCCCTGCACGTTTATTGGCTGCGCAGCAGCCGCAAAACGTGCGGGGAGGAGACCCGAACATGGCGGGCGAGCACATGCGGTACTCGTACGAGTACCGCCATGTGCCGAGCAGAGCGATGCTCGAGCCGATCCGAGCATCGGCCGAGCATGCTCGCTCAACACTACTCACCACGCTCCTACAGGAAGAAGTTGATTGCTTCAAGACCGGAGCAATCTCTTTCAGTCCCTCGTTCGGCGTGTAGCACACATGATCAGTCACGTGGGGCGGCACGTCGAACTTCCCTATCTGGTATTTAAAGTACCACACACCCCGGGACCGTTGGGCCTTAAGGGGATAATCCCTTAATTTACAAACATTTAGAGCAATTCTTGGGCAAACAAACACCACCACAGGGAACAAATAAGCATCCCTACTGATTTAACAATTTGATTATCAGAGGGGTACACAACACACTGTGAACCAGTGTGATGAACACCCCTCTTGTCCTCAATTACTTAGATGGAGTATTTAACCCATTGAATACTAGAGAGGTCTACAACACATTGCAAAGCATTAAATGAGTAAAAAGCCCCATTTAAATCAATAGTAATCTTTATGTACCCTATGCTGCATTTTGTTTTCTCAAGAACTGCACCAATTCTTCTTTATAGGAGAGAAAAGAAAAAAGAGGCGTTTCTATGTGCAGTATCTTCTAGGAGAATATATTCACCGCACCACCACCAAAAAATGGTATTCACAAAATAAGTTGCTCGGAGTATACATATATATCAACCAGCTATTCGCATTCAGGATATATATAGCTCTATCCCCTCAGCTTCTTTATTATCAAGACAGGCTGCTGTCCCCAAACTCCACTCACAGAGTCGATAAACATGTGAAAAAAACCCAACAAGGAGGCTCCAATAGTGCCTGTACCACACTAGTATTTGAACAAGTACAAAGATTCCCAAAAGATACACTCACATTCTCAAGTTGCTGTGTATATACATATATACATCCACAGATTTAACACTTGCAGAGATCTTACCACCGTCTCTGCTCAGTGTCTCCAGGGTATCACGGGTCCCTCTAGATCTGGTTGTCAGTGTCCTGACTCAAACGGACATCTCTTTCATCTATATGGATCCGGCGGCCACAGGAAACAAGTGTCATGTGAACAGAAAGAAGAAACCGCTCCAGCTGATCTCTTGGAATTTATAAAATAATAAAAACATTAGGCTTGTGCGATTCGGGTCGGCGACATTCAGAATTCGACAAAAATGGGGTCATTCGGCGATATTTGGGCTATCCGAAAGGCAAGGGTTATTCCCAAAAAAAATTCCTAATCCAACTAGCCCTGGTCCAAATGTCGTCGAAAATTTTGGAAATTCTGCGACTACTACCCGCGCTCAATTACTTTCCACTCCATAATTTCCCTCCATGTCTCTAGTCCAATTAGCTTCTCTGTTTCATGTGCTACTTTCCCGCTTTGTCTATCTCCCAGTTGGCTTTTTCGTTTCATGATGGGGGTTGGACTAATGACACAGACAGTCGACACCTAGACAGCCTGCATTTCCTCTTGTTGCATTGTTGTAGCTGAGAGATAGAAGAAGCAGGAGATATTAGAGTGTCCAGTTGTTGTGTAGACAGACAGGTAGCATTAGGTATAGGCTGACAGCCAGCATTAGTGCCTTATTGCCACTGCAAGGGAGAGTCACCTTTGTTTCTGTGTTAAACATTACAATTAATAGTAAGGATTTGTTTGAATAATTTTCAGGGTGACACAGCCAGTCTCACAGTTGTCATGTGGCCAGGTTTTTAAATTTTAAAGCTATTATAGTTCACTACCTACCTATCTGTCATGGATTTGAGTCCTAGTGAATAACCAGATGTTCCTCATCCTGGTACTAGCTGCAGTGACCCAGCAACCACCAACACCACCACAGTGATGTTGCTTTCAAACAGAGCTAGCAGCAGCAGGCAGGCAAAGAAGATTACTTTGAGTAGTACTAGTCAGACTCAGCAGCAGCACTTCAAACCAAAAACTAGAAAGAAGAAGGGAACTGCAGGTCGTTCTACCTCTACTTGCAGGGTAGAGAGGTCCAGGTCCTCCTCTGAGACCATGAAGCAGCTGTCACCTGTGTCTCGTGAGCTGTTTGGTGATGGTCCCCCCAAGAACCACCTGCACAATGACTAGTGCCACTACCTGTTTAGTCACCACCTCCACTACAGCCACATCTATAAGCCTGGAGACACCTAGCGTGTACACTACTGGTCGGACACTGCGGACAGTATCAACGTGGTATTTTTATACCGAACATCCGTGTAAGCAGCCCAAACGGAAATTATTGCTGTATTTGGATAACCTTTTTCTCTGTCGTCCAATACAGGTTACTGGTAACTCTGGGAGGCGATCTGCCCCTTTAAGTAGGCAGGAACATTTCTCTAAATGTATGCAGGGGGTGGAGCCTCCCCTCCCTCCTCAGCTGCATCCCAGCCAGCTAGATCCAGAATGATTTGTTCCTGGGTGTGAACACAGCAGGTGGAGAACACCTCTCGTTAGTTTTTAGTTTCTTTTTTATTTTTCTGTCAGATATGGAATACCACCATTAGGCAGGTTACCATGACTGACAAATGCCCTTTCAAAGCGGCTAGCTCAGTGTCCAGGTGCTTTTTAGTGGACCTTAAGCCCTGAAGGCTGAAAATCTTGGTTACAAGTGCTTTCCCATGGATTACCCACTGAGGTAATTCTCACTTCATAGTAACCTTAAGACAGATGATCTGCAGGAGAGGTGAGATACCCTTTGAGTGCTGCAGGTCCACTTGTCCCACAGTGCCCCTTCGCTGGGCTTGTATTTGGAAGTTCTCATTGCCCACTCCTGCACTCATTGGATATATATATGTATATATGTGTATGTCTGTTGGGTATTTGGAGCAGTCTGTGTGGTAACTTAACCCTTTGTCTGCTGGTGTGACACGTTTAATGGGGTTTTCTGACACTTTCCTTACTGGGCTAGTGTTTTCTTTTTGTGCACATATGTTCACTGTATGTTTTTCATGTTTTAACTTTCTGGTTTAACATTTATTAAATTTAGGTAATAGGCGCACTTTACAGCATAGACGCCATTGCTCCATTTACTCTCTATGGGTCTACACTGTCTGGAACCGCTTCACACAGCAACTTCAGAGTGGACTAATTTTAATTGTCTACCCTTGCTCTATCATCCGGTTTATAGTTCAAGTGTGTTGGGCGGCTTCGGGCACTGGTTTGGGGTACTTTTTGGGAAAAACTACATTTCCCATGAGCTCTCGTTTCGCTCCTCTTTTCGGATTGGCTCCCGTCGCGGCAGCCATTTTGTGAGCTTTTCTCAGCGAGTATCCTACGCAGGGCTTGGACTCTCCTTCTCTTCTCCGCAGATTAACCCTTCGCCTGCCAGATAAGTCTATATTTAGCATTTCTGGGGTGAAATTTTAATCTCTCACACTAAAATTGGGTGATTTATTGTACAGTTGGTTATTTTGACACTGTGAGTATGTCTATACCGCTGGGGCTAGGAGCTAGACCTAAGACTAAGGAGGCTGGGGTGTCAGTATCCCCCATTGCGCATTGCTCTTCCTGTCACTCAGGGCTGCCTAGAGAATTCTCTGGTCATTTATGCCCAGCATGCTCTGAAGGTCCTGACAGCAACCCAAGGCCTTCCATCCATGCTATTGAGCCAGTTTGGGTACAAGAATTTAAGGCTGCGACTAGGGATCTTAGGTCCACTCTACAGCTCTTTCCATCCCAGGTACAGGGGGCTCTTCAATTATGGCAGACCCCCTCTACAATCAGAACCTCCCTGCCCAAACCGCAGAGGGCGCCTGATGTGTCTGATTCTTCTGAGGAAGAATTGTTGCAAGATTCAGATGTTGAGGATGGTACAGTTATAGAGTCTTCTAGGTCTGTTGGGGACCCTTTTGAATGTGATCCTGAACCCTCTGCTGGGGGCCTGATCAGAGCTGTATTGACCACACTCAACATTCCCTTGGTTCAGGACGTTCCGTCTGATCCCTCTGATGTTTTTCAGGTGCCTGCAAAGCCCCTTACTTATTTTCCTCCCAACCCAACTCTTGACCGTTTGGTTTCTGACGCATGGAAAAATCCAGACAAGTCCTCTTCAGTGTCTAAAAAGTTTGCTAAACTTTATCCCTTTTCTGAAACAGAAATGGCTAAATGGGTTCATCCCCCTAAGGTGGACGCAACCATATCTAGACTGTTTAAATCCACTGCTTTACCTGTGTCTGATGCTTCTGCGTTGCATGATTGGACTGATAAGAAACTTGAGGTTTCCCTCAAGTCCATTTTCGCTTCAATTGGCACTGCAATGCATCCAGCCTTTGCTGTGACATGGGTTAACCGGGCTATTACAGTCTGGACTGAACAACTCACTACGGCGGTCCGTCAGGATGCGCCTACTTCTGAGAAATTGCGTCTCCTTTCTAATATTTCTGAAGCTCAACACTATGTTTCTGCTGCTGCCTTTGATGCCATCTGCATGATGGCGAGGGCCTCCACTACTTCTGTGGTGGCTAGGCGTGCGCTTTGGCTTAAGATTTGGTCTGCTGACACTACTTCCAAGAAAGTTTTGCTTTCTTTGCCTTTTCAGGGTACTTCCTTGTTTGGTACTGAACTTAAGGAACTAATTAGCGAGGCCACTGGGGGTAAGAGTACTCTTCTGCCCTTGGTCTTTAAGAAAAAGTTGCCGGCTAAGCGTAACCGGTCCTTTCGTTCCTTTCAAACTGAGACACGTACGACGAACCAGGCGGTTCCATCAGCTCAGCGTCCCTCCTCCAAGCCCAAGCAGTAATGGAAGCCCAAGACCGCATCCAAGCCCAAGACTTCCAAGACTGCTTCGGCATGACTCACCAAACCCGGATCCGCATCCCGCAGGGTTTGGGAGGATTCGGTGGCGGACCCATGGGTTTTACAGGTGGTGTCAGAGGGATACAAGATCCCTTTATTTTCCCTCCCACCTTTTTGCTTTCATCTTTCTTGTTCCCCTCAGGACATCGAGAGAAGCCATCTGTTCTAAGACGCTATTCAGGCTCTTCTGGACAAGGATGTCCTGGAGCCAGTACCTCTTTCAGACAGAGGTTCAGGATTCTATTCAAACCTTTTTGTAGTGACCAAGAAGGACGGCAGAGGCCGCCCTATTTTGTGTCTGAAACATCTCAATTCCTTTGTAGTGAAGACTCACTATCGTCAGGAGTCTCTGCGCACAGTGATCGCTGCCATGTGTCCGGGGGAGTTCCTTGCTTCTCTGGATCTTCAGGATGCGTATTTGCACATCCCAATCCATCTGGAGAGCAGACAGTATCTGAGGTTTGCCTGCGCCAGAGGTCATTTTAAATTTTCAGCTCTTCCATTTGGTCTGACAATAGCCCCCCAGGTTTTCCAACGTGTTCTGGGGGCCTTGATACCCGTCCTCCATCGGGACGGCATCAGAGTGACTCCTTACATGGACAGCTTGCTTTTGAAGGCTGCGCCTGCGGATATTCTTCATCAGCAGGTCCAGACCTGCATTCAAGTCCTTACACATCACGGTTAGATTGTGAACTTGGTCAAGTCAGACCTGGTCCCGTCCCAGGGACTGGTCTTCCTGGGTCTTCAGTTCGATACTCAGAAGTGCATGGTGTTTCTACCGGAGGAGGTAGCCCATCATATTGCTCAAAGAGTCTCAATGATCCTATCCCGCGATCGGATCCTGTTTTCGAAGTTGTCTTCTCTGGTGGGGAAGTTCATCTCCACAATAGAGGCGGTTCCATTTGCCATGGCACACACCAGGGAACTTCAAAGATTTGTGGTACAGACATGCAGGGACCGACCAGATCATCAGAAGCTGTCGATCTCTCTTCCTCCTCATGTCGAGTTGAGCTTGGAGTGGTGGTTGGACCTTTCCAATCTCCTGAAGGGGAGATCCTTCCGGATTCCCTACTGGACCAAGGTCACGACGGATGCCAACCTTTTGGGCTGGGGTGCTGTTCTGGGTCGCTTCAGTGCTCAGGGGAAGTGGTCCATGGAGGAGTCTCTTCTTCCAATCAATGTTCTGGAACTTCGAGCAGTATTTCATGCTCTACGCCGTTGGGAGTCTCAACCGGAGGACTGTCCAGTCCGAGTGGAATCCGACAATGCCACCGCCTTGGCTTACATCAACAGACAGGGCGGGATAAGAAGTCTCGCCGCTTGGTCAAGGCCATTCTGTCCTGGGCAGAGGTTCATGTTCCTGTCATTTCCGCAGTGCACATTCCAGGCATAGACAACATCATGGCAGACTTCCTCAGTCATCACACAGTTGACAGCGGAGAGTGGGAACTACATCCGGAGGTGTTTCAACTCCTAACTCAGAAGTGTGGGGTACCCCTAATGGAAGGTTTCAAAGTTCTGCTCCCGGTGGATAGACTCTCTAGCCCTGGCTGCCAACGCAATGTCCATTCCCTGGACATTCTCCCTGGCCTACATTTTTCCTCCTCTTCCGATGTTGATAAGGGTGATTCAGAAATTGAAATTGGAATGTTGTCCAGTAATCCTGATCTCTCCGAATTGGCCTCGTCAGTCCTGGTATCCGGAGCTTCTGGCCCTATCAGTGGCGGAGCCCTTTCCGCTCCCCTCTCGTCCAGATCTTCTTCTGCAGGGTTACCTGTGGAAGAAAGATGTTCATCGGCTCAATTTGACGGCCTGGAGGTTGAATCCTCGATTTTAAAGAAGAAAGGGGTTTTCTTCTGCTGTGGTGTCTACTATGCTTAGTGCCCGTAAGCCTGTTTCTTCCAAGATCTATCACTGTGTCTGGTTGACATTTGTGTCTTGGTGCGCTGACAGAGATCTGTCTCATGAATTTCATCTTCTCACTGTCTTGGCTTTTTTGCAGGACGGTGTGGATAAGGGGCTCATTCTGAGTTCTCTTAAGGTTCAGACTTCGATTCTGTCTGTCTTTTTCCAGGAGTGCATTGCTGTCCTTCCTGATGTCAAGGTTTTCTTCCAAGGCGTTGCTCATGTGCGTCTTGCCTTTCGGAGTCCGCCTCCTCATGGGACCTTAATTTGGTTTTGGGAGTTCTCCAACGTCCTCCCTTTGAGTCTTTGGCTACTATTCCCGTACGTCTCTTGACGTGGAAGATGGCCTTCCTTCTGGCGATTGTGTCAGTTCGCCGAGTGGTGGAGTTGCAAGCTCTTTCCTGTAAACCACCTTATCTGGTGTTTCATAAGGATAAAGCGGTGCTTCGCACCTCTAAGGAGTTCTTACCTAAAGTAGTCTCCAAGTTTCACATCAGTCAGGAAATTGTGGTGCCTTCTTTCTGCCCTAACCCCTCCTCTGACAAGGAAAGGGATCTCCACTTGTTGAATGTGGTGCGTTGTCTCAAGTTTTATGTCCATCGCACTGAATTTATCAGGAAGTCCGACGCTCTGTTCGTCATTTCTGAGGGTCCTAGGGCAGGACGACCTGCATCCAAAGTAACTATTGCGTCGTGGATCAAGTCCACTATTCGTAGGGCCTACGAATTGAGGAATAAACATGTCCCCTTTTGGATCACGGCTCATTCCACCAGGTCTATTGGGGCCTGTTGGGCCTATAAGAATCAAGCATCTGCTGATCAGCTGTGCAGGGCGGCAACTTGGTCCTCTGTGCACACCTTTTCAAAGCACTACCGTGTGGATGTGCTGGCCTCGGCTGATGCCAGCTTTGGGAGGAAGGTCCTGGAGGCAGTTTTGCCTGTCTAGGATCTTCTTCTTCTCAGGTTCTTAGTGCTTCCTTACTGTTGAGCCCTGTTGGCTCTAGTTCAGTGTGCTGTGTTACAGTTCCTGGGGTGTTTTTACCCCTGTTTGGTGTCCGTTGACACTTCAGTTTTGTTGGGATCTCTGACCGGTTGGTTCATAGAGGTCCTGGTGACTTTGGGGGCCTTGCGCCTGGTCCTTGCCTTCTTCCCGCCTCTGGGAAACTCAATGGTTGGACATCCCAGAGTTACCAGTAACCTGTATTGGACGACAGAGAAAAGAGGATTTTAGTCTTACCTGTTAAATCCTTTTCTCTTAGTCCATACAGGTTACTGGTCTCCCACCCTGTGAAGGGACCATGCTTGGCTCTCCTGTGGCAGTATGTGGGAGTCTATCGGGGCATGCTCACAGGAGTCTTCTTCTCTTCTATTTCTGGTCAGTTATTAGTGTCTCAAATCATTCTGGAGCTAGCTGGCTGGGATGCAGCTGAGGAGGGAGGGGAGGCTCCACCCCCTGCATACATTTAGAGAAATGTTCCTGCCTACTTAAAGGGGTGGATCGCCTCCCAGAGTTACCAGTAACCTGTATGGACTAAGAGAAAAGGATTTAACAGGTAAGACTAAAATCCTCTTTTCCTGCCACCACTGTCATAGCCACTGAGAGCATATCTAGTCCAGAAAATGTTATTGAGGGAGATAGTTTACCATTTCACGGTAGCCACCAGGCAGAAGAGGGAATTGAGCAAGCCTCCCCAAAATCTGCTGCTGATGATTTTAATTCCTGTCAAAACCTACAAGAGGTAGAAGAAGAATCTGAGGGATCAAGGCCTCCTAAGCTTGATTTATCCCCTGAGCTTGATTTTTCCACTGACCTTGATTATTCCCCTGAGCTTAATTTTTCCACTGCTTCCCATAGTATTCCTCCTGTTTCTCCAGTTACACTTGTGTCTTCTGTTGACAACTCAACACCTGCCTCTCCAGTTCCATTTGAGTCTCCCAACCAGGTAGTAGCTACTAGTGTCGCCACCACCAGTACCACTGTTACTCCACTATCCTCCTCCAATCCCAATCCCAACATCCCTGCTGCCATCTTTAGGTCTACTGGTACTCCTGTAGTGGTACGTAGAAAGAAAAAGCAAAGTGAGGTTGCTCCAGCAAGTGAAGATGAAAAAAATGTCACCTCAGTTTTTTCTTCTCCACCACCTTCCAGAGTCATCCGTCGCTCCAAAGCGTGGGACCATTTTGTGGCACTTGGTGATGGCCGGCAAGCGAAATGCAAATTGCATGGCAGGGATGTCAGCCATGGGAGGGTGTTGGGTCATCTATCCACCTTCGAGATGAACCAACACCTGAACAACTACCACAAGTCAGTGTTGATAAGTGCAGAAAGTGGCACTACTAGTACTGCATATACCAGTGTCACACTTATCACCAGTAGGCAGCAGGAGAAAGGGCAGGGGTATCATGTCACATCTGGTTCTAGTAAGAACAGCAGACAGTCACAGCCCATCACAAAATCAATACAGGCCACACTGGAAGATTTTGGTGGGTTTCATTCAAAGGGGATGTGCAGACAGCAGTCCAGGAAAATTACACACCTCATTGCACAGCTCATAGTGGATGGGGAGCCCTTCCAGCAACTTATAGAGGCTATCACACCCCGATATAAAATTCCATCCCACACCACATTTAGTAGAACTATAGTGCCCTCACTGTACCGTCATGCATTGGGCATTTGAAGGACCTGCTAGGAAAGGTTTATTGGCCAATCAGTGCACTTTACCGCTGACTTATGGAGTGCTCCAAGTGGCCAGCATGGCTTCCTGTCATTGACGGAGCATTCGTGGCAGCCCAATGTGTTGCAAGACACATCATTACCGACAAGAATTTCGGGTGCAGTAGCAAAACAAGTTATTCGTGCGAATCCTGTGTATGACCCGGACTTCCTGACTACTCTGCCTGATACGTTCCTGCTCTATGTACCGACCTGGTCTGACTGACGTTCCTGCTCTGTGTACCGACCCGGCTTGGCTGACGTTCCTTCTCTGTGTACCGACTCGGATTGGCTGACGTTCCTGCTCTGTGTACCAACCCGGCCTGTCTGACGTCCCTGCTCTGTGTACCGACCCGGATTGGCTGACGTTCCTGCTCTGTGTACTGACCCGGATTGGCTGACATTCCTGCACTGTGTACCGACCTGGATTGGCTGACGTTCCTGCTCTGTGTACCGACCCGGCCTGGCTGACGATCCTGCTCTGTGTACCTCCCGGTACTATTATCTACCCAGTTGCCTTGCATTTGGAGGTCCTTCCTCCGTTACCGTTACTGTCTCTGACAGTCACTGTTGCCTCCATCTAGCACTATGTGTAGCTCTGCTCCGTGACCCTGTGTCTCTACCTTGACTTCGGTGTTAGGAGTTGTTGGTTGCACCTGGTACACTTGACCTGTATGTTCTTACCACCGAGCTTGGGTTATCTCTGGGCACCTCGGTTGGTCTCCTATGCTAGGCAGTCTTGTCCAGGTCTGAGCGTCCGTTCACCTTTTACAGTTTGGTGCTACAGTGCTTCAGGGTTACAGCTCTGCTCTGTCTTCCGGGAATTTCCCATGATACTCAGTCTGTAAGTATCGGTTGTCCTCACTGCCTGGCAATCCGCCTTTTGTTGCCTACCATACCCTACAGTCTGTAGCCTTCCTTAAGACTGTTAAGGCATTTGTCCGCTGGTCTCCTGTTCTGAGCCTACTGAGCCTTCTGAGCCTCTTGTTCCTCTTGCCTAGTCTCTCACTTACTGTCCTGTGGAACAGTAGTGGCCTCCTCTCTGTCACCTACTGGTGGCTTACCGCTTGGGCTCACTGCCTGCGTAGGGACTCTCCTCTGTCCATTGTACTGCTATGGCCTGCTGGCATTCCTGGCCTAGTAGAGTCATTGCTCATCTGCTTTACCAGAGTCACACAAACTGTGACCTGAACTGTGTCAGTATTGTCCCCTTGGTACCTGCTGGGCCTGAGTGGGTTACTGTTATTCTTGTGACCTGACCTGTGTCAGTATTATCACATCTGTATCTGCTGGACCTGTGTGGGTTACTGTTCTTTCCTGTAGCCTGACCTGTGGCAATAGTGTGTATTTGTATGTACTGGACCCTCGTGGGTCACATTATCCTTGTGCTCTTAATAAAACTGTGTTTTACCAAACCTTCCGTGTCTGAGTGTCCTTAAAAACCGTTACAGTACGAAAGCGCCATGACCTCAGATGGTACAGGTGAGGGTAATGCACAAAATATGCATTGGAGGATGGATTTACATGAGCAGCGTATGGATAAGTTGGCAATGGCTGTACAAAAGATATTGGAGCATACCGTTGATTTGGAGAAACCAGTACAAACCTCGGTGGTCCCCCCCGCTATGACACTGGGAGCTCAGTCCCTGACTCTGGGAAGCTCGAACAGAGCATTAACAGCTACCGCTCCACTACCATTAAGATATGATATGATGGCAAACCCACCCTGTGTAGAGGGTTTATTAACCAGTTGGAGATTTTCTTGAAGTTAACCCCTCAAGCCTTCCCTAGTGACCGAAGTAAGGTGGGCTTTATGATATCATTGCTGACGGGCAGAACATTGGCTTGGGCTATTACGTAGAGTGTTTGAGGTCTCAGTAAGAGCTGCCTCTGCTGCCAAAAGATTGATGGAGATCCAACAGGGTCCCGTACGGTTGCGGATTATGCTATCGAATTTCATACATTGTATCACGGTGCCCGTGATTTGCTGCAGTTACTTGTCTGTCACCAGTAGGGGGCTTCTATTGGCTGTCTGCAGATAGCCCGCCTCTTATTGACTATTTAAACCTGGATTGGGCACCCTTTGAGTGCCCTTTCGTGTTGTTTCTGACCTTCTTGCTATCACTATGCTAGTGATAGCTGGGCCTCTGTTCCAGTGTTCCTGAGTTCCTGATCTCATGTGTTCCTGAGTTCCTGATCTCTACTGTTCCAGTGTTTCCTGCATGCTGAAGTACTTCCAGTCCTGGTTCCGGCCTAGTCTCTGGTGTTGCAGTTCCTGCTGAACTTCTCTGCTGTTTTCTGACCTGACTGATCGTTGCTGGTTCCTGTCATCTCATCACCTGTCTTCAGTATCCTGGAGACCTTCTGCCTGGTCGCGTTGGTGACATTGCTACTATTCCGTGTTGGTCCCAGCGTGCGGACGCTGGTTTGCTCCCAAGCCTTGCGGCTATACTAACTCGCTTGTTACACCAGTGTGCGGTCACTGGTTTGCTCCAAAGCCTATCAGCTATACATATCTGTGTTGGTCCCAGCGTGCGGACGCTGGTTTGCTCCTAAGCCTTGCGGCTATACAAACTCGCTTGTTACACCAGTGTGCGGTCACTGGTTTGCTCCAAAGCCTATCTGCTATACTAATCTGTGTTGGTCCCAGCGTGCGGACGCTGGTTTGCTCCTAAGCCTTGCGGCTATACTACTCGCTTGTTACTCCAGTGTGCGGTCACTGGTTTGCTCGCTAAGCCCTACGGCTATACTATTCAGTGTTGTTTCCAGCGTGCGGACGCTGGTTTGCTCCAAAGCCTTGCTGTTTAACGATTCTGCTAATTTGCCAGTTCCATCTGACTGCTGCTATTATCTCTGGGCTGCCCTGCCCGGTATTGGTAAGGCCGGTAGAACCTTTTTCCACATTCCATCTGAGGTTGCCTTACCCGGTATTGGCAGGGCCGGTAGAGCCTACATTGTGTATCTATTGAGGCTGCCTTGCCCGGTAATTTGGTAAGGCCGGTAAAACCGTTATGCTATTCCATCTGCAGGTTGCCTTACCCGGTATTGGCAAGGCCGGTAGAGCCTAAAGACTGTCCTGTCCGGTATGTTGACAGGACCGGTAGAGTCTGCCTTCTGTCTGTGCTATATTCTGTATATATATATATATGTATGTTATTGCCATCCTAAGTTATCATTTATTATTTCAATAAAATTGATTTTTTTTACCTAAAACTTGTGTCTGAGAGTCATAATAAACCGTGACAGTACGAAAGGGCCATGACCTCAGACAGCAAGGGTCAAGGTAACGCACAGAATATCCATTGGAGGATGGATGTGCTCGAGCAACGTTTGGATCAGTTGGCAGTTGCAATTCAAACGATCCTTGAACGCACGGTACCTGCTGACCAATCTAGCTCTAGCCCGGTGGTCTCGCCAAGTCAGACACCGGAAAGTGATACCAGACCCCTAGGGGGTACTGTTAAAGGGTTAACGGCTTCTGCACCCTTGCCGCTAAGATATGATGGTGACCCTAGTCTCTGCAGAGGGTTCATCAATCAACTCGAAATCTTTATGGAATTGACGGCACACGCATTTCCCAATGATCGTAGTAAAGTGGGGTTCACGATATCACTGCTCACTGGCAGAGCATTGGCCTGGGCTAACCCCTTGTGGGAGAATGCTAAACCTTGTACTAAGAACTTTAGTGAATTTGTGCGTTCCTTTCGAAGAGTGTTTGAGCCTCCTGGTAGAACCACCTCTGCTGCCAAACGCCTTATGGAGATACAACAGGGCAGGCGTACAGTGGGCGACTATGCCATCGAATTCCGCACATTGGCAGCAGAGGTAGGTTGGAATAACGAGGCATTATTGGCAGCCTTCTCTCAAGGCCTGAATGACCACATTAAAGACGAAATCGCTGCTAAAGATCTACCTATTGATCTAGATGATTACATTGAGTATGTTATGATAATTGACTCCAGAATACGTGAGAGATCAATTGCCAGAGATCGTAAGTTACGGTCAAAAAATAATGAGCCTAGTAGCATGTTTTGCCCACCCATCCCTCCCTTGGCATTGAAGTCTAGTGAACCAGTACGGGAAACAAGTGAACCTATGGAAATAGGCTTCACTAGACTAACCAAGGCAGAGAGACTATATCGCAAAAAACAAGGGTTATGTTTATACTGCGGTAAAAAAGGGCACTTGCTAAATTCCTGTCCGGTACGTCCGGGAAACGCACACACCTAGGGTATCTTGGGGGACAGGCCCTAGGTGGTGTACAATCGTCCCCAGTGTCGGGCATAATGAAACCCACCATACAGGTGGTATTGTCTTGGGCACAACGCTCTGTGGAGGTTTTGGCCTTGGTTGACTCCGGTGCAGCAGGGTATTTTATGGATAATACCTTTGCTGAATTGCACGGAGTTCCACGCATTGAAAGAGAAAACCCCTTGACTATTGAAGCGATTGATGGTAGACCCTTAGAACCGCCTCAGGTTATATTTGAAACTATGCCATTGTCTATGACTATTGGGGCACTTCACAGAGAAGAGCAGCAGTTTCAACTGATTAATTCCCCGCACCATGCGGTGATATTGGGATTTCCGTGGTTACAGTTACATAACCCACAATTCGATTGGAAAACGTGTGAAATTGCTGCTTGGTCCCAGTTTTGTATGGACAAGTGCGTCATCCAGCCTATTAAGGTCATGTGCACCTCCTCTGCTATGCCGGATGTGTACCAACAGTTTGGCGATGTTTTTAGCAAAGGAGAGGCTAGTATGCTACCCCAGCATAGACCTTATGATTGTTGCATTGAATTGCAGCCTGGTGCAGTACCTCCGAAAGGACGCACTTATCCATTATCTTGTGATGAACATAAGGCTATGGAGGATTACATTTCTGATGCCCTTGCTAGAGGGATCATACGTAAATCTACCTCTCCAGCTGGGGCTGGGTTCTTTTTTGTAAAAAAGAAAAATGGCGAATTAAGACCATGCATTGACTACCGGGGCTTGAATAAACTAATGGCAAAAAACGCATACCCAATACCACTCATCACCGAGCTTTTTGACAGGCTTAAGGGCGCTTCGATATTTACCAAGTTGGACCTACGGGCCGCTTACAATCTGGTTCGCATTCGAGCAGGTGATGAGTGGAAAACTGCCTTTAATACTCGAGCTGGGCACTACGAGTATCTAGTAATGCCTTTTGGGCTGTGTAATGCACCCGCAGTTTTCCAGGAACTGATAAATGATGTTCTGAGAGATATGTTACAGACATGTGTTGTGGTGTACCTCGACGATATACTGATTTACTCCCACAACATGGCACAGCACATCAAAGATGTATCCGCAGTATTGCTACGACTCCGTGAGAACAAATTATTTTGTAAAATGGAAAAATGTGAGTTTCATAGAACCAGTGTGCCATTCTTGGGGTTCATAATTGGCAATGATGGCATTGCCATGGACGAAGAAAAGTTGTCAGCTGTCCTACAATGGCCAAAACCCAAGGGTCTTAAAGCCATACAGCGTTTCCTGGGTTTCGCTAATTATTATAGGAGGTTTATTAAGAACTTTTCTTCCATTGTCAAACCTCTGTCCGATCTTACGCACAAGGGTGCTAATCCTTCTTGTTGGCCGGTATCTGCTGAGAAAGCCTTTGAGAATTTGAAGCTGGCATTTGCTGCGGCTCCTGTGTTATCCCACCCCAATCCTTTACTTCCATTTACGTTAGAGGTTGATGCCTCAGATATTGGGGTCGGGGCAGTACTTTCGCAGCGACACGAGAAAGGTGGAACTCTCAGACCTTGTGGGTTTTTCTCTAAAAAGTTGACTGTCACTCAAAGCCACTATGAGATAGGTGACAGAGAATTATTGGCCATTATCCTTGCTCTTAAGGAATGGCGTCATTTGCTTGAAGGTACTAAGAATCCTGTCTTAATCCTAACAGATCATAAGAATCTGACCTATCTCTCGGAGGCCAAGAGATTGTCCTCTCGTCAGGCCAGGTGGGCACTGTTCCTGTCTCGATTTAATTTCATTGTATCATATTTGCCAGGGTCAAAAAATATCAGGGCTGATGCACTGTCAAGACAATTTGAGGCCGACAGTGACAGAGTGGAAGCACCAGCTCCTATCATCCAACCTGATAGAATACTGGCTACTATACGCACGAGTATCACTTCTCCTCTAGGGGAGGAGATCCTGGCCTCTCAGGGGTCCGCTCCCCATGAAACCCCAGTGGGCAAATGTTTTGTCGCTGAATCATTTCGTACTAGGCTGCTCGAAACCTACCATTCCTCTAAGGCTGCGGGACATATTGGTAGAGACCAATTGTTATGGTCCCTTTCTCAGTTATTTTGGTGGCCTTCCATGAGAAACGATTGTGCCGAATTTACGAATGCCTGTGCCACCTGCGCCCGCGCTAAGACCCCGAGACATCTCCCTGTGGGCTTGCTTCAACCGGTGCCTAATGGCGAACGCCCCTGGTCTCATGTTTCCATTGATTTTATGGGAGAGTTGCCTATGTCGAAGGGGTACTCCTTTATATTCATGGTGGTGGACAGGTTTTCTAAAATGGCTCATTTCGTGCCCCTCCGTGGTCTTCCTTCAGCGAAGGAATTGGCAATGGTGTTCGCCAGAGAAGTATTCCGGTTGCATGGAGTGCCTAGGGTACTGGTGTCTGACAGGGGGAGCCAGTTTGTGTCTAGATTTTGGAGGGCATTTTGCCAACAGATGGGCATACAGCTGTCCTTCTCCTCTGCCTACCATCCCCAGACCAATGGAGCCGCTGAACGAGCCAATCAGGGCTTGGAACAATTTCTCCGTTGTTTCGTTACTGACCATCATGATAATTGGTCCGACTTGTTGCCTTGGGCAGAGTTCGCCAGGAACTGTGCGGTCAATTCTTCATCTGGGAGCTCTCCGTTTCTGATTAATTATGGGTTCCAGCCCTGTTTGCTTCCAGACTCATTTCAGACGCAACAGATTCCAGCTCTGGATGAGCATATCGAGCAACTCCGTTCCACATGGGCACAAGTTCAGAGGGCACTTGGTCAGTCATTTCAGCGTCATCAGCGCCATGCTAATCGCAGAAGGCTTCCAGCGGTTTCCTTTCAGGTTGGGGATAGAGTATGGCTTTCCTCCAGAAATCTCAAGCTGCAGGTTCCGTCTAATAAGTTGGCTCCTCGGTTTATTGGTCCATACAGAGTTATTCGCAAAATTAACCCTGTCTCCTATGCACTAGACCTACCTGCATCCATGCGTATCCATCATGTGTTCCATGTGTCCCTTCTTAAGCCTCTGGTTTGCAATCGCTATACTACCACACCTGTGGTGCCAGGACCTGTTGAGGTCGAGGGCCAGGAGGAGTACGAGGTTCAGAGCATTATTGATTCCCGTAGGCTTAGAGGAAGGGTACAGTACCTGGTACATTGGAAAGGGTATGGTCCTGAGGATCGGTCATGGGTGGATAGTACGGACCTTCATGCACCTAGGTTAACTAGGTCCTTTCATGCCAATTACCCGCAGAAACCTAAACCCTATTCTAGGAGAGGGGGTCTTTGAAAGGGGGGTACTATCACGGTGCCCGTGATTTGCTGCAGTTACTTGTCTGTCACCAGTAGGGGGCTTCTATTGGCTGTCTGCAGATAGCCCGCCTCTTATTGACTATTTAAACCTGGATTGGGCACCCTTTGAGTGCCCTTTCGTGTTGTTTCTGACCTTCTTGCTATCACTATGCTAGTGATAGCTGGGCCTCTGTTCCAGTGTTCCTGAGTTCCTGATCTCATGTGTTCCTGAGTTCCTGATCTCTACTGTTCCAGTGTTTCCTGCATGCTGAAGTACTTCCAGTCCTGGTTCCGGCCTAGTCTCTGGTGTTGCAGTTCCTGCTGAACTTCTCTGCTGTTTTCTGACCTGACTGATCGTTGCTGGTTCCTGTCATCTCATCACCTGTCTTCAGTATCCTGGCGACCTTCTGCCTGGTCGCGTTGGTGACATTGCTACTATTCCGTGTTGGTCCCAGCGTGCGGACGCTGGTTTGCTCCCAAGCCTTGCGGCTATACTAACTCGCTTGTTACACCAGTGTGCGGTCACTGGTTTGCTCCAAAGCCTATCAGCTATACATATCTGTGTTGGTCCCAGCGTGCGGACGCTGGTTTGCTCCTAAGCCTTGCGGCTATACAAACTCGCTTGTTACACCAGTGTGCGGTCACTGGTTTGCTCCAAAGCCTATCTGCTATACTAATCTGTTTTGGTCCCAGCGTGCGGACGCTGGTTTGCTCCTAAGCCTTGCGGCTATACTACTCGCTTGTTACTCCAGTGTGCGGTCACTGGTTTGCTCGCTAAGCCCTACGGCTATACTATTCAGTGTTGTTTCCAGCGTGCGGACGCTGGTTTGCTCCAAAGCCTTGCTGCTTAACGATTCTGCTAATTTGCCAGTTCCATCTGACTGCTGCTATTATCTCTGGGCTGCCCTGCCCGGTATTGGTAAGGCCGGTAGAACCTTTTTCCACATTCCATCTGAGGTTGCCTTACCCGGTATTGGCAGGGCCGGTAGAGCCTACATTGTGTATCTATTGAGGCTGCCTTGCCCGGTAATTTGGTAAGGCCGGTAAAACCGTTATGCTATTCCATCTGCAGGTTGCCTTACCCGGTATTGGCAAGGCCGGTAGAGCCTAAAGACTGTCCTGTCCGGTATGTTGACAGGACCGGTAGAGTCTGCCTTCTGTCTGTGCTATATTCTGTATATATATATATGTATGTTATTGCCATCCTAAGTTATCATTTATTATTTCAATAAAATTGATTTTTTTTACCTAAAACTTGTGTCTGAGAGTCATAATAAACCGTGACACATTGGCAGCACAGGTAGGCTGGAACAATGAGGCGCTGGTGGCAGCATTCGCACAGGGACTGAATGACCGTATTAAAGACGAAATGGCAGCCAGAGACTTGCCGAGCGAGTTGGACGAATTCATTGAGTTTTCCATTCTGATTGATTCCCGCATCAGGGAGCGAATTGCGGCTAAGGACTGCAGGCAGTGGGTCAGAAATTTCGGACAGACAAGCCAAAGTGTCCCACCCATGCCTCCCTCACCTCCCATGCCTCCTGAACGTAAGCAGGGGAATTGTGAACCAATGCAGTTAGGGTTCACTAAACTGACTAAGGAGGAACTGGCCCACCACCGCAGACAGGGTCTCTGCTTATATTGTGGTCAAGCTGTGCATTTACTGCGCACCTGTCCTATACGTCCGGGAAACGGACGCACCTAGGTTACCTTAGGGGACAGGTCCTAGGTGTCGTTCAGCGGTCCCCAGACCCGGTGAATCAAAAACCCACCGTACAGGCTGTAATCTCTTGGGCAGAACTCTTGGTGGAAGTTCTGGCTCTGGTAGACTCCGGGGCAGCCGGGTTTTTCATGGACAACTCATTTGCTGCATTACACAAGATTCCGCTGGTTAAAAGGGAATCTCCGTTGGCTATCGAAGCCATTGACGGTAGGCCGTTGGTACCGGCACAAATTACTATGGAAACCATACCGCTGTCTCTACACACTGGGGCTCTCCACACAGAGAAGCAATGTTTCCAGGTTATCCAGTCTCCTCACCATGCTGTCGTTTTGGGGTTCCCCTGGTTACAGTTGCACAACCCTAGATTCAATTGGCAGACATGTGAGATCACGGCATGGTCTGACTTTTGTATCAAGCATTGTATTTCTCAACCCACTAGGATCATGTGTACCTCTCCCTCCGTGCCCGCTGAATATCGACAATTTTAGTGATGTCTTCAGTAAGAGAGAGGCTAGCGCCTTGCCACAGCATCGGGCTTACGATTGCGCTATTAATTTGCCCCCTGGTGCCGTTCCTCCTCGGGGTTGCACGTACCCATTGTCGTGCGAGGAGAATCGGACCATGGAGGAGTATATCTCGGATGCCCTGGAGAGGGGCATCGTCAGGAAGTCATCCTCGCCCGCGGGGGCTGGTTTATTCTTTGTAAAAAAGAAAAACGGCGAGTTAGGACCATGTATCGATTACCGAGGTCTTAATAAACTCATGTCCAAAAACGCCTATCCTATTCCACTCATCACAGAGGTTTTTGACCGGTTGAAAGGCTCCTACATTTTCACCAAGTTAGACTTGCGGGCTGCTTATAACTTGATCAGAATCAAAGCCGGTGATGATTGGAAAACGTTCAATACCCGATCTGGACACTATAAGTACCTGGTGATGCCTTTTGGGCTATGTAACTCCCCAGCAGTGTTCCAAGAATTTATAAATGACATTCTCCGTGACATGCTACAGTCTTGTGTAGTTGTTTATCTTGCCGATATACATTCGTTCAATTTGTCGCAACACATAAAGCATGTGTCCGCAGTATTGCTCAGATTGCGTGAAAACAAGATATACTGCAAGATTGAGAAATGCGAGTTCCACAAGTCTATGGTTCCATTCTTGGTCTTTCTGATTTCTAAAGATGGCATTGCTATGGATAAGGATAAGTTCGCAGCAGTTCTGCAATGCCCACGTCCTTCTGGGCTCAAGTCTATCCAATGTTTTCTTGGCTTTGCCAATTATTATAGAAAATGTATTCGAAATGTTTCCACGATTGTAAAACCACTTTCCGATCTTACACACAAGGATGCTAATCCCTCCCAATGGTCTGAGGAAACTGAACAAGCATTTGTGACATTGAAATACGCTTTTGCGACTGCCCCTGTATTGTCCCACCCTAATCCCTCTCCCTTTCACCTTGGAGGTAGACGCCTCGGAGACTGGGGTAGCGGCAGTACTGTCCCAACACCTGGACCCAGGGAGCACCCTCAGACCAAGTGGCTTTTTCTCTAAAAAATTGACTACTGCCCAGAGTCACTATGAAATTGGGGACAGAGAACTCTTGGCAATTATTTTGGCCCTCAAAGAATGGAGACACCTGCTGGAAGGTACAAGGGCTCCGGTGCTAATCCTGACTGACCATAAGAATCTGACATACCTTTCGGAGGCCAAGAGACTGTCCTCTCGTCAGGCCAGATGGGCCTTATTCTTGTCTCGCTTTAATTTTATTGTATCTTACCTACCTGGGTCTAAGAATATTAGTGCTGATGCCCTTTCCAGCTAATTTGGTCCGGAGATTGAGAAGGGTGAGTTTCCTGCACCCATTATTCAGCCTGATCATATTTTGGCTACTCTACGGACCAGCATCACCTCATCACTGGGGGAGGAAATTCTGGCTACTCAAACTGCCGCGCCCCCTGACACCCCAGTGGGGAAATGTTTTTTAGCTGAGCCTTATTGTACACACTTACTAGAAACCTACCACACATCCCGGGTGGCTGGGCATGTAGGTAGGGACCAATTGATTTGGTCTCTCTCTCAGTTATTCTGGTGGCCTTCTATCACGGTTCCCGTGATTTTCTGTCACTCTCTGCTGTGGTGTGTTCCTATTGGTGGAGCTTGGTTATGCCCGCCCAGTGTGGCCTTCTTATACCGGGCCTCTGGCACCTGTCAGGTGCCCTTTCGTGGTGTTCCAGTACCAGTGCTTCCGTTGCTGTGTTCCTGCGTTCCTGTGTACCGATTTGGCTTGTCTGACTATTCTACTGATTCCTGCTCCGTGTATGACCCGGCCTGGCTGACATTCCTGCTCCGTGATTGATCCGGCTTGTCTGACGCTCCTGCTCCGTGTATGACCCAGCTTGGCTGACGTTCCTGCTCCGTGATTGATCCGGCTTGTCTGACGCTCCTGCTCCGTGCATGACCCGGCTTGGCTGACGTTCCTGCTCTGTGATTGATCCAGCTTGTCTGACGCTCCTGCCCCGTGTATGACCTGGCCTGGCTGATGTTCCTGCTTCGTGACCGGTTTCCTGTGATCCAGTTCCAGCGAGATCTCGTCTATGTCGCTTGGTGACATTGTGAACTGTTTATTTTGAGCAGTATATGCTGATCTCCCACTTGCTGAGCCTCCGTTTCCGAGCCTGTCTGTTAACACTTGCAGTGCTTGTTGCCTCAGATACTGGGTCTATCCGTTAACACTTGCTGAGCTTGTTGCCTCCGTTACCGAGCCTGTCCGTTAACACTTGAAGGGCTTGCTGCCTCAGATACTGGGCCTATCCTTTAACACTTGCTGAGCTTGTTGCCTCCAATACCGAGCCTCTCCGTTAACACTTGCTGAGCTTGTTGCCTCCTATACCGATCCTCTCCATTAACACTTGCTGTGCTGGTTGCCTTCATTACTGAGCCTGTTCGCTATACTTGCAGAGCAGTTGTGGCTTCCGTTAACTGTGATACCGATGGCTCTTGCAATACATTTGTTCCATTTACACATCGGATGGGTGCTACTGGCTCTGGTCCTACTCAGCTCTGGCAGTGTTGTGTATCCATTAACGCACCAAGGGGTGCTACTGGCTCTGGTCCCATTCAGCTCTTGCAGTGTGTGTATCCGCTGACGCACCAAGGGGTGCTAATGGCTCTGGTCCCATTCAGCTCTTGCAGTGTCATTAACCCGTTCAGCACCGGAAGGGTGCCATTGGGTCTGGTCCCATTCAGCTCACGCAGTGTGGTTCATCCCGTTACGCACGGCAGAGTGCTCTTGGCTCTTGTACCATTTCTCTAGCACAAGTGGTTGGTCTTGCATATTGACAGTCCTTTGAGGGCTACTGTTTGGACTCACTACTAGGTGCTCTCCACCTCGCACCTCAGTCTCTGGCTGCTCTTGTCATCTACTGGGCATTGTCTTTACACACCACATCAGAGACTGATTACTTGCATTGGACTTTAACCCTTATTATACTCTGTTCCCATTGCATTGTACAGTATTGCTCCTTATCCATGCTGTGTCTGCTATACAACCATATTTGCCTTCAGTTACGTGTCATTACCTATTTCTGCCCTTAGGGGGCCGTGTTCCTCTTTTGTTCTCAATAAAACTGTGTTTTATTTTTTACGTCTGGTCTGAGTGTCTGATAAATCTGTTACACCTTCCTTACGTGCTGATTGTACTGCCTTCACAGCAGTTTGCCCTACTTGTGCCCGTGCCAAGTCCTCTAGACACCTCCCAGTTTGTTTGCTTCAACCGGTACCTAACGGTGAGCGTCCTTGGTCCCACGTCTCGATTGATTTCCTGGGAGAATTGCCAGTGTCTAAGGGGTATTCATTTATTTTGATGGTGGTTGATAGATTTTCAAAGATGGCTCACTTTGTGCCTCTTCCTGGCCTTCCCTCTGCCCAGGAGATGGCCATTATATTTGCCAAAGAGGTATTTCTGTTGCATGGTGTGCCCAGGGTGCTGGTGTCGGATCGTGGGAGCCAAATCGTATCTCTAATTTGGAGGGCATTTTGTGAAGAGATGGGCATACAATTGTCCTTTTCCTCTGCCTATCATCCTTAGACCAATGGGGCAGCAGAGCGTGCCAACCAGGGATTGGAACAATTCCTACACTGTTTCGTGTCCGATCATCATGACAATTGGGCCGACCTGTTGCCGTGGCCAGAGTTTGCCAGGAACTGTGCGGTTAATTCCTCGTCCGGGAGCTCCCCGTTTCTCATCAACTACGGGTTCCAACCATGTTTGCTTCCGGACTCAATTCAGACACAGCAGATTCCGGCTCTAGATGAGCACATCAGGCAGCTCTACTCCATATGGGCACAGGAACAGAGGACCCACAGTAATTCGTTTCAGCGTTAGCAGCATCACGCTAATCGCAGAAGGTTGCCTGCGGTCTCCTTCCAGGTTGGGGATAGGGTATGGCTATCATCCAGGAACCTTAATTTGCAAGTGCTTTGTAATAAAATGGCTCCCCGGTTTATCGGTCCCTTTAAAGTTCTCCGCAAAATTAACCCAGTTACCTATGCCCTGGATCTTCCAGCATCCATGCGGATCCATAATGTATTCCACTTGTCCCTTTTAAAACCGTTGGTATGCAACCGTTATACAACCACTCCTGCGGTCCCCGGTCCTATTCAGGTGCAAGGCCAGGACGAGTACGAAGTCCAAAGTATCATTGATTCACATAGGATCAGAGGAAGGTTGCAGTATCTGGTTCATTGGAAGGGCTATGGCCCTGAGAAGCGCTTCTGGGTAAACCTGAATGACCTTCACGCTCCTGCATTGCTACGCAGATTCCATGCTAAATATCCCCAGAAACCGGGTCCTTCTCTGTGAGGAGGGGGTCTTTGAGGGGGAGGTACTGTTACGGTGCCCGTGCTTTCGCTGGCGACATTGTTATGTCTGGGCTACTTCCTGATTCTCTTTTATTGGCTATTGAAGATTGTCTCCGTCCAGCTGTAGCCTTTTTATACTGAGCCCTGTCACTTCAGCGCTGCCCTTTCGTGGTGTTCCAGTTGCCAGGGATTGTTCCTGTTATTCGTGTGAATCCTGTGTATGACTCCGACTGCCTGATACGTAACTGCTCTGTGTACCGACCCGGTCTGACTAACGTTCCTGCTCTGTGTACCTGTCATGGTTTATGGATTACCACACAGACCAGAATGGTAGGGTAAAAATGACTTGATTAGAATAAAGTGCATACACAAATATAGGCCCTTAGACCCACAGTACAAACATATATATATATATATATATATATATATATATAATTGGGTACAACATTAGCAACCAGTATAGGTAATCTGGACGAACTGGAAACAATACTGGCAATGAAGGTTCTGGCTAGAACCAGAGAGACTGAAGGCACACAGTCCAGGAGCTGACAGCAGGACTTCGGTGACAGGTAGTCCAATTATGGAGGGCTGGCACAACCCAGACGCCTGGGCACAGACCCAACCGGAGCGAGGAAACCGCGTAGTGGGCAGCACTGACCCTAGGTAAAGGGTCACCAGGAGACCAAGACAACTGCTACGGAGGCAAAACCCTAGAACGCTAGGGGTGATCGAGATAACGGTATATAGATGGAATGCAACCAGTGTCCCCTCAACCTGAGGAGTGGTATAATGCAACGCTGGCTTTTCAGCCCAAGGCTTCAACAGAGAGGAACAGTAATTACCCTTAACTGGACGATCCAGGTACTCACAGGGTTAATAGGAAATGCCCAGAGAATAACTGCAACTCCCAGAGGGAGTGAGCCCAGCGCTGATAGGGAGGTGGACACAGAGAGTGATCAGAGTAACACAGTCAGTGCTAGAACACTGTACCGGTACTTTGCTTGTGCACACCGCTGGAGTCGGTTCAGAGAGCAGCTTAAGCACAGATGCTCAGCCTTTAGTCGACAAAGTAATAGCTCCACGCGGTGCACACCGACAATAGTATTGCAACGGCCCAGCACTTATCCGTGACCTCATGGGGCAACCAAGCAGTACAACCGGACACGGTAAAATGAGGAGTAGATACTTGGCCGGTGCAGCTAGCCATGGAGCGGTACACAACCGGATACAGTCAGCTACGGAGCGGATTCTCAGCCAGATACAGTCAGCAACGGAACGGGTTCTCAGCCAGATACAGTCAGCAACGGAGCGGGTCCTCATCCAGATACTGTCAGCAATGGAGCGGGTTCTCAGCCAAATGCAGTCCGCAATGGAACGGCAGCACACATGAACTCAGGAATGTCGTCAGGCAGGCCAGGTCATACACGATAAGCAATAAGCACAAATACACGTCAGGAACTCGTACACCACGAAAGGGCACTATATGTAGACATGACAGGGTATTTAAAGGCCATCACTGGGCGGTGACAAAGGTGCCTAGCCAATCAGCATGCAGTAATGCAAAATAGAAGTTATAATGTCGCCGCCCAGAGCACGGGCACCGGGATAGTACCAACCCGGTCTGGCTGACGTTCCTGCTCTATGTACCGACCCGGATTTGCTGACGTTCCTGCTCTGTGTACCGACCCGGCCTAGCTGACGGTCTCTGTCTGTTTACCTCCCGGTACTATTATCCACCCAGTTGCTTTCAATTTGGTGATCTTTCCACCGTTACCGTTACTGTCTCTGACTGTCACTGTTGCCTCCATCTAGCACTACGTGCAGCTCTGCTTTGTGACCCTGTGTCTCTACCTTGTGCTGTTATCCTTTCACTTCGGTGTTAGGAGTTTTTGATTGCATCCGGTACGCTTGACCTGTATGTTCTTACCACTGAGGTTGGGTTATCTCTGGGCTCCTCGGTTAGTCTCCTATGCTAGGCAGTCTTGTCCAGGTCTGAGCGTCCGTTCACCTTTTACGGTTTGGTGCTACAGTGCTTCAGGGTCACAGCTCTGCTTTGTCGTCCGGGAATTTCCAGTGATACTCAGTCTGTCAGTACCGGTTGTCCTCACTGCCCGGCAGAACGCCTTTTGTTGTCTACCGTACCTTACAGTCTGTAGCCTTCCTTAAGACTGTTAAGGCATTGGTCTCCTGTTCTGAGCCTACGTTTGTTCCACTTGCCTAGTCTCTCTCTCTTACTGTCCTGTGGGACAGTTGTGGCCTCCTCTCTGTCACCTACTGGTGGCTTACTGCTTGGGCTCACTCCCTGCATAGGGAGTCTCTGCTGTCCGTTGCACTACTATGGCCTGCTGGCATTCCTGGCCTAGTAGTGTCATTGCTCATCTGCTTTACCAGATTCACATGAATTGTGACCTGACCTGTGTCAGTATAGTACCTTTGGTACCTGCTGGGCCTGAGTGGGTTACTGTGTTCCTTGCGACCTGACCTGTGTCAGTATTGTACCCTTGGTACCTGCTGGGCCTGAGTGGGTTACTGTTATTCTTGTGACCTGACCTGTGTTAGTATTATCACATCTGTATCTACTGGACCTGTGTGGGTTACTGTTCTTTCCTGTAGCCTGACCTGTGTCACTAGTGTGTATTTGTATGTACTAGACCTGCGTGGGTCACATTATCCTTGTGCTCTTAATAAAACTGTGTTTTACCAAACCTTCCGTGTCTTGAGTGTCCTTAAAAACAGTTACAGATGGTGACAAGACACAACCGGAAGATTCTGAGGTTCTGCTCTCGCTGGATGGATCCTGTAGCTATAGCGGTGGATGCCGTGCCCATTCCTTGGTTATTTCCTCTGGCTTACATCTTGCATGTTGCGCAGGGTGTTGTGGAAATTGAGACTGGAACGATGTCCAATCATTCTGATTGCTCCGTACTGGCTTCAACAGGCTTGGGTTCCGGAGCTTTTGGATCTGTCAGTGGCAGAGCCATTCCGGCTCACTTGCCGTCCGGATCTTCTTCTACAGGGTTACCTGTGGAAGAATGATGTTCATCGTCTAGCTTTGACGGCTTGGAAAGGAGGGAAGGTAGGCTCCACCCCCTGCATACAATTCTAGAATTGTTCCTGCCTACTTAAAGGGGCAGATCGCCTATGCAGAGTTACCAGTAACCTGTGTGGACTAAGAGAAAAAGATTTAACAGGTAAGACTAAAATCCTCTTTTTGGGGTCTTTCTGGGAGCTTTGCATTTAATTGTGGATACCTTTTAACTAGTTTTAGACACTTTCTCCTGTACATGGCTGACCCTAAGAGGAGGCATATGGGGAAATCCAAGATTAAGGATTCAGGGGCTTCCCTTACACCCCTCACTCTCTGTTACTCATGCCATGCTGGGTTTCCAAGAGAATATTCTGGGTCTCTATGCCCCTTATGTATTGTGTCCCCTACCACTCCCCCCAAGGGCTATCCAGCTCTGACCAAGAGCCTGCTTGGGGTAAAACACTGTCAACATCTGTGGCAGCTATTCCATCTCCCGTTCAGGGGTTCACCATTCCTGGAAACCCTTACCCACTTTCAAACAGTTGAACCTGTTTTTAACCCCTTAAGGACCATCCTATCGCGCACCCAGCTGGCACTTAAGGACCATGGATCGGATTCAGGGCTTCCCGAACAGCGTGCAGCTGTTGACCTTCCTATTTCTCACCTAGCAAAGAACATAGTCCTTTCCCCGTTGACCGAGCTGTTAATCTCCCTATTTCTCACCTAGCAAAGAACACAGCCATTTCCCTGGCAGATGCTGCTGGGCTGAAGGATCAAGCTGATAAGCTTCTTAATTCCATACTTAAGGCCAACTTGGTGGCCACTGAGGCAACACTGATGCATATTTTGCCTCTGCTTATGTCAGCAGAGCTATTGATGTGTGGGGGAGAACAGCTGTCTGACACCATGCGTTCAGACGTTCCCAGAGAAGTCATGTTGATTTTGTTAGTTAACATCATGGAAGCTAATGCCTATATCAATGTTTCTTTGTATTTTGTGGCTCAAAAAACAAACAAGCAAAATTAACCCACCGTGCATAAAGGTTTACATAAACATATATATGAAACTCAAATTTGTTTCAGAATCCATAAATTAATATGGCTCCCTAAGCAGATATATGTGGCACACCATAGTGCCATGGCATCCTGGTTTAGAATCACTGGCCTATATTACCGAAGCATTGTATGATGTGGCTAGATTCTCAGGCAAATCCTCAGTCATCTCTGTTTCCATGTGCTGTACCCTGTGGCTTAAAGATTTGGTCTGTGGACCAATCTTATAAGAAGTCACTGGTGTCCTTGTCTTTTCAGGGCAAGGCGTTGTTTGGGCCAGACATGAAACAGATAATTAGTGACACTACTGGTGGAAAAAGAACCCTGTTGCCCAAGATTTCCACCAAGCGGCAAGGAAAATGCATGGGTTTCATCCTCCTCGCCAGTCCAAGGCACAGAGGGCCCAAGTCCCTCAGGTCTTCTAAGGGTGCCATGCCACAAAGCCCAGACACACTTGGCAGCAGAAGAAACCTTCTGCAAACTCTGTCTGATAAACCATCCTCTGCATTACTTGCAGTGTCGTGGTCCTTTTTTTTGCCTATAGGGTGCCATCTCTCCCTATTGCTTCTTTTTATCAAAGGTTCTGCGGGACCCTGAGCTAGTATGTCTTTTCACAGACGCCATCTGCACTCTACTAGAAAAACAGGTTCTGGTATCAGTTCCAGCCCAACCCAAGAGCTCTTTTCAAGTTTTCATTATAATGTTTTTGTCGTCCCCAAAAAGTATGGATGCAGCTGTTTTTGAGATGCAATCTTTGCTTTCTGTCATTGCGGCAATATGCCTTAATCTGTGGGACGTGTATCTGTATCACGGTGCCCGTGATTCGTGCTGTTCTGTGTCTGTCACTTGCTGAGTATTCCTGATTGTCTGTCTGCTATTAGCCCTCCTCACACAGCCTTTTTAAACCCAGGTTGAGCACTTCCAGGTTGCCCTTTCGTGGTGTTTCTGACTTCACTTGGCCTGGTCTGCATGTCAGGCTTCTGGGCCTGCTGTTCCTGCTGTTCCTGCGTTCCAGTGTTCCAATGTTCCTGTATGCTAGTGTTCCAGTGTTCCGGTGTTCCAGCACCTAGCGGGTTAATCTTACTGAGTTCCTGTGTCTCCTGCCTGCCGCTTCTCCAGTTGGTTCGCTCTGCACCGGCGGTTCCGGTGGTTCCAGTCATCTGTCAGTGCATCAGTCTCGCCCCGGTGGACTCCCCGTTGGAGTGTAGGGCTCCTGCTCTAGCCCCGTTGCTCCGGCGACATTGTTCTTCTCGCTTCTGCTTGTACACTGTTGGCTCCAGCATGCGGACGCTGGTTTACTCCATTAAACCTGGTGGCGACACTTACTGTTGGTTCCAGCGTGAGGACGCTGGTTTGCTCCATTAAACCTGGTTGCGATATACACTGTTGGTTGCAGCGTGCGGACGCTGGTTTACTCCATTAAAACCTGGTGGCGACATTTACTGTTGGTCCCAGCGTGAGGACGCTGGTTTACTCCATTAAACCTGGTTGCGATATACACTGTTGGTTCCAGTGTGAGGACGCTGGTTTACTCCATTAAACCTGGTTGCGATATACACTGTTGGTTCCAGCGTGCGGACGCTGGTTTACTCCATTAAAACCTGGTGGCGACATTTACTATTGGTCCCAGCGTGAGGACGCTGGTTTACTCCATTAAACCTGGTTGCGATATACACTGTTGGTTCCAGTGTGCGGACGCTGGTTTACTCCATTAAACCTGGTTGCGATATACATTGTTGGTTCCAGCGTGCGGACGCTGGTTTACTCCATTAAACCTGGTGGCGATACTCTTTTGGCTCCAGCATGCGGACGCTGGTTTACTCCATTAAAACCTGGTGGCGACATTTACTGTTGGTCCCAGCGTGAGGACGCTGGTTTACTCCATTAAACCTGGTTGCGATATACACTGTTGGTTCCAGTGTGAGGACGCTGGTTTACTCCATTAAACCTGGTTGCGATATACACTGTTGGTTCCAGCGTGCGGACGCTGGTTTACTCCATTAAAACCTGGTGGCGACATTTACTATTGGTCCCAGCGTGAGGACGCTGGTTTACTCCATTAAACCTGGTTGCGATATACACTGTTGGTTCCAGTGTGCGGACGCTGGTTTACTCCATTAAACCTGGTTGCGATATACATTGTTGGTTCCAGCGTGCGGACGCTGGTTTACTCCATTAAACCTGGTGGCGATACTCTTTTGGTTCCAGCATGCGGACGCTGGTTTACTCCATTAACCTGTTGGCGATATTTATTGTTGGTCCCAACGTGTGGACGTTGGTTTGCTCCAATTCTGAGGCTAGGTCGCTGTCCACTCCTATGCAGTCGTCCGATTTTCCCTGGCAATAGACTTCTGCTGAGTAAGACCTTAGTTCCTATTCCTGTCTGCTGTCATAGTCATCTGACAGCTGGTCTACTCGCTCAGGCTGCCCTGCCCGGTATTGGTAAGGCTGGTAGAACCTTTGTCGTTACCATCCTTAAGGTTGCCTTACCTGGTATTGGCAGGGCCGGTAGAGCCTACTACAGTGTTCCTCAGGCTGCCCTGCCCGGTATTGGTAAGGCCGGTAGAACCTTGTACATTACCATCTTTAAGGTTGCCTTACCCGGTATTGGCAGGGCCGGTAGAGCCTACACTTAGTACTCCTTTGGGCTGCCTTGCCCAGTATTGGTAAGGCCGGTAGAACCGGTATATGTCATCTCACGGTTGCCTTACCCGGTATAGACAAGGCCGGTAGAGCCTATTATTGCTACTGTCACTTGGGTTGCCTTGCCCAGTATTTTAGGCAAGGTCGGTAGAACGTATTGTATGGACTATTATTGTTGTATTGTATGTTTCCCTATGGGGATTGCCTTAACTTTTCAATAAAGTTACGTTTTTACCAAACCTTACATCTGAGAGTCTTTAAAAACCGTGACAATCTGCATGCCCCGATCCTCCAATGCTTCCTGTGTTCTTGCTTTTGCATGCAATTAATACCAGTTTATGGGTCTGACATTTGGCCTAGCTTTTGGCACCCAGAATCTTCATGAAGATCTTGACAGCACTGCCTGCATACATCCATGCCTTAAGGCATTTCTCTGACACCATATTTGGACGATCTGCTAATCAAGGCTTCTTCAGAAGAAATCATGTTTCTCCATATCCAAGAGTGCATCTGCATTCTAGTGTATCTCGGTTGAATCTTCAACCTAAAGAAGACTTCTGTTCCATCCCAGGTTCTGGTGTTTCTAGCCATGAGGTTCAACATCCTCCAGGGGTCTCATCAAATGACCTTCTCCCTGCAAGCAAAAGAGGACCTTAGATGGTGACCTCTCCTCCCACATCTGACTCAGGGGAGACCCTTTGCAATGCTGGGCTGGAACCTCATGACAACAGATGCCAGTTTGAGAAGATGGGGTGCAAACCTTGGTCACCTAGGAGCCCAGATCTGGTGGTCAGGACATTCTGGAACTCCAAGCAGTTCACCTGGTTCTCCTACACTGGTCCCAGGAACTCACTGGGCACCAGTGAGGGTTCAATGAGACAACTCCACAGGTGTGGCTTACATCAACTGTCAGGGAGGGAACCACAGCAAGACTGCGTAGAAGGAAGTTAAAATCTTCTTCTGTGGGCAGAGGTCCATGTTCCAGCCATCTTAGCTGTCCACATCCCACAAGTGGAAAACATGGTCGCTGATTTCCTTAACTACCAAGACGTGGATCCAGGAAACTGGGAGCTACATCCAGAAGTGTTCTACCCAGATGTGTTCTAGCAGACCAGTTCAACACTGTGGTGTGTCCCAGCAATAGATCTGATGGCATCTTGAGAGAACAGGAAAGTTCCTTTGGTTTTTGTGATGGGCTTGATGTCCATTGCATGGAACTTCTATTGTTACACCTATATCTTTTTTATTAGATATTAAATATTATTAAGCTTTACTATGTACCAGCGGTATTTTTTATTCTTTTTGGATTTTATTTTAGGAATGTTATCCGAATCGGGGCGGATTAAAAATTTATACTGGTTGTCACCTGTGACCGATCTTGCGACAAAAGGTGAGCTTGTTCTACAACTGAGGGTTCATTGCACCTATATTTCATTGTGGTTTGTGCCCCTTCTGGTCTTTTATTTGTGTTTCCTTTAAGGGTGTTATTTACGCCCTTCTTGGTGGAGGCTGAGCTGCAACCTTTCTTAATTCAAGAGAGAAGGACAGAGTGGAGGCTGTCTAGATTCCTCTACTAGCAGAACTGTCCACTGATAGTGGACTATGACAATGTGAGTACGGTGGTGAAGTGGTGGTGGTCGAAGAGTATTTGGTGTATTTCACTAGGATCTCCCCTTTTTTTTTCCTTTGTTTAGAATGGAGAAAGCTCTAGTCATCTTAATTGATCCATTCTGGTCCCGGTGAGCCTGGTTTGCATACCTTATTAGCCTGTCCATTCAGGTGCTGCTCAGCCTACCACCAAGACCAGACCTCCTGCTCCAGGGGCCCTTGTGGTACGAGGTTGTGGAGAAGCTGACCTTGATGGCATGGCTTTTGAAACCACCATTCTGAGAAGAAAAGGATTCTCCGATTAAAGGGATAGTAATACTGTGACGGGGGGTACAGGGGTTACTTATTGGTAGGCCGAGGGTTAAGCGATATATCTAGCCAGACAAAAAGATAATAAATTCCATTTATTAGGGTGTTCACGGCACAAAACATAGGACAACAATTACAGGCAAACAAACAGGGGTGAAACATAAAAACTAAGCACTTCTGCTGTTCTTTTCTTAGTTGCATAACTTGCCAGGGGTTACAAATAATACTCACAGTCCATTTTAGCTTAATGCTGGAGCTTATTCATAGTCCCACTAGAGGCAAGAGTAGGCATCCTGCCCACTCCACATGCTGCAGGATTCCATGAAGGTTCCTTGTATCTTTTAGTCCTGGCAGAGGGGTTGGGGCAGACATCCTAAGATCCTTCAGGCAGGAACATCAGGGTACTCTCTCTGTGTCTGAAGCCGCCTTAACTTACAGCCCACAACTGAAAAGGGGACCTGGTCCTACAGTGCCCGCTCACTCTAACTCTTCTGGTGAGGGCACTCACCAGTCCCAGTTTCTGCAGTGCTGCTTTAGGATGCCCAGGGACCCTAGGCCTCCCACCATTATGGAGAGGCCCTTTCTCCTGGTCCTACATTTTGCAACAACCCCCTCTCTCTCACTTTCTCTCTCCCAGGTTCTCTCTACCCACCCCCTACAGGATGTGTTGTCACAGTTCCCATCTACCAGGTCTCTCTCTGCTTAGCCTAATGTGAGGGGGGAAGATGCACATCCCCCCTCCATCTAACCAACACTGGTTATCTCATAGCACAATCTCTGGGTTTAGCTAGACTGCATGGCACCATTCCTTTGTACATCCTACACACTAACTAACCCATTCACTGCTGGTAACTGGACAACCCTCTCTAATGCATGCACACACAGGGGACATTAAGGTTTCAAGAATGGGAACACGTTAAGACAATGGCAATCACTGAAGACAGACACATTTCTTTCTCTGGGTGACAACCATTTCGTCACAGTCTGTCCCCCCTTTCAGATGGGGACCCCAGAGTTCAGTCCACACGGACAGATCACTGGGTCCCCACATATTAACTACTTTCATATACTTCTATCAATACAGACATCAAGCCTACAAAGCATTTGTATATACAGTACATCATTTGTATCTTTAGTGGCGATAGTTCCAAAACAAAGTCCAGTGATTCAGGATACTTTCCAGGGCAAGACATATCCAATTAGGGTGCAGGAAAAAGCAGGCCCAAAACATTTCAAATAGGCAGATCTTCTGGTGTGGCAATGCATTTTCCTCACACACACACAATAGCTTACTGCCATCAAAATTAAGAGACCGTCCCAGAACACCATCCCACCTAAATCAGTCCAACATAAAGAATCATAACCAGTCCCATCACATTCAGTGCTCCCACAGGAGTGTCACTTACCCCTGCAAAGACTTCCAACATTGCTTTTGGGGTGGATTAACTTTTCCATTAAAATTCCCACTGTAACTGGTTTCTGAATAGCGCATCCTCCACTGGATTTTCCTTTAAGCTGAGAAGGTAGTGCAATGTTCTCTCTGGATTATCCTTCTGGTCTCTGTGTCACATTACTCCCATGCTTAGATTCTGTGGCATACAACACTGGTTTAGCACATTCTGAATTTCCACTCTGGATCTGGTGGCTTGGAGCTCTGTCTTTTGATGTTTGACCACTTTGCTTTGAGGTACTGGATCAACCAGGCAAGTCTGTAAAGCTGTAGATCACTGCATTGCTAGGGCATAGTGGGTGCTGGATGCAGACTACACCCCTAGTCCCATTTTGTCTGGCAGTGCTGATAGGGTACTTGCTCACATGTCCCTAAGGCTAACTCTAAGGCAAAACAAAAATAACAGGAGGGGTTCCCATACTGTTGTCCTTGGCCGTGTCTTTTTGCCTGGGTGCTAAAGTGACCACGCTACTGAGCTGGCACAACTAGCACACATAGTGGTCAGGGTTGCCCTCAGACACCCTGAACACGTAAGCTGGATATCCCACCGCTGCCACCAGTGTGACGGGGGGTACAGGGGTTACTTATTGGTAGGCCGAGGGTTAAGCGATATATCCAGCCAGACAAAAAGATAATAAATTCCATTTATTAGGGTGTTCATGGCACAAAACATAGGACAACAATTACAGGCAAACAAACAGGGGTGAAACATAAAAACTAAGCACTTCTGCTGTTCTTTTCTTAGTTGCATAACTTGCCAGGGGTTACAAATAATACTCACAGTCCATTTTAGCTTAATGCTGGAGCTTATTCATAGTCCCACTAGAGGCAAGAGTAGGCATCCTGCCCACTCCACATGCTGCAGGATTCCATGAAGGTTCCTTGTATCTTTTAGTCCTGGCAGAGGGGTTGGGGCAGACATCCTAAGATCCTTCAGGCAGGAACATCAGGGTACTCTCTCTGTGTCTGAAGCCGCCTTAACTTACAGCCCACAACTGAAAAGGGGACCTGGTCCTACAGTGCCCGCTCACTCTAACTCTTCTGGTGAGGGCACTCACCAGTCCCAGTTTCTGCAGTGCTGCTTTAGGATGCCCAGGGACCCTAGGCCTCCCACCATTATGGAGAGGCCCTTTCTCCTGGTCCTACATTTTGCAACAACCCCCTCTCTCTCACTTTCTCTCTCCCAGGTTCTCTCTACCCACCCCCTACAGGATGTGTTGTCACAGTTCCCATCTACCAGGTCTCTCTCTGCTTAGCCTAATGTGAGGGGGGAAGATGCACATCCCCCCTCCATCTAACCAACACTGGTTATCTCATAGCACAATCTCTGGGTTTAGCTAGACTGCATGGCACCATTCCTTTGTACATCCTACACACTAACTAACCCATTCACTGCTGGTAACTGGACAACCCTCTCTAATGCATGCACACACAGGGGACATTAAGGTTTCAAGAATGGGAACACGTTAAGACAATGGCAATCACTGAAAACAGACACATTTCTTTCTCTGGGTGACAACCATTTCGTCACAAATACCTTTAAGAAAATGCAGCTCCAATTGATCCTTCTATAAAGAGGGCCATGTAACTCTGTGTTTCAATATTTTCTGTTTAGTATTTCAACAGTAATTCAGTGCTAAAGGATCTCCCACCCTCCCCTTTCACTGACGTCATGCTGCTCTCTCAGCGAGGGACCATCTTCTCTGAGCATAAGGAAAATCCTGCCCTCCTTCATCAATGGGGCACGGTTTTCCTTTTACTCAGTGGATGAAGATTGTCCTTCGCTGAGAATTGTCTGGACCCAGGACTGGGTTCCACATCTGAGGGAGGCAGCTAAGAAAAGGTAAAAGGGGCGGGAGGGGGATACTTTAGCATTGAATTATTGTTGAACTACTAAATGAAAAATATTGAAACACAGCATTACATGTACCTCTTTATAGAAGGATGAGAGTTGCATTTTTTTTTAAAGTATTACTATCCCTTTAAGTCATGTCCACCATGAACAGGGCTAGTAAACCTGTCTCCTAGAGTTTGGTCCATCTTCCATTGGTGGTGTGCTGACAAGAATGTGTCTGTTCAGACCTTTGATCTTCCCACGGTGCTGGCTTTTCTTCAGGCTGGTGTCAACAAAGGTCTAAGATCCATTAAGGTACACATCTCAGCCTTCTCTATTTAGAGAGGTATTGCCATTTTGCCAGATGTTATGACCTTCCTACAAGGGGTGGCTGATGCCTTCCGTTCTTTATGGGATTGCATGCCTCTGTGGGATTTTGAGCCTCTGGCATCCTCAGACGGTCAAAATGGTTTTCCTTTTGGCTATTGTCTGTTAGGAGGGTGGCTGATTTACAAGCTCCGTCTTGCAAACTTCCTTTCCTGGTTACTTTGTACCTCATAGGAAAAACCATCGCCAATTCCTGTGCGGATGGTAAGCCCTTAAGTGGCACGAAGTGAGCCATCTTTGAAAATTTGTTCACAATCATCAATATGACTGTACAGTCCAAGGAGCAAGGGAGGTCAACCATAAAGTTGATAGATAGATATGACCAGGGACGTTCCCCATTGGCCACTGGCTGGAGCAAGCCAACCGGTAGATGTCGGGGTGACTTATTTTGAGCACAAGTGGTGCAAGCTGCTGTAAAGGCAGCACAATCGGAATGGAGACTAGGCCACCAGAATACTCATGACAAAGACCAAATCAATTGGTTGTGACCAATGTGGCCAGCAATTTTTGTGGCGTGATAAGTCTCCAACAGCTTAATGTGCAATTGCGCCGCAACGAAGCAACAGCCATCAGGTTTGTCAGAAGGTGCTGAAGCATGAGCAGCCAAAATCTCTTCTCCCAGAGGAGAAGTAATACAGGTTCGTATAGTAGCAAGGATACAATCAGCCGGAACGATCGTGGTTCCTCCTCCCTGGAAGGCAAGCAAAATTGGCGAGACAACGCGTCTGCCTTAACATTTTTCGAGCCAGGAAGGTATGTGTCACGGTTTTGTAAGAACACTCAGACAGTTAGGTAAGGTTAAGAAAAAGCTTTATTGAAAATAAATGACAAAGTAATCACCCTACTCAGGTTCAGATGAGGTCAGTACCGTGATACTTCCCAAATCTGACTCAGGTCAGGATGGACAGAAATATCAGTAGGCAATAACAACAGTAGGACTATGCTGGCTTGATCCGTAGACAGGTCACTGGAACGAGGAGAACCACAACAGCACCACACCACAGAAAGGCCTTACAATAGCGGTGGGTAACTGCAGGGCAACTCCCTAGAAGGCTAGGGATAGCGGAGGCAACACAGATAGTACACTGGCAAGTGACCAAGTCCCTAGAAGAACGCTAGGGATAGTGGAGGCAGCACAGATAGGACACTGGCAAGTGACCAAGTCCCTAGAACGCTAGGGATAGTGGAGGCAGCACAGATAGGACGCTGACAAGTGGCCAAGTCCCTAGAACGCTAGGGATAGCGGAGGCAGCACAGATAGGACGCTGGCAAGCGACCAAGTCCCTAGAATGCTAGGGATAACGGAGGCAGCACAGACAGGAAGCTGGCAAGTGACCAAGTCCCTAGAACGCTAGGGATAGCAGAGGCAGCACAGACAGGACGCTGGCAAGTGACCAAGTCCCTAGAACGCTAGGGATAGTGGAGGCAGCACAGACAAGACGCTGGCAAGTGATCAAGTGCCTAGAACCCTAGGGATAGCGGAGGCAACACAGACAGGCTGTAGCAGTATTACTGTAAACGAGAGTAGGTGGAACGGAACACAGGGTATGCACCCTGATGGGTCTGATGCCAGAACTGCCAACTCGGTACACACAAAGGTAGTAGGCAGTCCTAGTCGATAACGGAATCAGATACTCAGCCAAAGCCAGGATGGTACACACGGAGGTAGTCAGCCAGTCCTAGTCAGCAACGGAATCGGAACACAGGAGCTATAGGAGTTTTATCAAGCAAGCCGGGTCATACACGGAACAGGAACAAGCAGCAACTCAAACACTAGGTACAGGTACACCACGAAAGGGCGCTGAAAAGATGACAGGGGAGAATTTAAAAAGGCTAGCCCTGGGAGGAGCCAGAGCCCAATAGCCAATAAGAATCGTGCAAGGGAAAGCCCAGAAGTAACAATGTCGCCCTGCTGCTAGAATCATGGGCACCGTGATAGTATGAGACCACAAAATTAAAACGGGAAAGGAACAATGCCCATCTGGCTTGCCTGGAAGCCAAGCGCTTGGCCTCAGGAAGGTAAACTAGGTTCTTGTGGTCAGTCAAAATTAAGATAGGAGATTTAGTGCCCTCCAAAAGGTGCCTCCATTCTTTCAGGGCCAGGATAATTGCCAGTAACTCTCTGCCCCCAATTTGATATACCATCTCTGCTTTGGGCAGTTTTCTGGAGAAATATCCACAAGGGCGCAAGGCCTCCCCAGGAGCTGAACATTGTGAAACAGTGCACCTACTCCAATTTCGGATGCGTCAACCTCCAGGGTAAAGGGCAGGGAGGGATTGGGATGCGCCAATATTGGGGCTGCAGCAAAAGCTGCCTTCAGTTTTTCAAAAGCCAAGATAGCTGTTTGGGACCATTCAGAGGTCTTGGCCCCTTTACAAGTCATGTCGGTAAGTGGTTTGACAATAGAAGAGAAGTTTTTTTAAATTTTCTGTAGTAATTAGCGAACCCCAAAAATCTTTGGATCGCTTTGAATCCCATAGGATGAGGCCATTCCAGTACCGCAGACAACTTTTGAGGGTCCATGGAGAACCCGGAAGCGGAAATGATATACCCCAGAAACATTACCTGGGGCTTTTGAAATTCACACTTTTCCAACTTGCAAAACAAGTTGTTCTCGCGTAATAGGCTCAAGACTTTGGATACATCAGAGTGATGGATCTCCAGCGTTGGAGAGTGAATGAGGATGTCATCCAAATAAACAACCACACAACTTTGTAGGAGTTCTCTTAAGACATCATTGATGAACTCCTGGAAGACAGCCGGGGCATTGCACAAACCGAAGGGCATGACCAAGTATTCATAGTGCCCGCTCCGAGTATTAAAAGCTGTCCATTCATGCCCTTCTTTTATTCGCACCAAATTGTAAGCGGCTCTCAGATCAAGTTTTGTGAATAACTTAGACCCTTTAACCCGGTCGAAGAGTTCAGTAATCAAAGGTATAGGATATGCATTCTTGACCAACAGTTTGTTTAGATCACGAAAGTCAATGCACGGACGTAGCCCTCTGTCCTTTTTCTTTACAAAGAAAAATCCAGCACCAGCGGGGATGTGGATTTATGAATGATGGCTCTTGCCAGCGCATCAGAAGCATAATCCTCCATAAACTTATTTTCCTCAACAGATAAGGGGTAGATACGACCCCTAGGAGGCGTAGTACCAGGCAAAAATTCCAAAGAGCAGTCGTAAGGCCTATGTGGTGGCAAGGACCCGGCCTCACTTTCACTAAAGACATCTTTAAATGTGTCATACTCCTCCAGGAGGAGTGGAGCAATAGAGTGAGTGAGTCTTATAGAACATGACAGACAAGACTTAGTAGATTCAGGAGACCAAGCCACAATAGCACACATTGAGTAGAACCCACTTGCCTGGGTTCAGTGCCCTCAGAGGCCAGTACAGGAGTTAGGGGAGGTAGGTCAGAAGGATGAGGGGACAATCTACCTGGAGGCCTCCGCAGGTGCTCACGAAACGGGCCTCTCTCCCTGGCAATGGCAACCGTCAGAAACAACTCCAGGAGGCATGGGAGGCGAGGGAGGATAGGGTGGGCCAGAAGAACGATAAGACCATCTGATGAGGGCCTCCGCAGGCTCTCCCTAAACGAGGGTCTCTCCCTGAGTCTGGTATCCATCAGGATACAATACGAAATCAATTTGTCCAATTCATTAGGTAAATCGCGTGCTGCAATTTCATCTTTCAAGGTATCACACAGCCCTTATGAAAAGGCGGCTACTAAAGCCTCATTATTCCAGCCTACTTCCGCAGCCATAGTGTGAAATTAAATGGAGTAGTCAGCCACAGTATGTGCGCCCTGACGAATGGTCATAAGGTTTTTAGAAGCCGAGACCACGTGGCCTGGCCTATCGAATACTTTCCTGAAGGAGTCCACAAACTCCTTAAAGTTATACACAATGGGTTTGTCAGTCTTCCACAATGGGTTAGCCCATGCCAACACCCTGCCAGTGAGGAGAGCGATCAGAAAGCCAACCTTACTGCGCTCAGAGGGAAAGGATTGTGGAACTATCTCCTGGTATATGCCGAGTTGATTGAGGAAACCACAGCAAGAATCTGGGTCCCCACCATAACGTTGGGGGAGCTGAACGGAACCAGATAACGCCTTGATCGTGCCTGCATCAGAAGAGGTATGAACCACTAGTGCCTGGGAGGGAGCGGAAGTGGCCACCACTTGTGGATCAGAGCATTTGAGTTGCCTTGTGCTCTGCAACAAGGTTTGTATGGCAAAAGACAATTGGTCAATACGTTGATCCAATGTCTCCATCCTGTCCAGTATTCTTTGAAGAACTGTATTACTAATACTGTCTGAATTCATGGCGCTTGTGTACTGTCACGGTTCCCCAGAGATGTTCAGTAGTCAGTACGATATAGTAAAATGCAGTTTATTAAATAACAATAAAGATAACATACAATATTAATAAGGCAGGCACAAGCAGATGGTCACAGCCAGCAAGCGCTACTATTAGGAATAGTAGACTGCCAAGATTGACCACACTGCTGGAGACTAGGCTGAAGCCACTGGTATTATCAGATGGACCCAGGAGCTGGAACAGTAATGGAACAGGAGCAGGAACTGGAACACAAAATCTTAATCTGATTAGCAAGGAATACTCTTGACTCACGCCTGCAGTCAGTATAGTGAAAGCGGATACTAGACTCACGCCTGCAGTCGGTATAGCGAATGCGGATACCTGACTCACGTCTGCAGTCAGTATAGCGAATGCGGATGCCTGACTCACGTCTGCAGTCAGTATAGCTAGTCCACCAGAACCCTAGGTCCGCACCAGATTGGGTGTCTGCTAAATAAGGGGAACAAGCAATAGAATAGTCAGACAGAGCCACAGGTCAGCACCAGAGATGGGAGTTGGACAAGCCAGGTCATACACAGTTCAGGTAGTCAGCCAGAGCCACAGGTCTGCACCAAATTGGTTGTCCACTATAAGGCATCAGGCAGAAGAATAGTCAGACAGAGCCACAGGTCAGCACCAGATTGGATGGTCATACAAGCCAAGTCATACACAGAGCCCAAGGAGACAGAACTGTATTGTACAACAACGCAAGGGCAACTGAGTTAGGACTGCCCTTTAAACCCCTCCTCAGGAAGTAGGTAGGAGGAGCAGGCTCAGAGGAAGGAAGTAGGTAGGAGGAGACTACAGGAAGCATGGCATAGGCCTGCTACACTCGCTCCTGCAAATGACGCATCTTGCTCTGATGCGTCCAACCGTTGCCATCTTCCTGCATCATCCTTGCATCATGAACGGCCGCTGAAACCAAGGTAAGCTATGACAGTTACCCACATACCCCAGCTCATAGGGGCATTTTATTAGATATACCACATATTTTCTTACACGTGTAAATAATCCTTTGAGTTTGAATTCCTTCCCTGATCTTGGATGTATGACCATGTTTCCTCGATTCCATTACAATACAAGCAAGAATGGCATGGATACATACCATCTGGCAGTGTGGGACGGTGTTGCCAGACAGTTTTGTTTTTTAAGTAATGTGTAACCCTTTCAGTGGGAATGCACTCAAACGGTTAATGTGAGGCTGAGTCACACAGGAGTCTATATATGTAATAAGCATTATATATACAGTCCTGTGTTAGTGAGGCTCACGTTAACACTTTGAGTGCCAGAGGGGTACGCAATGCATTGCAATACGTTGCAACACCGTCCCACACTGTAGTATAATAAAAAGTGAAAAAGGAGAATTTATCCCGGTACATTGCACACCCTCTGGTCCTTAAAGGGCTACAGTCAATGTGGCAGTAGGGGGAAAAACCCTGGCTTATAGGGATAGAGTAGAGTTAGTCGGATAGGTTCTGCTGCGGAAGATATTATAAACTGTCCAGCTTGGTGTTGGGAGAAGCTTTCACTTGCAATTATTATTTAAATATTGAGGAAATTGGTATGGAGTGGGAATGAGTGATCTCATTCTGGTTTTCAGATCTTCTCAGTCTATCTGTGGAGGAGCTGTTTTGGCTTCCTCAGCACCTGGATCTTTTGAATCTGGGTCTGCAGTGTTATCTACACATGGATATGTTGACTTTGACGACTTGGCTCTTGAGGCCAGCATCTTCATATGGAAGGTTTTTAATGACTCTGTCATTGCTAGAAAAGCAGCAGGCTTGAAAGCCAGTCTCTTCCAAGCCATGTTGTAGGGCTTGATCCCCTGTTCTATAAGTGGTAGGAGGATTGGGTGTTATGGATGTGACCTTTTCAACTTCCGGTTGTCTTGGATTTTCTTTAGGGTGATCTCCAGAAAGGACTTGGTCATAATTTTATGTAAGTCCAGATTTCAGCTCAATCTCCTTTTCCAAAGTGGCTCATAGTACTGTGTAGTGCAAATTCCCACCCAAAAGGGGTCCACACCTGGAAAATGTGAGCGGCTCTGAGAATAAACGAACAGCACAATGGCCTGTTCTATGGCCTAGTCACAATCAGAAGCATCATGTTTTAGCTCTCTAGTGCCATTACAAAAGGATACATTTCCAAGTACATATTTGACTGTTCCCACCCAAAATGGCTGGCAAGTCCCCTCTGCACGGGGACACCAGCTAACCCCATATGGACTTGTCTGTGATGTTTATTAATGATCTTGAAAGTAGTGTCTCAATTTTTGCTGACGACACTAAACTATGCAAGGAAATACATACAGAGCTGAATGTTTTTTCTCTGAAGAAGGATTTAGATAAACTGAGTGAATGGGCAGAAAAGTGGCAGATGACATTTAATGTAGATAAGTGTAAGGTTATGCATTTGGGCTGTAGAAATAAACATGCTACATATACTCTAAATGGTTTAGGAGCACTGAAAGAGGATAGATTTTACAGTAGTGTGCAGAGTCACTCAGCTGTTGCAAGAGCAAATAGGTAATAGCCTGCATAAAAAGAGGTGTAGATGCAAGGGATTCTAATATTATCATACCTCTGTATAAATCCTCGGAATATGAAGGACAATTTTGGGCTCCAGTTCTTAAAAAAGACATTGCTGAACTGGAAAGGGTGCAGAGACTTGCAACAAAACTAATAAAGGGATTGGAGGATCTGAGTTATAGAGACTAGCCAAACTGGGATTAGAGAAGAGACATCTAAGGGGTAATATGATTACCATTTACAAATACATTCAAGGTCAATACACAGAACTATCCAATTAATTATTCACGCAAAGAGCTGAGTGAAGAACAAGAGGTCATCCATTAAGACTAGAGGAAGGGTGGTAAAGCTATGGAATTGTTTCCCTCATGATGTTGTTTTTGCAGACAATGCAACTGTTTTAAAAAAAGCAATGGATGCCTATCTAGCACAGAAAATATTGACAATTATGACAGATAGTTTCAATGGAGATAAGTTGTTGATCCAGGGAAATATCTGTCTGCCATTTGTCAGGAAGGAATTTTTTTACCCACTTGGGACTAAATTGGAAATGGCTTCAGGGTTTTTTTCCTTCCTCTGGATCAACAGGGGTGTTTTTGGCATGGGCTGGACTTGATGGACACACCTTTTTTTTAGCCTCAACAGCTATCTTTCTATGTATATTACTATGTATGTTACTATGTTACTGTGTCAGGCAAGATCACTCATCTAACATTTGCAATCATCCATGTTTGAAAGAGGGGACTTCTGTATTCCAAATGTGAGTGTTTTGGAAAAAGAAAACAATGTAGGGTGTGTTTCTGTGTTTATGGGGGGAGGTGAAATTTAGGGCCAGATTTAAAGGCAGGCGATGGTTAAAAAAAAAAAAACCACCATTGGGTGTTTTAACGTGCAGTAAGCCATTTAAGGGTCCATCTTATGAACAGCTAACAGCAGTTCTCTAATCCTTACGGATGATAATCTTACATACATTCAGACCTATGGAACAAGACTTTCCAAAGCTGATTAAAGGAGTGCGGTACTTCTAACAGTAGAAAAAAAGATGCATTTAATGGGCAAAAGTTAAGACCCAATTTTGTTAGGCATAACACACATAACGGCAATTCAGGGAGAGAGAGAGAGACAGAGCAAGATAGAGAGAGACAGAGTGAGAGAGAGAGAGAACAGTAAGTATGTTTGCATACCTACTGATGTAAAGACTGCGGAGAAGGAGTGCAAGGACTAGGGAACACCAGCAACTCCTAAACGCACCTGATCAACAGCCTTCACCTGTTGCAAGTGAGGAGGCTCTGGCTAAAGAGCCACACAGCAGCCCATCCCCACCTGGGGGACAACACCTGCCTGCAGAACCACAGCTGCTGCAACAGGATGCTCCCCAGCTGCTGCAACAGGATGCTTCCCAGCTGCCACAGGGACCCTTGGAGCAGCTTAGCATGTAGACGACCACCAAGGCCCAGGGTCTACCACCCATGGGTCACGACGATGAAGAGGTGGTAGATTGCTACAGGTTGATGCTGCACAGCATCATTGCCCTATATGAGGTCATCAAGGATGAGGTTGATCCCATATACATCCACAACCATGCTCTGACTGGCTTGCAGAAACTGATGTGTGTTACACATTTTATGGCAAGTGGAGCCTTTCAGTCAACAGAAGGTTACTCATCACAGTCCACATTTCGAGGGTACTGGCTCAGGTGTTGCCAGCCTTCAAAAACAAGGCCAGCAGATACATCCACTTTCCCAACACCGACATGGAGTGGACAAGTGTAAAGCAGGACTTTTACACAAGGGGAGACATGCCCAGGGTCATGGATGCAATAGATTGCACCCATGTCCTTATCAAAGCTCCTACATGTGTGGGACATGTATTCATCAACAGTAAAAACTTCCACTCCATGAACATGCAGATGGTGTGTGACTCCAACATGAGGATCACCAATGTCTGCGCTAAATATCCCGGCAGCTGTCACGATTCATATATTCTCCAAGACTCATCTGTACACAGAGACTTCGAGAATGGAAAGTATACAGGGGGATGGCTTCTGGGTGAGTTAACAATACTAAATCATACCACATCCACATGTGTACACACAACACTGCTCAGCATGCTCTTGACTCACTGGTAGTACACCCACCTCATACAACATCATCCACACAACATGTACTCCCTGTCGCACCATGTCACTCACTCTCCACAGGGGATTTAGGCTATGGCTGTAGGTCTCGGCTCCTCACCCCAGTCGCAAATCCCCAAACCTATGCCCAGGAGCAATACAATCAGGCTCATGCCAGAACGAGGAATGCCATTGAGCGGACTTTTGAGCTCCTAAAATCAAGATTCAGATGTCTGGATCACTCAGGGGGGCACTACAGTATGCCCAGACAAAGCTTGAGATATAATATTGGCATGTGCAATACTACACAACATTGCGATGGACACTAGACTTGAGGACGATATCCAGGCCCTACCCATACCTGAAGTGCCCATGGACATTGGCCATGATCAGGAGACCCTAAGAGGGGCACAGATAAGAGAGAGGCTGATCAGAGAACACTTAAGCTGTGAGTATAACACAGGCATTCACACAATCTGTGCATGTCAATGATCAGACCTGTGCATTTGTGCAAACACACTAACCACACCACACATAATGTTGTGCCCCCCCCCCCCACAGGATCAATGCCACAGCCCTGACACTGGCTGCAGTATGGACCACAAACATCTACCATTCCATGGACGTGTCATATAATGTGTCTGGGGATTCCAATACCATCTGCCATCCTGTCTTCCATGTTGACATTGCTACCTCAAGGATATCATGCATACCCCCATGTGAACCAAGGTACAACACATTACCCATGTTCAACATATTCCAGGGCATCGATAGACAGCAACTAAAGTGATTTGCCATGATCATAGCCATAGCAACCATGGTACCCCTGTAGCGAAAGAGCATATCCAATGCAATGCATTGGATAACACTCTGTCATATCAGGGGTTAAAGGGCCATTAGACTGACCATGGGACCTGTAGTTTGGTATAGCTGAAATGAGCAGCAGAGGGATGGATCTTCAGTGGTAATGTGTTATACAGCATAAAGGTCATGAAATGCGGATCAGATCCCAAGGGACACCATGCTGACGTGTGTGTGTGTGTGTGTCGTGTGTAGTATTCTAACATTGGCAGACCAAATATATTTGTTTCATGGAGCTATTAGGACATATATGTTGATTTGTGGATTTATGTCAGGGACACATATCCCTATGGCAGATTGACATCCCCTTAGTTTCCCCAAAAATGGGTTACAGATGAGTGGAAAACTCATTACAAAGCAATGGTTTGTGTACTCCCCTGTAACGGCAAAGATGAATAGGATAATTATGTTGTAGCTGTTGCATGGCAATCAGTTTGAGGATGCTGTTCCAAATACTGTCGTCTTGTCCCACAGGCATCCGTAGCATGATCCATCCTGGAACAGAGGAGTTTCCATGTGACTGGACTGAAGCCTTGACAACACCTCCATGAAGCTGACCCCTTGATGCTTTCAAGTGCTAGTGCTAGTGATGCAATGTTTAATCTGATGTTCACAACAACCTCTACTGGGACATTCACATATCCTCAGAAGACACAAATGTATGTGTTTCCTAACATCCAGGTTTCAAACCTGAACAGTAAGAATGCTCATCTTCAGAGTAACAATACCTTGTGAACAAAACATGAGCAGTTAAGTAGTGTTTCTGCAGTATCCTTTTTTAAGTTTTACGTACCTTTTGGGTGCTCATTCAAGTGTTCAATGCAAATAGGCAATATACACAGAAACACATCTATGTTTTAATGTAGTGTGAGACACATTAAAGGAAAACCATCACTATTCAATATGTGTCAGTTAAATTAAATGTTGGATTAGACACATCTCAATGTGGAACCATATTCATGGCTAGAGTGTTTCTCATATATAGGAAGGCATGACCTACATCATAGGAGTCCACTAGTTTGACCAGGTGTGGACTTTGGGATGTATTCATGCAAGGAGATGATGTCAATGTTGTGAGTGATAAGGAGGTGATACAGGGGACATTACTACCCCAGTGATCTATTGTCCCCAGCTCCCATGTTGCTCAATGTAACCAATGTTCTGTGATTGCTCTGGTTTGACATATCTCAGTACCTAGGCTGTATTAATAAACTGACTAACTGGACAAGTGATATCACTGGAGAGGTCTGTTTCAACCTCCGTTAAACATTAACACAACGTACTGGATAACCCAGTGATCAACCTAAAATATCAATGTGTAGCAAACACACTTCGAAATTTTAGGGTGATCATTGGGTTATCCAGTAAGTTAGTTTCACAGTCACAGTGTGAATCAAACCCTATTTGACTACATGCTCTATCTATCCTGCCTGTCACTTCTTAGCTAAATAAAATAGCTGTTTTGTTAACCCCTATAAACCACAACAATTGATGCAACTGAATGTTCAGTGTTACACCGGTTGTTATGCTAAGGGGTAGGTATCTGTTTGTCAAATCCAACCCACATCATGGTCATACAACACTGTCATTTTGTTTGGCTCCAGTGGTGGATTGCAAGTTGGATTTGGACAAAGTTGTGTGTGGTGTGTGCTAACCCATGTTCAAACATTCTATAACCATTTAACATGGGCAGAGGTTGTGTTCACTGCATTGCTTTGCAGTGACCTCAGACCTTCTCAGAGAGGATTGAAAAGCAGAATTTTTTTTATTTGGAGGAAAAATCACAATTTGGACTGTTTATTTTTTTTTCGGGGGGGGCAGGGGGCTTGCACTTGCTTGCTGAAGTGGATGGCCTGGTTGACTGCAGGGGTCACACTGGAGGGAGAGGTGGGTGCAGTGGACTCCTCCGTTGACTGCTGCTCCCTCTTCATACGCAGACTCTCTCTGCGGTTGTAGTCTCTGACTTCCACCAGCAGCTGCCCTATCATATCCATCATTCCAGTTCTGTACTGGTGCAGCTCTCTGGGCAGGACTGTGTGCGGGACATCCAGGGCATGGAGGGTATCTGCGTTCCTCAGGGAATCCCTTTGGAGCCTTCTGATATACCTGTTGGTCTCTGGGATTCCCTTAGTTGCCTCCTCTGTAGCACCAGGCACTCCGCCTCCATCCCCCTGCTGCGTGCATTGCCGGAGGAGGATGTGCCTGGTGATGATGCCTCCTATACGTTCTCCTGTTCTGGAGGAGAGGCTGCTGCTGGTGTTGTGCCTGGTGCTAGTGGAGAGGCTGCTGGTGGTGGTGTGACTGGTGCTGGTGGAGAGGCTGTTGCTGGTGAGGTGGCTACTGGTGGTGGAGAGGATGCTGCAGAGGATGGCTGTGTCTCCACCACATCCGGGGACTCTGAGCTGTCTATTGATCTCTCTGGTGGTGGTGCTGGGGTGAAGTCGTCCTTTGGTTGAGGGCGCTGGGGCTCCCCAATCAGGCACAGATGTTTGTAATTCAGTGGTCAGGGGTCCTACCTTGGCCACTATTATCTGCTTGGCCCCACCTAGAATCGTACCTGGGCCATGCTGGGGAGCCATCCAGGAGGGTAAGTCCATCTGCTGACCATATTCCCCATACAGATTGGTGGGCACTATCCCGGTGCCTTCCTGTTGGTGGTGGTGCAGAGAAATACTGTTCCGAGGCGGACAGCTGCATCCACCTCTCCTGTTGCATCCATTGGCTGTAGAGGGGTACAGCAGGTGGTGCAGAAGGTGGTGATGGTGGGTATGGTGACCACCGACTGGTCCCCTCCTCCGATTACTCCTCACTGGGGGATGAGTCTGCCTCCTCTATGGGCTCCTGCTATGCTGGAGTCCTGTATGCTCTGTGGGTAAATGAGATGGTGTGATTAGAAAAGTAAGCAATGACAGAATGAATGCAAGATGGTGTAATTGACATGTGAATCTCTGAGTGTCATGATGGTATCTTATGCATAGAGTTGCGATGCATGGGATACCACACTGGCAATCACAGATTGATGAGCTTGACTGGATCATGTGCATGAGGTCAAGTTCATTCACAAAGACCATCAATCAGGTCAGTAGTGAAGGATTTCTCTGATTTAAGGCCAGTTGTTGTTTGGATCAGTCGCTCCATCTTTCAGGGTGAACCAGCCTTGCTTAATCAGAGATATCCATCAATCATGGCCTGTTGGTGTGCCACCTGCAGTGGTTGATCTTTGGTTCCCGTGTGTATCCTTCAGATAGTGGATGTTCTAACATCCATCCGTGGCATCACCACTCCTGAGAATCTATGTGATAACCAAAAGTATGATCTAACAGTTCAAGTGAGAGCAAATGATTGCATGCACAACACAAAGGCCTACTTGTTTCTCCTTTAATTCAAGAGCGCTGTTTATTTTAAGGCCTGTGTGTTGAACATACACCCAGTTAGTCTCAGTGGCACTGTGATGTGTGACCTGATCCATCTTTTTTGTGATTCAGTGAGTGGTGATGAAGACCTCATGAAGTGGAGGTGAGCTGGAAGTGATGATGACTTCTCTAGTGATATAATTTCTCCGTTTCCAGTGTTTTTCTATGGAGTCTATACAATGCAACCTCGAGAACTTGAATCATATTACTGAATTGTCTCCATAGACTAACATGGGAATTGCTGAAGGGTTGGTATGGAAGGGTTAACTTTACTCCATCATGTCTTTTTCACCGCTTAGTGAATGTCCCCTGTGTAGCATGTAATTGTTACCCTGTCGACTTGTGTTTGTTGTTGGTTAACCCTTTGAGTACTGGAGGGGTTGTCAAAGCATTGTTGGGCAATGCATTGATGATCCCTCTAGAACTCAAGAGGTTATGTGCTGACTTTCCTGTGGGTACATCGGTGTCATTGTGGTGGAACAGTGATGATCTTCAACAGACATCATTTTGTGAAACATGGTTTGTGTGGAATGTGTGTGATCAGCACAGCAACAAGAGAGTTGAACTGGGACTTGGATAGGTTTGGTCCTGTTCGAACCTTGCCATTTGTGCCTGTATTGTGTCCTGTTTTTAACCCTCAGGGTGTTGTGTTGGTCCAGCTGAGTGGATCAATGATGGTCATGTGTTGGGGTGTGACTGTGTTTGAAGGTTGAGTCGGTTGATGTGGTGTGTGATTATGTGATGATGCACTTTCCGGTAGTGTGGAGGCTCCTCTCTTCCCCAGTGTCCGATCCTCCAGAGACCCCCTCAACAGCTGTGGCCGACAAGTTTTGTCACAGTGTTTCCTCTCAGCTGCTGAAGGTGATGTAGGCAGGGGGACCATCTCCGATGTCTTGGGCATACAGGGCAATCTCCCCATCTTCTTCACCACCCTCTTGCAATTGCTCCATCTCTTCTTGACGGACTCCAAGGTCCGTCTGAAGGTGGCCACTGCATTCACCCTGCTGCACACTTGGTTCCAGCTGGCCTTCCTCCTCGCAGCCAGGCCAGGGACCTTCTCACTCAGATAGAGGATGCTCTACCGCTCCAATATAGCCTCCATGAGGGCCCTGTTCTCCTCATCCATGTAGTGAGTATTCCTGAGCCTCTCCTCCTCAGTTCTGGCCTGTGAGACATCAGAGCTGTGGATGGAATATCCTGCCTGCGCTGCCCCTGCCTTAGTGTGGTGCTCCCCAACAGGAACCCCTCATCCCACTGATGGCTCTGTACCCACCCTTTGAGTGCCTGTTCTAGGCCGGGTCTCCCTCCCCCGCAGATCTCCATCTCCCACTCCTACTCTGCCCAGAGATGCCCTCCTGACCTTCCTCCTCCTCCTCTACTACTCTCCCCATCCCTTTCTCCTGTTCTTCTCTCCTTGCCATCACTCAACTGCTCACACCCAAGCACTCACACAGGCCCTCACAGACACACTGGATCCCACTCACTCTCTGTCACTCACTGATTCACACCGAAAAAATAAAGTATAAAATATGTGTAATGTGTTATATATATATATAAAAAAAAAATACTATGTGTGTGTATGTGTTTGTATGGGTGTATGTAATATGTGCAGAAGTGTGCTTTGTGTATACTTAAGTGCAACTCTGTTCAAATCTCTCCACTCCAAAAACTCCTTATACCTCCAATGTCAGCTACTCTCTCCCTCTCTCTAAACACTATCCTCCGCTCCTGGGTCCTAGCTCGCCAAACCTCGAAACACAGACAAGGTGGGACCATTATTTTTGGGTATATAAAGGTGTATTTGAACATTTTTGATACTTTGGGGTCTTTGAATTGGCTGTGGGTTTGAATTTGTTGGGGCATCAATCAGGGTTGCTAGACAACGTCGGCCGTCATGTTACAGTTTGACTTAAGACGTGTTTTATTGAGTGGTTAGGATGCACGGTGATGTGAAAAAAGGTGCAATGCAGGTTTTTGTGTTACATGTTTTTGTTGTGCCTATGCTCGTTAGCTATTCTTGTAAACTCCCTGTCGAATCCAATGTAAATCTCTTATTATTTGCGGGCGATGTGCCTTTTTTACTTAGCAGCTGTTATAACGCAAACCTTTAAACCTACCCCCAAGACTCTTAAGGAACCTTCCCCTCCCCCCATGTTGTTCTGCAGTAATGTAAATTCCTGGTGGTGATTTGGAGTGCAGTTGCACATATGACATCATCGTCATGCACATATGTGATTACATAATATGCATGTGTTGAGTCCCACTATGAAGGACTATGAGAGGGAAGTGAAGACTTACATGAAGGTCAGTTTCAATCTCCTGAAGTAACCCCTTCACTGCCCCTTTGCAGAGGTGATGGACCATGTCCTTTGTAGTTTGGGACGTATGCTGAGGATGTGGCTCATTACACCCTTAGCAGGGAAGGGTTTAAGGACAAGAGGTGTGTGAGTCTATGAGTAAGCGCTATTTAGCAAGAAACGCGTTAGATGCTTGAGATCTTCCCTCTATGTGTCTAGCTTCACTTCCACCCCATTCTGTTTACTATTATCATGCTTGTATTTTAATGGATGTTTAATAAAGGAGTATGATTTTACACTATCAAGCTTTGTTATACTGATGTCCGAGTGCAGCTGTGACTTTCTATTGTTTTACAACCATTTTGGTCCTTAAAGGGTTAAACTGGTAATAAAAATGCGAAACATGAACTTTAATACTGTTTACTAACACAAAAAAGTAAAAACCTTAGAAAAATTTTTTAACACTTCAAATAAAATCTATCATTTGTCTCCCCATGTTTCTCTATTTTCTCTCTCTTTCTGTTCCTCTATCCTTGGAGTGGAAAACATGTGGCTCTCCAGCCACTGTTGAACTACAGCTTCGATCATGCTCAGCTAGTCAAAAAGCAGGTGATGATGATGGGATCTGTGGTCCAACAACAGCTAGAGGATTTCAGTTTTCCCATCCCTGTTTGATTATTTTCTGCTGTCCAACCATTCTCTCTTTCTCTCTCTCTTCTTCTAACAATAGAACTTGTTATGATGAGAGCATCCCCCTGGGAACTGCAGCTTAATTACCAGCTTATTTGCATGTTTGCATATTAATGACTGCAGAGTGTCTGGTTTTTCTGCAGTATAATTAGACATGCTGCAGTCCCACTAACTCACTTGTCCTCTGGTGTTAGCTCTTCATGGCATTGTGCAGGTTAAATCAGGTCTAATCACACTCAAATGGAATCAAAAGGAATATTTATAACAGCCATTTTTAGTGATTTTGAATCATTTTAGGTGGAAAGTCTTTTAGTTACTACATAGAAGGGAGAGGGACAGAAATGAAGAGACAGAGAGAAAGCAAGACAGCCAGGTGGTGGAAGAGTTCAAATAAAAGGAAAAGAGGGAAGCAATAAAGCAGTGAGGGAGTGAGAGAGACAACAGGGATTTTAAGAAAAGAGGGAGTGAAGAGAACATAGAGATTTACAGAGAATATAACACTGAAATGTCTAGAAATATATACTGAGCAGGTTCATTGTTATTTAGTTGATTCATTTTAACCCCTTGAACGCTAGAGACATCTGTGCATTGCGACACATTGCTAACATCCAAAAGGTTAAATCTGCCAGCACAGCCTTCTGAGGCAAGGACTTACACATGCTTACTGCCCTTACTGTAAGAAAAAATAAAATATGATTTCCTTTTCTTTAGTCCTAAAGTTCTGCTTCCATCCCCCATACAATAAGGAATGACATTTCAGAACATTTCTCCACCATACTCCTTCTGTAATCCTGCATTGCATCACCCCTCCCTAAAAAAAACAATATAATCCTGTATACTCTTGCCACTTTAAAATAAAATTATGCTTGCTACGTGACAACACTATATAATTCTGAAGTGGACTCCTTTTAACGCAGCACAAAATAATCCTGCAAAGACTAACTTCCCCTTTAATGGATCACAATTTAATCCTGCTGTATACCACCCTCTTTATACAAGCCAATATAATCCTGTAGACTACAGCTGGATTCACACTCCCAACGGAAAAACCCAGTTTTAGGATTTCAAATTTGAGATTTTATAAATCATGCGTCTATGGACTGGATTTGGTGTTAGATGCTGTCACCTACTGGTAACTTGTAGGTAGAACAGCCTAAAACAATAATGCATTCATCAGCTGCTACAATAGTCACACCAGTTCTCAAGAGCACCCAATAGCCAATATAATAATAAAAGAATGCTAACACCGAAAATGAAGTGGGTAAAATATCAAGTGTAACAATTAATTATTAATGTTATATCCCAATTGTGTAAATTGTCCTGTTCATAAAATATTTATATTATATTGTTAGTGCTGCATATATTGAGTTAACTGATTGTTTTTAGAGCCTGCTCTCTCTTTATTCAGAAAAGGCTGTTACCTCAGACATAGGGAAGAGGAGGACAGCACACATACCAACTAGGGCTGTATGTTCAAAAGAAAAATGGAGGAATTCTGGGGCAAACCAGTTGCAGTATAGGTGAGAACTAATAATTCCCATTGATTTAAATGGGGATTTTAACTCCATTAAATGCACCATAACTCCTCCACTTTTCGTTTGAAGATATGGCCCTTAAAGTGTAGTATTGTTTATTTTAACATAAAACACACCAGAATCAAGCACTTTCTCAGGAGTGTATAACTATATTCCTCTCTCCATCTTCCTTTGATACTTGTATGTGAGGTTGAACACCAGGTAATTTGTAGGAATACACTTTTCAGGTAAAACCCAGTTACTACATTCAAATGTTAGTTTATCTCAATCTAGTCACAGATAATCACAGACAATCAGCTGGAGCCCTGGAAATAGGCCTGCACCATCACAGCATATGAAACACTAGATTTTAGGCCTAGGATACCAGATAATATTTTCAGACTCTGGCATGAAGTATAGGGTATGTATGTTTACCGTAAAATCTTGGGTATAATACACACAATTTTACCCCTCTTCACCTTATGTGAAGTGGGGGGTGCGTATTATACCCGAGAGTTTTTTACACACTTTAAAAAAAAAAAAAGTTAGCGCTTCCAGCTCCCTCTCTCTCACTGCGCGATCCGGTGATAAAGTAAGACTTACTTTTTGAGGCTGTACTTCAATATTGTTATGGTGTACTGGTATCTGAAAAAAGATCCCTCTCTCCCATCTTCCCTGCGGGCGGCATGCTTGCATCTGCCGCCCGCTTCCTTCAATCGGCTTTCAGGACCTTGAGATCCTCACAGGGCAATACCATAGGAGGAAGGTCCTGAAAACCGATTGAAGGAAGCGGGCGAGATGGAGAGATGGGAGAGAGGGATCTGTTTTTCAGATACCAGTACACCATAACAATATTGAAGTACAGCCTCAAAAAGTAAGTCTTACTTTATCACTGGATCGCTCAGGGAGAAAGAGGGAGCTGGAAGCTCTAACTTTTTTTGTTTTTAGTAAGGGGAAAACAAGGGTGCGTATTATACATAGGCACTCTTGTTTTCCCCTAAATCTTGGGCATAATAAACACCTGCGTATTATACACAGGTGCGTATTATACCTGAGATTTTACGGTATATAATTTCATCTCATTTTTAGGTGTTAGTATTCCTTTAAAGGGATAGTATCCCATTATTTCTGCAAGTGCACAATATGTAAAGTCAGATTGCCTATACGTTTTATTATTTTTATACTCAGCCATCAAAGCAGAGCAGTGATATAATGCAGTACTGAGTGCTCTGTATTCTGTATGATATCTTTTTTACATTGTCTCTTATTTTATCACTGTATCTGCTTTCACAGTCCCTGGTAGCTGGAAAAAGATTCATGGAACTCCATGTCAGGGACATGAAAATGTAAAAAAAAAAAAAAAAAGTGAAGATTAAAGATAGTAAGACATATAGGCAATCTGACTTTACATATTATGAACTTGGAGAATATGTAAAGTAAAAATAAAGTGTTACTATCCCTTTTAGGGATATTGCTTTTGAGAGAACTTACCTGAATACGTGTTTCTCAATTCCTTTAAAGGGGATCTATCACCCCAGTACAAATGTTTGTTAAACGTTAGATCACCTAGGCATTAGGTGGAATTCTTGAATATATATAAATAAATAAATATATATATATATTTTTTTTTAAATTGTCTGTTGCCAAAAATTAACGTTTAAAGACTGCATTTCCGTGTAGACTGCGGGTACATCGCTATACCCGCAGCCTGTCAATCTTCCTCCACTCCCCTCCTACTAGCCAGCCTCCTCCAATGACGGAGGCTTGTGTCTGCAGGCTGGAGTGATCTCATTGGCTAGATATTGATCTCTGCCAATGAGACCGCTCCGGCTTACAGACAGAAGCCTCCGTCATCGGGGAGTTGAGGCAGAGTTACAGACTACGGGTATAGAGCTGTACCCGCAGTATATACGGAAGTGCAGACTTTAAATGTTAATTTTCGGCAACAGACGATTAAAAAAAAAATTCAAGAATTCCACCTAATGCCTAGGTAATCTAACATTTAACAAACATTTGTACTGGGGTGATAGATCCCCTTTAATACAGGGACTTACCTAGGTAGGTATCTTTCATAGAGCAGTCTGTTATTGCTATATATGTATATTTCATTTTTTGCATTCTATATGCAGTTGTTTGTATTGTTGTATATGATGAAATCTGATCTGTGTTTATGCCACACCTCCTCACAACAAACAATAGGCTTCATAGTCATAGTCCTGAATGACTCATAAGGTCCAGTTGCTTTATTAGAGTATAAGAGGAAACAACTAGCAGTAGAGGGCAACCAATACTATGAACAAAATAAATAAATAAATAAAATATTCCAGACTGCTGTAAGCAGAACACCTACCCAGAAGGTTCTTCTAATAATAAAATAAAGAACTACTTAGTGTTAGGGTATAGATACTCTTTAAATGGATAGTAATGTTTCACAATAAAAGCATCTCCAATTAATCTTCATAGTATTCTGGCCATGAAGGGTGTTATTTCAATACCGTCCGAGTTGTAGTTCATGAGTAATTGAATGGTAAAGTATCCCCATCCTGCCTCTTTTGCCTTGTTAAAGCCACCTCCCCTCAGATGTGGAATCTGGTCTTGAGACCAGACAGCTCACAGCAAGAGGCAATCTTCTTACTGTGAACAAAAGGAAAACCCTACACCCTTGACAGGTTTTTCAGGCTTTTCCCTTATGCTACTTGAAGATTGTCCCTCTCTGCGATCTACCTGGACACCAACCTTGCTAGTCTGAGGTGAGCAGTGAAAAAGGGTGGGAGGGGGATACTTTATCATTCAATTACTCTTGAACTACAAGTCTGACAGTACTGAAATAACACTTTCCATGGCCCAAATACCATGAAGATTAAACTGGAGCTGCTTTTATTGTGAAACATTACTATCCCTTTAAGCAAAAGTGACACAACCAGCGACTCAACCAGCATGGCCAATCCATCTCTTATCTCATGTCTCTTTAGATGCTGAAGCCTGTCTAGCAGCCGGGAGGTTTAGATGGGATATCAAAACCCTGTTGTAAAGCTAGTCATTATACTATGTATGTCATCTACATGGATTTATGTGTTTTTCCTCCCAGTTCTAAATCAAAATCTCTCACTATCTCATATATATTCCACAGTCATAATACACATACACAATCAAATGGTGTCTATAAGACACTCTACACATACATTAAAAAAGCAATTTTAGTAGTCTAACAACTCATTTTTACAAATATTATCTTGAAAAAAAATATTTTAAATGATGTAATCAAGTTTCATTTTTAAATGTCAGTGTTTTTTAAATTACTTGTTCTATATTTAATCACCACTCAGGAACTTTGAGTTTTAGCTATGGGTATCTAGTGCCTTACTGATGATTCCATTCTAATGTGGCCTTCTTGCTTTATAATTTACTTCCTCCTATGGACTTTACCAATATACTTCCTCCAGCACTTATAATCATGGTCACTTACTAATCCCAATCTTTCCAAGAAACAATATTTTCTAATTTCTTGATCTCACCTTATTGCATCTCAGACCACCACCTTATCACAGTTTTCTTCTCAAACATCCCAGCTTCTCCATATTCTACCTACTTTGTTTTTGCAACAGAGGTTTGAAATCCCTAAGTCTCAAATGTTTGAAAGCAGAAATCAAAAGGAGATTACTTTTTTATCTGACTCTTTCCATCAGTTATAACAAAGTCCTTTCCAGCTTCCTTTACCACTTTCCACCTCTCCAACTTTTACACTTTCACCAGGTTAATCCAGAGATTTCTCAATGCATAGGTACATTTTATTCATCCCTGCAGTCTTTTGCTTATTTTCTTCACTATGGATATCATTTTTTCTTCTACAGCTATGTGCTTTCTCTTACCAAACAGTCGTATTTCACTAACATTATCAACACTCACTTCTCTAACGTATAATAATGCATTATCACTGTTTTAAAGAAAACTAACACCTAAAAATGAGCCAGGGTTAAATACTCTTAAAGTGTTAGTAATGTCCAAAAATGTCTTTTAATAGATTTGTAGAGGCTAAAAAAAGATTCTCATTGCCACAAACCCCGTCTCTCAAACCGCTATGGTTTGAGAGATATTGCCAATGAAAGTTCTCCCTTCCTTCCCCTTCTCTTGATGTCAGCTGTAAAGCTGACAGAAGGGGATCTGTGTAGATTGACACAATGAGGCTCTTCAGCAGAGCCAAATTCCCATTATTAGAAAAGAATTACTTCATGGGAACAGTCTACAAAGTGTGCTTGCAAACCAGGCACACTTTGTAGACCTTTCCAATGAAGTAATTCTTTTCTAATACCGGGATTTCAGCTCTGCTGCAGAGCCGCCAGCTGATCCCTGGACTGGGATCTCCTGCTGTCAGTTAGATGCTGAAGTCAGGAGAAGGGGAGGGAAGGGGGAACTTTCATTGCCAATAACTCTCAAACCATAGCGGTTTGAGAGATGGGGTTTGTGACAATGATAATCTTTATTTAGCCTCTACAAATGTATTAAAATAATTTTTTGGACATTACTAACACTTTATATACCCTGTTCTCCATGCTAACATCTGTAAAAATTATCTATTCGTTACCTGAGGCCTAAAATCTGGATAGGTTTCTCAGCAGTCATAGTGATGCATTTTCTTTAAAACAGAACTATCACACAAATTAAAGTTACCCCCAAATCGTTATGCACATAATGATGCTTCTATCCATACTAGTGTTATCCTGAATAAGTCTGGCATTTTTGAGAAATCCGTCTCATTCTGAGACACACAGGCAGGGATCTTGCTGTACAGACATCCGTACGCCTGTGCCACCAGTCCCTTCCTGTACCTTAAGGTACAATGCAACTCCTCCTAGAGGAGACTGGGACGGTGTCACGGGCACCCAGGAAAGCTCAGAACTCAGTATGGTAATGTAATGCAAACTATTTATTAGAACAAGTCACAGCAATAAATATGTAGTACAACAATGCAAGGGCATCTGAGTCAGGCCTCAGTCTGCCTTAATTCGCAAATCCGAAGAACCTTTGGATTGCCTTAAGGCCCATGGGACGAGGCCAATTAAGTACAGCCGACACTTTCTGAGGATCCATGGCAAATCCAGTGGTAGAAATAATATAGCCGAGAAAGGCAACCTGGGGTTTGTGAAATTCACACTTCTCGAGCTTGCAGAAAAGCTGCAAGCTTATTCTCACACAACAGACTCAGGACCTTAGTTACATCAGCTTGGTGCGTCTCCAGAGTGGGAGAATGTATAAGAATATCATCCAGATAAACCACCACACAACTCTGGAGTAGTTCTCTTAGAAGATCGTTTATGAATTCAGCTGGGGCATTACACAGGCCAAAGGGCATAACCAGATATTCATAATGACCACTCCGGGTATTGAAAGCGGTCTTCCACTCGTGCCCTTCTTTAATTCGTACTAGATAGTACGCAGCCCTTAAGTCCAATTTCGTAAAAATCTTGGAACCTTTGACTCGGTCAAAAAGTTCAGTAATCAAGGGAATCGGATAAGCGTTTTTAACCAGCAACTTGTTTAAACCACGGAAATCGATACAAGGACATAGCTCCCCATCCTTCTTTTTGACAAAACAGAATCCAGCACCTGCAGGGGATGTGGATTTCCGAATGATTCCCCTGGCCAGCGCATCAGACACATACTCCTCCATAGCCTTGTTCTCCTCTACAGACAAAGGATAGACATGACCCCTTGGGGGTGAGGAACCAGGCAATAACTCCAAGGCACAATCGTAAGGTCTATGTGGAGGTAAGACCTCAGCCTGGCTTTCACTGAAAACGTCAACAAATGAGGCATACTCCTCTGGGAAGAGTGGATTTGAGGCCTGTGTGGGTCTCACAGGACAGTCTAGACAAGACTTTGTACAACCTGGAGACCAGGATAAAACTTCACACGTGTGCCACTCCGTGTCTCAGCACCCATGGAAACCCCAAGACAATGGTATGATGTGGTGAATTAATCACCTGCAACTTCAGAGTCTCAGTATGTAGGGTTCCAACTCTCAGGGTTAGTAGTGCGGTCTCATGAGTAATATGTGCAGGTTGTAGAGGTCTACCATCAATAGCCTCTACTGCCAAAGGAGACTCGAGTGGTACCAATGGAATACATTTGCTGGCTGCAAATTCTGCATCCATAAAGCAGCCCGCGGCCCCCGTGTCCTGGAACACTGTAACTGACACAGATTTATTTGCCCAGTAAATACAGGCCCTCAGTACTGGTTTATCTGAAAAATTTACTTGGGACAGTGAAATACCACCAATCACTTGTCCCCTTCCAGTTCTAAAGTTTGAGCGTCGCTCAGGATGGACTGGACAGGATCGCAGCAGATGTCCCGATTTACCACAATAGAGACAGAGTCCCTCCCTCCTCCTAACGGCTCTCTCCTCCCTAGACAAACGAGTGGCCCCCACCATTCTAGGTTCACCACTCTCAGAGTCAAGATCGGGAGGCGAGGGAGGATAGGGTGGGTCAGAAACATGTGGAAGGACCTCATCAAGCTGTCTGCATCCCTGCTCCTCAACTGCTGGCCTCCCTCTGACCACAGCATCAACCTGCATGGGCTCGGCATCATCCGCAACAAATCTAGGAGGCCTGGGAGGCGAGGGAGGATAGGGAGGGTTAGCATAACGAGAATACCCCTTGCCAGAGAACCTCCGCAGATACTCTTTAAGCGAGGGTCTCTCCCTTATTCTGGTATCCATCAGAATACAGAACTCAATTAACCGGTCCAACTCATTAGGAAGATCGCGTGCCGCGATCTCATCTTTCATCGTATCACAGAGCCCTTGGAAAAACACGGCCATCAGCGCTTCGTTATTCCAATCAACCTCAGCCGCCTGAGTACGGAATTCAATAGCGTAATCTGTTACCGTGCGTACACCCTGTTGGAGGGTCATCAGGTGTTTGGAAGCCAAGACCATGCGGCCAGGCCTATCAAAGACATGCTTAAAGGAGTTCACGAACTCCGCGAAATTATGCACAATGGGTTTATTAGTCTTCCATAAAGGGTTGGGCCATGCCAATGCCCGACAAGTGAGAAGAGAGATCAGGAAGCCCACCTTGCTGCGTTCATTTGGAAACGCATATGGTACCAACTCGAAATATATTCTCAATTGATTTAGGCAACCATCTGGATCCCCACCATACCGCTGTGGGAGCTGAGCAGAACCCGTTAGCCTCTTGACCATGCCTGCATCAACCGAGGTGGGTTGGACTGGTGCCCGGGAGGGATCGGGAGGGGCCACCAGTTGTATACAAATTTGTTCAAGGTTTGCAGTACGCTGTGAAACCGTCTGTATGGCTAAAGACAACTGGTCTAGTCTTTGACCCAGTGTCTCCATCCTATCCAGGATGCTTTGGAAAACTACATTACCATCACCGTCTGTACTCATGGCCCTTGCGTACTGTCACGGGCACCCAGGAAAGCTCAGAACTAAGTACGTTAATGTAATGCAAAATATTTATTAGAACAAATCACAGCAATAAATATGTAGTACAACAAGCAAAGGGTTACTAGCTGGCGACACTACTACCAGAAATAGTAGGCTTCACGCTAGACCACAATGCTGGAGACTGGGCCGAAGCCCCTGTGAGTCTCAGCAGGAAACAGGAACGCTGATCCGTCGGCTGGAACACTGGAACCGTAATCTAGATCTAAAGAACAGGAACACAATGACTGGAGAACTGACCACGCCTGAAATCACTGCTAAGAGACCCTGTGACTCACGCCTGCAGTCACTATATCGAGACCCTGTGACTCACGCCTGCAGTCACTATATCGAGACCCTGTGACTCACACCTGCAGTCACCAATCAGATTTTCTGTCCACAACAGTGGTCTGTCTTAGGCCAATAGTACAAATTGATCACAGTAAGGGGTACTCGTGATCACTGGGTCATACACAGAGAGGGTTCTCGTACTTAGCTGGGTCATACACACAGAGATAGGGTTCTCATACATATCTGGGTCATACACAGAAAGGGTTCTGTTACTTAGCTGGGTCATACACAGTGTGGGTTCTCATAAATAGCCAGGTCATACACAGAGTGGGTTTTCGTAGATAGCCATGTCATACACAGAGCCCAAGTACTTCACCTAAGAACAACAACGCAAGGGCATCTGAGTTAGGCCTCAGTCTGCCTTATAAACCCCTCCACAGGAAGTAGGAGGAGCAGCTCAGAGGGAGGAAGTAGGTAGGAGGAGACTACAGTAAGCAAACAGATAAAACAGAGGCCTGCAGCCTGCTTAAAGCCTCGCGCTGTAATCATGCTGGAGTCAAGGTAAGCTATGACAGACGGACAGCTCAGGTGCACAGATGTCTCTTTGGAAAGATGTCTGTGCTGATGCCTGCCTCTTTGTGTCGGAACTAGTTACATTTCTCAAAAACACTGGACTTATTCAGGATAATACTAGTATTCATATAAGTATCATTTTGTGCATAATTATTTGGGGGGTAACTTTAATTTGTGTAATAGTTACACTTTAACACTTCCTGTGCCCAACATGCACAGAATATGTTTGCAGGAAAATGTTCCTCCCAGGCCACAAACAATATTCCATATTAACTTGGGTACTGTTCTTGTACATGCTCTTAGACCCCCCCCCCTTGTTTTAAAAAACACTCAGACTTTAAGATGCATTAGCACCCTTCTGATGTTCCATCAGCTATTGATCGCCAAGGAGATAGCACTGGGCTATCAGCAGAGGAGACTGTGTAGGGGAGAGTGCCTCCCCTGCCTTCACACCATTCAAATGGAGAAGGGCAAGGATTTCCAGTGCATTGCTTTGCAATGTATTGGACAACACTCTGGAACATACACATGCACTGTTTACTTCCTCATCCTTGTTCCACTGGTAGTCATAGAGCCTGATCAAACATATGGCAAGAAAGAAAGCCGCTCCACATCATGTAAGGTTATAGTTATTCTGATGCCATTCACTAAATGGCCAGCAATCTTGGAACAACTCACACCATCAATAAATTGCCTAATAAACCAGTAATATATTGTGCTGACCAGAGAACGTCTTAGCTTCTCTTAATAATAGCCAACAACAAACATCGGCTGAACCAATATCATTGAAATCTGGCTTTATTCAGTCCATTTAAAAGCAGCAATGTCTTTACTGTATACATTTAAACACCTATGAACATAGACATAGGGCTATTCTAAAGTTAAGAAAAATTACTGACCAGGAGATGACTTCATGAGTAAGCACTGGTACCAACGATCAGCTCTTGCAGAGACTCTTAATCATGATCATACGCTGGCCTCCCTGTTCTCACAGTCTCTCAAACCATCAATGGCCAATCTGTGTGAGTGGTTGGATCAATTATCATTATGTCACCACAATGACGATTACAATAAAGTTGTTAACGTTTTAATCTATTGTTACCGACCAGGAGATAATCAATTAAGATACAAAAAGGAACACAACATTTCCATTCAAGTTAACCCCCTGAAAAAATAGCAAATTAGCAAAATAATAAAATGCTACTTTAAATAAGACTCTAATACGGTGAACAGACCCAACACAGAACCAACCTAAACAACACAATAATGAATACATTGATGTTTAAAATGGAGATAATGGACTCAAATTGTCAATATAATACAACTTTTGACCCTCTAAATGCAGAGGGGCACAGAACACATCACTTTGCAATGCTCCACATTCCACTCTTGTACCCAAAGAGTCACAACATAATAACATTAGAACAGAAACATTTTGTACAATTTTAATCATGAGCTCTTTGAAGATTCTCCTGAACACACAGATGTATACAAAATAAATTATAAGAACAGGACATAAAGAAAACTGGGTGTATGAAATATTTGTTAAAACTAAGCGAGACCCTATAGTGAATTCTATCAATGTGGAAAGAAGAAGGACAAATAATAAATCCTATAATATGTATGTATAGCTTTATTTATATGGCGCCACACAGTGTGCGCAGTGCCTTACAATAGAAGTATAATACTGAATAACTAAACACTAAATAATATGGGTCTGGGAATTGGGTTAAAGGGCAGAGACAGCAAGCTAGATGAAACAAGCACCATCATAGGCTTTATTGAGGTCAAGAGGATGTTTGGTACAAAATGTAAAAATCCAGAAAACCTCTTGTGTCGACAACTTTCTGTCCAAGTCTCCACACCTAACCCCCAAAGTCACTCGTTCCAACCTTTGTATGGATAACATCCAGACTGCCACCATGAACATCCTTAAAGTGTGAAGCTATATTAGACCTCAAATTTGAACTCCTGATATTACTAAAATGTTAATTCATAGGCTCCCTTAAGGATATAGTGGTCTTACCCACATACTGAATTTTATAACTCTCACAAGTTAACGTGTAAATTACACTCTTGTAGCAGAATTCACATAATGCTTAATTTTATACCCAATATTTACTACAGTAGAATAGAAATAATTTGAAATGTTGATGTCTTTGCAACAACCACACCTTATACTTCCACATTTTTGAGTACCAACTGTTTTTGCAATATTTTTGAGCTTCTTTTTAGTAGAGCTCAATGTCTTAAAGAGGATTTATCACCCCTATACAAGGGTGTCTTAAATGTTAGCTTATATAACGGATATTTTGATTTCTTTATTACTTTCTGTTTTTAAAACCCTATTTGGCCGAAAATGTTTAAAGAGTGCCCTGCACTCTGCTCCCCTCCCTCTATCCAGCCTTCTCCGATGACGGAGGTTTTCTGCTTGTAAGTTGGAGTGATCTAAATGGCCAGATATTCAGATTCAGGGTTTCATTGATTAAGTGGTTTCATCAAATATATATCTTTTTATATTTTGCTTCCATCAAACAACTCTGATTTGGGGTTTGTTTGTGATTTATATTGAACACGGTTGAAACTACAGTGGGAGTTAAAGTGAGTAGGTGTTTCTGTTTTATTGAAGAATTACATACACTCTCTGACATCTCAGCCTTGTCCTGTTGGTAGCCACAGAGATGCATATGCTATGTGACATTCCTGCCTTGTTTCACTGACCACTGGTAGTAAACATACTTAAACCATCTTCTTCCCCAGCCTTGTTCATCTGTCCCACTGGTAGCCATAGAACCTCGCAAACATTGTCTGCTTCCATAACCTTGTTCCAGTGCCCAGTGGTACTCCTAGAACTACACATATACACTGTCTACATCCCCAGCCTTTCTCTATAGCAAATTGGTAGTCAGAGAACCACATACTCAAACACTGACACCCCAGCCTTGTTCCACTGTCCCTATGGTAACTACAGAATCACACATACATTGCCTGAAACCGCAGTCTTGTTCCAGTGTCTATTGGTGGACCCCTTGCTCACAGTGCCTAGAGAGATCAGCTGCACCTCACTGACGAGGCCCAGCAAGGCCAAAACATACTTCTGGGGTTGGCTGCTTCTCTTGTTCAGAGAGGAATTGCCTGGCACTTTGTGGCTGGACTGCCTTTTGGAAGGATCAGTATGATATGCTTTAGGATATTTCCTCTTTGTGAAAGGCACTAGTGAGCTAAAAGAGATTGCACCCTGGGTAGGATACTTATCCTACAGAGCCTCATCAATTCGAGGGCAGGCTCGTATCACAGTGCCTGTGATTCCTGTCACTCTCAGTTGTGGCTGTCACTGATTTGCTGACTGAGTTTGACCCGCCTCCTGATGACCTTTTTATACCTGGCTATCAAATCTGTCAGATGCCCTTTCGTGGTGTTCCTGAGCCAGTAGTGCTGTTGCTGTGTTCCTGTATTCTGAGTTCCTGTGTACCGATTCGGCTTGTCCTGACCATTCTCCAGTGTACCTGCTTGTGTATGACCCGGCTCGTCTGCGTACCACCCTTGGATCCTGACCCGGCTAGACTGACGTTCCTGCTTGTGTATGACCCGGCTTGTATGACTGTCTCCTACGTGCTCCGACCCGGCCCGGCTGACTTCCTGCTCCGAAGATCGACTTCCAGCTTGTTCCAGTGACCTGCGTTCCAGTTGTCACCGCCGCGACATTTCCAGTCTCTGCTGCCCGCGTCAGTGTGACTGCCTTGCTTGGTGCTTCCCTCGATTAAGTGCTGTGCCTCGTTACTTGTGCAGAGCTGTGTGTATTCTGTGGGCCTTCCTCTCCGTGCAGAGCCTTGCAGTAGCGCTGAAGCCTCGAGTAAACGTGCATTTTAACTCTTGCAGTGCTGCCTCGAATTCACTCTCTCTATCTCCTGTACGAGCCTCGTTACCCGTGATACTGCTGCTGAGTTGGCCGCTCTCCGTCGGCAACTCTAGTCTACCATTGCAGAGTGTTCACATAGTTTGGGCCGTTTGGGCGCTTAAGGCTCTCCGGTATTGGTTACCGACGATATCATTGACACAGAGTGTTGGCAGAAAGGCTTCAGTGTTGGCTTATCCGGTACTACGCCCGAGGGGGCTAGTGGCTCTTGCTTTATTATTACTGCATTCGATTACACCTGAGGAGGCTGTTAGCTCTTGCACTGCCGTCCGGTTTCTGTTACACCCGGGGGGGCTATTTGCACTTGCACAAACGAAAGCAGTTCCTGTAACTACGCCCGTGGGGGCTAAGTTGTTTCCCATTCTGCTTACTATCCAACACCTTGGCAAGGCAGCTCGATCCTCAGCACTTGATGAACATTGTCTATACAGCACAGCCTTTTTAACATCCAGGGCGTGTCAAACCTCCACATCTGAGACAGACTGTTATTTGGACATTAACCCCTTGGGGGTCAATACCATCCTAGTGCATACTGTTTTGCATTTATGTCTATTGTGCTATTACCCTTGTAATATCTCAGTATACTTTATCTGTGTATTACCTACCGCCTCTAGAGGGCGTACTTGTGCATTATTCACTTTAATAAAGTGTGTTTTATTTTCACTTATTGGTCTGAGAGTCCTAAAAAACCGTAACAGTACGAAAGGGCCATGACCTCAGACGGTAAGGGTGAAAGTAATACTCAGAACATCCACTGGAGAATGGATGTCCATGAGCAGCGCCTGGACCAATTGGCACTGGCTCTACAAACGTTACTTGAACGTACAGTACATCTGGACAAGTCTGGTCCTAATCCGGTGGTCCCCCCAGTCGTGACACCGGGGAATCACTCTGTATCTCCCAGTGCTAACACAAGAGGGCTAACGGCAGCGGTACCGTTACCCCTAAGATATGATGGCGAACCCTCCCTATGCAGAGGTTTTATTAACCAGTTGGAGATATTTTTGGAATTGGCACCCCAGGCATTTCCTAACGACCGTAGCAAGGTCGGCTTTATGATATCTCTGTTGACGGGCAAAGCTTTGGCATGGGCAAATCCGTTATGGGAGAATGCCAGACCCTGCACACTGAACTTTAGAGATTTCGTGATGAAGTTCAGACGTGTGTTTGAGGTTCCTGGCAGGTCTGCCTCTGCTGCCAAAAGGCTGATGGAGATTCAGCAGGGCGAACACACTCTGGACGAGTATGCTATCGAATTCCGGACCTTGGCAGCAGAGGTAGGCTGGAACGATGAGGCCTTACTTGCTGCCTTTACTCAGGGTCTCGCTGAACAGATTAAGGACGAGATAGCAGCTCGAGATATACCCAGCGAGCTGGATGAGTACATTGACTATGTCATGTTAATAGACTCCCGCATCCGGGAGAGACGCTTGGCTAAGAGGACCAAAGCAAAGAGTTATGGCCAGAACCAGTTCCTTAACCCACCCACACCACCCGTTCTACCTGAGCGAACAGCTGACAGCACTGAACCTATGCAAGTAGGTTTTACTAGGCTCACTAAGGAGGAGAAGCTGTATCATAGAAGGCAAGGCTTATGCCTATATTGTGGCAAACCAGGTCATTTATTACGCAATTGTCCTGTAAGGCCGGGAAACGAACGCACCTAGGGTACCTTGGGGGACAGGCCCTAGGTGGTGTTGAACAGTCCCTAGATACTTGCACCACTAAACCCACCATCCAGGTGGCATTTGCTTGGACTGATAAGGTCATAGAAGTCCTAGCTTCGGTGGACGTCCAGGGCCAAGAAGAATATGAAGTCCAGAGTATTATTGATTCCAGGAGATTTAGAGGAAAGCTGCAATATTTGGTTCATTGGAAGGGCTATGGCCCTGAAGAACGTTCTTGGGTTGATCAGGGGGATCTCCATGCACCGAGATTAGTACGCAGCTTTCACTCTAAATATCCTTTGAAGCCCAGACCTCAGGCTGGGAGAGGGTGTCTTTGAGAGGGGGGTACTATCACAGTGCCTGTGATTCCTGTCACTCTCAGTTGTGACTGTCACTGATTTGCTGACTGAGTTTGACCCGCCTCCTGATGACCTTTTTATACCTGGCTATCACATCTGTCAGATGCCCTTTCGTGGTGTTCCTGAGCCAGTAGTGCTGTTGCTGTGTTCCTGTATTCTGAGTTCCTGTGTACCGATTCGGCTTGTCCTGACCATTCTCCAGTGTACCTGCTTGTGTATGACCCGGCTCGTCTGCGTACCACCCTTGGATCCTGACCCGGCTAGACTGACGTTCCTGCTTGTGTATGACCCGGCTTGTATGACTGTCTCCTACGTGCTCCGACCCGGCCCGGCTGACTTCCTGCTCCGAAGATCGACTTCCAGCTTGTTCCAGTGACCTGCGTTCCAGTTGTCACCGCCGCAACATTTCCAGTCTCTGCTGCCCTCGTCAGTGTGACTGCCTTGCCTGGTGCTTCCCTCGATTAAGTGCTGTGCCTCGTTACTTGTGCAGAGCTGTGTGTATTCTGTGGGCCTTCCTCTCCGTGCAGAGCCTTGCAGTAGCGCTGAAGCCTCGAGTAAACGTGCATTTTAACTCTTGCAGTGCTGCCTCGAATTCACTCTCTCTATCTCCTGTACGAGCCTCGTTACCCGTGATACTGCTGCTGAGTTGGCCGCTCTCCGTCGGCAACTCTAGTCTACCATTGCAGAGTGTTCACATAGTTTGGGCCGTTTGGGCGCTTAAGGCTCTCCGGTATTGGCTACCGACGATATCATTTGACACAGAGTGTTGGCAGAAAGGCTTCAGTGTTGGCTTATCCGGTACTACGCCCGAGGGGGCTAGTGGCTCTTGCTTTATTATTACTGCATTCGATTACACCTGAGGAGGCTGTTAGCTCTTGCACTGCCGTCCGGCTTCCGTTATGCCCGGGGGGGCTATTTGCACTTGCACAAACGAAAGCAGTTCCTGTAACTACGCCCGTGGGGGCTAAGTTGTTTCCCATTCTGCTTACTATCCAACACCTTGGCAAGGCAGCTCGATCCTCAGCACTTGATGAACATTGTCTATACAGCACAGCCTTTTTAACATCCAGGGCGTGTCAAACCTCCACATCTGAGACAGACTGTTATTTGGACATTAACCCCTTGGGGGTCAATACCATCCTAGTGCATACTGTTTTGCATTTATGTCTATTGTGCTATTACCCTTGTAATATCTCAGTATACTTTATCTGTGTATTACCTACCGCCTCTAGAGGGCGTACTTGTGCATTATTCACTTTAATAAAGTGTGTTTTATTTTCACTTATTGGTCTGAGAGTCCTAAAAAACCGTAACAGCTAGTTCCTAGTTGAGTATCTCTGACTATCTCTTTGCGAATGTCTACTGATAACTACAGAATAAGACATGCACTGTGTGACACCCCAGTCTGGTTCTTCTGTTTTGCTGATAGCCATAGAACCCTACATACATAGGCTGATAAGATAGCTCTGTGGTAAATGCCTTGACTACAGAGCCTGTTCAAACATCAAGGTAGCAGGTCTGAATCCCGGCAGGGTCAACTCAGCCATTCATCCTTCCGAGGTGGATAAATGAGTACCATTGATTGAGTAATAAGAACATCTATTATTCAGCTGCCGATTTGGTTTATTCCGAGAGTGTGCACTGAAAGCACTTTGAGTCACACTGGGAGAAAGGCAATATATAAATACTAGTTAGTATCATACAGTGTCTGCTTCCTCAAACTTGTCCCACTGGTAGCAATAGTACCACACACACTTTCTGACACTCCAGCATTGTCCACTCGCACCCACAGAACCACAAATATTCTGTCTGCTTCCCCAGCATTGATCTACTGGTAGCCATGCTCCTGAAACATTCTAAGGTATGTCAACCCATACAAAAAGGTACTAGTTTTCTCAGGCTGACATTAGGTAATGAGCACAGAAGGATGTTGAAAAATTTTACTATATTTTAAGTGACTGAACTGTAAAAAGTATGTGTTTTTCCTATTGTACCCGTTTCTGAAAATAGTTTTGCACACTAGCCTGGTGTAGAAAGGCAATTGACCCCTCATTTGATGTGGCAGGTTGTATACTTTCTAAAACTGTATACTTTGTGTAGTTGTTAAAACTATTTTAGTGCAGGTAAATTATAAGATACATGTTCAAGAAATACGAGATTGTAGTAGGCGTAGTTTTGTGCTTTTGGTTCTCACTATGGTATGTCTACTCATACGAATGGTGTACCATTTTTCTCAGGCCAACACTAGGTATGGAATAGAGTAGGAAATTCAATGATGTTGAAATACATTAGTATCTTTGAAGTGATTAGCATGAAAAAGGATGTGTTTTGCATATAGCACCATCTTCTGGAAATAGTTCTGCAGCAGGGTAGGGTGACCTGCAAGTGACCCCTCATTTGATGTGGCTTGTTGTCTTTCTAAAATGTGTAACTTTTCATTATTTCTGTAGGCTGTTACAACTATTTAGCACAGACAAGCCAGATTTGAAAAATTAAAGATTATAGTTGACATCCCCTACATTGTTAATTTGTTTGACACAGATTAATGTCTATTTTGAAAATGTTGTGCCTTGCATAATGTTTCTTCATATCTTTAATGATTACAACCATTTTAGTGCAGAAAAATAATTTAAAAATTAAAACTGTTAGATGTATATTAGTACTCCTTGCTTCCCATATGTCAACTCATACCAATGGGATACAATTTTTCTCTGGCTGGTAACAGGTAATGCATACAGTAGGAAGTTCCATGGCTTTCAAAGATTTTAGTGGTGTAAATGTAAAAAAAGTTTACTTTTTACTATAGCGCTACGTTTTGTAAATGTTTGTGCACAACAGCCTAGGAGTAGAAAGGCAAAAAACCCTCATTTGCTGTGGTGAATATATATTTTCCACAGTTTTGCATACCTTCATATATATTATGATTTATGACCATTTTAGTTACAGACAGCCAATTTAAAAAAGAAAACAGGAAGTGTAGTGTTGTGTTCCTGGCACCCCCAACTGTATGTCAGCCCATACCATGACATTTCATGGTGTTTAACCCCTAGAGTGCCAGGTGGGTACAATGTACGAGTGGACACAGCTGTACCTGCTGTTCCATGCTTGTACATTGTACAGCTAAAATGCGGTCACTGCATAAGCCGGTATAACCGGCTTGCAGTGGCCGCATTTCAGCTGAAATGTAGCCTGGCACTCTTGGGAGGACATGAGGATTACTCCTCATGTCCTCTCAGGTATTGCTCTCCCAGCCGATCGCGCTGGGAGATCAATACTGCCAAGGGAGAAGAAGAGCTTCTCCCTCCTCCGCTCTCCTACCCGAACTTCCAGGTAGGAGTGGACGGGACCAATGACGTTAGGGAAGTTTCCCTTACCCAATTCATTCCTACCGGTGTGCAACAGGGTGTCCAGTGCATTGCTTTTCAGTGCATAGAACACCCCTGTGGCATGCACACAAAATGCCTCCAATCCCCCCACCACATACCCTACCCACCAGCCTAGTTCCACAGCCTACTGGCAGTCCCATTCCCCCAGTCTGACCCCCCCAGCCTGATTCCACAGCCTACTGGCAGTCCCATTCCTCCAGTCTGATCCCCCAGCCTGATTCCACTGCCTACTGGTAGACCCAAGTGCCAGTACGCACTGGATTCAGGCTGGGAATCAAACAGTGCATGAGGGGACTTACAGTGCACACTGGTAACCACAAATCCCCCATATGCACTTACCTCCCCACCATCACCGCCGCCACACTTGCTCACTGCCCATTGGTAGATATACCCACTTACACAGCCTGACCCCTCGTCCCTTCCCCGACCTGGTTTCTCTGGCAGACACAAGTCCTCACTTACACTGACTGACCACCGGTAGCAATAGAATCACACATACACTGTTTGCTTCCCCATCCTTGTTCCACCGGTAGCCACGCTGCTGGCACCCAATATGGTATGTCAACCCACAGCAGCGGGGCACCATTTTTTGTAGGCTGGCAGGAGGTCCTCCTAGGAAATCCCATAGTGTTGAACCATTTCCGTATCTTTGACGTGACTGATTTGTAAGAAAAACTATTTTTTTTCCTGTAGCACCACATTCTGGAAATAGTTGTGCACTCTAACTTAGGGGTAGAAAAGCAAGTCACGGCTCATTAGATGCGACAGGTTATCTTCTTTCCAAAATGTCATAGTTTCTGTACCCTTTCTTCACTTCTGTAGCTGATATAACCATTTTTGTACAAGCAAGTATTATTTGAGAAAGTATTAGAAAAATCAGAGGTTGTTGAAGGTATCGTTTTGCACTTCTAGCACCCCCTACGGTAGGTCAACTCATACCAATGGGGTGTTATTTGACTCCTAAGAGCACTAGCTAGTGAATACAGTTGAAAATTGCATGGTTTTCACAGAGTTCCATACATTTGAAGGGGCAGAAATGTAAGAAAATGCCTTTATTTTTCATTAGCACCACCTCCTGGAAGCATTTGTGCATACCAGCCTTTGGGTAAGAAGGCAAGTGACCCCTCATTAGATGCGGCAGGTTGTTTTCTTTCCAAAATGGCATTGTTTCTCTACCTTTCCTGCATATCTATAATGGTTATAATCATTTTAATGCAAGCAGATAATTTAAAAATCAAAAGTGTCAGGTTTAGCTAAGTGTTCCTACCACCCACATATTGCATGTTATCCCACACAAATGGGGTAACATTTTTCTCATGTTGGTAGAAGGTACTGAATACAGTAGGAAATGTTATGGTTTTCAAAGATTTTAGTATCTTTGAAGTGGTGGAAATGTAAAAAAAACATGTATTTATTCCTATAGAGCCATCTTTTGGAAATAATTAAGCACTTCAGCCAGGGGGTAGAAAGGCAGGTGTCTACTTTCCAAAATGCTATACCTTTTATACCTTTCCTTCATGTCGCTAACAGTTATGAACATTTTAGTACAAGCAGCCATTTTCGAGGAAGCAAACAGGTAGGTGCATTTATGTGGTTTTGGCACCCCTAAGGTAGGTCGACTCATACCAATAAGGTGTCATTTTTCTCCTAAGAACACTAGCTAATGAATACAGTTGGAAATGCCGTGGTTTTCACAAATTTCAGTACATTTGAAGGGGCAGAAATGTAAGAAAATGCCTTTTTTTTCATTAGCGCCACATTCTGGAGGCATTTGTGCACTCCAGGCTTGGGGTAACAAGGCAAGTCATCCATCATTAGATGCGGCAGGGTGTCTTCTTTTCAAAATGGTATGGTTTGTGTACCTTTTCTTCACTTTTATAGTTGTTATAACCATTTGTGTACAGACAAGTAATGTTTGAGAAAATGTTAGAAAAATTAGAGGTTGCAATAGGTGTAGTTTTGCACTTGTAGCGTCCCCTGAGGTAGGTGAACTCATACCAATGAGGTGTAATTTTTCTCCTAACAGCACTAGCTAATGAATACAGTTGGAAATGCCATGGTTTTCACAAATTTTAGTACATTTGAAGGGGCAGAAATGTAAGAAAATGCCTTTTTTTTTCATTAGCGCCATATTCTGGAGGCATTTGTGCACACCAGGCTTGGGGTAACAAGGCAAGTCACCCTTCATTAGATGAAGCAGGTTGTCTGCTTTCCAGAAATATATAGTTTTATATAGTTATTCCACTGTTTTAGGGTAGCTTTACCACAAAACCTCTAGAATGCGCATATTATTTTATAAAGTTGAAAATGTCATTTTGCGCTGCTGGTGATTAGGGCTCTACGCTAGCCATGGACGTAGGTAAAACTATAGAAATTTGGTATTTTTTTACTCGGGGGACTCGGGGCTTTTTCAAATAATTGAAACTTTTTCAATCAAGGTAAATTCTCTTCATGTAAGGTACCACAAGAAAGCTAAATTCATTCTGAAAAAAACAATACATAATTTTCCATATTTAACTAAAAATCCCCAGAGGAAATCAAGCATAAACAGTTGGCAAAAATGCTGAAAAAGTGCCTGGCCTGCAGGGTACAGGAAATGGCCCAAGCCTCTGGCACTGAAGGGGTTAAAAAGTTTAGTATCACTGAAGTGTAAAAATTATTTGCTTTTACTGTAGCACCACATTCTGGAAATTGTTGTGCAGCCTAATCTAGGGGTAAAAAGTTATGCCTTATTTGATAAGACGGATGCCTACTTTGCAAAATGGTATGATTTGTCTACCTCCTCTCCATTTCTATAGCTGTTACAACCATTTAAGTACAGGCAATTCATATTTGAAAAATATTTGAAAACTTAGTTTTTATAGTTTTGCACTTTTGCTCCCTTCACCGCAGTAAGGCAGTGTCACATTCTGTCCCTGCTTTCCAGTATTTCATTGCCCACTCAATGTCTGCATTTATGCTGTCCCTTAGCGCTTGCCGGATTCCTTGTTCCTTGTCCAAGTTTATGTTTATTCCAGTGCTTCTCAGTATTGGTGTGCAATCTTAGCGTTTCAGTGACTGTTCAAGTTCAGTCTCAGTCCTGAGATCCCGTGTTTCTGTTCCCTATCCTCTGTTGTGATTCTTTGTTGCCAACCCAAGTTCTTCTACTGACTATCCTTCAGCATGCCGATTCTGTACCTCTGCCATGATTACCTGTTATCTACCCAGGCTCTCCTATTTGACTACCCTTCAACCTGTCAATTCTGTACTTCTCCTACTCCTCTTTGCTAATCTTGCTAGTCACCTACTGAAGCCTTTATTATTTTGTTTGTCCACATCAGTAGGGTGCCACTTATTTCTCAGAGCAGTAGATAATGACTACAGTAGTAAATTATATTGTTTTCTAAGACTTCAGTAGCTTTGTAGGGTGGAAACATAAAAAATGCTTACATTTCTCTTTAACTCCATCTTCTGAAAGCATTTCTACAAGCCAGGCATGGAGTATAAACGCAAGTGCACCCTTATTTGAAAATAACAAAATTCCTTCCTTCAACATTATATGTAGATAGATACTTAAGCCATTTTCTGATTTATAATTTAGTGTACTTTCAGCTGTTTACGGTAGTTCTATGTTGTAATCAATGGAATATGAATTTTAGTTCATACATATAAAAATATTCCTTTTCACTCATTTTAATTATGTCTATTTGGGTGATGCATGTGTCAGACTACAGCGAACGGTAGACCAGGAAGGTCAGGAGTGCCTAGATGGAGGGACAGGAGACTCCTCCAACAAGGGATTACTGAGCTAGTAGCTAGGGTGCGAAGCTTGGGAGCGGTGATAGGGAGCATGGATTGCCAAGGACGGGTTTGTGCTGTGGCTGAGCCACCTATAGGTGCTGGCCGCGTAGCCAGATGTTGTGGTCCCCAACAGAGAAGCTGCAGGGCGACCCCATGTAAGCCCTACCGAGGTAAGCTATACTAAGCAATCCCCAGGGAGAATAGACAAATACTCCATACAGGAACTGAGGTACTCACTGAGGATACAAGAAGCTGGTAGGTCCCCCGCAGCTGGAACAATGGGTCACAAACACTGGATCAGGCAGAGACATGGTCAGGTGAGATCTGGGTCATACACAGGCGATAGCAACACTGGAACAGGCAAAGGCAGAGTCAGATTAGGTCCGGGTCATACACAGGCTATGCAACACTGGAGCAGACAAAGGCAGAGTCAGAGGAGGTCTGGGTCATACACAGGCTACAGCAACAAGACAAGAACAAAATCTCATGCTACAGAGAGACGCGATAATAATGCGTCTAATAGAGTAGGACTGCAGCGTTAAAAAGCCCAGAACCAGAAGCGCAGGTGAAATCAAGGCGTGGATGCCGGCAGGAAATAGAGAGGAGGATGAAGGACCAAGTGCAGAGAGATCCACTGGTAGTGTGCATACTTGAAGACACAAGGAAGAGGGCATGCATGGATGAGAACGTTAAGGGCATAAGGAAACGTCGGAAGCCGTAAGAAGCGGTGGACAAATGGAGGGAGTGGGTAAGCAAGGCTTGACAGCATGTTTGTAAATATATACATATTTGATATGAACGGACTTGGAGGGTTCAGGAATTTTAAAATTCAGATCAAACATAAATGTTTTATATATTGGCCCCGATGCGCCGACAAAAAAAAAAAAACAGGAGACGGCAGTTTTTCAAACATGGTAATCTATTCAATTACCTGTGCTATGAAAAAATATCCGTTAAAAAAACTCTAGCAGCATTTTTGGCCATTGAAAATAAACAAAACACAGCAAGATACAATTCAGTTGACTGCGTTAGGCACTAAAATCCATTAAGGGACCCACTTTATCATGGGAAAATCTGCCCTCAGTTTTTTGGGGAGTAGAGTCCCTTAAAGGATCTCAAAACAGCAGACACATCAATTGAAAATAAAAAAAAGTAAAAAAAAAAACCCTAGGTCCCCAGTGGATGTATTGATATGGGGCCCTAAGCCCCATATCAATACGTCCAAAGCATTGAAAAAATATGCCCAATGTTAGTAGAATTAAACCTACAAACAGCCCAACAATAAACACTTACCAGTAATCCGGATGTCCAGTGGAGTCTTCAGCACCCTGGTCAGCTATCTTCTCTGGTCCTTCTTCCTCTCCATCTTCTTTTCATTCTGTCATTCCTGAGAAATAAAGAAAACAGACATATTAAATGTGTTCCCCAAAATCTAACTCTGACATCTGTGCATATTTTAACCCCTTGAATGCCAGAGGGGTATGCAAAACATTACAGAGAAATGCTTTACATACCTCTCTGACATGTATTGGGTTAAACAATGCACATATGTCAGAGTTAGATTTATAGAAAATGCCAACAAAAAATAATTTCCACATTAAGCCACTGAGAAGTAATAAATATGCTCCCCAACAAAAGTGAACATCAATACCCAGACAATATTGCAATTAACATGTCCCCCTGTTTTTCTCTGCTGCTGACAGCAGTGGTGGCAGCGCTGGAGAAAGGGAAAATGAGCAGACCCCCCCCCCCCCCTTAGCACCTGACGGGCAGGTGCCTGTTCCAGTGTGAGGGAATTATGAACAGAGACTGCCTTTTTATATGGGCAGTCCCTGTTCAAAATGACTCACAGTTATTGGTTGGGATATGTGCTTATACACTTCCCAGCCAATCAGCTTCAAGCAGGTTCCGTCAATGCCCCGCTCAAAGCAGATAATGAGATTGAAAGTATCTCATGAACTGTTTGTTAGCTTTTTCCTTTGATATTCCCATCATTGACACTATTTAGCTGCATTTTGGGAACTTAACACAGAAAAGACGTTTGGCCTCAAGTCCTTTTCTGTGTCCCGCCCAACGTCCATTGTGCTTTCAGCTGGTATGGCAATTGAATACTGACTTAGACATTTTTTATGTCGTTGGTAGCCAGTTTAGCCTACCGGCTATTTTACCTCACAGAATTGAATCAAGGTCATAGAGTAGGTATTGGCAAAATAAGTATTTTTTTGTATTTATGACATCATAGTTTGTCACAAGATAAAATATTTACATCATGTGAGGCACCACTGTACTTCTGAAAAAACAATATATAATTTTCCAGGTGTAAATAGAAAGTTAACTATGGTAATAATAACTTAAACAGACAGACAAATAGGCAGCCTTTATTTCTGTGTAAATCAAACTAAACATGTTGTAGGGTGACAGGTAGGGATGGGTGAAAATTTTTTGCCTCAAACTGAAATCGTTGAATAATGGCACTTCCCGCTTTGTAAATAATTTCCTGCGAAAAGTGCCAATTATCCACTTTTTCCCGCTTTTTTTCTCCTAGCTCATTCCATTGAAATCAATGGGAACATTTAAGTTACACACAACACATAGCAAATATTATTACCATAAGACATGGTATAAAAGGGTCTGAGGATGGTGCCTGTGTTGATGAGTGGAATCTGGTGAATGAATCAGTTGAACAGGCAATTTGTTTTGGGGGGCGTTCTTGACTGGTACTGGTAGGACAGTTAATAAAAAAATAAATCAGTAAGATAAGAAATTTTTATGTAAAGTGATAGAGACAGGAACCCCCTGACATAAGCTGCCACTGGGGTGGACTGATACTTGACATAATATTTTGTAGAGGGTGATTTGTTAGATTTGTTGTTAGAGGCCCAAGCCCTGAGGAAACATTGTGTGACGGTACCAGCAGACACCCAGCGTTGGTGTCACCCTCCAAGATCACTTCTTCCCAGAATCAACCAGCAAAGGCTCCCGCAGCATACTGCAATGTACCCCAAATCACCAGGCAGAACTAGTGTCAGGGTAACCAGAATTGTTTATTAGCACAAGGGCACACATTTTTATACAGTTAGAAACCAAAAACAACAATGGGAAAGTGTGTGTACAATGGGGGGTGGCGACCAGGGAACAAAGGAGTCAGGTCTGATTAAGTTAGGACACAATGGGAATGTTTGGGGATACACAATAAAACAAAGGGCCAGGGTTGGGCTTGTGTGTGGGACAATGGACCGGGCAATCAGGGACACAAAGGGCTGGTAGACTCGATGGAGCCGCTGCTTCTAAGCCTCAGCCAATGAGAGCGAGCAAAGCGGATGAGCCAATCCGGTGGCCGTCGACATTTCCCCATGTTAACTCAGTGAAGTCCCTTTAAACCTGTCCTTGGACCGGCAGCCAATCAGGAAGCGGACGACCTTCCCCGCATAGTCCACAGAGTCTCATGATGTCCTTTGAACAGTTAGCCAATGGGAGAAGGGCCTACTTTCTCCCATGTTATGGCAATGCAAGCCCTTTAACTCCGACTGACCAATCAGGGGCCGGCCGACATGTAAAACCCCCGGTGCCCATGTTCCCAGTGAATGTCAGCTCTATGGGGAATAACTGAGGGCTTTTCCCCCCGTACCCTGATCCTCAGATGTTAGGGAAGGGTAGAGTTCAGCAACAACCCAAGAATTTGTCCGGTTCCCATGACAGTGCTCCCCCCGACCCATGGTCCGGCAGACCCGGCTAGATCCTCACGGGTCGGCTGGTGGCTGTCTAGGTTTAATGTTCCAAGTCAGTTTGACGGGACAGACCATCGGCATTGCCATTTTGTTTCCCGGGGCAGTACTGAATGGTAAAGTTGAAGGGTTGCAGGGCTAAGCTCCACCGGAGTAGCTGTCCGTTGTCCCCTGATGCCCTGTTAAGCCAGATGAGGGGGTTGTGGTCGGTGAGCACGGTGAAAGAGCGTCCGTACAGGTAGGGCTGCAGTTTCTTGAGGGCCCAGACCAGTGCAAGGCACTCCTTTTCGACGGCTGCATACCCCACTTCCCGGGGCAGGAGCTTCCGACTGATGTAGACCATCGGGTGTTCTCTGCCGTCGGGCCCCACCTGGCTCAGTACTGCTCCCAACCTGAACATAGAGGCATCTGTATGGACACAAAAACGTTTGGTGGGGTCAGGATCAGCCAACACAGGGGCAGAGATCAATGCATGTTTTCATTTATTAAAGGCAGTGTCACATTTCGGTGACCACAGGACCTGTCGGGGAAGGTTTTTCTTGGTCAGGTCGGTCAGGGGCTTAGCTATAGTGCTATAGTCAGGTATGAATCGGTGGTACTAACCAGCCGTTTCGAGGAAAGCCATGACTTGGGTCTTGGTTCGTGGGGTGGGCCAGTTGGCGACAGCTTCGATTTTGGCGGGCTCTGGCCGCTGGCGGCCGCTGCCCACCCTGTGACCCAGGTACTGTACCTCAGACATCCCTATTCTACACTTGTCCGGCTTAAGGGCCAGTCCAGCCTTCCTGATGCGATCCAACGCAACCCCCACATGCAGCAGGTTCTCCTCCCTGGTGTGACTGAAAATCGCAACGTCGTCCAGGTATGCGCAGGCATACTCCTGGAGGCCATCTAGGATCTGGTCAATCATACACTGGAAAGTGGCCAGAGCGTTCTTCATTCCAAATGGCATGACCTTGAACTGATACAGGCCAAATGGAGTGATGAAGGCCGATTTGGGGATAGTTTCCTGGTCCAGCGGAATCTGCCAGTACCCCTTGCAAAGGTCAAGGGTAGTCAAGAAGTTAGCCCTAGCGATGCAGTCTAATAGCTCATCTACCCGGGGCATAGGGTAGGCATCGGTGGTGGTGTGGTAGTTTAATTTACGATAATCAACACAAAACCTCGTGGTCCCATCCTTTTTGGGGTCTAGAAAGACCGGGAAGGCCCAAGGGCTGTTGGAGGGCTCAATAACTCCCAGGTCTAACATGTCCCTAATTTCCTGGTGCATCCCTTCCCTAACTGCTTCTGGGACCTGGTAGGCGGCTTGTCGTAAGGGCCGCTGTCCTGGGGTCTCTGCACGGTAAAGCGCTACCGTGGCATACCCGGGGAGGGAGGAGAACATCTCCTGATGCTGGCGGAGTACACACTTAGCCTGCTCAACCTGGGCTGGTCCTAATTGCCCCGCTATCTCTACAGCCTCTACCCCGGTCTTCCCCTGACTTAATCTGGGTAGCGCAGGCAATGGGGGGCCCTCAGTAACTTCCACCGCCGGGGCACAAATCGTAGCTACCTCTTCTGGCCTGGCTTGGTACTCTTTCAGCATGTTCACATGAAAGGTCTACTGTACCCTTTCATTGGAGCATTTAGTGACCAGGTAGGTGGTATCACACAATTGCTTGAGTACCCGGTAAGGCCCTTGCCAGGCTGCCTGTAGCTTATCTTGTTTGACGGGTTTGAGCGCTAATACCTGCTGACCTAAAAGCAACGTGCGGGTGTGGGCAGTCCGGTCGTACCACCGTTTCTGCTGACTCTGGGCAGCCTGAAGGTTCTCCCGGACGGTATCCGTGAGTTCCTTTAGACGGTCCCGGAAGGCCAGTACATAATCTACTATGGAGGTCCCCTCTGCTCCTATCGTCCCTTCCTTGTGGGTCCTGAGTAAATCTAGGGGTCCTCGCACCCTCCTCCCATAGACTAGCTCAAAGGGGGAAAACCCTGTGGTTTCCTGGGGCACCTCCCGATAGGCGAATAGGAGATGTGGTAAGTGCTTCTCCCAGTCCCTATGGGAAGCAGCGAACGTTCGAAGCAACTGCTTCAAAGTCCCATTAAACCTTTCACATAACCCGTTGGTCTGGGGATGGTAGGGGGCACTCTGTAAGGGCCGTATTCCACAAAGCTTCCAGAGCTGCTGGGTCAACTCTGCCGTGAACTGGGTCCCCTGGTCCGAAATAATCTCCCGGGGAAAGCCTACCCTGGCAAAGATTCGGAGTAGGGCATCTGCCACCGTATCTGCCTGAATGTTTGCCAGGGGAATGGCTTCCAGCTACCGGGTAGCATAGTCTACTACTGTTAAGATATATTTCTTCCCAGAGGGGCTAGGATGCGGCAGAGGCCCCACCAAATCTTCTCCTATCCTACTGAACGGCTCGTCTATGATGGGCAAGGGGTGTAGCGGAGCTTTGCTGTGATCACTTATCTTGCCAACCCGCTGAGAGGTGTCGCAGGTCTGGCAGGGTTGCCTAATGTCTCCCGTGATCCCGGGCCAGAAAAAAGATTGGGTAACACAGTGATGGGTTCTGGTCACTCCTAAGTGGCCAGCCAGGGGAATGTCGTGCCCAATTCGGAGCAGGTCATGCCGATATTTCTGGGAAACAACCAGCTGTCTCTTAGGCACCCGGGTCTCTTTCCTCCCTTCCGTGACTTGGTATAATAACCCCCGATCCCATTCTATTCGCTCCCCACCTAGTCCCCCTGGGTCTTTTTTTGTATTGTGGCCACTGCTTGGCTGTAATAATGGTTTATGCAGCGACCTCAATTTGGTGGTACAGCGTACGGGCTTGGCACAGTGGGAACAACTGTCCAAGCCCATACTCTATACAGCCTTGGTGTTCTGGGGGTTAAATATTATAATTGCCTTTTTTTCTTGCCATTCCTTCTTCACATTTGCATTTAAGCACATTGATATTGATCTACTTTTTTCCATTTACTTACATTTTGACCAAGTTTCCTCAGTATTTTTTACTTTTAATTATTCATCCCAGTCTTTGAGTTGCATTGATGCTGTAAACATTTTGAAGTTAACCTTTTTAAAACTGAGGTTTGGTTGAACCTGTACTGTTTTGATTCTTCAAACTGATGTCAAATGAAACCATGTTGTGATCACGGCTCCCAAATGTTCACATTATTTAATATTGAATACCATGTCTGTTATTTATTATCGCTAGCTCTAATAAATTGCCATTTCTTGTCGACACTTCACCATCTGTGACATGTAGCTATCCCTAAACATGCTTACAAATCTGCTTAGAAGTCAGACAGGTTTTATTAATCCAGTTTATATAGTTAAGGTCTTGTATAATTAAAGGGATAGTAATGTTTCATATTACATGTAGCTCAGAATGTTGAGCATATGTAATAGTACTGCTGTGAGGTGCTCCTACACTTCAAAACATGCTAATTACAGTGTAATAATATGTTGAAATTGATCCCTCCTGTCCTTTCCTCGACATGAGTAGTTTTGTCCCAGATCTGACAGCGGATCACAATGAGAGACATTCTTCACACAGTAATAGGAAAACCTGCCCTCCTTTGTCAAGGAGCGCAAGGTTTTCTTTATATTGAATGAGGGAAGATTGTCCTTCGTTGTGATCAGTCCGGTCCCGGTACCAGTTTTCAGATCAATGGGGAGGTGGCTTGCTATCGAATGGGCTGGAGGGATCAACTTCAACACATTATTACACTGTAACTAGCAAGTTTTGAAGCTCAGGAGTAGGGGTGGGGTGAAAGTTGTCACTGTGTTCCCGCAGGAAATTTGGCGAAAACCACTTTGTTATCTGCTTTTTCGCAGGAAAATCCACTTTAAAACTAGCGGTTAACATTTTTTGCATCTTTTGCCCACTGGTCAAAATCTTTCGCCATTTTTTCAATGGCTAAAAAGTTTTCACCCATTGATTTACATTGTTTTCGCACTTCCGCTATAAAAACGTGACATTTTCGCTGAAGGCAGACACAATAGAAGCAGCTACAGAGCGAGATAGACGTGCTGTGCTGTCCTCTTGTGATATTTAGCAAGAACTGAGGCAGAAGAGGCTCTCAGTGATTCCTATCACTATGAGCAGCAAAAAGAGGAACTGGAAGGACCCTTATTATGTGTCCACTGAGTCTGAGAAGGAGGAGGAGGAAGAGGAGGAGGAGGAAGTGACTAGCAGTTCTCAACCAATGCTGTCCAGTCACCCTAAATCACCCCAAGAGATCTTGGGATTTAATAAAAAGGGAGGGAGAAAAGGGAATGGGAAGGAAGGGAGAAAAAGGAAGGAAGGGAGGAAAGGGAAGGAAGGGAGAAAAGGGAATGGGAAGGAAGGGAGTTAAGGATAGTGAGAGCAGGACAGGTCAGCTGCCTGTGTCTGCTGGAAGACGTGCTGCCCCTGATGCCAGTGCCACCATTTCTGATCCTGCAGCCACTAGTGTTGTATCTGTTGCCAGACGTGCTGCCCCTGCTGCCAGTGCCACCATTTCTGTAACTGCAGCCACTAGTGTTGTACCTGTTGCCAGACGTGCTGCTGGTGCCACCATTTTTGATCCTGGAGCCACTAGTGTTGTACCTGTTGCCAGACGTGCTGCCCCTGCTGCAAGTGCCACCATTTCTTATCCTGCAGCCACTAGTGTTGTACCTGTTGCCAGACGTGCTGCCCCTGCTGCCAGTGCCACCATTTCTTATCCTGCAGCCACTAGTGTTGTACCTGTTACCAGACGTGCTGCCCCTGCTGCCAGTGCCACCGTTTCTGATCCTGCAGCCAATAGTGTTGTACCTGTTGCCAGACGTGCTGCCCCTACTGCCAGTGCCACCGTTTCTTATCCTGCAGCCACTAGTGTTGTACCTGTTGCCAGACGTGCTGCCCCTACTGCCAGTGCCACCGTTTCTGATCCTGCAGCCACTAGTGTTGTACCTGTTGCCAGACATGCTGCCTCTGCTGCCAGTGCCACCGTTTCTGATCCTGCAGCCACTAGTGTTGTACCTGTTGCCAGATGTGCTGCCCCTGCTGCCAGTGCCACCGTTTCTGATCCTGCAGCCAATAGTGTTGTACCTCTTGCCAGATGTGCTGCCCCTGCTGCCAGTGCCACCATTTCTGATCCTGCAGCCACTAGTCTTGTACCTGTTGCCAGACATGCTGCCCCTGTTGCCAGTGCCACCATTTCTGATCCTGCAGCCACAAGTGTTGTACCTGTTGCCAGATGTGCTGCACCTGCTGCCAGTGCCACCATTTCTGATCCTGAAGCCACTAGTGTTGTATCTGTTACCAGACGTGCTGCACCTGCTGCCAGTGCCACCATTTCTGATCCTGCAGCCACTAGTGTTGTACCTGTTACCAGACGTGCTGCCAGTGCCACCATTTCTGATCCTGCAGCCACTAGTGTTGTACCTGTTGCTAGTACTGAACCTGCTGCCAGTGCTGAACCTGCTCCTAGTACTGAACCTGCTGCCAGTGCTGAACCTGCTGCTAGTACTGAACCTGCTGCCAATACTGAACCTGCTGCCACCAATACTTTGCCTGCTGCTAGTGTTCCTTGTAGTACTCGGGGGGGGGGGGAGAAATTATGCCAAGTGTGACAGCAAGGGACCCTAAATCACAATTGCCATTCCCAAGCAGTCCTGCCACTGCTAGTACTACTGCTACTAAGGTACAGAAGCTTGTTAGCCTTAGGAGTGAAGGAGGGGGAAATCAACAATATCCTGATATTACTAGTGACTGTGAGACTGAGGAGGAAGACTCTGCTGCAGAACTTGATGTGGTTGGTGTTAGTAGTAGCAGTAAAGGTGAAGCAGCCAGAGTGGTACAGGAAACATTTTACAGCATCCAGACTAGCGGTCAAGGGAGCCCACAACATTCTCCTGACCCTGGGACTGGGAGTCCTTCCCTTCTCTTCACTATAGTGTCCAGTTGGAACATGAACCTGAAGAGGCCAGAGCTGGTGTTGGGGGAGGAGAGCAGCCTGAGAATTAATACCACCACCACCAGCAGGAGCACAGATGAGCTGCCTGTGGCTACTGCTATTTCTGCTAGTGCTAGTCTGCCTTCTTCTTCAGGTCAAAAGGCAATGGCAAGTGTGACATTAGGGGACCCTCTGTCACATTGCTCGTCACCTCCTCCAAGCAGCAGTGAGATGACTGGAATAGAGCTGCAGCAGCAAGAACACCATGTAGGGACTGGTGGTGGTGGTGGTGATGATGCTGGATAAGCTGGGGTGGAAGAGACATTGATGGCCTTTTTAGTAGAAACTGAGAAGGAATGGGAGACAGGAATGAGGATGGGCATCACCAACACCACTAGCAAGGACATCTTGTAATTAGAGGAATTTGCAACTGCTCTAATTCCTTCTGATGCTGAGATACAAGGGTAGCATGATGCTAAGGAGCAGGTTAGTGTGCCACAGACCACCGTGGTCACAGTGGGAATAGGGTCAACAAGCGATGCTTTACTAGGACAGGTTCCACTTGCCAGCAGTAGCAATACTCCTGATCCTAGTTGCAGTGTTGACTCTGAGGCAGTAACAGCAACAGCAGCAACATTATCCGTGCCACATACAATGAAGGGGAATGTGGAGGACAAGAATTAAGAGGCCATTCTCCTCCACCTTTCCCCTGCCCTCTGAAGTCATCATGGGTGTGGGACTATTTTTCTGTTGGGACAGGCACAGTACAGTCATCATCAACGGCACTGTGCACAATTTGTGACTAATCAGTAAATAGAGGAAAGGAGGAAACACACCTTGGCACAAGTCCCCTCATATCACACATGAAACACAGACACCATGACATTTACTCCAAACATATTAAAGCCAAACACCCACCACAGAAATCAAGCACCGCTTTTGCTGTCCCTGACTCACCAGAAAGACAACAAGAGGCGAGGCTGAGATCAAAGAGGAGGAGGAATAGAACAACCTAGCCAGAGACTGGAAGTTCCAGGACAAGTGAAACAACTAGTTCGCCATCACCTACTAGGGTAACTACATCTTCTGCCAATCTTCCTCATTCATTACCTCCCCGCCAAATGATAGCCACTCTGTTGATGTTAGGATGTGGCAGTTCGTCTCTACCCATTGCGCATTGTGTGGTGCACGGACAACACATGCCAGTGTGGTGGAGGAGAATCGCAATCGGTGCATCAAGCGGCATCTGAGGAGATTCCATCCTGCAGAATATGCTAAGATGGTGGCAGGGAGGGTTCATCACTACTATTAAACTGTCAGCAAGTTGTCATGTGTCCTTAGAGGGTGTGGAAAAGGGGTACAGTGACAGCGGCAGTACTTGGTTTCGGGTGTCATGGTGTTTGGATACAGTTGTGCCCCCAGATGTTATTTACCACACACATACTGTGCACATTGCAGTTGCTGAGGAGACCCACTGATCCTGCTCTCAAGGGAAAAATATATTGTAATAACAACACGCCCTTGATGATTTTGGAGGAGGGGCAGGTGGAGAAGATTTAATGGCCAAATACTGGGGGCTACTTATTCTGCTGCTACTGCCTCATGCGCATCACTGGAGCCAGTCGTGGCAAATTGAACCTTCATCATCCATCTTCCATGTTACTGCTATTGTTGATTCCATTCCCTTTCAGCTGCCTAATCATCTTGTTGCTTAAACAATTCAGCAGCAGTACTAACAGCAGTTGTAACTCAGGACTCAGGAAGACAGTTGACAGTGGCCACTGGCCAACAAGACCTGCTGGCATTAGGCCGGTAGGGCATTTTAATTTTTTTCTCAGGGCTTGTGTTTTTAAAAAAAAAATAAATAAATAAATAAAAACTAGTCAATTTTTGGGGGGTTTGTTTCTAAAAAGCCTAAGTCCTACAAATCAGTGTTTCCTTAGAGCTTGTGCCAAACAAACTTAAGTCCTACAAATCAATGTTTCTTCTTGTGCCTCTAATAAGTCTAAGTCCTACAAAGGCCTCTAACAACAAATCAAACAAATCATCCTCTACAAAATACTCTATCAAGTCAAGTATCAGTCCACCCCAGTGGCAGGGGTTCCTGTCTCTGTTACTTTAAATACAAATGTCTTATTTTATTTTATCGATTTATTTTTTTATTAACTGTCCCCCAATAGCAGTCAAGAGCCCCCCCCAAAACAAATTCCCTGTTCAAATGATTCCTTCATTCACCAACACAGGCACCCTCCTCAGACCCATTTATACCATTTCTTATGGTTTTTATTTTATTTAGGATTTATTTTTTATTAAGTGCCCCCCAATCCCAGTAAACAACCCCAAAAAAATCATCCCCTGAATTCTTTCCCCACACCCCACCAACACAGGCACCCTCATGCCCCTTTTATACTGTGCCTTTGGGAAATAAAATATTATTTGTAATGTGTTGTGTGTGACTTCTATGTTCCCATTGATTTCAGTGGGCGAAAAAAGTGGAAAAAAAGCAGAAAATTGGCACTTTTCGCAGGAAATTTTTTGCCAAGCGGAAAATGCCATTTTTCACCGATTTCAGTTTGAGGCGGAAAGTTTTGCCCATCCCTACTCAGGAGCATCGCACAGCAGTACTATTACATATGCTCAACATTCTGAGCTACATGTAATATTAAACATTACTATCCCTTTATGTAATTCCACGATGTGCAGATTTTTTTCATTTACAATAATATTTCGGTCTTTTTTTATTTTTAGCAACATTTGGTGGTTTGTAACATGTACACGCCAACCCCCCTCCTGTTTTTTTTTTGTTTTTTTTTTTACCTTTTACACCAAAGTTAGCTTCAATTTCTGTCCACTAGAACTCCATATTATCACTAGTTTCCTTACAAAGATCTTCCCTTTAACCCTTTGAGTGCCAGAGGGGTATGGAATGCATTGCTTTGCAATGCTTTCCGTACCCCACTGACATTCAAACGGTTAAATTTCATTCACATCTGGTTTTACATATAGACATACACCTCTTTCTATTAATCCTGCCTTTGTTATTCAGTTATGTTGTATATCAGTTGTACTTGAAAAATGTAGTCTACTTGGCCACATGTAATACATACAATATTCAAGATGTTGAAAAAACTTCCTGTGGACTTAGAGAAATAATGCTCATAAACATATTAGTAACATAAATTGCAAGGGGCAAAAAACTGGAGTTGCAACTCATTTCTCTCAACATCAGGAACCATGGTATAACATCTCATCAGTCCAGGACATAGAAAAGATTTCATTTGGTATGTGGGAGACTTGTCCAGTAGGCTTTTCCAAAGGGAAGCCTACTGGATATTCTCTCTGCCACTATGGTATCTGCTGGACTGAATGCATGAGGATGGTACAGTACATTTCTTTGCACTGCATAGCACACACCTTTTGGAACCCAGTGACTTAATAGTTTCAGTAACATTTGTTACATAATAACATAGTTGCAGATGTTGAAAAAAAGAAATGCATTCATCAAGTTCAGCATTATTCCAGTTTTTTGTAAAAAAACAAAACTACTGAAGCCATCTACAAATAACCCTTTGAGTGCCAGAGCGGTACGGAATGCATGGCAAAGCAATGCATTCTGTACCCTTCTGGCACTCAGAGGGTTAAGCCCAAAGTGTGTAAACAAAACCCCTTCTAGACTCCAAAAGGCAGACTGATATCTCCCTGGATCAACATCCTGTCTGCATTAGAAGTATCTACAATATCTGCAAACACAGCCTCCTGAGGCAAAGAATTCCGCAACCATACTACCCTTACTGTATTAAATCCCTGTCTTTGATTTAGTTGAAAGTGCCTTTACTCTAGTTTCATTGACTTATTCCTTGTCTATTTACTCATTTGTTTGAGTACGCAGTTCCCCAGTGTGTTATTTGTGTTTTTTGAGGGATGCAGGGAATATGGGATTAGGAATATGCCTTTAGGAGACCGGGCACCCTTATTAAAACTCCTCCCACTTACAAGTGGCTATCCCTTCCTTCAGCAGTTTAACCATTTTAAAGAGTGTCCCTCAGAAGGTACAGGAATTTCCTTCTCCAAAATGAAAAACCACCTTATTAATTTATTTTACCTTTCTTTACTTTATTTTACTCAACTAATACTTACATAGGACCCCCACTTAGAGGGGAGAATGTTTGGACATTAATTTCACCAATCGTTCATGATAGTTCCGTTGAAACAGCACATTTTTATGTTGTATGGTGAATGTCCATGCTCGGCAGTTGGCTGAGCAGAAGAAATTGTTTTAACATCAAGGAAGATAGACCGATGGAACCATTAAGGTGATATATGGTTATGCTAGCTCATACTTCGATTCATTGACCGAAACAAGAACAGCATTTAATGTATCATATGCCTCTGGTTTTCTTTCCTCTGATGGCTTAAACAAATAAAGTGCGAACGCACGTTAGGGCGTTACTTTTCTATTAATTCAATTCTGCTCCAATGGAGACAGCTATATTTACTGCATTATTCCTTTTGTCTGTGGAGAGTGCTTATGTGTGCGCATCTAACATCACAGCTCGCATGTTGACGAGCACTCTCCTCGGACAAACAGAATAACGCAGCACATATAGCTGTCTCTATTGGAGAAAACTAAGTACAATAAAGGCAATACTGTCTCTTGCTTGTCTTGTGATAACAAAGTTTGCACCAATTCAACCTCATGTGTAAAATGTTTTGATACAGATAAAAGCAGGTTTTTCATTTTGTTTCTGTTAGCTCGATAAAGCAGCGGGGTAGCCGTGAAACGCGTAGCTATACTTTTTAATCTTGTAGACACATGTGTCTCTTATAATATTAAACGCGATACACATTTGGAGAATCACAGCCTGTTTCTTTGGAGTTTTTTAGGATTGCATAACCATTTATATTATTGCTCACTAAGAGGAATTTCCCTGTAACATTGTACCGGAAGGATCTATCGAGCCTGAGATCTTTTAACAGGTCCAGGAGAGGACATCGGAGACCCTGAGCGGAGATAGGGGTTAAGAATCCTCCACATGCTGAGATTGAACATCATTAAATGTGAGTGAAATTTTACATTTATATTGCTGTAAACAGTTACAATATTACACTATTGGGCGCCCTCACTATCTTTTTTGTTTTACATTGCCGTTTTGGGAGAGCGAGGTCTGGAGGAGGAGCAGCCTGAAGGAGAATATCTACATTATAAGCCTTTTTGCCAATCCTTGTATAAGCAAGCATTTGGCCAACATCTATGTGAGTACCCACCTGGAGGAGATACAGTGGTGGTTACGGTGCAAAGTCGAATTACACTAGGGGCTCCCCATGATTTTTTGTTCCCTTTTTTTCTTTACAGTACTGTTATCACCTACTCATTGTCCCATCACGCTGTATGTTTACACTCCCAGTGTATTAATTGTACTCCATGTTTCTACTGAAACCACCCTCCACCCATTGTCCCTTTGTAAAGATGTGTATTCCCATTGTACCATTGTGCTTCTTTGTATCATGTGCCCCTCCACCACCAGCCCACTGTCTCCCCATATGTGGTTTTCAGTACCTGTGTCCTGATTTATTGTACAACATACAGGGTTTATATACACACATAACTAGTTATGTGTGTATATAAAGCCTGTATGTTGTACAATACATCAGTTCTTGTCTTACCTACAATGGTGTTGTCTGGTGGGGTAAGCTTGCTGTATCCAGAGTGCATTCACTGTACACTAGTATTGCCTGGTGACTGGGGATGATCTGTGGGATACCGGCGGAGGTTTTCTTGTTCCAGAGAGGAGGAAGCTGCGACTGAAGGTGACACCCAGGCGGGGTGTCAGCTGGTATTGTCACACAAGCCATCCAAGACAATACAATCAAACAGGACATACTCCCATCAATGGGTTACCTACAAGAAGCTACGAGCTATATAGGCCTTTGAAATAGGTAAAAATGCAGCCAGTGTTCAGCTACAGCTTTTGATGCGGCTCAAGATATAGAATGCATATTCTGCTTCCAAAAACACCTTAGTAGCATTACCATTTACAGGCTCATTTTTATTTTGTACAAAAATGGAAAAAATTGTCAGTCATGCGGCTGGAGGCAAAAGTACACTTTTATCTCAACATAAACCTCGAAGATTTGAAAAAGAAGAACATTACATATTATGATAAAGGTTCTTCACAACAAGTAACATCCAATATGTCAGGAAATTCCTTTCATCAAAGAAAACAAAACCAGCTTGGTCTCATAAGAAAAACATACCCAAGTGATCTGAACCCAAACTTACCACAGCATGAAGTTTTGAGTTTGGAGACCCCAGAGATCCTCCGGTAAGGGAAAAACTCTGCCACTACATTCATCAATGGAGGATGTCACTTACAAATGAATGGGTACTTCAATTGAAAATAAAAAGGGTACAGGATGTCATTCATGACACTACCACTACCTCGGTTCTTCATCACCAGAATGCACAAAGAAAAAACACTTCAAGAGGCATTCCATCAAGTGATTTGGCAATTTCTGGATAATGTGGTGTCAAAAAAACAAAAGTTCAAAGGCTTTTATTTAAATCTTTTCATGGCAAAAAAGATGGAGGATCCCATCCAATCTTGGACTTAAAATCAATAAATCAATTCCTCAGAGTACCCAGGTTCAAAATGGAACCAATCAGGTCAGTGATAGCAGCCATGGAACCAGCAGAGTTCATAACATCAAAGATGCATATCTCCATTTATCGATATGGCCCGAACACTATCAATATCTCCGATTTGCGTTACAAAACCAACACTAACAATTCCTGGCACTCCCTTTCAGATTATCCACAGCACCCACAGTGTTTACCAAAGTGATGGTGCCCCTCACAGCATACCTACATTCAAAAGGAGTAAGCCTGACTCAATACCTGGACGATCTGTTACTAAAAGCTCTGTCCCAGGAATTAACTCAACAACATCTTCATCTAGCAAGTAATGAGAAATCATGGTTGGATTATCAATCTAAACAAATCTCAATTGGTTCCACCACAGAAGATTTAATTCATGGGGATGATATTCGATTCTGAATGTCAAAGAGTGAAATTAACTTACAACTATATTTCTGAACTATAAGAGAAAATCCAGATATTTCTCAGACAACAAGTAATCTCAGTCAGGCATTACATGAAAATCGTAGGAAAAATGGTATCCACAATAGAAGCAGTTCAGTTTGCTCAATTCCTTGTGAGACCCCTACAATTTGAACTACTCCGCAACTGGTACAATAGCCCAAACAGTCTTCCCCATATGATGACTATATCAAAGACCACCAAACAATCACTTCAGTGGTGTCTCACAAGACCAATTCAAACATTCATTCAGGGAGTCAACAAAATAGTTCCACCATGGGACTTAAAGTTAATTCTAGAGGCTCTAAAATCTCTTCAATCTGAACCAATATCCTCAGTCTCTATTAGAGACCTGACCATCAAAACAGTGTTCCTCATGGTGATTGTATGAGCAAGAAGAGCTTCAGAACTCAGAGTACTCTCTTGTGTATCACCACATCTTATCTTCCATCAAGATAAAGTTGTTTTAAGAACTGTTCCTGTTTTCCAAACAAATGTCTTTTCAGCTTTGAGCATAAATCAAACTATGGTCCTACTTTCATTGTGTCCTAACTCATGAATCTCCTACTTTCATCGTGTCCTAACTCATGAATCTCTTCATACATTAAACGTGGTTAGATGTCTACGACAGTATGTCCAAGTCACACAAAATGTTAGAAAAAACTATACATTATATGTCATTCTAGATGGTCCTAAAAAGGGCAAACCAGCATATAAAACAACCTTTGCAGCATGGCTTAAACAGACTATAAGACAAGTTTACAAACTAAAATCTGTTTGAGTACCTTTCAGAATTATATCTCATTCAACTAGGTCCATTAGTACATAATGGGCCTTGAAGAACCTAACAAGTGTTGACCAACAACGTAAAGAAGCAACATGGTCATCTGTTCACACATTCACAAAGTTTTACAAAGTAAACATTTTGCATCTCAGGATGCCAGCTGTGGCCACAACATTTTGGAGGCAATTGTTCATTAGTTTTCTTTCCCTCCCACTAATTTTTGGGACTGCTTGGGATATCCCCATGGTCCCTGCATCTCTCAATAATGCTAGAGAAAGAGTATTTTTTACTTACCGATAAATCCTTTTCTCTTAGTCCAGTTGAAGGATGCAGGGCATTCCACCCACTGAAAATGAATTGGGTGAGGATGCCGTTTATTTTTGACAACTCTCTTTTTGTGCCTATTCCCTTCCTGACTTTGCTAAATGAAAACTAAACTGCTGAAGGAGGGGATAGCCACCTGCAAGTCTGAGGAGTTTTAATCAGCATGCCGTGCCTCCTAAAGGCATACTCCTAACCCCATGGTCCCTGCATTCCACAGTGGTTGAAGAGAAAAGTATATATCTGTAAGAAAAAAAATCCCCTTTTACCATACTATGAACATTAACACTGCTGTCCTTGTGGGAAAAAGAAAGTTTCTGAAATGTTAATACTAGCCACTATTGGGTAAAACCAGCTGATAGAACCATTAGATGCTTAGTTGCTTAATTTAAGGAGTATTGTTGTTAACCAGTTCTCGGGTTGGCTTTTGGGAGTGTAGGTGTGATTTGTAGATAGTGACTGTGACAAGGGTAGGTTAAAAATATAAACAATTTTTTTTAACTGATAGGTTAAACAGACAGGCAGAAAATTATTTTCCAACACCTGAGCAAAGACTGATAATGACTATGCCATAGACATACATCATACATATGCATACATCAAATGCAATTTTAACACAGACATAATATACTCCATAAACTAAAAGCTTTTTTGTGCAATTTACAGTAAAATTCAACACTACCATCATTATATCCAACAAATCATGTAGGTCATCATCATCTTCACTGCTTCTAAATTAAATTCTTACCCAATCAGCCTCACTATTAATGACTAAACATCAACACAGGTCAGTATCCTACTTCTAGCACTGTTTAACATTTAGCTCCTGCAGTGGTAGTAGTAATCCATCAGGAACATCTCAGTCTATGAGATTTCCAATATAGAGATACTTCACTAATGGTCCAAAAGGAAAACTTGTTGCTATCTGCTACATAGTTACATAGTAAATTAAGTTGAAAAAAGACACCTCCAATGAGTTCAACCTTTACCACCTTTGTTCTTTCTGTAAGAAGATGAGCTAGGGAAAGCAGGGTCACATCTAAATACATCAGAAATGTGTCAGAAGTACACAGCTAGCAGAAGTAGAAGCAAACTTAAGTGTGCCCAGGGTCAAGGGAGACATAAAAGTAGTTTATTTTTTGTCCCAGGGGCAACATTTTCTTTAGTAACAATAGCACTCATGTTTCCTTCTGCTACTGTTGTGCAAAGGCAAATCTTGGAGGAGAATGACTCAGTTATTTGGAGGTGTCAAGAGGTTATAGAATCATCACACTCAATGCAAGTCTCTGAAGACCACCATTAGTCATGATGTTAAAACAATTGTTAGACAAATCTTCTTCTATGGGCTGCGAACTCACCCTTACTGAGCTCTTTGAGATAAGTCACAAAATGCACAAAACTGTGGAATGACAAACTTTCCAATACGTTAGAGGGTAAAATGCTGCCGTATTCTTTTGTTGAATACAGAGGTTTTAAATAACTGATGTCATTTGTTTAAATCTGAGTATGGCTGCCATGTTTGTTTCTTTGTTTAATTTTGTATAACATTCCAGTTGGTTTGATAAAGCAGCCTTAGAGCTGCGAAACATTACCATTATATTCTAATTTTTACAATTGGATTGTTGTTTTTTATACACATTTATGGTTTTATAATAAAAAGTGGATGATTTTTAGATACTTTAGCAGCCTACTACATTTTCTACTATATTTTCTGTTTCAATCATTTTACTCTTTTGGATACTGGTTACCATCTGAACAACTCTACAAACAGATCTGAGTGGAGACAGATTTTGAATTCTCCACAAGCTTAAAGTGCTGGCTCTGGGCATATGCCTTGTAACCAGCAACTATAACTTAGGGTGACCACGGGTCCCGGAACGTCCGGGACTGTCCCTTATTTCAGGGCTATGTCCCGCGTCCCGGGTCATCTTCAACCGGGACAATGAAGTGTCCCGGAATGAAGCCAAGCCGCCCTGGATGTCAGCCTGCAAGCGGTGTGTCACATCATGGACGCCGCGAGCGGTGTCCATGATATGACACACCGCTTGCAGGCTGACATCCAGGGCGGCAATGTAGCTTACCTGATCTCCTGGAGGCAAGCGCTCTAGTAATACAGAGCGCTGGGAGATGACATCATCTCCCAGCGCTCTGCATTACTGAGCACAGCGCGCGGGAGCTTATGATGTAAGAGGGATTTGGTTCTCAAAGGATGCGAAAATCACTGAGCTCCTTGCACAACCCTAAGGACTTGTTTGCCGAAAACACGAGGACGCGCTCTGCATGTGAATACACTGGCTCCCGATCTTATTGGATTAGTGACTGCTGTGCTCTGCCTCTTGAACGCGCCTTCCTGAGGCACGAGACGGTTGGCAAAAAGAGGGTGATTTGAATTCTAGCGAGGGAATGGATGGCTTGGGGAACGCTGACAGGGAACCAACAGTTCCCATGGCGAGCATCCCAAGCCAAGGATTGGTGTTGCCATAGGAAGACAGAAGACAGAATCATGAACATACACCACTGAGCACTTAATACCCTCACATAACCCTGCGAGCGGCCAGAACACCACCACCTGTCACACTGACGAAGCCATCTCTCACCTGGGTCTATCTGTGTTTTTGTTTCATCCTTGGACTGGAGATGTAAGCTGTGCTGCAGGGGCTTCTTCCTGGACAGCAGGTGATGAGAGAGAAATGGGTAGGGTGACCACGTCCCGGAATGGCAGAAGGGAAATGTGGTCACCCTACTATAACTGTGAGTATAACCTTTAAGTTACTGGTTATTACTTGTTAGTCACATTTACAGGCACTATTGGGCGCCCTCTGTCTCTGTGTCTTTTTCTCTTTGAGATAAGTCACAAAATGCACAAAACTGTGGAATGACAAACTTTCCAAAACGTTAGAGGGTAACATGCTGCCCTATTCTCTTGTTGAATACAGAGGTTTTAAATAACTGATGTCATTTGTTGAACCTAACTGGCATATCCCAATCTCCAGTTATCAGGAACAGCTGCACCAGAATTGTACAAAGCCGCTGTTGGTTTCGTAGGCAAATGACAAAGGGCTTATGTTGCTGTGGGGCTCAGCATGCTAACAATGTTTACTTTCAACTGTGGATTATGTCCACTTCAGCACTCAGCAGCATTGAATTTCTCACTGTCATAGAAAGCATAAGCATAAAAGGTCAAAGATCTTGCAGAAAATTCATTGGTTGTAGACATTCTATATATTTTGAATGCACAGAATCTCCTTGGCGAAAGTAGCAAATTGCAAGATTTCCACAAAAATTCCTGTGAAAAGAATTGGGTCATTTCGTATATATACCTACTGCATATTCTTAATGGGGTCTTTCCAAAGATTTATAAAATGGTAGAATTACATTCTCATCCTATGTATTTGGGCCCCTTTTAATGCATGATACACCATACTGGCTCTTGCAGCAGCTCTTGTGAAGTCTATTGTGTCCTAAAAGCCACTCTAAAAAGGATTCCCCAAGTAGTTTCCCATTCATTCAGTTTATCCAAATCTTTATGATTTTTACCCTGAAGATAGTTTTTAAAGACTTTGGCTGTATGTTTGGGGTCATGCTGCAGAATACATTTGGGGCCAATCAGATGCCTCCCTGATGGTATTGCATGAAGGATACATATCTACCTGTACTTCTCAGCATTGAGGAGACCATTAATTCTGACCAAATCCCCAACTCCATTAGCAGAAATGCAGCCCCAAACTTGCAAGAAACCTCCACCATGTTTCACTGTTGCCTGCAGACACTCATTCTTTTCCTCTCTCTAGCTGGTGAACAAACTACCTACTGCTACAGCCAAATATTTAAAATTTTGACTCATCAGTCCAGCGCATCTGCTGCCATTTTTCTGCACCCCTGTTCCTGTGTTTTCATGCATAGGTGAGTTGCTTGGCCTTGTTTCTACGTCGGAGGTATGGCTTTTTGGCCACAGATTTCTCCGGAAAGTAGATGGTGTCTCAGGATCTCACTGGTTTATGCCAGTTCTGAGCTGATGGCACTGCTGGACATTGTCTGATTGTGAAGGGAAGTAAGTATGATGCGTCTTTCATCTGCTGCACAGTTTTCTTTGGCCAACAACTGCATCTACAGTCCTCAACATTTTCTGTTTCTTTGTGCTTCTTCAAAAAAGCTTGGATAGGGCAAGGATAAGAGCATCAGGCTAAAGTATGATTATTGCATTATTAGTTGTTGGTAAGTGCAACCAAATGAGTCAAAAATTGGGAAAGGGACACTTTTCCAAAAAACTTACAATCTATTTAGTAATCACGACAGTATACACAGAAGAGTAGGAAGACAATAAATTCATTTATAAGGCTTTTGTAACAGAAGTGCAGCATTATTTTATTGACTTTCAGTGTATGAGGGGGTGCTGATAAGTATTGAGCCTTACCCAGAAAAAATTGTACTGGCCAATTTGTCTCTATTCAATGTTGCAAAAATCAACTACCTATGATTTTAACTTATCTTTATTTGTAAGGTCCAAAGTGAACATTGCAGCACCTCCAGAAAAGTTCAATGTGGAAGAGCATAGGACCATAATCAAGTTCATGTTTCTCCAAGGGAAAGGTGCAAAGCAGATCCATGCAGAAATGTCACTTTGGGTGACAGTGGCCCTTCATATGCAACAGTTAAACGTTGGGTTTTCAATTTCAAAACTGGCCATTTCTGTGTTGAAAGTGAGAAACCCAGTGGAAGGCCTGTTTCTGTCTCTGTGCCTGCAAATGTGAAAGCCATCCATGACATGATCATGGAGGACCGCCGAATATCAGCCAAACATATAGCTACATATCTGGGAATATCCCGTGAGAGAGTTGGTGCCATTATCCACAACAACTTGGAAATGAGAAAGATTGCAGCAAAGTGGATCCCAAAACTTTTGACAACTGAACAAAAGAGGAGACGTGTGGAGACATCGGTGGCTGTTTTGGAACATTTGCAAGAAATGAGTCAGATTTCATGGACAAACTGGTAACTGGTGATGAGACATGGATCTACTGTTATGATCATGAGACAAAGGAACAGTCTAAGGAATGGAGGCACAGTTGTTCCACCACGCCAAAGAAGTTCTGTGTGCAAAGGTCAGTGCAGAAGCAAATGGCAACAGTTTTTTGGGATAAGAAGGGAGTTCTGCTGGTGGACTACCTCCAAAAGGGTTCAGCCATCAAGGCAACATATTACTGTGCTTTATTGACGAAGTTGAGGCAAAACATAAAGGAAAAATGTAGAGGAAAGTTCTCCAAAGGTGTCATCCTGTTGCATGACAATGCCTCATCACACACTGCAGGTGACACAATGGCAAAACTGACCTCCTTAGGCTTTCAAGTGATGCCCAATCCACCCTATTCGCCCAAACTGGCTCCTGACTATCATTTGTTCCCCAATCTCAAAAAACACCTAAAGGGACAACGATTTGGGAGTGTTCCGGAGGCAACTAATGCTGCAAATGAGTGGTCACACCAGCAGTCGGAAGAATTTTATTTGCAGGGACTTAAGAAGCTGCAGGGCAGATGTTGCATGTGCATTGACTTCCTGGGGGAATATGTAGAATAGTGTGGCAGTTACAGCTTCCTACCTCAATTTTTTCTGGGTAAGGCTCAATACTTATCAGCACCCCCTCGTACACAAGGAGCATATTGTTACTAAGATGCCTCCTTCAACAAGTAGGTTTTTAGGAGATTCCTGAAAGTGATGAGCATGGACAATTGCAAATCGTGGAAGTGCATTTCAAAATTGACTTACCTGTAATAAAATGGTTGTAACAATTATAGAAATTAATTAAAGGTAGACTAATGATACCATTTGGTAAGAAGATAATACCTACACCAAATGAAGGAGCGAAAAATGTCTGATTTTTGCTGGGAATTCCACGAAAAACAATTTTCACTCTTGTTCCCATGAAATTTCCTGTACATTGAAAATAAAAATTCCTCCTTTTCATTAACCCAAATAAATTTCTTGCAAGAACGTTCTCATTTTCTGCCTATGCCCTAAAATTTCTGCTCCTATAAGGATGGTTTTATAATTAACAGTCAGTGGGATAAGGCTGAGGGGGGCAGTATGTATTTTTTATGGCTACAGTAAGACAAGGCCAAGAGGATAGGCAATGAGAAACCATACAGCTGTTTCAGACTACAACTCACATCATTCTCGTCCAGCTGACTAAAGATATGGCCTGTTAGGTGCACCTGAGGATAGGGATGGCTAACACTGGTTTAAACTATAATCTATTTGGAACAACATATCTCTTGGCAGTTGGGGTACCCTTACTATTTGTCACAGTAAAAAGTTTACTCATCCATTAACCACTTTAAGGACTAGAGGGGTGTGCAACAAATTTGTTCACCTCTCTGGTCCTTAAAGGGATAATATGGGAATCGAATGGTAGGCTTGAGACAGGAAGTGTGTCCCATAACTGAGCAAGCTGTGTGGGTACTAAATGGATTAAAGCCTCTACATGGAGCAAGCCAACAGCATCTTACGGGAGAAATAAAAATTCCTTCAAATTTGCATTGATTTATCATGGGTTTTAACTACATGATTGCTAAAGAGGACTCCAACACATTGTTTGCAATTGGTTGGGAGTTGTCTAACTTTTAAGGGGTTAAAAGCAGCACTTACATAAATAGGGATGTTTATTTGCCCCACATAATACAATTGTTATGACCTAGAATTATTCCAGTTCTTCTTAGTGCATAAGACTCAGTATCTTGGAAGCTTACTGCAGAGGAAAAAAAGAATAAAACAGGAAACTCCCCTGTGTATATCAATATGGACAGGAATATATTGACCACCATCTATAACCTATACGTGCATACTCACAAAGGTATATGTTGGAGTAAAAGCATGCACCCCCTCCAACCTCAAAAATAGCTGGAAGAAATCTGACTGCCCCCAGACGCAGTATAGGATGATTCTGCTTTAAGATGGCTGCTTTCTCAAACTCGCTCTTCCAAGCAGCATAAAAATTCCCACTCCAACCAAAAAAAGAGAGAGAGAGAGAGAGACAATAGTGAAATACCACCAAATGCTCTTATTTATAGTTATGATTATACTCACATATTGTTAGACGGGCTGGTATCAGGCAGTCTGACTCAAAGCACATGCAAGGAATCATCAACCCGTCTCTGCTTGAGTATACTTTACACCAGATCTCTTCCTTCAGTGGAACTCAGGAGAAGGCTCCAAGTTATTAAAACAATTCTGACATGTTAAAAAACATATAACAATAAGGCTTGAATGTTAATGTGTTTTGTGGGTGTTAAACCACTTTTTCAAAGCTTACAAACCTGTTTAAAAAACAAAAGAGATTAACCTTTTTAGTACATAAGACTCAGTGTCTTGCAAGCTTACAACCACTGTTCTCTCAGCAAATATGGGGTATATTTACTGAAATATTAATATTCAAGATTTTGATTTAATGTGCACCTTTCCCATTGATAATACCCCTTGGCAGGTCTTCTTACTTTGGAGTGGACCTGGAGAGAAAGCCAGGACTGCATTGAGAACCCTGGCTAATGAGTGGTGGAGCTGAATAGGTGCCTGAAAGAGACCCTCTTTGATCCTGATGCATGCCGTGAGACGCATATTTCCAATGCAGCAGCATCTCTATCATTTGAGGAGGTCAGTTTTCTGATAACCCTAATAGCTGACAGAAATTTATTTGCTGAGCAGCTCATGGTAGCAGATGTAGTAAAACATGATCATTTCCCTTTAATAATGAGGTCCTTGGGAATCCAGAAGCCCCAACCATTGCCCAATGTGGTGAGGCACCTTTGTTGATAAGAAGAGGTCAGTAAACTCCCCATTCTTTCCATCATCCTCTTGGCTGTAGATTAAGGGGAAAGCCATATTTTTTGAACCTCCACGATTCATAATTTCTTTAAGAAATATTTCTGTATCATTAATGAGGGATGCAGGAACCATGGGGTATAAAAGCATGCCTTTAGGAGGCAGGGCACTCTAAATTAAGCTCTTCCCACTTCCTAGTGTAAATAACCCTCCCCTAACAGCTTATCTGTAGGTTTTTAAAGAGTGGCACTCAGGAGGTACAGAGAAAGTTTCTCAAGAGAAAAAGAAGAATTTTGATTTGTTTATTATGTTTATCTTATTATTTTATTCACTTCAATGAATTATAAAGGATCCTCTCATTGTGAGGAGAGTCCTGATACTTATTAAAACAAACACTGGTCACTCTAACTGTGACTACTGGACCTAAGCTGCATAACAGTAATGTACCAATATGTCACTTGCCATTGGCAGTGAACAATCTATGCTACAAACAAAGATTTCAGACATTAGTCTGAAAAATATAGTATATATGGCACATAACTACCTATGCAGTAAGTATGAACAATATAAGGATTCCTTTCAACTTGCATTTTTTCCATTACATTGAGCAGAATGAATGAGGAAACCTATGTGATAAACACATTGCAGTTACATCAATGGGAAAAATGCTGTATTTACCTCATACATAAAAAAAATAAAATAAAGAAAGGCATACTTCTTTATGAGGTGGCCTGTATACTAGGCCAAAGCCATACCAACATTCCTGCACAAGCACATGGATATTTATAAGGTGCACACATACATTCGCATTTACCTCAGCATACTGACAGATATATACATAAGAACACAAAATCAGTTGAATTCAGCTGCAAGTATAACTAACTTTGCTCCCAGATACCTTCCCTCTCATCTGCTCCTGAAATCCCTCTATTGGCTACCTATAAGGTCTCATATTACTTACAAAATTCTCCTCTCCATGAAGTCGCTTTCTTCTTCAACACCCTCTTACATTTCTGCTCTTATCTCGAACCATACCCCTTCTCATCACCTGCATTCCTCTCAAAGGTTCTTTCTGCCCTCTCTATGCAGAACTCGAGCCATCCGTCAGCTGAAATCTTTTTCAGTGGCTGCCCCTTGTCTTTGGAATGCCCTCACTATCACCATTCACTAGCCATCCACACTCATCACTTTCAAGCATCTCCTGAAAACCCACCTGCTCAAGGAGGCATCTCAGTAACAAAATCCTCCTTGTACACACTGGCAGTCACATTACAATCATTCTGCACTTCAGTCACTAAGCCGTATACTTGCACTCATGATCCTCCTCCTACTATCTCTTTATGTGTCATGATTTCTAATTACATTGTAAGCTCCTTTGGGCAGGGTCCCTTTCTCAATGTATGATTCCCTTTGCTACATTTTTCTCCCACTAATAATGCAATGGCCATATTTTAGCCTGATGCACTTAACCCAGTTCTGTATTTTTGTACTGTGCTATTACAATTTCTGTAAAGCGCTGTGTACATGTATGGTGCTATATAAATAAAGATACATACATAAGAACACAAAATCAGTGGAGTCACTGATTAAGTGACTATTAAACATATTACACGTTTCTTTAAAGAATAATATTTATACTTCTACAAAATCTCTTTCAAACTCAAAAAGAAGTCCACTGTAGCATTCCCAGTTTATGCAGTTAGATCAGATAATCCAAGAAGAATGGTGTAACCCTGACAAAGCTTAGGCATTTCCCCAAAATGTACACACTTATGTTCATTCCCCCAAGAGAAAGTAGATCTTTGGTCATCTCCACAAGTGTTGGATCCAACTATTTCTAGGCTATCTAGACATACAATAATCCCAGTACAGAGTACAGCAGCACTACAAGATACTGCTGGTAAAATGACTGACACATTTAATAGATACCTGTTTTCCGGTCAAGTAGCCATTATCAGTGCAACATTTGCTTTAACATGAGGGCAATGGAAGCTTGGCAAAATCAGATTCTACAAGCAATACAAAACAACACACCAAAAGAGGATTTTATCCCTTCATTCCAGCTTGTTCAAGAAGCCACTACTTACACTGGAAAGACATCCTTTGAGATAGCCAAAACTGCTGCCCAACATATATTATGGCCCAAAGTATGTAATGCTGATGTAGCATATTCATTCACAGGTTCATTCACAGGTTCTTTGGTTTTTGGACCAGAATTAGACAAGATAGCCAGTCATGCCACAGGTGGTAAAAGTACCCTTTTACCACAGCAACAAACTGTAGGTTTGATTGCAAAAAGAGAAGTACTTTTTACAGTACACACAAAGATTATAAAAGTACATCCCGACATTCAACATCTAATATATCAGGCGACTCCTTTTGACATGGAGGAAAATCCAAACCTAAATGGGTCCAGAAGAAATGCTTGCCCAAACTAAAAACACTACAACATGAAATTTGGAACATGGAGCCCCTAAAAACCCTCCACTAGGGGATCTATGCCATCATTTGATTCTTCAATGGAAGGAATCAATCATGGATGACTGGGTATTTCATATTATTATACAAGGATACAGAATGTACTTCACCAACCTTCCCCCAGTTTTTTTATATCATGAGGACCTACGGATTCAGAAGGCATTTCATCATGCCATTCACCAATTCCTATCAAACCATCTATATCATACAATAACTCAAAGACCACCAAACAGTCACTACAATGGTGGCTCACAATTCCAAACCTATCAAGTGGAAAGCTGACTTCAATTACAGGGTGGAAAGTATTAATGACAGATGCCAATCTCTTCAGATAGGGAGCAGTGTATGGTCTTCAGTCCATTCAGGGCTGCTGGTTCACAGCCAAAGTACAATTACTAGTGATGAGCGAGCGTGCTCGGCCGATGCTCGGATCGGCTCGAGCATCGCTCTGCTCGGCACATGGCGGTACTCGTCGAGTACCGCCATGTGCTCTCCCGCCATGTTCGGGTGGCGGGGATCTGTGCCGGAAGAGGCACAGATCCGAAGACGCTCCGCTGGACCACCAGGGACTGGAGGTACGGGGGCATTGCGGAGATGAAGGGGGCATTGCGGAGATGAAGGGGGACATTGTGGAAGAGGGGCATAGACTCTATGCCCCTCTTCCACAATGTCCCCCTTCATCTCCGCTATGCCCGTCTTCCACAATGTGCCCCTTCATCTCCGCTATGCCCCTCTTCCACAATGTGCCCCTTCATCTCCGCTATGCCCCTCTTCCACAATGTCCCCCTTCATCTCCTCTATGGCATAGAGGAGATGAAGGGGGACATTGTGGAAGAGGGGCATAGCGGAGATGAAGGGGCACATTGTGGAAGAGGGGCATAGCGGAGATGAAGGGGCACATTGTGGAAGAGGGGCATAGCGGAGCTGAAGGGGGACATTGCGGAGCTGAAGGGGGCATTCGGAGATGAAGGGGGCATAGCGGAGATGAAGGGGGCATTGACCAGGCACCCTCCCCTCATCAGAGCAGGGGGTGCCTGGTGTTGCCCCATTCATTTCAATGGGGCTCGGGTGCTCGGCCGAGCACTCGAGCCTCAGGAGGTGCTTGGTCAGAGCACCCGAGCATCGGGGTGCTCGCTCAACACTAACAATTACCAATAAACGGCTTGAAGTTGAGAGCCATTTAAATTTCACTATTGAGATGGACAAATATCCTACAAAATCTTCCCATTCTAATTCAGCCCAACAAAGCAACAACAGTGGCTTATTTCAACCACCAAGGAGGCATGAGGAGCATAGCAGCGTGGAAGGAAGTAGAAAGGATCCTCCAGTGGGTGGAAAACCATGTCCTGGGATTATCAGCCATAAACATTCCGGGAGCGTACAACTGGGAAGCGGACTACTTAAGCAGACAAACCATAGACCAAGGAGAATGAGAGCTAAAACAAATTGTAGACACCAGTAGTAGACAAGATGACATCACAAAGGAACAAGAGCGAGAGATCCAAAAGCATTAGCAGTAGATGCCCTGTTGATCACATGGAAGTACAGATTAATATATGTCTTCCCACCTCTAGCCATGATAGCCAGAGTCCTCCTCAAAATAAGGAAAGAAAAGGTTCACACCATTCTTATTGCACCCTTTTAGCCAAGGAGAACTTGATTTTGCCATCGAAAAGACTTATCGATAGCAGAACCAAGGTGTCTCACTCAGATACCAGGGGTTCAATTCTATTACCCGCGCTAAAACCAGCATTACAAGGAAAACAATCAACATGTATTTTGCAAACATGTGTTCCGCCAGTATTCTATTGCAGAACCACAGTAAATCAAAACTGGTGTAGACAGCACATTTCAGAGTACTAACAAAGATGGCACTGTCTGCTTCTATTCAACTACCGCCTAAAAAAATACGCAAAATGTCAAAGTCCATGGAAATAGGCGTACATTTGATGACAGAAAGATCAAGTTTAGTGTTAGATGTGTTCCCCACATTATCAAAATCCGACATAGAGTGCCCCCTTCGACATTTAACCCCCCCTTTTAAAATTCGACTTACAGTGCTTTCTTTCACCACTTTAATTCGACAAATATTGTTCGCATTCAACATTTTAACCCTTCCCCTTGAAAATTCGACTTACAGTGCTCCCATGACTTTTTTCTCCATTAAAATTCGACATTGTTCTTCTCCTATTTTTTATGACATGCCTTCTTTGTATTTGTATTGTATAATTAACCTTATGAGTACCAGAGAGGTATCGACACATTGCGATGTGTTTACTACCCCTCTGGTACTCATAAGGTTAATAGTTAAATCGTTCCTACAGGTTTCTCATTAACACCATACATTAAATTAACATATTCCCCAGGGTGCCAGTTTTTAGTTCCACCTTTATTAGTATTCAGTCCAACACTTTATATACCAGAACAAAAGTATGTAGTGTAGGATTGTGTTCTGTTTATTGTTGACACTCTTTGAAAGCACAAAAATTAAAATTGTAATCATCGTATATTAATATCATGTCATGTCATAACATGAGTAAAATAGATAATTAGAAATAAAGAAGTTAAAGGACATTCCGTATTTAATAATAATAGAGCTAGAAATTCCATAATCGTAGTCTTAACCCCTTAAGGACCAGCCGCGGTTGGCACTTAAGGACCACGGACCATTTCTCTTTTTTTTGCAATCCAGATTCAGGGCTTCCCGAATGGTGTGCAGCAGCGCTGGGAGCCCTGAATTCCATGACATACATGTACGTCCTTGGTCCTTCAGGGACATCTACCCCGTGACGTACATGTATGTCATGGGTCGTTAAGGGGTTAATATAGGTAAACAAGTCTTAGTGTAATGTTTACCTTTTTAAGTGTGTAGATACAAACATAAATTCGGAATGTCGTCAATCTCAGAGACATGTTAAGGGACAAAGTATGTTGCGAGATGCTCAGGAGACCCACTCCATTATGTATATGTGTTTGCATAATCGTGAATATGCTATTATACAAGGAATAAATGGACCTCATGGAGAACAGTCAGAATTTATTACATGATCTAGTTGAAAGGGTCATGGATGTGTGGAGCAGTTTAGTATCCGTTTATATATATGCTACATTAGAGATCTGCATGTAGCAACCTACTAACCTGCTATATATTATGCTTTGTGAAGAATACAATGGAGTATTGGTGAGGATGAAAGTTTAAAAATGTCCTGATTCAAGTGTGGATCAAATGTATCACATGTCATCTAGCTATGTGCTCTGTGTCAGGTACCGGCAATGATAGGTCAATTCAGGTGTCGGGGAAAGTATGGGTGATACATAGTATAGATATGATGAGTAGCCTAGTGGTTGAATTTGGTATAATGTATCCAATTTCATTCATGAAGTAGCAAGCTGAAAATACCAAGCAGCGGCTGCTATTATTATGGGGATCTTAGCACTATGTTGCTGTGTAAAATATGATGAGCAAGCCACTGACAAGTTGACAAGTTAATGAGAGCATTTTAAAAAAAGTAATTACACAGAATAAATACTAACTGTCTAAAGAAAAACCACTAAGAAGGGCAACAGTCTGGATTATCTCTCATCCTAGATACCATTGACCCAAACAGAAGCCCGTTCAGTGCTATGCCTGTGTTTGGATAGTAGCCTTATGGTAACACTCAAAACAAGCTTACCTGGGCAACATCTCAGCATGATAGAGACACAACTTGCACCCCATAATGTCACACTCGCAACTGACAGCTACACACCAATCAAAACATGCAGATTTTATAATACACCGGCAAACACTTACCTGGACAACAAACACCCTCCCATTGGTCATCACTCACCTCATAACCACACCTGGACAATGCCCCGACACAATCTTAAAGGGACATCCTAGATAGATAGATAGATAGATAGAGCAAGATAGAGATAGAGAGAGGTACTCCAATAAGTATGTTCACATACCTATTGATGCGAAGACTGCGGAGAAGGCGTGCAAGGGCGAAGGCTAGGGAACAACAGCAACTCCCAAGCACAACTGATCAACAGCCTTCATCTGTTGCAAGTGAGGAGGCTCTGGCTGAAGAGCCACACAGAAGCCCATCACTACCTGGAGGACAACACCTGCCTACAGAACCACAGCTGCTGCAACAGGATGATCCTCAGATACAGCAACAGGATGCTCCCCAGCTGCCACAGGGACCAGTGGAGCGGCGGAGGATGTACAGACGACCACCAAGGCCCAGTGTATACCGCCCAAGGGTCACGCTCCTGGGAATGACAGATGACAAGGTGATAGATTGCTACAGGTTGAGGTCACACAGCATCATTGCCCTATATGCGGTCATCAAGGATGAGGTTGAACCAATATACATCCACAACCATGCCCTAACTGGCTTGCAAAAACTCATGTGTGCCATACATTTCATGGCAAGTGGAGCCTTCCAGTCGACTGAAGGTTACGCATATGACATGTCACAGGCCACATTCTCCAGGGTGCTGACCCAGGTGTTGCCAGCCCTCAAAAGCAAGGCCAGTAGCTATATACATTTCCCCACCACCGACATGGAGTGGACACATTTGAAGCAGGGCTTTTATGCAAGGGAAGGCATGCCCAGGTTCATGGGTGCAATAGATTGCACCCATCTCCATATCAAAGTTCTAGCACGTGAGGGACATATCTTCATTAACCGCAAGAAATACCAGTCCATGGTGTGTGACAGCAACTTGAGGATCAACAATGCCTGTGCCAAATATCCTGGGAGCTGTCATGATTCATATATATACTATATTGAAATCTTTCATTTAGAGGCTCTAACTCCGATATAAATCAGATGTACTTGTTCAAAAAGTATTGTTCCATCAAATGTAGTGTAATTTTTAATCTTTTATACCAGGCATAATGCACAAATGTTACCACTGCATATATTGATTATTCAGTTGTTGTTTCAAGGCAAGGAATAAGAGTTCAATGCTAGATGGGTGCAGCCAAGGAGTGTCCCTACAGACTCCCAAAAATACAGCATATACACAAAAATTCATGCATCACCATCATAGACACAAAGAACTTAAAATAAAATCATCAGAATCAAAGATCATGAGTAAGCATGTTGTACGCGAAACTAGTGGATCTATTTGAGCATGCTGCTTTACATCTAGCTGTGTATGCCATACCTCATTCAAGTCTCTCCTTGTTTCTGTATAAGGTCTGAAGAGACAGGTATATTTTTAATGTTCTAATAAAGATTAATGCTTTTATTTTAAGTTCTTTGTGTCTATGATGGTGATGAATTAATTTTTGTGTATATACATGATTCATATATACTCAGAAACTCATCTGTACATAGAAACTTTGAAAATGGAACTTATACAGGGGGATGGCTTCTGGGTGAGTTAACAATACTAAATCACACCACATCCACACGTGCACACGCAACACTGCTCAGCATGCTTTTCACTCACATCTAGTATGTCCACCTCCTAAAACATCAGTCACACAACATGTGCTTCCTGTCTAACCATGTCACTTAATGTCCACAGGTGATTCGGGCTATGGCTGCAAATCCTGGCTACTGACCCCAGTCGCTAATCCCTAAAGTGATGCCCAGGAGCGTACAAGCAGGCTCATAGCAGAACAAGGAATGCCATTGAGCAAACTTTCGGGCTCCTAAAATCCCGGTTCAGGTGTCTGGATCACTCTGGGGGATGCAGGTAAGAGACACATTGATCAGGGAACACTTCAGCTGTGAATATAATTCATGCATGCACACAATCCATGCATACACACAGTCACCACAACACACATGTTCTGTTTTATCCCACAGGATTAGTGACACAGCCCCGACAGTGGCTGCAGTATGGACAACCAACATCAACCATTCCATGGACGAGTCACATTGGGGCTGGGGATTCCTATAACATCTGCCACCCTGTCATCCATGTTGATACTGCTACCTCAAGGATATCATGCATGACCCCCTGGAAACTAAGGTACAACACTTTAATCATGTTCAGCATATCCCAGGGCTCCATAGGCACCAACTAAAGTGTTTTGCTATGATCAGAGCCATAGCAACCATGGTACCCCTGTAGCGAAAGAGTCTTATCCAATGCAATGCATCGGATAACACTCTGTCAAATCAGGGGTTAAGGGGACATTGGAGTGAACATGGAACCTGTAGTTTGCTAGAGCTGAAAAGAGCAGCAGAGGGATGGATTTACAGTGGTATTGTGTTATACAACATAGAGGTCATGAAAGGTAATCAGATCTCAAGAGACACCATTCTGACCTGTGTGTGTTCAGCACTCTGTTTCATGGAGCTATATGGACATATTTGTTGATGTTTAGATCTATGTCAGGGGCACATATCGCTAGGGCTGGTTGACATCCCCATAGTTCTCAACATAATGGGTTACAGACAAGTACACAACACATTACAAATCAATGGGTTGTGTACTCCCCTGTAACAGATAAGGCTCATGGGATAGTGATGTTGGAATTGTAGCATGATGATCACTTTGAAGGTGCTGTTCCAAATCCTTGTCCCACAGGCATCCATAGCATGATCCATCCTGGAACAGATGAGTTTTCATGTGACTGGACTGAAGCCTTGACAACACCTCCATGAAGCTCACCCCTTGATGATTTCAAGTGCTTGTGTTGCATTGTTTAGCCTGATGTTCACAGCAACCTCTACTGGAACATTCACATGTCCACAGAAGACCCATATTTATGTGTTTCCTAACATCCAGGTATCAAACCTGAACAGTAAGAATTCTCATCTGCAGAGTTACAATACCTTGTGAACAACCCATGAGCAGTTCATTAGTTTTTCATCTTGATCCTTTTTAAATTGTTTATGTATGTCTTGTGTGCTTATACAGGTGTTCAATGAATATAGTCAATATACCCAAAAAACGCATGTATGTTTTAATGTAGTGTGAGACACATTAAAGGACAACCATCACTATTCAATAACGTGTCTGTTCAATTAAATGTGACATGTCTGAATGTGGAACCATACCCATGGCTACAGTACCCCCCATACATAGGAAGGCATGACCTACATCACGTGAGTCCACTACTTGTTTGGCCGTGAGTGGTCGTTGTGATGTATTCATGCAAAAGAGATGATGGCAATGATACACTCTTGTGTGTTGTGAGTGTTAAAGACTTGATGCAGGGGACATACTGCCACAGTGATCTCATATCCATGGTTTGTATGTTGATTAATGTAATCAGTGTTCTTAGATTGCTTTAGTTTGACATCTCACAGTACATGGGGTACATCAACAAACAAACAGACTAAGTGGACAAGTGATATCACTGGTGAAGTCTGTTACAACCTTAGTAAAACATCAACACAACTTACTAGATAACCCAATGCTCAGCCGAAGGTTTCAATGTGTGTGCTACAATTTGAAATCTTAGGATGATCATTGGGTTATCCAGTAAATTAGGTTGTGATTCTAACTCTTATTGTGAAACTGACTTACTGGAGAACCCAATGCTCACCCTAGAATTTCAATGTGTAGCACACACATTGAAATCCTAGGGTGAACATTGGGTTCTCCAGTAAGTCAGTTTCACAATAAGAGTCAAAATCACAGATATTGGCTGCATGTTCTATCTATCCTACTTGTTAGTTCTTTGCTAAGTCAAATAGCTGTTTGGTTAACCACTTAAACCACAACAATTGATGCATACAAATGTTCACAGTGTTGCACCAGTTGTTGTGCTAAGGGGTAGGCTTTTGTTGTTCAGATTCAACCCACATCATGGCCATATAACACTGCCATGTTATTTGGCTCCAGGGATGGATTGTCAGTTGAATCTGTACAACGTTGTGTGTGAGAACCCATGTTGTAACATCCCACAAACATGTTACCTAGGCAGAAGTTGTGTTCACTGCATTGCTTGGCAATGCATTGGAGACATCTCTGCCACCCAATCAATCACTAAACACAAAGCATATCAGACAGGATTCAAAAGCGCATTTTTTTCTTATTTAGTGGGAAAATAACAAGTTGGGCTGTTTTTTTTTTTTGGGTGGGTGACCTTCAACTGGGTGCCAGAAATGGATGTCCTGGCTGACTGCCTGGTCACCCTTTGCACCCTTGGTGTAGCTTATGGAGTCACACTGGAGGGAGAGGTGGGTGCAGTTGAACCCTCTGTCGACTGCTGCTCCCTCTCCACCCTCAGGTTCTCCCTGCGGTTGTGGTCTCTGAACTCCACCAGCAGCTGCCCCATCATGTCCATCATCCCTCTATGATGCTGATGGAATTGTGTAGTCAGCACTGTGTGTTCTACCTCCAGGGCATGTATCCTGGCTTCAATTCTTGCAGCCTTCCTCCGGGAATCCCTTCTGAACCTTGTGATGTTCCTGTTGGTCCTCTGGGATTCCATGAGTTGCCTCCTCTGTAGCACCAGGCACTCTGCCTCCATCCCCCTGATGCATGCACTGCTGGAAGTGGATGTGCCTGGTGAGTCTGCTGGTGGGGTTGCTGCTGGTGCAGAGTCTGCTGTTGAGTCTGCTGGTGGAGAGGCTGCTTGTGGTGCTAAGTCTGCTGGTGGTACTGAGTCTGCTGCTGCTGCTGGGTCTGCTGCTGCTGAGTCTGCTGGTGGTGCTGATTCTGCTGCTGCTGAGTCTGCTGGTGGAGAGGCTGCTGCAGATGATGGGCATGTGCCCACCACATCCAGGGACCCCGAGCTGCCCACTGATCTCTGTGGTGGTGGGGTGAAGTGTTCCCTCAGTAGAGGGCGCTGAGGCTTACCAATCAGGCCCAGGTGTTCGTTATCCAGTGGCCAGGTGTCATACCTTGGCCACTGGTAGATCCAAGGATCATATCTGGGCCCATGCTGGGGAGCCATCCATGAGGGTAGGTCCATCTGGTGAACACATGGTCCATATTGAGGGGTGGCTACTGTCCCTCGCAGCCATTGCCTTCCTGGTGGTGGTGGTGGTGCTGCTGCAGGGTAGTACCTCGTGGAGGTAGTGGGATGCATCCACCTTTCCTCCTGTGGCATCAAGGCACTGTATTGCGTTGGAGCAGGTGTTGTTGCAGGTGGTGCAGCTGGTGGAGCAGCAGGTGGAGCAGCAGGTGTTGGTGCAGGTGGAGCAGCAGGTGTTGGATCAGGTGTTGATGGTGGGTACGGTGACCACCGACTGGTCCCCTCTTCTGTATACCCTCAATGGGTACTGATTCAGCCTCCTCCATGGGCTCCTGCTGTGCTGGAGGCCCGTAAACTGTGTGGGTAAATGAGATGGTGTGATTAGTAAACGTAGCAATGACAGGATTAACGGGATAGTAATGGTTAATTTCACCTTGATGTAATATTGTAGGCATTCTAAAACGATGTGGATCCATGTAAGTCCTATATTTCAATCCTTTATGGTTTGACAGATATCGCTTGGGAAAGTTAACTCTTCCTGTCTGTTTCAGTCAAGTCAGCTCTCTATGGGGCAGCTGCAGATTCCAGTCATTTGACCTGACGGAGGCTGTTCATCAGATAAATACTTCATTGGAATGGTCTACAAAGTATGCCTGGTTTGCACAGTTTGGGACACACAGTGATGCAAAAAAGGTGAGAAGCAGGTTTTCGTGTTACATGTTTTCGTTGTGCCTACGCTCATTAGCTATTCTTGTAGACTACCCGTACAATCCGTCGTAAATCATGTATTATTTGCGCCCAATGTGCCATTTTTACTTATCGGCTGTTTTAACGTAAACCTTTAAATCTAGCCCCTAATCTTTCACCATGATAAAAATGTATTAAAGGGATAATAATACTTCGTTTTAACTTTATTTTATTTTGTAGGCATTAAAAAAACATGAAGAATGATATAAGTCTTATATCTCAAAACTTTATGGTTTAAGAGATATTCGCAAGCAAAGTTTCCCCTCCCGCCCCTTTTACCTACTGTAAACAATCTCTTCTCAGATGTGGAATGCAGTCCATAGACTGGATAGATAACAGAAGGGGACACTCTTATTCCTATGAAAACAATGAAATCCCTGCCCCCCTTGGCAAGCTTTTCAGGTTTTTCCCTTATCTTAATTGAAGATTGTCCCTCTCTGCAGTCTACCTGTGCACCTCCCTTCTGCTCAGGCTGCACAGTGTGACATCAGTAAAAGGGGAGGGAGGGGGACACTTTGTCATTGAATTACTCTGGAACTACAACTCTGACAGAATTGAAATAACACTCTCCAAGTCCAAATACTATGATGATTAATTAGAGCTGTTTTTATTATGAAACATTACTATCCCTTTAAGGACTGTGTCTGAATTTCAGCCAAGAATAATTCCTTCATTTCACATCAGTCACGAGTTAGTGTCCTAGCCCTAGTAACAAGAAAGAGGAAGTCCTACATATATTGGATGTAGTTCATTGCCTTCATAAATATGTACAAGTGGCCTGGACCTTTACACAAACTGACAGACTTTTTGTAATCCCACAAGTCTCAAAAAAAGGCAAAGCTGCCTCAAGGACCACCATAGCCACATGAATTAAACAAATGATATGACAAGTATACACTTAAAGGGATAGTAATGTAAAATAAAAGCAGCTCCAGTTAACCTTTTACTTATGTAACACTGCTCTACTCAGAGCACCAAGATGCACGCAGATTGACACTCTTCAGTGAGCATAAGGAAAAACCTGTCAAGGGGGATACAAAAAGAAGATTGTCCCTTGCTGTGAGCTGTCCGATCCCTGGACATGATTCCACATCTGAGGGAAGGTGGCTTACACTAGCTAAAAGGGGTGGGGAATACTCTGTCATTCAATTACTCTTGAACTACAACTCTGACAGTATTGAAATAACACTCCCCATGGCCCAAATACTATGAAGATTAATTGGAACTGCTGTTTTAAAGTCACTTCCAGTTGTTTTCTGGAATACAGCCCATTTAACTTGTGCCATCAGTACCTCATACTGTTAACCACCTCTGTAAAATAGCAACATGGTCATATATTCACATGTTCACAAAGTTTTACAAAGTTAAGATTTTTGCATCTCAAGATGCCGGTTTTGGCCAAAAAGTTTTACAGGCCATTGTTCCTTAGTTATCTTCACATCTAGAGAAAAGGGAATGTTTGTGCTTGCCGATAAATCCTTTTCTCTTAGTACTTTGAAGGACTAACTGGGGTAAAGGATGTCCTGTCATTAATGGAGATCTGTTCTAGTGTCTATTACATTCCTGATTTTGCTAGATGTAAGGTGACAGTTAAGCTGTTAGGGAGGGGTATAGACACTAGGAACTAAGAGGAATTTCATTTAGAGTGTCCTGCCTAATAAAGGCATGCTCCTATACCCCATGGTCCCTGCATCCCTCAATGCACTAAGAGAAAAGGATTTATCGGTACAAAAATCCCCTTATTCTTGGTCATAACCTGAGCTTTTTACAAAATGTGATTGTCTGACTTTCAGCCAATGATATTTTAACTTTTTGCTTGTATCACAGAGGAACTTATACATTTTGCTCATGTTATCCAGTTGCTTGATATAGGAGAAATTAAAATTCTCCAACTTCCATTGATTCATAAGGGTTTTGATCCCTTGAATCCCAGGGATGTTGCATATTTGATTTGTCCTAGAATTGCTCCACTTTCCCTTGGAACATCTGCGTTACTGTATATTGTTCAGTGGAACAGTGCACATGGATTAACTGTTTTTTTTGTTTTGTTTGTTTTTTCTGCCTTGCATCAGTAAAAATAGTATATTTAAGGACTTTTTTTGTGGGAGAACATGAGGAACAAGGATTGAGGGATCATTGTTCAACTCATGCGAAAATAATAAAACCCCCAATTTAGACATCTGGAGAGGGGGAAATATATAAGATTTACATTTCTGGAGTTAAACAAATGTGGGCGATGCCATTGATGTTAATGGCAATTATGCACACCTCAACTGAATAGCTCTCTTGTTATTTGCATTAGGTGTCACAAGATGAATAAAACATCTGATAGCAATTTAGTTGCCTATAGGAGCAATTTTCTTATAAATTGTCTAAAATATACATTTTCTACTGTTCTTAACTGTAAAAGTGTTCATTTGGAATAGATTCTTCATATAAAAATCTAATTGTGAAATGGAGTCTTTGTAGTCTGTCATCATTGTTATGTGCCTGGGGGAGTTTTTAGCTTCCTTAGACATAAAATACACTTCTCTACATATTTCCATCCATGCAGATCATCAGTGCTTCCTTTGATTTGCCTTTCATGACCAGCATTTTCAATTTACTGCTCTCCCCTTTGGCCTAACGTCCTCTCCACAGGTTTTCACAAAGGTCATGGTTGCATTGGCTACCCAAATTAATTCTTTTGTGATTTTCCTTACTTTCTATCTGGACACCCTTTTACTACAGACCCCTTCCTAGAAGACTTGGTGCCTTCAGCTTCAGATGTGCATGTCTATAATGGGAGCAGCACTGTTGGGTGATCAATAAAAAAATCCACTCTGGATCTGTCCCAGGTTCTGGTCTTTCCTGGCATGAGAGGGGAGGGGTGTTTCTGCTGGAAGACAAGATTTTTGTTACACTGGCCTTAGTTTGCCCATCAGCAATGGTGTGGGAGTACACAAAGGTGCTGTAGTATCTTGTCTATGAGCAACAGGTACTGCCTCCAAAGCAATCTCACACTTGGGAACTACAACTGAAGATCTCAGAAATTGTTCCAGACAGCAGCATCATCTTTCTTTCCTTCCATGTTGTGGCTTCAGGTTTCCATTCTGATTGGGTTATGCATTGGTCATTCTGAATTGGGCTGTAATCACAACAGAAGTCAGCCTAAGAGGCTGGGGAGCCTCATTTGGTTCTTTGATGGCTCAGGGCCTTTGGTCTGATAGGGAGAGAGTGGATTCAGTCTGACAGTATAATAGTGGTGGTGTATGTCAACCTCCAAGGAAGGACCAGAAGCCCAGCCATCAAACTATGGATCTGATGGCATCTTGGTGGGTAGAAGTTCATCTGATTCTCACTTGGAGTGTAAGCTCATGTTCTTGCTCGCTCAGCTGTTCACATTCCAGAGGTAGGCAATTTTGTGTTGGATTTCCTCAGCGTTGGAAATTGTGAACTCATCACACGTTGTTCGGCTATGCAGTCTTCCAGCTATGGATCTGATAGCATCTCAGTCAAATGGACATTCAATGGCAGTTTTCCCTGGCATTTGTATTTCTTCTTCTCATTTGATTCCCAGGGTGTTGAGGAAGGTCAGGATGGAGTGGTTGCATGTAATTCTCATTGTTACTTACTGACCTCACCAAGCATGGTTTTTGGATCCTTTCAACCTATCCCTTGCAGAGCCACTTTGTCTTCCACTCTTTCTAGGCCTATTGACTCAGGGGCTTTTTTGTCACCCAGAGGTGGACAAGTTCGTTTTAATTGCTTAGCTCTTGAAACCATCATTCTAAGAAGAAGAGATTCTCTGCTATGATGAAGCCCCGAAAGCCAGTTTCATACAAAACATATTACTGGTTCTGGTCCTTGTTTTACAAGTAGTGTGTGGACCACAGGTTGCCGCCATGTCTCTTTAGTCTTCTATGTGACCTTACTTCAGGATGGACTGTGTTCTTTTTTGGATGCATAGTGCCTAATTGCTGGATGTGCACACCTTTCAGCAAAGGGTGGCTCATTCTTACTCAGTCTTTCAGGCTCCTACTCCCCTGTGGGACTTGAACTTAGCCCTTGGAGTGCTTCAGAAGTTTTCCTTTGAGGCTCTATCTTCTGTTTCCCTTCATTTCTTAACTCTTAATTCAGCTTTCTTGCTTGCCAGCATGTCTGTTCTACATGTGGCCAAACAGGCTTTGTCCTGTAAACCCCCTTTATAATCTTTAATTTGGGTATGGTCGTTTTCCGAACTCCTGTTGGTTTTGACCCTAAGGTCATTTTTAAATTTCACATTTAACCTGGAAATTCTTATTCTTTCTTTTTGTCCGACTCCATCTAACAGACAGGAGCCAGGAGCTTCACGTTTTGAAGTACTTGATTAGGTGCTTGAAGTACTATGTTTCATCGTATGGAATAATTCTGAAACTCTGACTTACTCTTGTCATTCATGAGGTCCCTTGTGCAGGCCAAGCTACGTGTAAGGTGACGATGGCTTCTTGGATCAAGGAGCCATTCTCAAGGCCTATGTCCTTAGGAAACTGCTGGAGCCCTTTCAGGCCACTGCTCGTTCTGTCAGAGTGGTGGGTGCTTCCTGGGCTATTTAGCGTGAGTTGTGAGAACAAAAATATACAATGAGCATTTGACCACAACATGGATTTTGGCCACCAAAGCTGGTTAGTACATGTACCAGTCCAGCTATAGGACTTTTTTCCCTTACTGGCTGTTTTTCCGGTGGGAATAGTATTGAGCCCTAGATTTCAGGTGGAGAAAACAGATAGTAGCGTGAATTATAGGGTATTTAACCATTTGAGTGCCAGAGGGGTGAGCAGATCATTGCAAAGCAATGCATTACTTACCCCTCTGACACTCAAAGGGTTAAGTGTATCCAGTGCATTCTTAGATGTTAGTCTTCCTTTGAAGATGAGGAAAAAAAAATGAAATTTTGAATGTATTTATTCTGCCCAAGCAGTCAAGGCAGGGTGACTATCTCTTTAATTTGTTTTGTAAATGTGCTATTGCATTTCCATGTATTCATGTATGCCAATGCTTCAATACAATTATTTAAAAAAAGTGTATGCTATATTATTTTTATTGTAAGTGCTGACGTTTTAATTACAATACACTATAAAAAATGGAATTGTAAAAGAAAAAGTATATGGAAAAATATATATTAATTTTTTCATTTCATTGTGAGTTGTATTTTATTTCAAGTGTTACCTTCTTCTAACTTGCAAATTAAGCTTTTGACTTCTTGAATGCAAGAGAGGTCTCCAGAGCATTGCACACCCCTCTGGCACTCAAAGGGTTTTAAAATATTCATTTAAATCAATGGAAATATAGGAAATATAGGAATTATTATTGCACACTATGGTATAGTTGGTTTGCTTCAGAATTGCTCCTCTTCTCTTTTGTACATAAGGCCTTAAATATCACATCAAAAACCTCTTCATTTTTCATTTTAACATTTACAAATTGTAATGAGAAAATGTTTTTAAAATTGTTCTGTGCAATAATCGTGTTAGAAATGTCAGTCACAATCTTTAATACACTGTAGTTGCTGAGTTATTTAGCTATAAGCCCCCCCACACACACCTTTCTGTTACATGAGCTTGGTCACAAGAAAGTCGGCAGATCTCATTGATTGAGTGGTTGCCACAGCAACTTGCCCAGTGGCTATGTTGTGCATTGCCTGAGATGTTCTTACGTATTTTCATTCACATGAAAACTATGCTAGCTTATGAAACATGTTTTAATGGTGATTCCTCAAACATATCCTGACTGTATTGCATTGAAATTGACTTTCTCATTTAATATTTTTTTTTATCCATTTCTGCATGACCATTTCCACATGAAGAGGATGGAACATTTTTATTTACCATATTTTTAGAATGTTTTACCTGCAGGACATAGACGGAAAGCTTTGTGTTGCAGTCAGCAAGATGTAATCATAATTACAAACTCGTTGAAACAGTTGAAAGAAGGGATCGAGTGCATGAGTTCAAATTCTTTGTAATCCATAAACTAAATAATGCCCATGGGGTGAACATGAATATTTTCTACTGTATATGTATACATATTCATTACATACATTTTATACCTTTGAACAAACATAATGGATATAAAGTGCAAGCATTTTTGTGAATTTATGTTTCTGGTTGAAAACCTAAAAAATGTTATTTATCAGGGATGACTTTGTAAATTTCAGTCAATATGTTGTTTCTCTTGTACCTCTTTCATCTGCAGTATATTTTATTTTCTCCACTAGAGGGAGAACCCATACCAATATTTCCAGACAGATTTCAATAATTCTGCATTAATCAATATTTTTGTTACAATTTATTTCCAACTCATTTGCTGCTTGTGCCTTTTGTTCAGTGATGGTTTTGTAGGTAGAAATGGTTTAATAATGTTAAAAAAATGGATTGCAGAAAAAAAGAATGACAATTTCTGGTATGGAAAGTTGTCAGCAGTGTGTATTGCAGGTAATATTTCACAAACTATGATAAAAACAGTAAGTTTTCCCAATCTTGTCCATTTACTGGTACAGAGTGATACGTCTGATACAGTGACCTTTCAACCTCAACCTCACACAAACACACCCTGTCAGTCTAATTCCTGTTAGAGGCCAAGCTTGAATGCAAAGGTCAATGGAGGGGTCAAGAAGAAAGGTCGAGGGTCATAAAACAGCAGCAGATGCAGAAGAGAAAACTCTTTACAGAGGATGGGGGTTTCAGCAGGTCTGGACTGAAACAGGACCATGTAAGTAGCAGTTCTGCGACTTTCCATTGCTTGGTAAATACTTCTGACTGACAGAAGTGCAACATATTCCTGACTTTACCCTCTGAATACTAGTGTGTGAGCTTCTCTCTCCATCTGTATTGTATTTCTCTAAAATGCAGTGCAATGTACAAAGCTGCAGTGACCTCTTTCACACAGTTCTGTATCTCTCTATAATATACTGAAAAATATGAATATACATTCACCTGCCACTCAGTACTCCATCCCTCTATATTAAATACCATATATTACAGTGTAATGCAGCATAGATTCGCATTTGCATCCCACATGGTACTGAATAGCCTTATAGTACAGTGTAATATATTAATTGTAGATTAACCACTTTATCCCTGTCAGAAAACACGGCATCTCTCTATATTACACTGCAACATATGCACCCCCATATTCCTCTGTTCCACATAGTACTGTATCTCTCTGTTTATATTACAGTGAACTGGATGCTGTGTAGATTCTCATCTGTGTCCTGTGTTACACAGAACTGTATTGCTCTATATTACAGTGTATCATACTGTGTAGACTCTCCCCTATATCCCTTTGTGCCACAAAGTACTGTATCTCTCTCTCTATATATATATTAATGTACTATATGCGGAGTAGATTCTCCTCTGTATCATCTGTGTTACACAGTACTGTACCTCTATATTACATGGTAAAGCATGCAGTGGAGATTTTTCTCTGTATCCCTTTGTCACACAATATTGTATATCTTTATATTACTGTGCCATGTGCTCTGTAGACTCCCCACTGTATTCTTCTATGAGACACAGATCTGTATATCTCTATATTACAGTATAATATTTGCAGTACAGATTGTCATCTGTATCCCTCTATGACACACAGCACTGTATCTCTCTTTATTACAATGCAACTTGGTATGTATACTCCCCCTTATATTCCTTTGTGCCACACAGTACCATAAGCATTCACAGAATATTTTTGAGCGGGGGGGGGGGGATGTGGTTACAGGGCAAAGCCATAATATCAGGCCAGCCTAACCAACCTCAGTGTTTATCCAGAGTGTGCAAGCGCTTCCCCAGCGGACACCCATGCACAGTACTGTATTTCTCTATATTACAGTGTATTGTATGCAGTGTAGATTCTCCTCTCTAGCCCCTTTTCAGACAGTACTTTATATCTCTGTATTACAGTGTAACGTCACACAGTACTGAATCTCTCTAGGTTACAGAGTAACATTTGCAGTGTAGATGCTCCTCTGTATCTTCTGTGCCACACAGTACTGTAGCTCTATATTATAATGTAACATTTGCAATGTAGTTTTTCTCTGTGCCACTCATGGACCTATGTTCAAATAAAGTGGAGTAATTCTAGCTCAAACCAACTGCACCCAAGGGTACAAATAAATATTTTCATTGATTAGAATTGATTTTATATTCTTGAATATTTTTCAATACACTGGAGATATCTCTATCATTCAGATGTTAACCTCTTTTATTGCTAGAGGCTTATGTAATGTTTGCACCTTGGAGGCCAGACACATTTTCACCATTTTGCTATCCATCTGCTTAGGAACAATTTGCTTGGGTACCTTCCTAGTTTTAAATAGAAAAAACATGTATGGTTATTTTCAAAGCAAATTCAGATTTTTCTTGGTGCCTCTTGAAGCAAATTTTCTATCACATAAGATATGATATAATAAATGTGAAAAAATATGTATTCTCCTAATACCATCTACTTTATATCATATATTTGTATATGTTGCGAAAGATTACATTTTGTCTAAAAGTCCAAAATCCCAAAAAGATATAGAAATATCTATATTTTTATCTACATGCATGACCTACGTAGACCCCAAATTAATAGGGATTCAAAAAGATATTTAAAATTTTATGAACTAAAAATGACTATTCCATTTGTTACATGGTAAAACTATTCTAAAAAAAACTAAATAACTATATGAAAGCATATATTTCCTGATAGAAGACACACTTAGGAGTTAGAAAATGTCTGAAGTTTCTTCTTACACAAAATGATCAAGTAAGGAAATCAGAGGATCTGTTAGCTATGTGTATAGTTACTGATCCCTATCTCTAATTCAGACCTGGGTTGAATGAGAGAAGTAGGTGGGCTCACGTGTGTCATCACTGATATCTCCTGTACTTAGGAGATATGCGGAATTCATAGTTATTTTTTTTGTTTATTTTGCTAAGCTTGCTTGAGCTATTGTACAGTAAATTGTTACCTTAGAGTACATTTCTTAGTCCTTTCTTAAAACACATATTTTTAACAAATTTTCCTTGCTACACCATTTTGTGTAGGAAGAATTTTTAGACAATTTCTGAATTTTAAGTTGTCCTACTTTCAGGAAATATTATTATTATTATTATTATTATTATTCTTTATTTATATAGCGCCAACAAATTCCGCAGTGCTGTACAATTGGTTATACGCTTTTACACAGTAATTGAACTGTTTTAAGGTAATTTTACCATATAACCAATTTAATGTGCGTTTTTGTTCATTTTCAAAATATTGTTTTTGAGCACCTGTTAATTAGGGGTCTATGCAGGACATGCATGTATTTAAAGCTATATATATTTGTTATTATTATAATAAAGGAATTCAAGGACTTTAGAAATAATTGAAACTTTTAGAACAAACATAAATATTTATAATGTAAGTGTATGATATTAGTAAAATACATTTTCCATGTAAAACTACAAAGTCACGTACAGGAATTATACTTTAATCCCTTAACAATGCGGCCGGCAGTTAAGGAGGGTTTTTTTTTTTTTTTAACCCCTTAAGGGGTTAACCAATGTTTAGAGTCTGAGAAAAGGCCTAAACCCCTGGCTCTGAAAGGGTTAAAATAGAGATTTTAAGAAATGCTTCTTGAATTTACAATAATGTCAAAATATATTGAACAGCATCTTGGGCCCCAACAATGCATAACAGAATTTACAGGTGGCATTTTCATGACGTTAACAAAATTGCACTAAACATAGGTCTAGATTACATTGCATTATCACCAGCAATCTTTGTTAGAAGATTTAATTACAATGCAACATCAAAATACCCCTTAAAAGCATAGTTTTGCTTAAAGGGACAGAAATGTCCCATAAAAAATGTTTATAGATTTGTAGAGGGTAGAAAAAGAAACTCAATGCCACAAGTCCCATCTCTCAAACTGCTATGGTTTGAGAGATGTTCACAATCAAAGTTTCCCTCACCTTTCTGATGTCAGCTGAAAATCGGACAGAAGGAGATCTGTGTCGGCCGACACGAGGAGGCTCTTCAGCAGAAGCGAAATTGCGTTACTGGAAAAGAACTACTTCATGGGAACGGTCTACAAAGTGTGCTTGCAAACCAGGCACACATTGTAGACCATTCCAGTGAAGTAATTCTTTTCTAATAATGGGATTTGGGCTCTGCTGCAGAGCCACCAGCTAGTCCCTGGACTGGGATCTCCTGCTGTCAGCTAGACGCTGACGTCAGGAGAAGGGGAGGGAAGGGGTAACTTTGATTGCAAATATCTCTCAAACCATAGTAGTTTGAGAGATGGGACTTGTGGCATTGAGTTTCTTTTTTTACCCTCTACAAATCTATAAACATTTTTATGGGATATTACTGTCCCTTTAAACTGGATAACCCAGTGAATTAAAAACTACCTGATATGACTTATGCAAAATTAAGAAGCAATTAATTTTCTTTGAACTAAATTATAGTTTATACATTTTCTCCTGAAGCACACAATTTACAGCATATCTTCTCACACAAGCTTAGTGTAACAAACATAAAAAAGTATAAGAAATGAATGCCACATATCTTTTGAGTACAACAATAACAATACTCTCTCTCTCTCTCTATATATATATATATATATATACAGTGCGTGTGTGTATATATATATATATATATATATATATATATATATATATATATATCATTTTATTTACATTGTCCTCTGGGGCCCTGAATTGGTAACAACAGCAGCAAATAACAGAATTGACACTGGACATTTTCATAGAGATACACATTAAGCATGGTCAACAAGGCCTAACTACCAGAGATCTGCACCCCCCCAAAGAAAAGAGGGGGGAGAGGAAGGTAAGAATGCATGAAAAAAGGCTGGCCCATATGGCCGTTGGCCATAGAGGATTCACAGATGCTCACATGGGACTACCAGTGGTTGGATAAGTGCAGTGAGTGTCACAACAGTTCAATCACTTTTGAATGGACTATACAGCAGCCACAGGGCCAATTGTACATGCCTTTACTACTGCAACTACTTTTATTAGTCACTAGGAAGTTGCTGCATCGTCCTGTCAGCTGATACAGTTCCCCATTTGTATTGCTTTTTAGGGTACAGTGTGCCCTATTTTTGGGTTACCATTCACTGTGATGGATTCTCCATGGCAAAGTCACCTGTAAATGCTGTGCTTATCCTCCAGAGTGTCTGTATCTGATATGGGCGTGACTATGTGTATGCACACAGCTAAGTCTGTAATAGATATGGGCTTGGCAACTCCCACCACATCATTTTTTAAATTTATTTTTAATAAGACCATGTGTGGGGACATCATGGTACTGATTTCTTATGTGATAGATGATCAATATCAACAACCTAAGAGCAATTGTAGTCTTTATTCCCCCCCCCCGCAACCCTGCGTTCCCCATACTTCATATCAGCATGATGCTGCAAGTTCCCCAACCCTTCCACTCAAGAAAGAACTTCAGGGAATGCTGGCTTGAGAGGGGAGAGATGAAATGCACTGCACTGCAGTGAGTGTTTTCCAGTTGTTAGTGTCAAGTGATTACCAAAGGCATAGGCGATCAATACCAGGGATTTTATCAGGAGATTTTGCCCCAATTAGGTCTTAATTAAAACCAAATGCCCCTGGATAGTGGAAGTGTTTATCTCCTTATGTGCCAGAGGGGAATTTTGTGCAACCAGGTTCTGATTCTTCAGTTGCGCACTTTCAGGAAATATATTATTTAAATGAATGAGCTGTTTTATAGTAGTTTAACCATGTAACATAATGTAAATGTCCATTTTCATTTGATAAAACTGAAAATACCCTCATGCTCTCTTGTTAATTTGGTATCTGTGCAGGCCAAGCAAATAGGTCAAACTATACTTTCTTGATATCGTACTCGTGCAATGCAAGACTTTCAAAAATAATTGAAACTTTAACTACAGACTTAAATTTGTTTGTTATATAGTGTATGATGTTAGCAATTATTATTATTTTACTTTATTTATAACATCATATCTTGTATGGCAAAAACAAAATTACTTCAGTAGAGTCAGCATTACAAAGCTCAACTATTCTCGAAAAAACAAGATACAGTTTTCCAAATGTGTTACTGTTTCCTTCTTTTTATTTATTTACCATTGAAACCCAGGATGTCCAGCTATTCATAAGGAATAATTTTGCATCTAGTAAGACCCTGATTGCCATTCATTTTGGTGACCAGCTCTCACTGTTATATGATCACTGTAAGCATGACAGGCATATTAGTGATCACTTCTCAGAGAAAGAGCCCTGGAAGCAATGATCAAGGTCCCAGACCTCTTTGGGGCCACATCATTACACTTCTGATGCCCACCCTTACAAACTGATCTCCCATCAGCTATCGCTAGACGATTGATCAATAGCCCTTGCTTTTTTGCAAGTTGAAGGATTTTTTCTGCACAACCAAAACTCCCAGGTAGGGTGGGAGGGTCTTGGAAAGCTGAGTTGTGTAGAAAGGTAGGGGAGGCATGCAACTCAACTAGCTTGATGCTATTGATTGACCAGAGCTGTTGACTGGGTGATCCGGTGATCAAATAGCAAAGGGGGTGGGGGTATTGGATGGGCCTGATGCCTTCCAAACAAGGCCTGATTATGAAACATATAAATGGCTTGGTGGGAGGCATGAGGCACACTCACAGATGTGCAGGATACTTCTGCAGCCTTGAGGGAACACCAGGCTGTGGGTATAGTTTGTATATCTGTAGCAATGAAAGGGTTAGAGACCCATTTACATCAGCTGTAATGTGGGGAATTTTTATTTCTTCCTAATGGTGCACATGGTTTGCTCCAGACTTAATCCACTTTTCTTTTGAACATACTACATCTGTCTGTGTTATTTTATAAAGTATGTATATTCTCTTACTGCATACTGAAAAATTCTATCTCTGTATTAAAGTATATAATCCATACCGGCCAACATTTCAGGTGGTCAAAGAGGGACACTTTTTAAAATTGTTTTTATTTTTTTTTTAACCTTTGAGTGCAGGAGGGGTACGCAACTCATTGTTCTGCAATGCATTGTGTAGCCCTTTGGCACTCAAAGGATTAATTGGTGTTGCTGGGGATGCAGTGGTGGGTAGGGCATTACCAAGAATTTTTTAGGCTACTCCATGACCTAATGATAGCTTTCTATTTAACTGAATAAATGGTTTAGAACAAGACCAATATACTTTATTTACACACTCATTTATAAACATATATACTGAAGTTTAAACAAATATTAATATGAGTTTTATTGCTGTAGATCAGTAAGCTATACATAGTACACACTCTGATGTCCTAAAATAAGGGACAGCAGTTTAGGAAAGAGGGACAGAGGCATTTGGATCTCAAAGAGGGACTGTATTCCAATTGTACAGCGCTGTGGAATTAGTTGACGCTATATAAATAAAGAATAATAATAATAATAATAATAGAATATTCAGGATGGATTCCCCTCTGTAAAATATCTGCATCTCTCTGTTCTACACTGTATTGTATATACTATATATTTTAATAGTATGATTATTTTATTATTCAAGGTACCTCTTTTTTCACCAATACCAAATGGCATGATCATACAAATGTATGTTGGGGATGGGCTGCAATCTCCTGACCTCTGCACTTAGCTTATGACCTTTACCCCACAGAGGTCAAAAGTGTCAACTGATCTCATCTACATGCACTTATTGCTGATCAGCCAGAAGTAATTAATTCAGAGAAGAGTTCAGTCGAGGAGAGAATGCAAACAAACAATTCCAGAATCCCATTTGATAATATACTGTAATGGGTAAATATAGCTATGGTCAGATTTTTCCATGGATATCCATTCCCCACTATTCAACTTTGTTTACTTATGTTAGTGGTCATTTTTCATATTTATCACAATCTGTCAAGTCTGTTGTATGAGAATAGTGAATCCTGGAAAAGCTGGATTCATTCTGGAATACATATTTTTTCAGACCGATCCTGCAATTCACTTTTTCACTATTTACTGTAAGATTTTTAGAGGTTTCCTTTTCAAATGGCATCTCTTACAGGACGAGCATCATCATGCCGCACTTAAGAATGTTGCCAGGTGAGTATCTGCTAGCTTACATTACTATCTGCAAAACAAGAAGGGGAGAGGAAAAGCGCAGTGTAGTAGTGAAAGTGATCAGAGCAGATACAGAAAAATATCATAAATATAAATGAATAAATGTTCAAAACATACAAAGGAGTATTTAAAATGAAAGAACTGATCCTTTATTATAAAATACAAAAAAACACAAAAACATGGAAAAATAAAATACACTCTCAAAGGAAGTGAATACTTCCAATCACTGGATAAAAAGTAATCTTGTGGTAATGGTATTTTTCGTATCCCCAATTGGGGTGCAGTGTCACAATATAACAATAAGTCTATATAGTAACAATGTAAAAGTAATATGGACAAAATGTATCCACCAAAGTCAATGGATGGCCCCTTACTTGATTACCAGAGTATATGCGCCTTGAAAAGAGGGAACTTGCGACCCTGCACACCATCTGATACTGTTGCCTCACTGGGATGTGTCCCACAGGAGTAATCGGCACCTTCGTTTGCAGAGTGAAACCCAAAGTCCTCCTCAGCCGTTTCGTCCTCCGGAAATTTGAAACGCTATGTGCAATAGTCCAGTTACAAAGACAGGGGATCCAAAGCTGTTGTTCAGTCTTTTTGGACGGTCAATACTCCACTGAACAACGGCTTTGGATCCCTTGTCTTTGTAACTGGACTATTGCACTCTGCAAATGAAGGTGCCGATTACTCCTGCGGGACACATCCCAGTGAGGCAACAGTATCGGGCGGCGTGCAGGGTCGCAAGTTCCCTCTGTTTTGTTTATTGTGTAACATAGAATCAGATTTTGACATCTTTCCCATCCAGTCTGCCCATTTCCTTATCTATCTAAAATATACACTTACATACTTCTCAGCAAATACTTCTGTCTATTCCAAGCATATTTGAATTCCAAACATTAATTGTCCCTACAACCTCTTCTATGAGGATGTCACCCTTTGTATAAAGTAGTACTTACAAAAATTACTTCTGAATTTTCCACCCTCTAAATTTAGATTGTGATTTCTTGTTCTAGTATTATTTTTTGAAAAATGCTTCGCTACTGAACTCTATTTACTATATGAAATACATTAATATATTCAAAGGGTTCTTTCTGTCATATTACCTTCTCCCTCCTTTCTTCCAAACTCTACATATTAAGTTCTTGGAGTCTATTATTGTGTCCTGTGTGATGAAGACCCTGCACCATTTTGGGAAATCTTATGTGAACTGCTTCCAATTTATTAATGTCCTGAAGATGTGATCTTGAGAACTGTACACAGTATTCCAGGCGTGGTCTTACAAAAGATCTATATTGTGGCATTATTACTTCTCTCTTCCTGCTTCTAATGCCATTTCCTATACAACCAATAATATGTTTTGCTTTTCCCACTGCTTTACTGTATTACTTGCCTAACTTCAAATCATTTGAAATAACAACACCCAAGTGTCTTTCCTCTGGTGTTTTTGTCAGCAGGGAACCTTTAAGCCTGTATTCCACCACTGGGTTTGTGTCATAAATGCACTATCATGCACTTTCATAATTAAGTTTATATCCCATACCATTGTCCATTCCTTGAATTTTCCCTAAATCATCTTGCATTTGGTTTATTCCTCCTGGATTATCAACATATTTTTGTATAATTTGCAAAACAGGCACACCTTACCTCGAATACCTCCAGTAAATTCACTAATGAAGCTGTTGAAGAGAACCTGCTGTAACACTGACCCCTGTGGCACACCACTAGCCAGTTATTTATCCAATCAACTAACTACCTGTGAGTCCATACCAAAACTATGCATCTTATAAATTGGCTTCCTATGTGGTACATTATAAAACTTTATTAAAATGCAAATATGCTACATCTACTGCTCCACCCTTGCTTATCACTTGAGTAACATAACCAAAAAATGCAACCATATTTGTTTCCAAGATATTCCTATTGTCAAGCCATGCTGCCATGGATCTTGCATTTCATTAGACTACAGTTATGCAATACTTTGCAATGCATTGCACACCATTCTGGTCCTTAAAGGGTTAAGCGGTGCAGATCTTAATTGTATGTTCTGCTATTATCACGGTCCCCATGATTCCCTGTCAATCTTAGCTGTGTTACCTGTGCATTGGAGGAGGCTGATTGGCCCGCCCAGGATGTTCCTTTTTATACTGGCTCTTGGGCACTTGTCAGTTGCCCTTTCGTGGTGTTCCTGATCCTGCGCCTCGTTGCTGAGTTCCTGAGTATCCTGTGTACCGATCTGGCTTGTCTGACTACTCTACTGATCCTGCTTCGTGATTGACCCGGTTCTGGCTGACGACCTTGCTCCGTGATTGACCCGGTTCTGGCTAACGACCTTGCTCCATGATTGACCCAGTTCTGGCTGACGACCTTACTCCGTGATTGACCCGATTCTGGCTGATGACCCTGCTCCGTGTTTGACCCGATTCTGGCTGACGACCCTGCTCCGTGTTTGATCCGGTTCTGGCTGACGACCCTGCTCCGTGATTGACCCATTTTCCGTCTGATGTTCCTGTTACCGTATCGATCCGGTTCCGGTTGACGTTCCATTCCTGTGTGCTGTTCCAGTGTTCCTGAGTGCTCCGGTCGCTCCGGCGACATTCTGAACTGTCTGGTATTTCGCTGATCCTCTCTCTCTATTGAGCTGTTGTCTGAGGTTGCCAAATCATTCCGCTGTCTGCCGAGCTGTTCTCTCCTATACCGAACCATATTAACCCGTGCAGTGCCTGTAGTCTCCGGTTATGTGCCTCATATACACTTGCCAAGCCGCTGGTTACCCCTAGAGCCTGTTACAATTTGAGCCTGTAGACCAAGCCTAACCATCACTCGCAGAGCACTGTCCGTTCCGGTGTTCGGTGTGCACCGTGACCGCGCCGGTTGGCGCTGGTAGCCTGTCAGCTCTTGCAGTGTGGATTCTGCGCGACACCGGAAGGGTGTCCTGGCTCTGGTTCACTAACGCTCAGGGTGTACGTTATCCTCTGCACTTCCCAGTGCTCCGGCTCGCTATAGCTTGTGCAGTATCCGTCTATCTTGGCACCCTAAGGGTGTTTGGGCGCAATCTCGTTGGCACACGCAGGGTTACTACCGAGTGTATGTTAAGGGCGATTCAGGTTCTGGTCTCTTCAGCTCTAGCAGTAGCGTTCCTCTGAATCCCACGGTGGTGGTATTGGCTCACCTCTGGGCTATAGGTGCGCTCCATTTTACTACCTTGAGAGTGATTCAGTGCAGACACTATATTTCTTTCTCACCATCAAGAGACTGTTATCATATCCTGGGCGTTGGCTAATCAAGGACTGAGTTGCTTCAGTTTCTCATCTTTAACCCTGTATGGTATTTCCCCAGTCTATATATATCCATATATGTATTGCATACCTTTACTTGGTCTGTACTTTGCCAATACTGATTATACCTGTATTGGCCCCTAGGGGCACTGTTCTATTATCATTTTCTCAATAAAACTGTGTTTTTACTTTCTACTGTGGTCTGAGTGTCAGAAAACCGTAACAGCTATGAATAATGGAAGTTGTGTTAGTGTCCTAGTGAGTGGGAATGGGCAAAATTAAAATTTTGTAACCGTTGGAAATGTTGCGAAAAAAAGTTTTTGCTTTTTCCTCAGAAAATTTCCTCTTTTCTGCTCCCCACCATGTCCCACCCCCAATCTGACTCCACCACTCTGCCCCGCTCTCAGTCTTAGCCCCCAACCATATCCCACTCTGATCCCACCTAGCAGTACCAGTATAAGCATAGTGCAATTGCCTCAGGCGGATATAGCTGCACTGTGTGAGGAAGGGCCTCAATCAGTGACAGATGGTGTGTGATTTCTTGGGAGGTGGTCTAACAAAACCAGCAGCATACTGAAGTTGATGTTGATAATTTGGACATCCTTTATGGGTGCTGCTGAAGGGCCAGCTGTGTGATCCCAGTCCTTGCCCCACTTCACAATGTTTGTTTTCACACACTTTGCACATTGCTGTTGTTGAGAATTGCACAGTCCCTCCCTGCCCCCATTGAAAATTATTCTATCACTGTAGCCGATTACGCCATTGAGTTTCGCACCTTGGCTGCAGAGGTGGGCTGGAACAATCAGACACTCGTAGCAGCATTCTCAGAAGGGCTGTGTGACTCCATTAAGGATGAGATGGCAGCCTGTGAGCTGCCGAAAGAGCTGAACAAATTAATTTCCTTTATGATATTGATCGATACCAGATTGAGAGAGACCTTCATTCAAGAATCTGGGGCATAAGGTCACAACAAGATTGGCGTCTAGTTTTTCTCTCCCACCTTCTCCTCCCTTACCTCCCATTCCTCCTGGTTCTGAATCTGCCAAAGGTGAACCTATGCAATTAGGCTTCACAAGCCTGTCCAGGGAGGAGAGGGAGTTCCGAAGGAGAGAAGGCCTCTGTTTATATTGTGGCTGGCCACTTGCTGCGTTCCTGTCCTACCCAGGACCTGGGGCAGACCCTAGGTGGTGTTTCACAGTCTCCTAATTCCCGTCAAGAGAAACCCATCCTTGAGATAGTAGTGTCCTGGTCCACATCCTTGGTTACGGCTCCAGCCTTTGGTGGATTCTGGAGCTGCTGGATATCTCATGGATGCTGACTTTGCAGCCATGCATGATATTCCACTGTTGCCTCGCTCCTCTCCTCTGGCTATTGAAGCTATTGATGGTAGACCTCTGCAGCCATCACATGTGACTCATGAGACATGTCCATTATCCCTAAGGGTAGGGGCGCTCCATGTGGAGACCCTACAGTTTCAGATTATAAAGTCTCCTTACTTTGCAGTCATCCTCGGGTTTCCTTGGCTTCAGACTCACAATCCCAGGATAGACTGGCAGACTTGCGATATTGTGTCCTGGCCACCCTTTTGTACTGAGACTTGCCTACAGCAGCCTACTAGAATTTTATGTACCTCTCCCTCGCTACCTGCGATGTACCAATCTTTCAAAGAGGTATTCAACAAGGTAGAGGCTAGAACATAGGGCCTACTACTGTACTATTGATTTAATTCCAGGAGCCATACCTCCTAGGGGTCGAGTATACCCTCTGTCTGTGGAGGAGAATCGTGCCATGGAAGAGTACGTGTCTGATGCCCTGGCCAGAGGGATCATTTGCAAGTCCTCCTCTCCGGCCGGTGCTGGTTTCTTTTTCGTGAAAAAGAAGGAAGGGGAGTTGAGACCATGCATCGACTACAGAAGGCTAAACAAACTGATGGTTAAGAACGCTTATCCCATGCCGTTAATCACGGAACTGTTTGACCGAATTAAGGGTTCAACAATATTTACTAAGCTTGATTTAAGGGCTGCGTATAATCTGGTCAGAATTAAAGAGGGGCACAAGTGGAAATCGGCATTTAACACTCGTAGCGGTCATTATGAATATTTGGTGATACCATTCGGCTTATGCAATGCTCCGGTAGTATTCCAAGAATTTATCAATGATGTTTTAAGAGATCTATTACAGAAGTGTGTAGTAGTATATTTGGACGACATCCTTATTCACTCTCTGACCTTGGAAGCACATCAGGCGGATGTGACACAGGTCTTAAAATTTCTGAGAGAAAACAAATTATGCTGTAAGGTTGGAGAAGTGCGAGTTCCACAAGTCCCAGGTGACATTTCTGGGGTACGTGATCTCCTTTGTCGGACTGGCCATGGATCCACTCAAGTTATCGGCAGTTCTGCAGTGGCCCTGCCAGTGGGTTTGAAGGTCATCCAGAGGATTTTGGGGTTTGGGGTTTTTGGTTAAACCACTAACCGATATGACACACAAGGGGGCAGATCCGTCCAACTGGTCCCCCAGCGCTATTATCACGGTGCCCGTGATTTGCTGCAGTTACTTGTCTGTCACCAGTAGGGGGCTTCTATTGGCTGTCTGCAGATAGCCCGCCTCTTATTGACTATTTAAACCTGGATTGGGCACCCTTTGAGTGCCCTTTCGTGTTGTTTCTGACCTTCTTGCTATCACTATGCTAGTGATAGCTGGGCCTCTGTTCCAGTGTTCCTGAGTTCCTGATCTCATGTGTTCCTGAGTTCCTGATCTCTACTGTTCCAGTGTTTCCTGCATGCTGAAGTACTTCCAGTCCTGGTTCCGGCCTAGTCTCTGGTGTTGCAGTTCCTGCTGAACTTCTCTGCTGTTTTCTGACCTGACTGATCGTTGCTGGTTCCTGTCATCTCATCACCTGTCTTCAGTATCCTGGCGACCTTCTGCCTGGTCGCGTTGGTGACATTGCTACTATTCCGTGTTGGTCCCAGCGTGCGGACGCTGGTTTGCTCCCAAGCCTTGCGGCTATACTAACTCGCTTGTTACACCAGTGTGCGGTCACTGGTTGGCTCCAAAGCCTATCAGCTATACAATTCTGTGTTGGTCCCAGCGTGCGGACGCTGGTTTGCTCCTAAGCCTTGCGGCTATACAAACTCACTTGTTACACCAGTGTGCGGTCACTGGTTTGCTCCAAAGCCTTTCAGCTATACAAATCTGTGTTGGTCCCAGCGTGCGGACGCTGGTTTGCTCCTAAGCCTTGCGGCTATACAAACTCGCTTGTTACACCAGTGTGCGGTCACTGGTTTGCTCCAAAGCCTATCAGCTATACAAATCTGTGTTGGTCCCAGCGTGCGGACGCTGGTTTGCTCCTAGCCTTGCGCTATACAAACTCACTTGTTACACCAGTGTGCGGTCACTGGTTTGCTCCAAAGCCTTTCAGCTATACAAATCTGTGTTGGTCCCAGCGTGCGGACGCTGGTTTGCTCCTAAGCCTTGCGGCTATACAAACTCGCTTGTTACACCAGTGTGCGGTCACTGGTTTGCTCCAAAGCCTATCAGCTATACAAATCTGTGTTGGTCCCAGCGTGCGGACGCTGGTTTGCTCCTAAGCCTTGCGGCTATACTACTCGCTAGTTACTCCAGTGTGCGGTCACTGGTTTGCTCGCTAAGCCTAACGGCTATACTATTCAGTGTTGTTTCCAGCGTGCGGACGCTGGTTTGCTCCAAAGCCTTGCTGCTTAACGATTCTGCTAATTTGCCAGTTCCATCTGACTGCTGCTATTATCTCTGGGCTGCCCTGCCCGGTATTGGTAAGGCCGGTAGAACCTTTTGCCACATTCCATCTGAGGTTGCCTTACCCGGTATTGGCAGGGCCGGTAGAGCCTACATTGTGTATCTATTGAGGCTGCCTTGCCCGGTAATTTGGTAAGGCCGGTAAAACCGTTATGCTATTCCATCTGCAGGTTGCCTTACCCGGTATTGGCAAGGCCGGTAGAGCCTAAAGACTGTCCTGTCCGGTATATTGACAGGACCGGTAGAGTCTGCCTTCTGTCTGTGCTATATTCTGTATATATATATATATGTATGTTATTGCCATCCTAAGTTATCATTTATTATTTCAATAAAATTGATTTTTTTTACCTAAAACTTGTGTCTGAGAGTCATAATAAACCGTGACAGTACGAAAGGGCCATGACCTCAGACAGCAAGGGTGAAGGTAACGCACAGAATATCCATTGGAGGATGGATGTGCTCGAGCAACGTTTGGATCAGTTGGCAGTTGCAATTCAAACGATCCTTGAACGCACGGTACCTGCTGCCCAATCTAGCTCTAGCCCGGTGGTCTCGCCAAGTCAGACACCGGAAAGTGATACCAGACCCCTAGGGGGTACTGTTAAAGGGTTAACGGCTTCTGCACCCTTGCCGCTAAGATATGATGGTGACCCTAGTCTCTGCAGAGGGTTCATCAATCAACTCGAAATCTTTATGGAATTGACGGCACACGCATTTCCCAATGATCGTAGTAAAGTGGGGTTCACGATATCACTGCTCACTGGCAGAGCATTGGCTTGGGCTAACCCCTTGTGGGAGAATGCTAAACCTTGTACTAAGAACTTTAGTGAATTTGTGCGTTCCTTTCGAAGAGTGTTTGAGCCTCCTGGTAGAACCACCTCTGCTGCCAAACGCCTTATGGAGATACAACAGGGCAGGCGTACAGTGGGCGACTATGCCATCGAATTCCGCACATTGGCAGCAGAGGTAGGTTGGAATAACGAGGCATTATTGGCAGCCTTCTCTCAAGGCCTGAATGACCACATTAAAGACGAAATCGCTGCTAAAGATCTACCTATTGATCTAGATGATTACATTGAGTACGTTATGATAATTGACTCCAGAATACGTGAGAGATCAATTGCCAGAGATCGTAAGTTACGGTCAAAAAATAATGAGCCTAGTAGCATGTTTTGCCCACCCATCCCTCCCTTGGCATTGAAGTCTAGTGAACCAGTACGGGAAACAAGTGAACCTATGGAAATAGGCTTCACTAGACTATCCAAGGCAGAGAGACTATATCGCAAAAAACAAGGGTTATGTTTATACTGCGGTAAAAAAGGGCACTTGCTAAATTCCTGTCCGGTACGTCCGGGAAACGCACACACCTAGGGTATCTTGGGGGACAGGCCCTAGGTGGTGTACAATCGTCCCCAGTGTCGGGCATAATGAAACCCACCATACAGGTGGTATTGTCTTGGGCACAACGCTCTGTGGAGGTTTTGGCCTTGGTTGACTCCGGTGCAGCAGGGTATTTTATGGATAATACCTTTGCTGAATTGCACGGAGTTCCACGCATTGAAAGAGAAAACCCCTTGACTATTGAAGCGATTGATGGTAGACCCTTAGAACCGCCTCAGGTTATATTTGAAACTATGCCATTGTCTATGACTATTGGGGCACTTCACAGAGAAGAGCAGCAGTTTCAACTGATTAATTCCCCGCACCATGCGGTGATATTGGGATTTCCGTGGTTACAGTTACATAACCCACAATTCGATTGGAAAAAGTGTGAAATTGCTGCTTGGTCCCAGTTTTGTATGGACAAGTGCATCATCCAGCCTATTAAGGTCATGTGCACCTCCTCTGCTATGCCGGATGTGTACCAACAGTTTGGCGATGTTTTTAGCAAAGGAGAGGCTAGTATGCTACCCCAGCATAGACCTTATGATTGTTGCATTGAATTGCAGCCTGGTGCAGTACCTCCGAAAGGACGCACTTATCCATTATCTTGTGATGAAAATAAGGCTATGGAGGATTACATTTCTGATGCCCTTGCTAGAGGGATCATACGTAAATCTACCTCTCCAGCTGGGGCTGGGTTCTTTTTTGTAAAAAAGAAAAATGGCGAATTAAGACCATGCATTGACTACCGGGGCTTGAATAAACTAATGGCAAAAAACGCATACCCAATACCACTCATCACCGAGCTTTTTGACAGGCTTAAGGGTGCTTCGATATTTACCAAGTTGGACCTACGGGCCGCTTACAATCTGGTTCGCATTCGAGCAGGTGATGAGTGGAAAACTGCCTTTAATACTCGAGCTGGGCACTACGAGTATCTAGTAATGCCTTTTGGGCTGTGTAATGCACCCGCAGTTTTCCAGGAACTGATAAATGATGTTCTGAGAGATATGTTACAGACATGTGTTGTGGTGTACCTCGACGATATACTGATTTACTCCCAAAACATGGCACAGCACATCAAAGATGTATCCGCAGTATTGCTACGACTCCGTGAGAACAAATTATTTTGTAAAATGGAAAAATGTGAGTTTCATAGAACCAGTGTGCCATTCTTGGGGTTCATAATTGGCAATGATGGCATTGCCATGGACAAAGAAAAGTTGTCAGCTGTCCTACAATGGCCAAAACCCAAGGGTCTTAAAGCCATACAGCGTTTCCTGGGTTTCGCTAATTATTATAGGAGGTTTATTAAGAACTTTTCTTCCATTGTCAAACCTCTGTCCGATCTTACGCACAAGGGTGCTAATCCTTCTTGTTGGCCGGTATCTGCTGAGAAAGCCTTTGAGAATTTGAAGCTGGCATTTGCTGCGGCTCCTGTGTTATCCCACCCCAATCCTTTACTTCCATTTACGTTAGAGGTTGATGCCTCAGATATTGGGGTCGGGGCAGTACTTTCGCAGCGACACGAGAAAGGTGGAACTCTCAGACCTTGTGGGTTTTTCTCTAAAAAGTTGACTGTCACTCAAAGCCACTATGAGATAGGTGACAGAGAATTATTGGCCATTATCCTTGCTCTTAAGGAATGGCGTCATTTGCTTGAAGGTACTAAGAATCCTGTCTTAATCCTAACAGATCATAAGAATCTGACCTATCTCTCGGAGGCCAAGAGATTGTCCTCTCGTCAGGCCAGGTGGACACTGTTCCTGTCTCGATTTAATTTCATTGTATCATATTTACCAGGGTCAAAAATATCAGGGCTGATGCACTGTCAAGACAATTTGAGGCCGACAGTGACAGAGTGGAAGCACCAGCTCCTATCATCCAACCTGATAGAATACTGGCTACTATACGCACGAGTATCACTTCTCCTCTAGGGGAGGAGATCCTGGCCTCTCAGGGGTCCGCTCCCCATGAAACCCCAGTGGGCAAATGTTTTGTCGCTGAATCATTTCGTACTAGGCTGCTCGAAACCTACCATTCCTCTAAGGCTGCGGGACATATTGGTAGAGACCAATTGTTATGGTCCCTTTCTCAGTTATTTTGGTGGCCTTCCATGAGAAACGATTGTGCCGAATTTACGAATGCCTGTGCCACCTGCGCCCGCGCTAAGACCCCGAGACATCTCCCTGTGGGCTTGCTTCAACCGGTGCCTAATGGCGAACGCCCCTGGTCTCATGTTTCCATTGATTTTATGGGAGAGTTGCCTATGTCGAAGGGGTACTCCTTTATATTCATGGTGGTGGACAGGTTTTCTAAAATGGCTCATTTCGTGCCCCTCCGTGGTCTTCCTTCAGCGAAGGAATTGGCAATGGTGTTCGCCAGAGAAGTATTCCGGTTGCATGGAGTGCCTAGGGTACTGGTGTCTGACAGGGGGAGCCAGTTTGTGTCTAGATTTTGGAGGGCATTTTGCCAACAGATGGGCATACAGCTGTCCTTCTCCTCTGCCTACCATCCCCAGACCAATGGAGCCGCTGAACGAGCTAATCAGGGCTTGGAACAATTTCTCCGTTGTTTCGTTACTGACCATCATGATAATTGGTCCGACTTGTTGCCTTGGGCAGAGTTCGCCAGGAACTGTGCGGTCAATTCTTCATCTGGGAGCTCTCCGTTTCTGATTAATTATGGGTTCCAGCCCTGTTTGCTTCCAGACTCATTTCAGACGCAACAGATTCCAGCTCTGGATGAGCATATCGAGCAACTCCGTTCCACATGGGCACAAGTTCAGAGGGCACTTGGTCAGTCATTTCAGCGTCATCAGCGCCATGCTAATCGCAGAAGGCTTCCAGCGGTTTCCTTTCAGGTTGGGGATAGAGTATGGCTTTCCTCCAGAAATCTCAAGCTGCAGGTTCCGTCTAATAAGTTGGCTCCTCGGTTTATTGGTCCATACAGAGTTATTCGCAAAATTAACCCTGTCTCCTATGCACTAGACCTACCTGCATCCATGCGTATCCATAATGTGTTCCATGTGTCCCTTCTTAAGCCTCTGGTTTGCAATCGCTATACTACCACACCTGTGGTGCCAGGACCTGTTGAGGTCGAGGGCCAGGAGGAGTACGAGGTTCAGAGCATTATTGATTCCCGTAGGCTTAGAGGAAGGGTACAGTACCTGGTACATTGGAAAGGGTATGGTCCTGAGGATCGATCATGGGTGGATAGTACGGACCTTCATGCACCTAGGTTAACTAGGGCCTTTCATGCCAATTACCCGCAGAAACCTAAACCCTATTCTAGGAGAGGGGGTCTTTGAAAGGGGGGTACTATCACGGTGCCCGTGATTTGCTGCAGTTACTTGTCTGTCACCAGTAGGGGGCTTCTATTGGCTGTCTGCAGATAGCCCGCCTCTTATTGACTATTTAAACCTGGATTGGGCACCCTTTGAGTGCCCTTTCGTGTTGTTTCTGACCTTCTTGCTATCACTATGCTAGTGATAGCTGGGCCTCTGTTCCAGTGTTCCTGAGTTCCTGATCTCATGTGTTCCTGAGTTCCTGATCTCTACTGTTCCAGTGTTTCCTGCATGCTGAAGTACTTCCAGTCCTGGTTCCGGCCTAGTCTCTGGTGTTGCAGTTCCTGCTGAACTTCTCTGCTGTTTTCTGACCTGACTGATCGTTGCTGGTTCCTGTCATCTCATCACCTGTCTTCAGTATCCTGGCGACCTTCTGCCTGGTCGCGTTGGTGACATTGCTACTATTCCGTGTTGGTCCCAGCGTGCGGACGCTGGTTTGCTCCCAAGCCTTGCGGCTATACTAACTCGCTTGTTACACCAGTGTGCGGTCACTGGTTGGCTCCAAAGCATATCAGCTATACAATTCTGTGTTGGTCCCAGCGTGCGGACGCTGGTTTGCTCCTAAGCCTTGCGGCTATACAAACTCACTTGTTACACCAGTGTGCGGTCACTGGTTTGCTCCAAAGCCTTTCAGCTATACAAATCTGTGTTGGTCCCAGCGTGCGGACGCTGGTTTGCTCCTAAGCCTTGCGGCTATACAAACTCGCTTGTTACACCAGTGTGCGGTCACTGGTTTGCTCCAAAGCCTATCAGCTATACAAATCTGTGTTGGTCCCAGCGTGCGGACGCTGGTTTGCTCCTAGCCTTGCGCTATACAAACTCACTTGTTACACCAGTGTGCGGTCACTGGTTTGCTCCAAAGCCTTTCAGCTATACAAATCTGTGTTGGTCCCAGCGTGCGGACGCTGGTTTGCTCCTAAGCCTTGCGGCTATACAAACTCGCTTGTTACACCAGTGTGCGGTCACTGGTTTGCTCCAAAGCCTATCAGCTATACAAATCTGTGTTGGTCCCAGCGTGCGGACGCTGGTTTGCTCCTAAGCCTTGCGGCTATACTACTCGCTAGTTACTCCAGTGTGCGGTCACTGGTTTGCTCGCTAAGCCTAACGGCTATACTATTCAGTGTTGTTTCCAGCGTGCGGACGCTGGTTTGCTCCAAAGCCTTGCTGCTTAACGATTCTGCTAATTTGCCAGTTCCATCTGACTGCTGCTATTATCTCTGGGCTGCCCTGCCCGGTATTGGTAAGGCCGGTAGAACCTTTTGCCACATTCCATCTGAGGTTGCCTTACCCGGTATTGGCAGGGCCGGTAGAGCCTACATTGTGTATCTATTGAGGCTGCCTTGCCCGGTAATTTGGTAAGGCCGGTAAAACCGTTATGCTATTCCATCTGCAGGTTGCCTTACCCGGTATTGGCAAGGCCGGTAGAGCCTAAAGACTGTCCTGTCCGGTATATTGACAGGACCGGTAGAGTCTGCCTTCTGTCTGTGCTATATTCTGTATATATATATATATGTATGTTATTGCCATCCTAAGTTATCATTTATTATTTCAATAAAATTGATTTTTTTTACCTAAAACTTGTGTCTGAGAGTCATAATAAACCGTGACAGCTATACGGGCATTTGAGGAATTGAAGAACGCGTTTGCCAGGGCTCCTATTTTGTCTCATCCCAACCCCCTGCCCTTTACTTTGGAGGTTGATGTGTCTGAGTCAGGAGTAGGCACCCTCCTATCTCAGCGCTCGGCTCCTGGTAAACCCCTACTTCCGTGTGGGTATTTTTCAAAAAAGTTGTCTAGGGCACAGAGTCTGTACAATATTGGGGATCGAGAACTTCTGGCTATTATCCTCGCACTTAAGGAATGGCGCTACCTGTTGGAGTAGACAAGCTCCCCGATACTAATCCTCACTGACGACAAAAACCTGATGTATCTGTCTGAGGCCAAGAGGTTGTCTCCCAGACAGGCCAGATGGGCATTATTCCTTTCCAGGTTCAACTATGTAGTCTCATATTTGCCTGGTACCAAGAATATCAGAGCCGACGGTCTATCTAGGCAATTTGGATCGGATCCCAAGGTGGATAGCCCACCGGTTCCCGTTATTCCGTCCGATCATATTCTGGAGACTATTCGCACAAGCATCACCTCCCCTTTGGGTGAGGAGGTTCTGTCCTCCCAAGCTACCGCTCCAGCGGACAAACCCAATGGCAGATGTTTTGTTCCCGAACCACTCCGTCCCAGATTGCTGGAGACCTATCACTCCTCGAAGGCAGCAGGGCATATCGGTCGTGACCAACTGATTTGGTCCATTTCTCGCTTGTTCTGGTGGCCCAGCGCTGACTGCTTTGCCTTCATAGCAGCATGTGCTCATAGCAAAACTCCCAGGCACCTTCCTGTGGGACTACTCCAGCCAGTCCCTAATGGCGAGCATCCACCTATTCATAGACTTCATGGTCGAATTACCTGCATCTAAGGGCCACACGGTCATAATTTGATTGTCGACAGATTCTCTAAGATGGCTCACTCTGTGACACTTAAAGGGCTTCCCTCCTCCAAAGAGTTGGCCGTGATATTCAACAGAGAGGTATTTAGGCTCCATGGAGTACCCAACGTACTGCTTCAAAATAAACATTGGCACTACATGAAGCAAGATTCAAACGTAGAAATAAAGTATCAAGGCAATTCACTCACCGCCAGCAGGTTTCTTTGTTGATCGCGGTGCTGGTTTTTGGGGATTCCAAGCCCCGCAAGCTCACCAACCAATAACATTAAAACCACACTCCAGCAATATAAATCAAACCAAAATCAGCTTTATTAGAAAATATCCAAATTAGACGCTGTACTTGTTGTAAAGTCTCACGTGTTTCTCGCAAGGTGCTTAATCATAGACTAAGGTATAACTCTCTTTCCCGTCCTTAAGAATCCCAGCCAGCACCTCCCAGAAATGATGTCCTGCCTCCAGAGAGGCAGTTCATCACCTTAATCCACATGGATCGCTGCGAATACACCAATCCATCGTGGATACAACAACCAACTGTAATGGTCCTAATTGGAATCGAATGGAATAAGAGAAACAGCAACCCCACTCATGATACATATCATAAAAAATGTTTAAAAAAACATACAAATAAAACCATATTTATGACAAAGAGATACAGAGAGATGTCAGTTGAATCAAACTAGCAAAGCGATATAAAATGCTCAATGTTGCAATATAAATGTTTGTAACAAAAGTGTAAGTGTCGGTGGCAACATAATGGTTCCAACAACATACAAGACTGTAACATCAGAAGGAGTAGAAAAATTACCTTTAAAGTGAAACACATCTTATTATACAAACAGTGTCACATCAAACACTTTATTCATACCAAGTGGCATCCTTGTAGACAAAGTAAAAATCCAAAATATATCTCTCTGAGATAACAGTCTCTCTAAATTTCCTCCTCTTGCTGGCAACTTGATCCTTTCTATAGCTACCACAGAGCAATGTTCTAACTGCGAATCATGTCTGGAGAAAAAATGTTGGGCTACACCTGTTCTATAGTCCCTACAGTTGACATTACTAATGTGTTCCCTAATGTGCTCCCTTAAAGTTCTGCATGTCTTATTATAATAATACTAATAATTTGTAATTTTTATAGTGCTTTTCTCCCTGTGAGACTCAAAGCGCTTTACAAATCTATAAACAGACATAAAATTTAAGGGTTCCTTATGGTCACATGAGTTGACTGAATGCCTGATAAAAGAGATGGGTCTTTAGATTTTTTTTAAAAGTCTGTAATGATGGTGCCTCTCTGACTGAGGACGTAATGAGTTCCAGAATGTGGGGGCAGCGTGGCTGAATGCCCGGGAACCTGAGGTTGTCTTTATTCTGGGCACTGACAGGAGGGATCTGTTGGCTGACCGCAGTGAGCGAGATTGAATATAGGGTGTCAGGAGCTCTTTCAGGTACTGTGGGCCTTGATTATTTAAGGCTTTGAAGGTCAGCAGGCCAATTTTAAAATATGTTTGCCATTTTATTGGAAGCCAATGCAGGGAGTGGAGAATGGGTGTTATGTGACATGAGCGAGTTTTATTGGTCAGTAGTCTGGCTGCTGCATTTTGTACTTTCTATAGGCGATGGAGTGCTTTTTCTGGGAGGCCCAAGTAAAGTGCATTACAGTGATCTAGAAGAGAAGACACAAATGCATGGACTAATGTTGGCATATCATCTGGTGTAATTAAATGTTGTATCCTGGATATGTTTCTCAGATGAAAGAAGGCAGATTTTATTACAGAAGAGATTTGCTGTTTAAATGACAGAGACTTCGTACCTCTGTTGAATTAATGAGTTCAGAGCCTCCAAGTTCCAGGCCAGTTGGGTGATCCTGAGATATTCTTATTGCCCGGGGTCCCCTCACCAAGAGTAACTATGTTTTGTCAGGGTTCACTTTAAGCCAGCTAGCATTCATACACTCTATGAGGTCTGCTAAGCAACTGTTGATGAGGCATGTTGGGTCTTTAGTATCTGGAGCAAAGAAGATGTAGAGTTATGTGTCATCTACGTAACAACGATATCTTAGGCCGTGTCTTCTGATGATGTCTCCCAGTGGCAGTAAGTAAATTGCGAATAGCATGGGAGACAAGATGGAACCTTGTGGAACTCCGCAGGCTAATTCTCTTGGTGCCGATGAGCAAGATCCTGATGCTACTCTCTGTGATCTACCAGTGAGGAAAGATTTAAACCAGTTAAGAACTGTGTCTCCTAGACCACAGAAGTGCTGCAAAGCACGCTATTAAAATCCCATGGTCAATGGTGTCAAATGTAGCTGAGAGATCCAGGAGGATTAGTATGGACCTTTGTCTCTTGCCAAAAGGAGATCATTTAGCACTCGGACTAGCGCTGTTTCCGTGCTGTGGCGGCATCTGAAACCTGACTGGAAAGGATCAAAGATGTTATAGCTTGATAGATGGGCCTCCAGTTGGGTTGCCACTACTTTTTCAATGATTTTCCCCAGAAATGAAAGGTTGGATACTGGTCTGTAATTTGCTATGCAGTCTGGGTCTAGTGAGGGTTTATTTAGGAGGGATTTTACCACTGCTTCTTTTAGAGGATCCGGGAAGATTCCAGTTTTTAGTGAACACTCCACTATGTTTGTGAGGGCTGGGGCAAGTGTTTCAGTACATGCAGATATAAGACGAGTTGGGGCAGGGTCTAAGTCACACGTAGTGGGGCGCAACTTTTGCATGGTTCTTTTAACTTCCTCTGTATCCACATTTGTACAAGTAGACCATAAACTAGGGGAATCTGGTCTTCCACTGTAGTGGTTCTGGTGGGTAACTGGTTGGCCTGCTGTGATGGAGGCTCGGATGGAGGAAATCTTGTCTGTGAAGAAGACAGCAAATTCTTCACACTTATCTTGAGAAAAGTTGGTGGGTACATCCCGACATACTGTATATTACAAGCTTTGCACGTTATTAAATAGATGACAAACTTAGTTGCACAATTAATGTATTGTTTGATCTTGTAGGAGGACCCATTAACTGAAGACTTAAATTCCTTAGCAGGGGTAGTCCATTGAAAACAACTGCATCTGCAGTTGCCGCAGGGAAAATTGCCCACTGTCGTCAACCAAGTATACTTAGGTTGCTGTTTATCACCCATATACATACTGGCTAGAATCGATGCTTTCTTTGATACAAATTTGCAAAAAGCTCCATCAGCCTGTAGAATGGGAAGATGTTGTTTAATAATTTTCACAATACATGTGAATTCTTCACTGTAAGCTGTACTAAAAATGACCTGATCCTTCGATTCTACTCGCTGTACATGGGATCTGTCCAACAACTCATCACAAAATCTAGTCCTAGCCTTTAGCTCCGCCCTGTCAAGTATCCAACTGGGGTATCCTCTTTCCAAGAATTTACCTCTCAATTCTGCACAGGCCTTATCAAAGAGGCTCTCAGTGGAGCCGTTACGGCACAGCCTCATAAACTACCCCACTGGAATACCTCTGATAGTATGGTGTGGGTGGCAACTCTCAGCTCACAATAGAGAGTTGGCAGCCACAGGCTTTTTATGTATATTGGTAATCAATATTTCTGATCCACTTATTGAGTGAATCTCAAGATCTAAAAATACAATTTTATTAGGATGACTCGTATAAGTGAAGACCAAATTGTTCTCATTACAATTTAAATATCCGATAAACTCAGGATTGTTATCTGGGTTTCCACCCCATATGACAAGCAAGTTGTCAATATATCTCTTAAAATAAACAAAGTCAGAATGGAAAGTACCCAATGTACTGGTCTCGGATCGAGGGAGCCAGTTTATTTCCCGGTTCTGGAAGGCCTTCTGTGGGCAAATTGGCATGCAATTGTCATTCTCTTCCACCTACCACTCCCAATCGAAAAGTGCTGCTGAGAGAGCCAACCAAACTTTAGAACAGTTTCTACTCTGTTTCATTTTGGACCATCAAGTCAACTGGCCAGATTTGTTACCGTGGGCGGAGTTTGCCAGGAATTGTGCCATAAGCTCTTCTTCTCAGAACTCACCGTTCCTGATAAATTACGGGTTCCAGTCTGCTCTTCTACCTGAGTCTTTCGAAGCACAAGATATTCCGGCTCTGGATGAGCATCTTAGGTAGCTCCACTCCACTTGGGTACAAGTTCAAAGATCCCTGCAGAGGTACGCTCAGCCCTACAAGAAGCATGCAGACCGTCGGCACGGGCCGACTCTGGTGTTTCAAGTGGGGGAGAGGGTGTGGCTGTTCTCCCGTAATCTCAATCTCCGGGTGCCTTGCAGGAAACTGGCTCCTCGTTTCGTAGGCCGCTACCGTGTTCTTCGTAGGATTAACCCTGTCTCATACGCTCTAGAACTCCCTGTGGGTATGCGCATTCATAATGTATTTCATGTCTCCCTGCTCAAACCCTTGACTTGTAATCAGTACACCCAGGGCTCAAAATTTCCACTTGCCACTAGCCAATGAAATTCAGCCCTGGTTGGTATGTAATGGCTTGCAGTGGCGAGTAACTTTTCAGGTCTGGCTAGTAGCAAAGGACTTCAACTCTTAAGCCCTGGCTACACCACTGTACTGGTCCAACCTGGTCCTGTCCAAGTCAAGGGTCATGAGGAGTACGAAGTTCAGTCCATTTTGGACTCCCGCAGAGTCAGAGGCCGTCTTCAGTATTTTGTCCATGGAAGGGGGTACTGTCCTGAAGAGTGCTCCTGGGTGCCGAGTGGTAATGTTCATGCTCCTGCGCAGGTTCCATGCTCGCTTTCCGCTTAAGCCTGGTCCTCTTCCATGGGGAGGAGGTCATTAAAGGGGTAGTACTATCACAGTCTCCCTTTGAGGCCTAAGCGATACAGTGCTCTTACCTCTGTATGGCCTCCGGCCACTTCCTCATTTCTAGAGTCATGTTACAGGCATTGGCATGGACACCTGTTTATGGGCCTATTCTGTTGGGCCTAATTAGGTTCCGCCTCCTTCTGCTGCTTTACAAACCTCATTGAGACTAGGACTTGTTGCCCTTTCGTGGTATACCTGTGTGTTGCTTCAGTGTTGCTCTCGTTTGACCCTTGCTTGGCTGCTGTGTTCTCTCCTGATCGATCCTTGGCTTTGTCTGACTTTCTGCTCTGGCTTGTGACCTAGTGGCTTTGTCTAACTACCTGATCTGTGTATGACCCTGGCTTGTCCGACTACCTGCTGTGCTTTGACCTTGGCTGTGGCTTACTACCCAATTTGGCTATTGACTGTGGCTTGTCTGACTTATGCTCCGTGCTGCCTTTCGCTCCAGTCTGACTACACCCTGTCCTGGCTAGTTGTGGGCACGCTCCATCGGTGTAGAAAAACTGCTACTTCTGTGGTAGAGTTGCTGCTTGCTTCTCGCTCCATTGCCTCCATTTTGTGCACTGTATTAGTTGCCTCCTGGTTCTGTTGCATACAGTCTGCTCTGTGGCCTATATACTGTGTGGCCTTCACATACTTACCGGTGTTGCGGCTGGCTACGCTCCACTCTCTTGCCTCAGCTCTGTGCCTACCTATCAGGTTATAGGTTACTCTCTGCCTCGCTCCTCCTAAAACTCCGTGGTAGAGTCACTGCTTACAAGACGCCTGTCTCCCTGTATTGTGTTTGGTAGTTTATCTGTCACTCCAGTAGTCCGGGTTCCTGGCATTCCAGGTTTCCATATACTCTGTGATAGAACTAAGCTTGGTTCTGCTCCCATATATTCTATAGGCTACAGACAACCAGCTACAGTTCAGTGTCAATCCTTGGGTATTGGACTAGACACTGTTTTCACGCCTGTTCCTACTAGGTTGGGGAAGTGCTTGCTCTTATTTATTTTAATAAACTGGTTAAATTCAACTGTACAGTTGTCGTGTCTTTCATTTACTCTGGTGTCATGTCACATTTGGCCTGGCTTTGGCACCCAGGATCTTCACAAAGCTCATGGAAGCCTTGGCTGCGTGCATCCATGACCAAGGCATTTCTCTGACTCTGTATTTGGACAATTTCCTGTCAAGGTTCCTTCAGAAGAACCCTTTATTATACCCAAGAGTGCACCCAAATTCTGGTGCATCATGGCTGGATTCATAATCTTAAGAAGTCTTCTCCAATCCCATCCCAAGTTTTGGTGTTCCTGGGCATGAAGTTCAACACCCTTCAGGGGTGAGTCTTTCTTTTAGAAGAGAAGATTCAGATTTTGTCCCAGGACATGTCTAAGGCACTGGATTGGCAGTTAGCCACAATCAAGGACTACATTAATGTCCTGGGTCCATTTGTGTCTGCTTTACTCACAGTTCCACATGAGAGAACTTCACAGAATCATCCTCTAAACATGGTTCAGGAATCCAGAACACATTTCCCATCCGATAAGCTTGTCTCTGGAGGCCAGGGAGGACCTTCAATGGTGGCTCAATCAACAACAGCTGGCGAGTGTGAGGCCCTTTGTCATTCCGGAGTGGACCTTGGTGATGGAAGCCAGGCTGTGGTGCAGATTGGGGCATTTGGGTGCCAAGAGCAAGTGGACAGGGGAGGAGAGCCATCAACATTTTGGAGCTCAAAGCAATTCTACTGACTGTCTTTCATTGGTCCCAGGTCCTCATGGGAATTCCAGTGATAGTGCAATCAGACAATGCCATGGTTGTGGTGTACAATTGCCAAGGGGGTACCACAGTGAAATAGCTGGAGGGAGGAGCAGGATCTCTTCAAATTGGGCAGAAGCTCGTGTTCTAGCCACCTCAGTCATCAAGATGTGTATCCAAGAAACTGAGAAATCCAGCTGGATACCTTCTACCTGATATTTCAACACTGGGGGGTCCCAATTATAGACCTCATGGAGAACAGGGAGGTTCCTACTTTCTGTGCTTACATGAGGGATCCTTTGCCTTCCTGATGGATGCAATGTCCATCTCATGGAGTTTTCACCTGTACTATGTGTTTCCCACAATTCCTCTCATCCCCAGTGTGATCCAGAAGATCAGAATGGACAAGTTGATGGTTATCCTAATCTCTCCATTCTGGCCCAGGTGAGCATGGTTTGTGTACCTGGTCAGTCTGTTCATTCAGGATTATTCTGGATCTATTGCTCCAGGGCCCCTTGTGGTATGTGGATATGGAGAGGCTGGCCTTGATGGCATGGATTTTGAGGCCACCATTCTGAAGATGAAAGGATTTTCATATGATATCATCTCCACCATGATCCAGTCTAGGAAACCAGTTTCTTCTAAGGCATACCATAGTGTCTTGTTATCACGGTCCCCGTCACTTTCTGTCAATCTGACCTGATTTGCCTGTGCATTGGTGGAGACTGATTGGCCCGCCCAGGATGTGCCGTTATATGCTGGAGCTTGGGCACTTGTCAGTTGCCCTTTCGTGGTGTTCCTGTTGCTGCGCCTTGTTGCCGTATTCCTGTGTCTCCTGTGTACCGACCCGGCTAGTCTGACACTTCTGCTTCTGCTCCGTGATTTGACCTGGTTCTGGCTGACGACCCTGCTCCGTGATTTGACCTGGCTCTGGCTGACGACCCTGCTCCGTGAATTGACCCGGCTCTGGATGACGACCGTGCTCCGTGACTTGACCCGGTTCTGGCTGACGACCCTGCTCTGTGATTCATTCCGGCCTGCCTGCTGTTCCAGTTACCGTTCCGGTTCTGCCTGCTGTTCCGGTTGCCATTCCGGCCTGCCTGCTGTTCCAGTTACCGTTCTGGTTCTGCCTGCTGTTCCGGTTGCCATTCCGGCCTGCCTGCTGTTCCAGTTACCGTTCCGGTTCTGCCTGCTGTTCCGGTTGCCGTTCCGGTCTGCCTGCTGTTCCAGTGTTCCTGCATCATTCCGGTCGCTCCAGCGACATTCTGAACTGTTTAAGCGACTCACTGTTCCTCTCACTAGTCAGTAGCTGTAGCCTGAGGTTGCTTTGCCTTCTGCTGGTTGCCAAGGTGCTCGCTCCTGTGCAGAACCACTTAACCCTTGCAGTGCCTGTAGTCTCCGGTCTAGTGCCTCCGCTATATCTTGCCAAGCATACATTTTCTGACTTGAGCCTTTACTCTGAGTGCTTCTGTGTGTCACTCATTCACCCTCAGAGCCTTGTCTGCTCCGTGCTCGTATTCTGGTAGCCTGTTCGCTCCCATTGTGAGCATTTGGTATGGCGCCATAGGGGTGTTTGGGCTCCGGCCCACAGACGCTGAAGTTACCGTTCCCATTACACTTCAGAGGGCGCCGGCTCTACTACAGCTTGTGCAGTCACCATCAGTATAGCACCCAAGGGGTGTCAGGGCACAATCCTAGTGGCACACGCAGGGTTACTACTTTTCCAGTTAAGGGCGATTTTGGTTCTGATCACTACAGCGTGGCAATAGTATCCCTCTGTAGCCCACGGTGGTGGTATCGGCTCAGCTCTGGACTTTGTTGCGCTACTATACCAACTTGAGAGTGTATTCAGTGCAGTTACTTATTTCTATCCAGCTATTGAGAGACTGTGTTCCAGAGACTGCTATTTATCCCGGGCATTGGCCAATCTTGTTTATATCTCACCTATTGCATTTGTTAACCCTTTGGGGGAATATTCCCTATCCACTCATAGCACCTATCACTATCATTGTGTGCATTCACTTTGTCAGTATTGCCATTACTGCTATTCCTGTACTGGCCTTTAGGGGCATTGTTTTATTTTCAATAAAACTGTGTTTTTACTTCATACCCTGGTCTGAGTGTCAGAAAACCGTAACAGTACGAAAGGGCCATGACCTCAGACGGGAAAAGTGACAGTAATACACAGAACCTCCATTGGAGGATGGATGTTCACGAGCAACGCCTAGACCAATTGGCGCTGGCCATGCAAACCTTGCTTGAACGTATGGTACACCTCGATAAACCGAATCAAAATCCGGTGGTCCCCCCAGTTATGACACCAGACAATAATACTGGGCAATCGTTGGCACCCTCTAGAAGTGTTACGGCGGCGGCGCCGTTACTGTTAAGATACGATGGTGAACCCACACTGTGCAGAGGTTTCCTGAATCAGCTAGAGATATTCCTAGAACTTACACCCCATGCTTTCCCAAATGACCGTAGCAAGGTGGGGTTCATGATATCTCTATTAACTGGCAAAGCCCTGGCATGGGCTAATCCTTTATGGGAGCAGGCTAAACCTTGTACTCTAAGCTATATTGAATTTGTCAAACAGTTTCGTAGAGTATTTGAGTTACCTGGGCGAGCTATCTCTGCGGCAAAAAAATTGATGGTAATACAGATGGGCGACCGCACTGTGGCGGAGTATGCTATAGAATTTTGGATTCTAGCAGCAGAAGTAGCCTGGACTAATGAGGCACTCCTGGGAGCCTTTGCACAGGGCCTATCCGACTCCATTAAGGATGAGATTGCTGCCAGGGAGGTACCTACTGATCTAGATGAGTATATAGACTATGTGATACTCATTGACACCCGCATGCATGAGAGGCGATTGACTAAAAGGGCTGTTCCCAAGACCTATGGGCACGAGAGGTCTTTTAACCCACCCTCTCCTCCCATTCCTCCTGACCGGGCACTTGAAACAGGGGAGCCTATGCAGATTGGCTTTACCAGGCTGTCTAAGGAGGAGAGGGCCCACCGCAAAAGACAAGGGTTATGCCCATATTGTGGTAAAAAGGGGCATTTATTAAATACTTGCCTGGTACGTCCGGGAAACGCACGCACCTAGGGTACCTTGGGGGACAGGCCCTAGGTGGTGTACAATTGTCCCCAGATCCTGATTACAAGAAACCCACCATTCCGGTGAGTTTTCTCCTAGGCGACCAAGCTGTGGAGGTACTAGCACTGGTAGATTCTGGCACAGCAGGCTATTTCATGGATTGGGCATTTGTGGAAAGACACAATATTCCTTTGTCTAAAAGAGATACTCCGCTAGCCATTGAGGCTATTGATGGCAGACCTCTCGAACCAGCTATTATCACCATGGAGACTACTCTACTCGTTATGTCTGTTGGGGCCCTCCATAAGGAGGAGGTTCGTTTTCAGATTATTCATTCACCCCATCATGCGGTCATTCTGGGGTTCCCTTGGTTAATGCTGCATAATCCCCAGTTTGACTGGCAAACATGTGAAATTAAGTCATGGTCCAACCATTGCTCTGGTAATTGTCTATCTCGTCCTGTCAAGATTATGTGTACCTCTCCTTCTGTGCCAGCAGAATACAGCGAGTTCTGCGACGTGTTCAGTAAGGGTGAGGCCAGCGCATTGCCACAGCATCGGGCATATGATTGCGCTATTGATCTGCCCCTGGGAGTGGTGCCACCGAGGGGTAGGACATACCCATTGTCCTGTGAGGAGACTAGGGCTATGGAGGAATACATTGAGGATGCCCTCAGACGAGGGATTATTCGTAAATCATCCTCGCCGGCAGGTGCAGGGTTCTTTTTCGTGAAAAAGAAGAGTGGTGAGTTACGACTGTGTATTGACTACTGTGGACTCAATAAGTTAATGTCCAAAAATGCTTATCCCATTCCGCTCATCACAGAGTTATTTGACAGGTTCAAAGGCTCCTCTATCTTTACGAAACTCGATCTGCGTGCCGCCTACAACCTAATAAGAATCAGGGCCGGTGATGAGTGGAAGACGGCATTCAATACTAGGTCAGGCCACTACGAATATCTTGTTATGCCATTTGGGTTATGTAATACACCTGCCGTATTCCAAGAGTTCATTAACGATATCCTCCGCGACTTGTTACAGTCTTGTGTGGTTGTGTACCTGGAAGATATATTGATCCATTCTGCTAGTTTAACTCAACACATCCAGGATGTTTCGGAAGTTTTACTCAGATTACACAAGAACAAATTGTTCTGCAAACTAGAGAAATGTGAATTTCACTGTTCCCAAGTACCCTTCTTGGGTTTTGTCATATCTAAGGATGGCATAGCCATGGACCAAGAGAAGTTGGCTGCAGTCCTACGTTGGCCACGACCCAAGGGGTTAAAAGCTATTCAAAGGTTTCTAGGCTTTGCCAACTATTACAGAAAATTTATTCAGAACTTTTCCACCATTACTAAACCTCTGTCTGACCTGACGCATAAGGGTGCGAATCCCTCTCAATGGTCTGAGGCAGCTGAGATGGCCTTTGAAACCCTCAAGAAGGTGTTTGCATCTGCCCCTATATTATCCCACCCTAACCCCGCCCTGCCGTTCACACTAGAGGTTGATGCCTCCGAGTTTGGGGTAGGGGCAGTTCTCTCCCAACGCCCTAAGGAAGGGGGTAACCTGAGGCCGTGTGGATTCTTTTCCAAGAAACTGTCTAGTGCCCAGAGCCATTACGAAATTGGTGATAGGGAGTTATTGGCTATCATCTTGGCATTAAAAGAATGGCGACATCTTCTGGAAGGCACAAGGACCCCAGTATTAATCCTCACGGACCATAAGAACTTGATTTACTTATCCGAGGCCAAAAGGCTGTCATCTTTCCAGGCTCGATGGGCTCTATTTCTGTCCAGATTTAATTTCATAGTGTCATACCTGCCTGGGTCCAAGAATATTAAGGCAGAGACCCTGTCGACAATTCTGCACAGACATTGAGAGGGATGAGGCCCCGGTCCCCATTATTTAGCCAGATAGGATCCTGGCTACAATTCGTACCAGCATCACTTCGCCACTGGAAGAGCAAATCTTGGCATCACAAGGGCATGCACCTCCGGAAACCCCAGCTGGCAAGTGTTTTGTGGACGAGCCTTTCCGTACCAGATTACTTGAGACCTATCACTCATCTAAGGCAGCTGGGCACATTGGCAGAGATCAGTTGGCATGGTCATTATCTCGAACATTCTGGTGGCCTTCACTGAAGGCCAACTGCTCTGCATTTACTGCTGCTTGTACCACCTGTTCCCGTGCCAAAACTCCTAGACATCTCCCAGTGGGTCTGCTCCAACCGGTGCCTAATGGTGACCATCCTTGGTCCCACATTTCTATAGATTTCTTGGGAGAGCTGCCTAGTTCTAAGGGCTATACATTTATCCTAATGGTGGTGGATAGGTTCTCTAAAATGGCTCACTTCGTGCCCCTCTCTGGTCTTCCCTCGGCCCAGGAGTTGGCATTAATTTTTGCCAGAGAAGTATTCCGCTTGCACGGGGTTCCTAGAGTGATAGTGTCCGACCGGGGGAGTCAATTCGTGTCGAGATTCTGGAGGGCATTCTGTGGCCAGATGGGCATTCAATTGTCCTTTTCCTCCGCCTACCATCCCCAGACCAACGGAGCCGTCAAGCGTGCCAATCAGGGACTGGAGCAGTTTTTATGCTGCTTTGTGACTGATCATCATGATAACTGGGCCGACCTGTTGCCGTGGGCAGAGTTCGACAGGAACTGTGCAGTTAATTCATCGTCTGGGAGCTCTCCATTCCTTTTAATTATGGGTTCCAACCCTGTCTACTACCAGACTCATTTCAGTCCCAACAGATTCCGGCTCTGGATGAGCACATGGAGCAGCTCCGCTCCACTTGGGCACAGGTACAAAGGTCCCTCAGTCAGTCCTTCCACAGACATCAGCGGCATGCCAATCGCAGACGGCTGCCAGCGGTTTCCTTCCAGGTTGGGGACAGGGTATGGCTTTCCTCCAGGAATCTCAACTTACAAGTGCCCTCGAACAAACTGGCCCTCCGGTTCATTGGGCCATTTAAGAATATTCGCAAAGTCAATCCTGTGGCATACGCATTGGAACTTCCTAACACTATGCGTATTCACAATGTGTTCCATGTGTCATTGTTAAAGCCCTTGGTTTGCAACCGCTATACTACCACTCCGGTGGTTCCTGGGCCGGTGGAGGTGCAGGGCCAAGAGGAATACAAAGTTCAGAGCATCATTGACTCCAGGAGATTTAGAAGCAAGTTGCAATATTTGGTCCACTGGAAAGGGTATGGGCCTGAGGAGCGCTGTTGGGTTGACCACAGGGACCTCCATGCTCCACGATTGTTGCGCAACTTTCACTCTAAATTTCCGCAGAAACCCAGACCCCCCAGCAGGGGAGGGAGTCTTTGAGAGGGGGTACTATCACGGTCCCCGTGACTTTCTGTCAATCTGACCTGATTTGCCTGTGCATTGGTGGAGACTGATTGGCCCACCCAGGATGTGCCATTATATGCTGGAGCTTGGGCACTTGTCAGCTGCCCTTTCGTGGTGTTCCTGTTGCTGCGCCTTGTTGCCGTATTCCTGTGTCTCCTGTGTACCTACCCGGCTAGTCTGACTCTTCTCCTGCTTCTGCTCCGTGATTTGACCTGGTTCTGGCTGACGACCCTGCTCCGTGATTTGACCTGGCTCTGGCTGACGACCCTGCTCCATGAATTGACCCGGCTCTGGATGACGACCGTGCTCCGTGACTTGACCCAGTTCTGGCTGACGACCCTGCTCTGTGATTCATTCTGGCCTGCCTGCTGTTCAGTTACCGTTCCGGTTCTGCCTGCTGTTCCGGTTGCCATTCCGGCCTGCCTGCTGTTCCAGTTACCGTTCCGATTCTGCCTGCTGTTCCGGTTGCCATTCCGGCCTGCCTGCTGTTCCAGTTACCGTTCCGGTTCTGCCTGCTGTTCCGGTTGCCATTCTGGTCAGCCTGCTGTTCCAGTGTTCCTGCATCATTCCAGTCGCTCCGGCGACATTCTGAACTGTTTAAGCAACTCACTGTTCCTCTCACTAGTCAGTAGCTGTAGCCTGAGGTTGCTTTGCCTTCTGCTGGTTGCCAAGGTGCTCGCTCCTGTGCAGAACCACTTAACCCTTGCAGTGCCTGTAGTCTCCGGTCTAGTGCCTCCGCTATATCTTGCCAAGCATACGTTTTCTGACTTGAGCCTTTACTCTGAGTGCTTCTGTGTGTCACTCATTCACCCTCAGAGCCTTGTCTGCTCCGTGCTCGTATTCTGGTAGCCTGTTCGCGCCCATTGTGATCATTTGGTACGGCACCAGAAGGGTGTTCGGGCTCCGGCCCACAGACGCTAAAGTTACCGTTCCCATTGCACTTCAGAGGGCGCCGGCTCTACTACAGCTTGTGCAGTCACCATCAGTATAGCACCCAAGGGGTGTCAGGGCACAATCCTAGTGGCACACGCAGGGTTACTACTTTTCCAGTTAAGGGCGATTTTGGTTCTGATCACTACAGCGTGGTAATAGCATCCCTCTGTAGCCCACGGTGGTGGTATCGGCTCAGCTCTGGACTTTGTTGCGCTACTATACCAACTTGAGAGTGTATTCAGTGCAGTTACTTATTTCTATCCAGCTATTGAGAGACTGTGTTCCAGAGACTGCTATTTATCCCGGGCGTTGGCCAATATTGTTTATATCTCACCTATTGCATTTGTTAACCCTTTGGGGGAATATTCCCTATCCATTCATAGCACCTATCACTATCATTGTGTGCATTCACTTTGTCAGTATTGCCATTACTGCTATTCCTGTACTGGCCTTTAGGGGCATTGTTTTATTTTCAATAAAACTGTGTTTTTACTTCATACCCTGGTCTGAGTGTCAGAAAACCGTAACACTTGTCCATTTTCCACTGATGGTGTGCAGACAATAATATGTTGCCCGGGCCTTTGACTTTCCTCTGGTGTTGTCCTGCCTTAAGGTTGGAGTCAACAAGGGTCTCAGCTTGAGTTCCCTCAATTTCAGATCTCAGCCCTTTCTATTTTGTTTCAGAGACAAACCACTGTCATTCCGAATGTGAAGACTTTTCTACATTGCGTGGCTCACTCTTTTCCCTCATTTCTGGATCCCACACCTCTGTGTGATCTCAATCTAGTCCTGACCATTTTTCAGAGGCCTGATTTTGAGCCTCCAGCTTCCATCTCTTTCTGTCAGCTAACATTGAAGATGGCTTTTCTCTTGGCTGTTGTCTTTGTTAGGAGGGTAGCTCAGCTACAAGCTCTGACTTGCAAGCCTCCTTTCCCGGTGTTTCACCAGGATAAGGTGGTCTTTCATACTTCTCAGACATTTCTTCCTAAGGTTCTCTCAGAGTTCCACCTCAATCAGGAGATTGTTGTACCTTCTTTTTTGCCCTGACCCTATGTCCACTCAGGAGAGGACTCTCCACCTGTTGTGGGATGCCTTAAGATTTAAGTTTTTTTTCTTAAGGCTGATTCTCTGTTTGCTATTTCTGAAGGTCCCAAGGCAGGTCAGGCTGCATCCAAGGTAAACATTGCCTTTGGGCGGAACCAGCTAACACCCTGCCTGGGTGTCTCTGTCAGTTGCAGCTTCCTCCTCTCTGGAACAGCAAAAACCTCTGCCGCTATATCACAAAGTGTCCCAATCACCAGACAACACTAGCATAGGGACAACCAGAACTGTTTATTGACGGTGCATGAGACATTTTTATACATTGCTGGGACAAAAGACATAAACATTCATGGTGATTAAACAATGGGTAGGTGGCGACAGTATACAAAGGAACCAGACATGATTATCAGACAATGGAGGTGGGTGGAGGGCAAACACTAATACAAAAGGCTAGAGTTGGGTACAATTGTCAACAGGGCTGGCAACTCGATCCTTCAGCTCCCTCCACAGATTTTCTATGGGATGAAGGTCTGGAGACTGGCAAGGCCACTTCAGGACTTTAATGTGCTTCTTCTTGAGCCACTCCTTTGTTGCCTTGGCCGTGTGTTTTGGGTCATTGTCATGCCATCCACGACCCATTTTCAATGCCCTGGCTGTGGGAAGGAGGTTCTCACCCAAAATTTGACGGTACATGGCCCCGTCCATCGTCCCTTTGATGCGGTGAAGTTGTCCTGTCCCCTTAGCAGAAAAACACCCACAAAGCATGTTTCCACCTCTATGTTTGATGGTGGGAATGGTGTTCTTGGGGTCATAAGCCTCCTCCTCCAAACATGGCGAGTTGAGTTGATGTCAAAAAGCTCGATTTTGGTATCATCTGACCACAACACTCTCACCCAGTTCTCCTCTGAATCATTTAGATGTTCATTGGCAAACTTCAGAAGGGCCTGTACATGTGCTTTCTTGAGCAGGGGGACCTTGCAGGCGCTGCAAGATTTCAGTCCTTCACAGCGTAGTGTGTTACCAATTGTTTTCTTGGTGACTATGGTCCCAGCTGCCTTTAGATCATTGACAAGATCCTCCCATGTAGTTCCGGGCTGATTCCTCACCGTACTCATGATCATTGAAACTCCACGAGGTGAGCTCTTGCATGGAGCCCCAGACCGAGGGAGATTGACAGTTATTTTGTGTTTCTTCCATTTGCGAATAATCTCACCAACTGTTGTCACCTTCTCACCAATCTGCTTGGTGATGGTCTTGTAGTCCATTCCAGCCTTGTGTAGGTCAACCATCTTGTCCCTGACAACCTTGGATGGCTCTTTGGTCTTGTCCATGGTGGAGACTTTGGAATCTGATTGATTGCTTCTGTGGACAGGTGTCGTTTATACAGGTAACAAGCTGAGATTAGAAGCACTACCTTTAAGAGTGTGATCCTAATCTCAGCTTCTTACCTGTATAAAAGACACCTGGGAGCCAGAAATCTTGCTAATTGATAGGGGGTCAAATACTTATTTCACTCAGTAAAATGCAAATCAGTTTAGAACTTTTTTGAAATGCATTTTTCAGGATTTTTTTGTTGTTATTCTTGTTATTCTGTCTCTCACTGTTCAAATAAACCTACTATTGAAATTATAGACTGATCATTTCTTTGTCAGTAGGCAAACATACAAAATCAGCAGGGAACCAAATTATTTTTTCCTTCACTGTAGTGTACGAGAAACCTTTCGACACTGTGGCACTGTACAGGGAGACACCTGCTGGTCATCGATGGTATGGCTTGTCGACAACACAATTCCCTAGGCATAGTGTAGCACCAGTCTCTTTAAACCTGTAGCCAATCCCAGAGGCGCCTACTTTTCCCAGCCAAAGTCAGTGTAGGCCCTTTAACTCAGACTGACCAATCCCCAGTGAGCTCACTGTTCAATGGGGTTAATGGCAATGTCCTTTAGTCCGACTGGCAGCCTTTTCAAAGTGAATTCCAGTCTCTGGTGAGGCCTGATAAGGCGGGGGAAGGTGTGACACAGCTAGATAGTGGAACCAGGGGAAAGGAGACCCCCCCCTTGGCAGGGGGTAGGGACTTGGAGATAGTCTAGGGACAATTCGCGGAACACAGTTAAAACATTCTCCAGAGTCTGTACGTTGGTCCCGGTAAGGTGCCCAAAGCCCTCAGGGCTGGTTACTCTGTTGGGTCTGGATTGGGTAGACCAGACTGGGTTTTCCCAGTCACCCTGTGCCCCCCCCAATAAGCACAGGGTGGCTTAGACCCAAGATGAGACTGGGGAGCTGGTAAAGGATCCTCCCCAGGAATAGAATCTATCGTCTGTGGGGAGGGGGCTGGCCCCCAGGCCCCTCCAGGAGCCAAGGGCATGGGGGTTCCCGTGACAGCTACCATATGCCAAGCATGCAAGATCAGGAAGAAACCGGTTCCTGTGGGCAGAGCTAGCCATCGATGGACATGATTGCAGATTAGCAGGTCTCCAGCTTGGGATGATAAACATGTTGATCATATCTTTTTTGGATCTCTGAGTGCTGACCCAACTCATAGCTATTAGAATTATAGTCATTTTATCTTAGATCCCTAAAATCTAATCCTAGACTTGCATTTTTATTGTATGTGTAAACTGTCCTATATACACAATTTGGTTAATATATTGAGAATCACACTCACTGCTCAGCTAGTCAGGAAATCTGGCCCATTATCTCAGCGTATTTACACTTCTATCAGGATAGCTATGGTAATGGGATGCCTGTGTGTGTGATGTTGTAGCATACATGAGACACAAATGTGTGTATGTGGTTTTTGTGACTACCAGTAAACAGTGGAATAAAGCTGATGTGTCAGACAGTGTAAGTGTGGTTCTGTGAATGCTAATGGGACAGTGGCATAAGTCTAAGGCATCAGACAATGTATGTGGTTTTTGTCACTAACAGAGGACCTTGGATCAAGGCCGAATTGTCATACAGATTATGTGGTTCTGTGACTACCAGTGGAACAAGGCTGGAGTGTCAGACAGTGTATGTTGTTGTGGCCCACCAGGTGGACAGTGGAACAAGGCTGGATTGTCATATAGTATATGTGGAGTTACTTAGTTACATACATGATAAATTAGGTTGAAGAAAAGACACGTTTATCTAGTTTCACCTTTGCTATAGTATATCCCAGAAAATGAAAATTATATAAGCCTTCCTAACTCCAAAATGGGTGTTAGTCTGTTTACCAGAGCATCCTGTTTTACCTACTAATACAAAGTATAACCATCTATGTTCCTTTCTGCTACTATACATTGAATCTGCCATTACCACATCCTCGTACTGAAACTACCAGTGGACAGTGTAATAATACTGGGGTTTCAGACAGTGCATGGGTTCTTCTTGGCTACAAGTGGAACAGTAGAACAAGTTTGGAGTGCCACACAGAGTTCTTGTGGGTTTGGGACTACCCATAGACAGTAGAACAATATGTGTGGGTTTGTGACTACCAAAAGGCACTGTCTGATGTATTAAGAAGAACTGGAGCATTAATGGAGCAATCCATATGTACTATAGGGGACAAATACAATTCCCCTAAATTCTAATTTGGTTTAAAATGGGAATTTAATTCCCTTAAAGCTAGGGAGATCTCCAAAGCATTGCATTCACATCAGGACCCAGATGACATCAGAGAGAATCATCATGTGGGGTGCAAGTTCTGAGGTGTCATGAGAGTCACCACATGGCACCACAGGGCTTGCAATCTATGACCCACATGACACCACAGTGCTTACAACATATGACCCATATGGCATCACAGAACTAGCAACCTGCACTGTGGGTTATTTCCTTTGAAGTGTAAGCTCTAAGATGCCATGTAGGCTACAACTTGTAAATTGTGCTGTATGCTTAGTGGTGTCATGTGGGTGACCCTCATGGCACGACAGAGCTTGCACTTCACAGGAACTAACCCACAGTAGGTAATGCCTTTTAGATTATAAGCTCTTCTGTGCCACGAGGCGTACTCATATGCCACAGAGCTTACAATCTATATTCAGAGACTGCATGATAACACAAATGAGGCTGAAAATACTTGCCTTAAACTTATGTTTATGGCTCTTCCTTATGCTCTGCTGTTGATTGCCCATGGTCTGCTGCTGCACCCAGCATGAACCTCCAGAAGGTGCAGGGGTCACCATTTTCAGAGCAACCCCCCAACTGTAACCAGCACACAAGTGATACCATAAAAAACAGAGAATCCCTTCTTTACAATGATTCCAATGTTAGCATTTTGAAGCTGTGAGGACTGAGATATTTACTCTGATATGCTACATCTCATTTTACTTTTAATTTCATTTTTTTAACTGTTCACGCTGGAGGAGTTGGCAGGCAATGCACCTGGTAACATTAAAGCACCACATCATTTCATGAGACTAGAGGAATCACCATTACATGAGAAGAGACCAATACTAAATGAGACAGCATAGCAATACACATGGGCTAGTAAAAAATATAATTGAGGTTCACCAGACAAAAACTAGTAGTCAGGACTAGAAGGTGAAAAGTTAGTGGTCCACCCAGTGTTAAACATAGAGAACAGATTAATTTCTGTGAAAGGAGGAAATAGAAAAGTGTTAACAAAAAATGTAAACAAAACTTTCTTGACTAATAAAAGATAGGCAGGTGATTCAAATTACTACATGAGATGGCTGAGCCTCTACTGAAATTAAGTGAGTGACAGATACTATGCAGACATACATAAATGCTTCATATATTCAAGAGACAGGCACAGCTTATTTGACGTACTGAGTATATTTACACACTAACTCCCACATCTGCTGGAACAAGAGGAACAAGCATATAAATGGAAGCATATACTGTGTAAGTGTAGCCAGTTGGTAAAAATCAATTTTAATATGAACTAAATTAAAATTGCAATACAATAAATTAATACATTTAATTACTAGTAGCTTAAAGCTATTAGATAAAATGAGCAAGTGGAGCTAGCATCAATACAAAGATATGAACCACAAAAATACATAAATCTATGAACCAAAAAAATTAATATAATGAAAATTACTAAAAAATAATGTCATAAATATATTTAAAATGGGTGAGAGTTATTGGTATGAATATATCAGAAAAGTGAGAAACAGATCATAGAGGGAGGAGTGGGGTGAGGAGAACGAGGGTGGTGGTGCAAGGAGACAAGTGAGGACAAAGGTCTTCTGGTAACCAAAGGAGAAGTGAGGAAAAAGTTTTGTAGAGATAGACAATGGGTGATGTTGGAAATTATAATCCTGAAATAGGCACAGATCCCTCCCCTCTGCGCAAATTCTAACTGAAAAGAAACACAATAGCTCAACATTAACTGCTTCCCTCTTAGGTGTGTGCTCACTGGACTTATTTTTTTAACATTTGCACACCTGAGTAGTCAGTGGTTCTTTGCATTTCCACCTGCCACCTTTATCTACTTCTTCTCCACCTTCTCATTTCTTCGATGTTTCTCTAACATTGGGAATCTCAAATTCTTTTTTTTTCTTTTGTGCTTTTAAGAATTTGGTAAGGTCCTACATGTTTCAGGAACAGATTTGCGTTCGTCAGTATCAAGTGGAAGACAATTCTGGCAAGTGATGTATTTATAGGTACCTCAGAAAAATCACATTTCTTTAGTTCATTGTGCTTCAATCTAATAAATATTACCTCTGGATCACAGAGAGGGACAATCTTCAATTAACATAAGGGAAAAATCTGAAAAACCTGTCAAGAGGGGCAGGGTTTTCCTTGTACTCACAGTAAGAAGATTGTCCCTTGCTGTGATCTGTCTGGTCTGTGGACCGGATTCCACATCTGATAGGAGGTGGCTTACACTAGGTAAAAGGGGCAGGAGAGGGATATTTTATCATTCAATTACTCTTGATCTACAACTCTTACAGTATTGAAATAACACTCTCCATGGCTCAAATACTATGAAGATTAATTGGAGCTGATTTTGTTTTGAAACATTACTATACCTTTAAGAAGAGAATAGCTGAACTGTATAATACGTTTCGTCCTGACCACATTATTTTAAACGTAAAAGCTTAGAGCTAGTAACGTGCATAGTAACATAGTAAATTAGGTCGAAAAAAGGCACAAGTCCATCAAGTTCAACCTTTGACTCATAACCCAGTGTGGTAAGATATTCAGTGCATCAAGTTATTTAATAATTGTAATACATGATGGAGAACATTTTAAATGTCAGATAGATGCAGCTATAATAATATATACATGAATGCTAACTTAACCTGAAAAGTGTATGGAAAATGGATAATATATATAACCCAGGTGGACATTGTTAATAGTGAGAGGATATAAATCTATGTTTGCACACTTTTATAGCAGAACAAAATGGTATCTTGCATATATTGTCTACTGTTCACATTATATTAAGGTTAATACAGCAACAGAATTTAAACACGTATGGTATAAGCATAAGACAATCCTGAACATAAGACAAGTCAAGGGACAAAACAAGGTTTGAGATATTTACAGCAGGAGAAACTGGCAGACTAGGGGCTCAATTCAATAAGGCACTGTAAAACAGTCTGTAAGTCAAAAAGCATTACCGAAAGTTAGCCATGCCTGTCTAGTGCAGCTGTGCAATGAGCCATCTACCAGAATGGACAACGAGCATAGGCCGCACAAACACACGTAGCCACATAACATGCTTTGCACCTTTTTTTACATCACCTTGCGTTCATTTCAGTCGCTAAAAAAATGCCAGATACGTCAACTTCAAAGGAAACAAGCAAATGTTCGACTAAACTTTGTCAAAACAAGTTCAAAATCACAGCCAATCACAACATACCAAAGTAACAAGTCCATTCAAATAAATATATATAAATAATTGACACACACTGCCTGTGTTTGGAGGTTTTCAGAGCTTACAGCACAGGGTCCAGGAGCTGTGGCTAGACATAGCAAGAGAGAGAGAGGAGCAGACTCTGGAGAAAGGAAAACTTGGAAAGTGGGGCAGAGAGAATTGCATTAAAAAATACACATAATACACTTTGGTAGATATTACACACATCTCATACACATACACACAAACATCTTTTTTTTTTTGGACATGCAACACATTTTTATTTTTATTTCATTCAGTGTGATTCGGTGAGTGCAAGGGAATGCCAATGAGTTATTGTGACCGAGTGCCTCTGAGTGACTGGGTGCGAGTGGATGTGTGAGGGAATTAGGAGAGTGATAGTCAGATTGCAGGGAGACTAGTGGAGGCTGGAGGGATGAGGAGAGGCACAGGATGGGAGGAAAGAGAAAAGCAGATCCCTTGTCAGGGAAGGAGGGGGCAAGGGAGACCAGGTGAGTGGAGAAGTACCCAGCAATAGCCAGATACACAGCAACTAGGGACCGACATGACAGTGGGAACAGAATGGGGTATAGTACAAGGATATACACATCCAGGGACACCACAGGCAGGGCCTGACCAACAAACTGCCACATATGGTTCTGTTACATCCCAGACTGCATTGGAGGAGGACCCCATGTACTCCCATGAGGAGAACATGGCCCTGGTGCAGAGCATCCTCGACAGGGAGCACATACTCTTCATCACCAAAAAGACCAGAGGGATTTGTTCAAGGAAATAGCTTGCCTTGTGTTAGGTCCAGAATGCAGTCATCACAGTCTAAGGGTACCACAGACTCCATCAAAAAGAGCTGGAAAGACTGCAAGAGAAAAGTCAAAAACAAGATGGAAGACCTGACCCTGCATGCGAGAGGCACTGGAGGTGGTCCACCAGTGAACATCACAATCAATGACTGGGAGGAGATGCTCCGACAGAACATCTCCGCAATTGCTGTTGAGGGGATCCAATGCGGCTGTGACACAGGAGATGACAGGACCCTCCAGCCTCCCGGTAAGTTAATATGTCCCTAACTATCCACCACACCAAGTCTCATAGACAGTATGGCACAACACAATGCTAGCTGAACACATGGCCAGCACTTACCAACACAATGCTGAAAGGGTTCAAACAAGGAGATAATTCTGTATATAGTTGGGTACCCCTCTTGCACTCAAAGGATTGACAGATGACGAACACACTACACCAGGGTCATGTTGCACAGTTCTACATGGGTCATCACACCCATGATACTTGAACAAACACAAACTGATTGAATGTCCAACATATATGCTGTATGCATAATAACCCCATGGCCTCAGATCACACATTTGCACTGTTGCCACAACCATGACAACACAGTTGAAACAATGGCAGCACCACACACAGGCAAAGAAACTCTAAAAACACACATTGACGGGGGAACACATCAACACAAGCAGCTGGAGGACACGTTTCACCCACCAGTATAACTATAAAAAGACACATTCAGCATGTGATGCTGGAACAAACACTAAAACTCGGATTAGCAAAACTGACAAACCATACAATTAGGAAACCACAACACACACATCTTAACAATCATGATACATGATTGTGTATAATGGGAATGGTGCTCACAATATTCGTGTAACCACAGTTGACTACTCCTGGATTCAAACATATGTGTTGTCTATGTCACATAAAACATACTCAACATGTATGCATACCTCCATGCCATCCCCACTGTTCCGGATTCATATGATAATGAAAGCTCAACCACTGTTGGTTGCTTCCTTCAATGTACAGGACCTTGTCAAGCTGTTCAATCAATGAGTGCCAGAAAGGTGTCCCATGCATTGCAACACAATTCACTGTATATCATTCTGTCACTCAAGGGGTCACATGTCAATTTCATCGTCTTGCATCCCTCTTGTCATTGCTTAGGTTACTAATTATACAATATAATTTCCCCACACAGCATCCACACCTGCAGTAGAGCAGGAGGAAAGTGATCAGGAGGAACAGCAACATCTGACCCCCTGTGACACAGCCCCTGAGGAGCCAGCAGAGGGCACCAGCTGGATGCCACCGCCAAAGTATGGGCTGCTACACACATCAACCCAAGAGTGGATGCAGCAGGAGTCACACCAGTGGATTCCACAACAGAAATGGATGCCGCCAACATCTGGACAGTACTGAACGCCCCCCCCCCATCACTACCAGTGGGACACCACTGGATGCCCAGCAGTGCCAGCACACACCAATATGACTCATTTTGCCCCACATCACCTCCTAAGGCACACAGCTGGATGCCTACACAGCAGCATGTAGCCATAACACAAGTGGGAAGCGAACACATCCCAGTGGCCACAGTATGACCCATAGCCAATTGATTTCCACCATCTTGACCTCATAGGGGACCACAGAGACCACAATCACTCACCAGATACATACCATCATCACAGACTTAACCAGGGAAACACGAATCTGCAGTCAATACGAAGTCCATGGATATGGTGGAGGCAGAATGCTCATCCTCAAATGCATCATATGCTGGCCCCCTCACACCTGTCTATACATATAATATTCTTTTTCAGTAGCCCTGAAGAACTGCATGAATATCAACAAAGCGCAAGTTACATTTAACAAATTTACCGTACCAAGGGAATTGCTGTTGATGTGGTTCTGTCTGACTTACAAATTCATTCGAGATCCATATGGCAGTGTCTGCTTAAAACTTCTGGAGAGTACATGAGACAGGCCGATTGCCATTGTCGGTCTGCACACTCCTATGAGCCAGGTTTCAGAGTCTGGTTGTCTACAAGACATCTGCGACTATGACATTCATCACATAAAACTGGTCCTCGGTTCATTGGACTGTTCAGAGTTAAGCAACGGATATCTCCGGTCACTTACTCTCTAATTCTTCTGTTTTTGTTTCGGATCCATAATGTCTCTCTTTTGAAACCTGCCACTCGTAACAGATTCACTGTGGATTCTCAACCTCCTAGACTCCTTCTATTCTGTGGTTATCAGGAGTATGAAGTCTGGAAGATTTTAGACTCAAGTTTGGTGGTCACTGCATTACCTGATAGACCGGAAAGGTTATGGAGAAGAGAATCGATCTTGGGTTCCATAGGAGGACGTTCATGCTCCAGCCTTGGTCAGGGCCTTTCATGGGGCTCACCATCATAAACCTGAATTGCTGGAGGTCTCCCTAGAGTTAGGGAGTACTGTCACACTTCCTGATTCTTGACTCTGGTGATCATCTGACCTTGCCCCTATCAGTGGCTAAGACTTTAAAACTGTGCACTTCCTGCTAGTCTGCGCTTGTTCTACAACTTTCCTGTTTGTAGTTGCGGTGTGCTGTCATCTGTCTGTTAATTATTTGATCCTATCCCTGGCTTGTTCCGACTCCAACTTCTGCATGTATGACTTCCCACTTTGCCTGCGACCCCAGCTTGCAGGACTAACAGCTCCGGTATTGACTTCTGCTTGTATGACTTCCCTCTCCAGTTATGACCCCAGCTTGCATGAAGAACTCTCTGGTATAGACTTCTGCATGTATTACTTCCCGCTTCAGCTACAACCCCAGCTGGCATGACTGACAGCTCTGGTATCAACTCCTGATTGTACGACTATCCCCTCTGGCTATGACCCCAGCTTGCATGACTATCCTCTAAGGTTACAACCCTGCCTGTATGACTGTACTCCGCTTGTACTACTTCTGCTCCAATTATGGCTGTGTCCGACTTCTGTTCGGCCTAGGTTACTTCCAGTAACCGTTTCAGGTACGATTCTCAGTCCCTGTCTGCCTGAATGGATATACTACCCCATAGACTCTCTCCAGTCTCAGTCGGTTTTCTGCATATGATCCTATTACAGTTCCTCCAGGGAACTTACAGTCGAAGGAAGTGTCTATCCATCCATGTGGCTTTGCGGCCAGCAACTTTAATTCCAGCCCTAGCTGCAGCAAAGACACTTCCAACGGTTGCTCCTCTCCCAAGCCATATTCTCAACCTATTGCTCTCCAGCTACTACTTGGAGGTACTGCTCCCCATTTTCTAAATCTGACACATACATAAGGAATGGGTGGACACAGTGGTCAAAAACATTTTGCTTAAAGGGATAGTAATACTTAAAATGTAAAAAAAAATATGTGGTAGGGTTTTTCCCCCTGAGTAAAACAAGAGTACTCCCACTACTGAAAGGTGTTTCATTCAAAAGTTATTAATTTTCAAAGTTGAATTTTTTAGGTGCAATATCACAGTGGCCTGAAATTGTACAGTGGCGCTGTTGCTACACGATCCTATGGACAGCTCTGGTCAGTTGACCATAAATCTCCATAGGATGGTGTAGCAACAGCACCACTGTACAATTTCAGGCCACTGTGATATTGCACCTAAAAAATTCAACTTTGAAAATTAATAACTTTTGAATGAAACACCTTTCAGCAGTGGGAGTACCCTTGTTTTACTCAGGGGGATAAACCCTACAACATATTTTTTTTTACATTTTAAGTATTACTATCCCTTTAAGGCAGATTGTGACTGTGATTTGGTATGGTAAATTTGTTAAACTTGACTTGCATCTTCAGATCAATTTTTTTGCTTTCCTGTTGTAGCTCTTCAATGTGTTCTTGAAGTTCTTCAGGACTACTGGCAAAGAATATGATATTACCTGCAAATGTAAGAGGTGTAGGTAGTTTTCTTTGACCTTAAGTCCTTTTATGTCCCAAGCTAGCTTGTGGAAAATTTCTTCTAAACTATATATATATATATATATATATATATTAGAGTCCTATTGCTATTGGTTTTATCAAATCACAAGCTAGAGGTCTAACGTGTTTATTTATTTTTAATACATTGTCTAACTTAACACTGGGGTGAGCACTGAGCATTCCATATACTGGTGGTGCTGCATTCCTGTACTTCATCATTTATTTCAAGGTACTGATTCTGAAGCTAACAGATCTAACATCATCGTGTACTGTACTGTAAAAATTAACAGTCCAGTCAAGTTAGGAGAGAAAAAGAAAGCTGCTGTGAATTTTGACTCTAGCTACCTATAGCTGCAAACAGATAAGCAACTGGAGTTACTTGTGGTTGCGGTCAATGTAGTGTGATTTATTTGCAGTGATAGTTTAAAAATAAATAAATAAATAAACAAATCAACAATTTTTATTAGTTTTGATAAAAACATGTTCTCACAAATCTTTGGTCTATGCATACGCTAATGGAGAAACTTTGTAGTAGTGGGTACAAGCAGTCAGATGTAGTTAGATGGCATCTCAGATAGATCCACGCATTTCATGTGTAAGATGCTTACTCATGATCTCTCATGATAACGTGAAATGCGTGGATCTATCTGAGATGTCATCTAACTACATCTGACTGCTTGTACCCACTGCTACAAAGTCACTTCATTAGCATATGTATAGACCAAAGGATTTGTGGGAACATGTTTTTATCAAAACTAATAAAAACTGTTGATTTTATTCACGGACTATATGGGTATATTTAATGGTTGTGCATGAGTCCATCACTAACATTACCTATGTTACCTTGTAAGAAGGCTCTTTTCACAGCACCCATCTTCATTACAGTTCTGCTCTTACATGCATTATCGACTTGAAAACTGTTTGTTCTACATATGAAGTATTGGCCAAGGCTTTAATATCACATTTGTCTGCCAGGCCTATGTGAATGAAGTAAGAGCTACTAAAACATTGTTGTTTTGAAGAACAAGATGATGATGCCAGTGATAACCCAGTTATTGATGATGATGATGTTGATATAAAATATATCCATCACTATCTTTCCTTCTTATACATATAAAGCAGAGAGTGAGAAAGATAATGATAGGGCAAAATACCTGAAAGTAATAGGCTTATTCTTCCAACACTGAAAATGAGTACTATGCCTGTTTATAAACTCTTTGAGAAATCGACTACAAAGTCAACATCTGGACTCCGGCTTCGTTGCCTATTTTCTAGTACCTGGATATGTTGACCTGCCCCTGTGCAGACACTCACTGTGGGTTACTGTGCCATCATCCTCAGGCCCTCCATTGTGTGGTTTTGCATTGGTGTCTGCCTTTCTTGCAGTGAGACTCCTTCTCCTGAAGAAGACCTGCCTTAAGGTATGTGTTAAATTATTACACTGCCACCACCAGTACTGCTAGTCATGTTTTAAAGCAATTAAGTTAAACAGTTTTTTATATGCTGTCAACTAGCACTTACTAATTCTTAGAAAGAAGTGGAAAAATGTTGGCGGTTGACATGCCACTCTATTGATAAATACAGAGGGTTAAAATAACTGGTACCATGTGTTGCAGGAAACTGGTATATCCCAAGCCACAGTTATTTTGTAAGGATGACTGTGGCAGAGTTGTACACACAGATGGATAGTGTGGGGGGCAAAGGGCTACCAAGAAAGTCAGAGTGGCTTTTCAGTGCAGCTAGTTGTATCTTTAATGAGCATAGGACATGTGTATATCTAGCAGCTTTGTTGATAGACTTACATTTTTTTTTTAAAACAGCATCTATTGCTATAAGTGTATCAGGAGGCAAGTATAGTCAAGTTGATACCTTAATTGGCTAACTAAGCAGATTTGGAATGCAAGCTTTCAAGCCCTCTTGGGTATCTTCCTCAGGAATGTTATACAGATAAATATGAAAACCTGTCTCTTAAATACAAGTACACATTTAACTGTTTAGCATGCAAACAGATAAGATCAGCTCAATACAGATCCAGATTATTTGATCAGTCAATTATAAAGGAATGGGATATAAATTGCAGTCTTCCTCTGGAGGTGTCAAAGGTATTTACACTACCAGGGGGACTTATGCTGTCTGTTGTACAGGCTTAATCCACAGTGTTATGATGTGACAGAAATTCCCTTTTTAGACCATTATTTAAAGTATTAATCTGGAGCATTAATTTAACCCATACCATGCCATAACTAATTTAACCCATATTTTTCTCTGAGTGCAGAACAGTCCCATTAATACAGTAAGTTTAATGTCCCTGACACTGTGTCCATTTTGACAAAAATGTTCTCCCACTGGTGTCTCTGTCTTTTTGTTGTTAACACTGGATCTGTGGGAATTAAACCTTTTATGTGATGTTTGGCCTGTTTCACCACATAGAGATCTGTGGGTAAAACAACAGGTTAACCATTACATAAAAAGTTTAATTCCCACAAATCCAGCACGATAAACCTTGACATTTTTTTTAAACCACATGGATGAACTAAGTAAAACATTTTTCAGTGTGAATTTTCACTGAAAACTAGCAATTTCCCTCTTTTCCAGCACAAATTACTGCCCTTAGAAAATATATAACATTTCCACCACTCTCAATAAATTTCCCGTGAAACTTTGCCATTTTTCACCTATGATTTCTATGGCTGAAATATTTCCCACCTCAGTACTACAACTGCTGATGGCTGAGGTAGAGTAATCAACAACTGAATGTTAAATTTTGAGAAGGCAGAGTACTACAGCATCATATTGCTTTGAAATTTGTTAGCAGGCTGAGACACTTTGTCCTTTGCCCATGACATTAACCATCTGCTTGTAAAACTTGAACACAGCCATCCTTGAAAAATAACTGTGGCTTGGGATATGCCAGCAAAGTGCACACATGGCATCATTTCTTTAAAACCTCTGTTTTCATCAAAGGAAATGGGCAACAGGTTAACAATTCCACACACTTACTTCTGGATTATTTTTGGGCAGGTTTTGAATCCATCCTAAGAACTCAGCAAGTGTAGGATGATAGTACAGAGTGCAAAAACTGTGGAAATTTATTGCTTTAACAACATGAATTGAGGCAGTAGAGGTTGTGCTGGTGGCAGGTGTGGGTACTTGTCATCTCCTCCAGCACAATCATACTCATACACTTCCATGTTTTGCATTTGCAGAACAGTAGGAGGAAGGACCCATTGATGTTAGTATAAAAGACAGAAATCTTGGCACACCCTCTCATATATCTACAGAACTAATATTTTGTGATTCAAGGCCCTGGGAACTTTGAGGAACTCTTCTATTGCTGCTAGTTGGGATACGTCTGACATGGTGATGGCGTGTGGTCATGCTTAAAGTGAGATCTCAACGAGAATGTGCCTAGGTGTGATCCTGAGGGTGTTAGCATATTGCCCACAATTCAGATAGAAAACGCCCCACTCTGTGACTGCCTCCTTATGTGAGCAGCCTAGCATGAGCCCTGTAGGCCTCAATATGTTATATGGCATGGCCTACATGTAATCTAGCAGATCTTATTAATGAGTCCACTTGTATACATACTTCAGCAGGATCCATATGGTATTGTGCCACCATGCTGGAGTAATTACTATGGAAGTGATATGGGGGAACTTATAGAGTCCTTCCCTTGTTGAGTACAGTACTTCAAGACAAGAGCTGTTAGTGGTCCAATTTAACTTGCATATTTTCCTCTCATAGATAATATCTTGTGTACCTAGGGGACCATGAACATACCACTGCTCCCTGGTCCACATTTAATGCCTCTCAATGCACAGAATAGTTACAGTTTGTGTCAAAAAGGTTAGGTGGCCAAGTTAGTCATACTCAAAGAGTTACATTTCTATACATAATGAGGTTAAAAGGTTGAGCTGATTCTGGACATAAACATTTAATATGCTTCTTTTTATGTCCTGAACTTGGGGTCATGCACAGGTCAAGCATTTTGCTGGTTTGGGCTTAGTGTTTCAGTTGCTGCTGACATACATTGCTGATGCAAACTTAATATTTTAAAAACAAATCTATACATCCCTTTGCCCCATTCCTCCCATACATTTTTTTTCAGACAGACCACACTGGTTAAACTGGGATCATCATTGTGATCCATGCACCAACTTCAAATTATTTTGTTCTTAGAATGCCTAATTTTCCCTAATTCCACAGTATGATTTGAAAAAGAGCGACAATATGAATAAAAATAATTCTCTGCTTCCAAAAATATTATAAACATTCAAAAAAGGGGATTTTTGTGTACTTAACAATAAATCCTTTTTTTTTAGTCTTTGTGAAACACAGGAACCACAAGTAAAGTATATTCCTCTAGGATGCAGGGACCTTGCATGCAGAGCTCTTTGGAGGCAGAGATTCCCTCCCTCCCAGTTCTACTTTACCCCCTCCTAGTAAGCTCAATTTCAACATATATCCAAGATAGATGAAAAAGAGAATTAGGACTGGAAGATGGTCACCATACAAAAGAACACAAAGGCCACCCTTGTCAAGAGCTCAAAAAACTAAGAGAAAAGGATTAATCAGAAAGTACAAAAAATCCCCTTTTCTCTTTTGTCTATCATGGAACACGAACGTTATGGATACACCAAAGATAAACTAGTTCTCAACAGAGACACCCCATTAACAAATCTGAAATTCAGGTGACATAAGACACAAACACACCCCACCATACTAACAGCAAAAAGGTTACTAGAAGTAAAGGAAATAAAGGCTCCTACACAGAAACTGCAGCCTGTAGGACCTTCTGTACAGACCTGGCTTCAGCCAAAGCCACAAGATTGACATTAAAACATTTAACAAATATGTGATTAAACAACCATGTCAACGCCTTGCAGGACATGCTTCTCAGAAGCCTGGTTCTTGTGGGCCCACACAGTGTAACCCTGAATGTTCTTGAAAGAAATGTATTTAATCTTCACTTAAATATATTCATTGTATCTGCCATTACCACAACCTTGGGCAAGGAATTCCATAATTTAACAGACCTTGCTGTAAAAAACAGCCTTCCTCTGCTGATGTTGAAATCTCCTTTCCTCAAATCTCAAGGGGTGGGAATTATGACAGATGGAAATGGATTTTTTTGCCTTCCGCTGAATCAACAAGAATGATTTTGCATGGGCTGGACTTGATGGACGCATGTCTTTTTTTCAGCCTCATCAACTATGTTACTAGTCTTCTATTCCCTTAATTAATTTTGTTGCTCTTCGCTGTACTCTTTCCAGTTCTAGAATATCCTTTTTCAGAACTGGTGCCTAAAACTGCACTGCATATTCCAGGTGAGGTCTTACCAATGTATACTGGCAAAATTATGTAATCCACCCTTGCTTCAATACCCCTTTTTATTCAAAACAGGACTTTGACAGAGTTGCTACTGCTGTTTGATACTGGACACTGCTTCCAAGTTTGTAGTTTACAAGGATTCCCAGGTCTTTCTCAAGCAATGAGTCACCTAAAATGACTCCACTAAGTTCATAAGTGGCATTGGGGATTTTTTCTTCCCAAATGTATGACTTTACACATTCCTACATTAAACTTCATATTCCATATGTTTGCCCAATCTGCCATTTTATGTAAATATCTCTGTAAAGGACAAATGTCCTTTTCTGAATTTATTACCCTGCATAATTTAGTGTCGTCTGCAAATATTGATATTTTGCTTTCTATATCTATTTCCATGTAATTTATAAACATGTTTAAAAGCAGTGGCCCAAGTACTGAACAATGAAGTTCTCCACTCTCAACTTTAACTGTATTGGAGAAATTTCCATTTTCAACACAGTGTTCCCTATCCTTTTACCAGTTTTTTTTATCCAATTGCAAACTATACTCTAGCCCCAATTTCCTTATTTTATAACCCAACCTTCTGTGTGGGCTACTTCTTCATACAAGATTAGTTTGGCACAATCTATTCCTCATAACACCATGTTGATTCCTACTAATATTATTTTCTGTGGTGTAACTTTTAATATAATTCCTTATTATCCCTTCTGGCATTTTTCCCACTACCGAGATCAAACTCACAGGTCTATAATTACCAGGTTATGTTTTAGTTCCCTTCTTAAATAAAAGCAAATAAAGAGTAAAAAGAGGTATCATACTAACACTGCACTGCTTTCTTGAAGAACCCTTGGATGTATACTATCAGGAACCAGTGCTTTGTCATTCTTAGTTTTGCTCAGTCTTCCCATCACCTCTTCTTGTGTTAACTTGGTATCTGATAATGGTATGGTTTTATGTTACTTGTTGAGGCTCTTGTATAATTTCTTGTTCCCTAGTATACACTGATGCAAAGAAAGTATCTAGAACATCATCCTTTTCTTTATCCTCTCTAATCAACTCACCCATCTCAATTTTGAAAGGACCAATGCACTCCCTCTTAAGTTTTTTGCTATTTATATATTGAAAAACTTTTTGGGAGTTCTTTTTTCTACATACTTCCAACCTATCCTTACTAAAAAAAAATGCACAAGCATAATCCACAACTAAGCCTATGGAATGTCAAACTTGCCAAAATGTTGGCAGTGCATATGCTGCCCTATTCATTTGTTGAAAACAGAGGTTTTAAGGAAATGATGTAATGTGTTGAACCCCACTAGACTATCTCAAGCCGCTGTTATAACTGTGCCAAAGCTGTATAAGCAGGTGCTTAGTCTCCTAGGCAAAAGGAATTCAGCCTGATAACACATTTTTCATGGCAAATACTGCTGTAGGACTCATCAAAAACTTTTACTTTCACCTGTGGCTATCTGCCCTTCGGCACCCAGCAGCAGTAGTATTGTAGCAGGAATTTTCACAGTCATAAAAAGCATAGGTGGAAATCGTCAAAGTTCTCACTGGAAATTCATATCAATATCAAAAAGGTGGAAATGTTATGTATATTATATGCACAGAAATTTTAGAGGAAAAAGTGGCAACTTGTGTTTTTTTCCCAGATTCCTGCAAAAAAACCCAAACAGGATTGTTTACACTGCAAGCCTTAAAGGGATAGTAATACTTCGTTTTAACTTTATTTTATTTTGTAGGCATTAAAAAAACATGAAGAATGATATAAGTCTTATCTCTCAAACCTTTATGGTTTAAGAGATATTCACATGTATAACGTGAAACTGGCACAAGCTGAGGGCAAAACAACTGCACAGGAAATGTTATTTGTGTTCTGTTTTGCTGCTGCTTTTCCCCAGTATTTCAGCACTTTGCTTTTACACATACGGCCCAAACTTCCTCATCCTAATCTCTGGCTTTGCACTTATTGTACTTTCTTTTATTTTCTCATCTGTAAAGTGCTGTGTATTTCCTCTATATATAAACAAAGATGTGTGCAACTAAAAGTAGCATTGATTAAATTGTAAATGTAAAGTATCCATACGTTATATAAGTAGCCATCACTTTAATTATAATTTGGGCAATAAGCTGGAGAGATGGCTTAGTTGGTTAATGCACCAGCTGTAGAATCTGCTCAGACCGTGGCGTTGGAGGCTCCTAGTCCTGGCAAGGTCAGCTCAGCCTTTCGCCTCTCTGAGGTAGATAAAATGAGTCCAGGACACACTTGAAAATGAGAGACAATGTCAATGTAGTCTTCCTGGTAAAATACTTTCTCAAAAGAAAAACAAATGATAGCTTCCTTATTAGGGTGTTTTTATGAATTCATGTATTTTTTTTTTTATAAAACATTACAAACATTGCTGGCAATATACATACATAAAACTAGGCATGTATTGTGTATCTGTGAAGGGTTAATTGAAGGTGTGTGTGTTTAGGGAAAGTATTCCTATACCACCTCATACACAACATCCTCGTTAGAAGCTTTGAGCATCAATTAGCAGAGGGAAAGATGAAAGGAGATGGAATTCACTCTGAATCCATTACTGATTTGCTAAGAGGTGTTAAGAGAGAGGGGACTGACATCTTTAATCTTTACTCTTTTATCACAGAAATATACCCACCTCCCTTCTTTTGCTTCAGCAAGGAGACCCTTCACAAATACATGCTAATACCCAATTAGCTGCATTAACCCTTTTAAAACTTGAGCAAAGATGCAGCTGGTGGGTGGCCAGAGCATCATAAAATTATATAGTGTGAAACAGAAGAAGTGAAAGACCATAACATGTCACACATGGCACAAGACATCCATTCCTATGTACAGCCAGTGGCACTGATGTTTAGAAAGGCAAAATCAAGTCTGGTAGCACTGTTGCTAGAGCATCTTATAGTGGTTGAATTTTTAACTGGAATTAACCGGTAACAGAATCTGAGGCTGGGCTCACATAACTGGAGGACAACTTCCAGTACATGGAGCAACCACTCGCACCGAGATTTGAGCCCTAAGATTTGTGTGACCACCAGTGGTTAGAAGATTAATCTGAAGCAGGGTACCAAAGGAAACAAGCTCAGTATCTGGAGAACTCAAGACAACCTACACAGCAAAATCTTAGTACCATCTAATCAGCTCTACAGTTTTGTTTAAGGGGATAGTAATAATTAAAATGTAAAAAAATATGTGTTGTAGGGTTTATCCCTCTGTGGAAAACAATGGTACTCCCAGATCCATATACAAATCAAGATACCTGTTTCCATGCAAAAGAAGGTCACTGATAAGAAGGGTAGTCCTGTCCCTAATTTTTGTTAGTGAGATAAAGAATGGCTTTCTACCAAGAATGTTCACCTATTCAACCATCTAGTACACCTAGGCCTTGGTTTGTTGACCCATATGGAATCTTGTATTAAGTATCTCCAGTAACGTATCTCCTAGACTTATCTACCTCCTTGAAAAATCTCAAATTACTTCTACATCTCTTTCCTTGAAGGGATAGTAATGTTTTAAAATAAAAGCAGCTCCAATGAATCCTCATGGAATTTGGGCCATGGAGAGTGTTATTTTAATACTGTCAGAGTTGTAGTTCAAGAGTAATTGAATGATAAATTTTCCCCCTCCCGCCCGTTTTACTGATGTAACACTTGTCAACTCAGAACAGAAAGGCGGTGTCCAAATGGCTTGCAGAGAGGGGCAATCTGCAGTTACCTACGTCTGTCTGTTGCATTGCATGCACCTGCGCACCTCGTTTTGAGTAGGAATGTGCATTAGTGGGCAATCCATGATATATGATTCACCCTGACTACCTATTTCTACCCCTCCCCTTTTCTAACTCTTTGCCAGATTATTTAAGTTTATACTTGTCTCTGAGTGTGCTTCTTGTCTCCTTAGGGTTCAAGCCCTGGACATGAGCGGTTACCCCAGCGTAGATCAGGACCTCTACCTGTCTACAACATCTTACATCAAAGAGACATTGTAGGAATTGGCCAGTCAGCAAGACCATCCATTTTTCAGCTGCCAGACCCTGGTTTAAGGAAGGAGAAATGGAAAGAAATTGAACTCTTCATAGGGGATGGAAGATCTAGGCTGTAAGTGACATGAGTAAGTTGTTCAACTATACAAAAACTAACAATGAATCTAGCTCCAAACTTCAAGGAAGGCTGCCATAAGGGAAGGTGTTTGATGGACAGCCAAACTTCATCCGCTGTGTTGAACTGCGGTTCTTGCATGCAAGTCTCTTTTAGGAAGAGACAACTATACAAATTTTTCTCTTGATGTCATACCCAAGGCGTTTCAAGCCTTGGGCTCAAGAGTCTGCATCCAAATTTTCAGACAAGCAGGAGGTGTCAAGAAGCAGTGTAAAAATGGGGAGCACTGGGGATTCTCATGTCTCAGGAGATAGGTCCAGTTAGATTGCTGGACATCCGCAAAACTTCAGAGAAACTGATTATTTTTTCCATCTGTCTATGTCACTCGGGGTGTATCATGGTGCCGTGATTCTGTCCAGCGACATTGTTACTTCCGGGTTTACTCTACCTGCATTCTTATTGGTCCTGCGCTATGACTCCTCCTTGGGCTTGTCTTTATATATGCCATCCTGTCACTATACCGGTGCCCTTTCATGGTGTACCCTTATCTAGAGACTAGTAGTTCTTGTTTCCGGTTTCCGTGTATGACCTGGCTCGCCTGACTAAGCGTAGTGCCTGACGCTCCTGTGATCCCGTTGCTGACCTTGGACTGGCTGACTAACTTCTTGTATACCGAACTGGCTTGGCTGAGTATCTGATTCCGTTGCTGACTAGGACTGGCTGACTAACTCCTTCTGTACCAAACTGGCGTGGCTGAATGTCTGATTCCGTTACTGACCAAGGACTGGCTGACTATCCGTTATCACCAATCTGGCTGGGATAGTGTCTGGTGGTTCTTCTGACTGGCTGTAGTCCGTGTGTGCCGACCTGGATGTGCATCTAGCTCAGTTGTTCACGGGACTAGCCTATTACCTCCGTGTACCAACATGGAGACACCGGTTGCAGACCGGTTACGTTACGTCCTATCTGTCCTGCTCGCTTACCGCTCCTATAGTCTCCTGGAGCCTGTGTCAGTCCCTGCACTCACCAGTGTCTGTGTTGCCTCTGGTAACCCTTTATATCTGGGTCCAGTCTGTACCACACTTTGCCCCCATTGCCTCAGTTCACCCTATTGGCTTAGGGTCGCTTTATTGCCAGTATCTGGTGTCTGTTGCCTCCGTTAACCCTAGCGTGCTTGGTCTCCGTCACTGCCAGAATTCTGTCTGTGTTGCCTCCGTTTACCCTAGCGTTCTAGGGTTCAGTCACTACCTAAGTCACAGCCGCGTTGCGTCCGTTAACCCTAGCGTGCTAGGGTCCTGTTGCTGCCAGAGTCCATTCAGTGTTGCCTCCTTTAACCCTAGTGTTCTAGGGCCTAGCCTTTGCCAGAATACCGTATCTGTTGCCTCGATTAACCCTAGAGTTCTAGGGTTCAGTCACTGCCAGAGTCCTGTCAGTGTTTCCTCTGTTTACCCTACTCTCCTAGGGTCAGTCCTCTGCCAGTCTCTTGCCAGTGTTGCCTCCATTAACCCTAGAAGTCTAGGGCCTAGTGTCCACTTGTACACTATTTGTGCTGCCCCCGTTCTCCCTAGTCCACTAGGGAAGTGCCCTTCAGTTACCCATTGCCTGTGTCACCTATTGCAGTGTGGGGCTGTTGAGGATATTCTTGTTCCTGAATTTTGCTGTGAATCTGCCTACAAGTTCAAGATCATCACACTTATTTTGCTTACTATTACTGTGTGTGTATTTTCGCCCTGACCTTTGTCAGATCTGGAAAGTACCTGGTACGGACCTTATCTGGACCTCAGTGGGGCTAGTGTGCATTATTTTTCAATAAAGCTTTTAACCTTACCTAACTGTCTGAGTGTTCTTTAACTAACAGTACAAACCATGACAGGGTGGTACACTGAAGATAAGTGTAAGTAGGCCCTATAATGATAACAGCAAGCAATCCAGAACTTATTCATAAACTAGGTAAACTGGGTGCCCTCTGCTGGAAATTATGTGTTGTTGTAAGCCATAAAGATGAGACACCATTTTTAGGAACACAGTCACAAGAACTTAAGATGATGGTAAGTTTATAAGGGGCACAAAATGGGCTTGCCTGAACACCAATATGACTGTATTTTTCTTGGTATATGGGTCCATGGATTTTCTGGGACATGAAGTGGTTAGAGAAACCCAGCAGGATTAACCTGAGGCATCTTTGTCTGGGCACGAGTGGCACAGGAGCTGATTAAGTCAGTAGCAACCTTCTTGGTAAGAGGGTAGCACAACTGTTTAGTGAAGACTCCAACATTTTTCTGATGATGATGATGATTTCAGGTTCTTGGGATGGTACAGCATCAAATTGTCAGGATAATGCATCCACCTTAGTGTTCTTTGAACTAAGTAAGCAGGAAATTACATAATCAAATTGCCTGGCATGTCTGGGATTAAAGTGGTGTGTAGATTCTGGAAACTACAAATTCTTATGGTATGTTAGCATAGAGATGGGAGTAGTAGAACCTTCCAAGAGATAGTGTCATTCTTTGAGAGACATTTTGATGTCAATTAGTTCCTGACTGCCAACTTTATAGTTTCTTTCAGGTAAAAAAAAATTATTTGAAATCTACCTCAATAATAAATGACTTAGCTGGTTCAGGATACTTAAGTATTGGCACAATGGCAAAGGAGTTCTTGTGTTTTTGTAGGACTTTATAGCTTGTGAGGACCAAAGTCAATTGTTGGCCCTTTACTTATTGGGTCTTCAATTTTAGACAGATTTTGAACAATACTATAATAATTTGCAATGCCCAAGAAATATTGTATAAACTTCAAATCCTTTTGGAGAGGCCATTGGAACAGCTGGGCCCTTGGCAGGCTCCATTTACAAGGCTTCTTGGAAAATAATATAGGCTAGAAAGGTTTGGCAGTATTTGTCTAGCTTGGGAAAGACGTGATTTACTCAGAGCCAGAGGAGGACCACTTTCATATGATTTTAGATACTACTAAAGATCTAGTCAATATATGAAGATTTCATCAAAAAATAATTGATGGAGGCCTGGAAGTCCAAAGGACAACTGTATAGTCCAAAGGGCATTACATTTAACTTGTAATGCCCAAAACGAGTATTGAACTTGTTCTTCCTTTCATCTCCAGGTCTAATTCTAATGAGGGTGTAGGTCCCTTGTAGATCTAGCTTGGTAAAAATTGTTCCTCAGACGACTGAACAACTTATAGATTAGAGGTAGTGGTTAATGGTTGTTGATGGTAACTTTGTTGTAGCCTCTATAGTCTATACAAAGTTATAGAGAACTGTCCTTCTTGGCTACAAATAGGAAGCCATCTCCTACTGGTGAAGAAGTCTCAAAATATTTTGGATAAAAATAAACCTTTGAGGGAAAACTTGGATTTAGATGTGGAAGCTAGAGGATCATATAGATGCAGGTCCATGCGCTGTATCACATGTGAATATATTGGACATGAAGTTAAGACATTTAAAGATAATAAAGGTAATAGTTATGATATTAATCATCACATCACAAGTGATACAGCATATGTGATATACTGTATAAAATGTCCACGTGGACAGTGTTATAAAGGGAGAACAAAGAGGCGACTAAAAGATAGGTTCTTAGAGCCCCGGAGAAGTATACTAAGGGGCGATGAGAAATATCCTCTGAGCAAGCACTATAGGGATAAACGTGATAGAAAAATGGGACTCACTTCTGTTTTACCTCTGGAACATATACCCCAAATATCTTAGGGGAGATAGATTTAGGACATTATGTAAAAGGGAGTCCTATTCGATATACATATGTGACACCCTGAAACCGAATGGACATAATGATAAACTGGATACATATACATGTATTTAGAGTAGGTATTTATGTCCCTGTGAAACTTTAGTGGGCAAGGGTAATATTTAGAGCTGTTTTCCTTGGGGACCCTAGGTGGGATCAGTTTTGGGTGGGGGGGGGTTAGGGAAGTCAGGTCACTATTTTACTACCTTTCTCCTCCTTTATATACTTCCCCTGGTCCCAGGCCATATTTGCAGGGAAATGTAGGATTAATTGGACTAATTTATTGTGTGCTTATAGTTTTTTGTGCAAAATAGATTTTATACCTAATTGATAATAAGTCTTTATTGATACCAGGTATTCCTGAGTCCAATAGGTTAATTTAAGTGAGCTATTAGGGATATACAGGTGCATATGTAGATGCACAGGAGTTATTTCTATATAGGGATATTATATATTATTTGTTGGAATTTGTATTTTTAAAATAACGCAATATGTAACTTTGAAATAATGAGTATATAGGGAGCACACAGGCACTGTTGATTAGCATATACAAAAATGTATGACATATGGTTTAAGGGTTAAAAATGTGGAGCAGCCCAGCTGAATAAAATGGACTGACAAAATAAGATCGATGTGTGGACTATAAAAACAAAGAGTTTGGCGTGGATCCTTTATCCCTGAGGAAGTGCCCAGGAGGCAGGAAACGCGTTGGATTAGATCCTCAAAGAGCTTATTGAACTAAGTTCCCGGGTAGCTGTGATTGCTGTCAATAGCTTTGCAGCTCACGAAGTCTGTAAGTGGCAGGAAAACTCTAAGATTGCAACAACTGAATTGGAGCTGAGTATCATCAACGACATCGGATAGATATCTTCCCACGCTCTGCCCTCATATAGTAGCAGAGGACAGGGTAGCCCTTGAACTCAAAAACCTGGTGAGATTTGGAAAGCCGCCAATATAGCCATCTAGTGGCTGCCGCCGGAGGGGCTCCCTGCAACAAAGACCTGTAAAGAGAATCCATCAGTGCAAAAGATCTACTATTATAGACAGGGAAGCGGTTTTGTTTGGAGGATGCAGCTAGCATTTCATGGGAAGGGTAACAACAGGACAGCCTCACGGACTTTTGTTATACACAACCCGGGCATTTACAAATGAATGCTTGTATTATTTATGGCCATATTAGAGTGGTACCACCAAAATATATATTTTATGTATTTTTTGCATTTATCCATTAGTCTAAGTTTATATGCTATAGATTTTGTATCATAAGAATTAAACATTTTTATAGTATTTTATAAACATTGCGCTATTGTGTGCTTATAGGTATAATAAGGAGGTCTCTATTTTATATTGAGTTAACGCATACAATATTATTAGTGCTCTCCTTTGGTTTAAATTCTCGGATTGTGCCTTTTTAACCAGAGAAGGCCCAGTATGACTGTGACATGAAGAGAATTCATGATGTCACAGATCATGAATTCCTAATAATGATATCTGATGGAGACTTTAAATGTAGATATGTTGAGGGTAATATTTATCTTTGCAAGGGGTTGCTGTTGATAGTAAAAATGGACTTTCCAGACTTTTAGGCCTAAACTTGATCAATGAAGATCCTAGCAGCCCCAGAATCCAGGAATGCTGAAGTTGATACAGACTTGTCAAACCAAGAAAACTGGATAGCAATCATGCAAGGAACTAAAGGCTCTATCACCTCTAAGCATTAATATTTTCCAAGGCTCTCCACACTATCTTTTCAGGGTGTAGGTGGTGGGTAAAGGTTCCAACATCCTGAGGTTCCTCTGAGATGCTAGTTGGTTCAGATTATGGAGGATATACTGTACAGAAGATGCTTGGGACCATCTGGATCTTTGGGACCTCTCTCATTCCTACTAGATAAGTGAGGGTATCTACTATGTGGCTGTTCAAGCCCCTGTGGATGCAGAAGTCTTGAGAGCCCCCATGGTTCCAATCTGTTTCATATGTAAGAATTCTAAATTTAATGGCATATTGCCTGCTGAGAGACCTCCCTGGTGGAACTTAAGAAGAACTGCTCAGTGGATGCCTTATTGCCTGGAGTGTCAAAGACAGCATGAAAGGCAGAGAAAAAGGTATCTGAATCCTTAGGGATGGATTATTTCTGGAGAATACCAGTCCAGTGCTTCTCCCTTTAACAGAGAAATAAAGAGGGCTGAATGTGTGTGGCTGATTGCGGAAGTGTAGGAGACATTTATTCATAAACCTTTGTGCTTGGATGGATTACCAGATTGGCTTCCAGTAAAGGTATGATGGGGGGGGGTGTACTGGACTTTGGAATAGATACAGGAACAGGTATCCCTGGTGGAGAAACATCAGCTGAAGTCTCAAGAGTAGCACCAATATGAAAAGGAAATGAGACAGCTGTAAATTGTAGCATCTTCAGGACAGCGCTGAGCTTTTTCTCTAGACGTTGCACATGAGAAGCATTTGTAGTTAAAACTGGTGATCTTGCCTTGAGTGAATTCTTTCCACATCTGGAAGATCCAAGACATGGCCTGATTATTGTGTATAAAATCTGAAGCTGGACCTATGTATCTGGTGGATAACTTCTGCAACACAGAGGGAGCCATTCAAGCCAGTGTGTTTAGCTCCAAGGTTTGTGTGAGTCTCAGTGGAAAGAATATAATTATGAAGCAGGGTGCCAAATGGATGAGATGTGGGCAAGGTCAGATGATCTGAGGTAAGGGCTGGCTCAGAAATTTGAGAAATGGTAGTCAGGCATGAGGTTGATGCAGGTTTAATCAAGAACTGCACCCAAGATCAAGAACATCAGTGAGATGGCTCAGTTGGTGAATGCAACAGCTGTAGAATCTGTGCAAACCACAAGGTTGCAGGTTCAAGTCCCAGCAAGGTCAACTCAGCCTCTTACCTTTCTGAGTTAGATGAAATGAGTCCCGGACATATTTGAAAACGAGAGACAATGTTTCTTTTTTTTAAAATTACATTGACATTTTATTTTCTCACTCTCTGTGTTTTTAAGACTGTGCCACTATGCTCCACAGGCAATACTTTCAGCTAATAAATCAATAGAGAAATTCTTCATAGAGTTATAAAACAATAAAAAATATAGTTAGCTATAACTTTTTGAGCGCCGGAAGAATGCCCAAATGTCTGGCCCTCGAAAGGTTCAAATAAGCATTAGAAAAATAACTATGTGGAAAGGTGGGAGAGCATGAGGGAGAGGCAAGTGGTAAGGAATGTTGCTTTCTGGCACTCACCTGTGCTAAATATCTAATAAACAATTGCTTTAAATAACAATTAAATGACTACACATAATTGTAAAAGCTCATTAGCAATCAAATAAGTTATTATAAGATGTTACTAGTTCCACTTTTATGGCAGGAAATATCATAAGCATATAAGTAAAGAACTAGTTAAGATATTTATTTTTATTTTTTTTAGTGAACATTCCTTTTTAGAGAAGCCAGACATAGTTGAATGGATAAGGTAATGGTTGAATGACAGGAGACAGATGGTTGTAGTCAATGGAGAATATTCAGTTAAAGGTCATGTTACAAAGTGAGGTACCTCAGGGATCTGTACTGGGACCCATTCTTTTTAATATTTTTATTATTGATGTTGCAGAAGGTCTTCAAGGTAAGGTATGCCTTTGTGTAGATAATACAAAGATCTGCAACAAGGTAGTAATTCCAAGGGGAGTAAGACAAATGATTTAGGTAAATTAGAAGAATGGACAAGAGTGTGGAAGATGCAGTTTAATGTTGATAAATGTAAAATAATGCACTGAAGACATAAAAATCCAAAGGCAGAATACAGTATTAAGGGTACTACGCTGTCAGCGACAAAAGAGGAAAGGGATTTGGTAGTAATTATTTCTGATGACTTAAAGGTAGGCAGCGGGGAATGCAAGCAGGGTTCTGGGTTGTATAGCTAGGGGCATTAGTAGCAGATAAAAGGGAAGTGGTCATGACACTCTACACATCTCTGGTTAGACCTCACTTAGTGTATTGTGTACAGTCCTGGAGACCCCTCCCCAGAAGGATATAGATACTCTAGAGAGAATTCAGAGAAGGGCCGCTAAAATGGTGAATGGATAGACTAAAGCATATATAGTTTGCAGGAGAGAAGAGAGAGAGAGGTGATATGATAAAAATATTGGCTGGAGCTGGGATAGATGTTATTTTTTTTGTTTTGGTTTTGTTTTTTTAGCAGGATGTAAGAGGAGTCATGACAGGAGATGATGATCACAGAATTAGTGTCATAAGCATTCAAAAGTATATAATAGGTATGTAGGTTAGGGTATAATTCCAGCAACTGCACCTCTTATTCCTGATTGTGGGCTTGATCCAATTCATGGCTCTAAAACTGTCGGTAGGGCAAAAATCATTACTGGGTGGTACATATACACACACACACAGTGTTACCGTCGGAATGCAATTGCACTACCTATGATGTGTGTTGGGACACAGAACCCAGCTTGTGGCCCAATGTTCATTCTGGCTTTCGACCTAGCATGAGCTGCAAACACAGTCACCCTCCAAAACATTAGCCCTCCCCTTTGCCCTGCACTACAACTAACTTGAACATAAAGTGGACTCATACTAGCCCTAACACTTTCCTATCACCCATAGTTGGAACACTTACCTGATGTCCAACAGGGTCTTCTACATCCTGGTGTTCTTCAATTCATCTTCTATAGGCTTCTATCTTCTTTGCTCTTCTTCTTCATCTGTCATCCTCTTTCTTCATCTGTGCTCATCTTCATTCTTCTTCTTCTTCACAAAAGGTGTAATAAAAAAGATATAGTTAGTAAAATAAATGTATAATTAAACACAGGCCGCCACCTCTGCTGCTCCCACTAATGGAGGCAAGAACAGCAAAAAAACCTCCCTCCTTGTACCTTTCAGGCCGTTGTCTGATGCCAATTGAGGGGAATTTGAATGGGGACTGTCTTTTATATGGCTAACCCTGGTTCAGATTGCCATCCATGCTCCCATTGGCTGGGATGTGGGCTTATGCAGGGCATGTTTCATACCTCTTCTGTCTTGCCCTGCATAACCCCACATCACAGCCAATGGGAGCATGGGAATTAGTTTGAACAGGGACTGGCCACATAAAACATTTAATGACAGATTTATTTTAATATATATAATATATATATTTTTTTACAGGTTTAACACTAAGTTTAAAGGAGCAGTAAACTTTTTTTATGAAAAAATATGTATTGTAGGGATTTTCCTATTGAGTAAAATAAACGTACTCCCACTGCGGAGAGATTTATATTTCCAGAATTATTACAGTTTAAACCCATGTTTATTTACATTAGCAGTGCCCTCTAGTGGTCAAATTCTAATTAGATTTCCTGTTAGATTCTAATGGAGAGGAAAGTCAGAAAAGTCAGAGACATACAGTTCTCCATAGAATGTGATAGAAACTGCCTGTCACTTCCTGTCAGTTAGAACTTCCAGGAAGTAAACACAGTAAATTCACTTCATGATTATTTAAACTGCTATACATTTTGAATAAAAACTCTGACAGCGATGGGAGTACCCTTGTTTTAGTCAGCAGGAAATGCTCTGTAAAATATGTGTTTTCAAAAAAAAAGTTTACTGCTCCTTTAAAGAAGAAGAATGAAGAAGAGCACAGATGAAGAAAGAAGATGGAGATGACAGATGAAGATGGAGATGACAGATGCAGACAACAGATGAAGACAACAGATGATGAAGAAGAAAGAAACAGAAGATAGAAGCTTACAGATGAAGAACTGAAGAAGAAGACCTGGGTGCAGAAGTCTTCTGCACCCTGGACACTAGGAATACAGGTAAGTGTTGATTTATTTATTTTTTCTGGCTGATTAACCTTTTGAGTGCAATGGGGTATGCAACGCTGTGCAATGCATTGCACACCCTACTGGCACTCAAAGGGTTATTTTTTTTAATTCACACACATTTTTAGAGCCCTTTCAGTGCCATAGGGGTAATGAACGCATTGTTTAACGATGCATTGTGTACCCCTCTGGCATTGAAAGGGTTATTTATTTATGCTTTACACACATTTTGACAATCCTTTCAATGGCAGAGAGGTATGCAACGCATTACTTTGCAATGTACTGCGTACCCCTAAGGCAGTGGTTTTCAAGCTTTCTTTGCCCAGGGCACACCTAAGACGCAGTCTGGCATATCTGGGGCACCCCTATCATTTTATGTAATTAGTCAAGGGTGTAAAGAAGGTTACAAATACATAAATATAGAGTTATTGTTAGACCTCACAACTAATATAAACATAATGTGCATAGTAATATCCTTAAATATAAAGTTGTAAGTCTACATTCACATTTTTGTCAAAGCCTTATAAATACAATGGGGCACCTTAGGTGGATGTCCGTGGCACACCAAAGTGCCACAGCACCCTGGTTGAGAAACACTGCCCTAAGGCATTGAGAGTGTTACTTATTTTTTTTGGATAATTTGGAGGTATTGATTTAGGGTCCCATATCAATGCAAACATGGGTCACTTATCATTTTTTCTTAGATTTTTTTACACTACACTTATAGGTCAGTGGTTAGGTACACGCGTTAGGGGACTCTGTGCCAACTTTTTTGCAGGACATTTTTGGTGATAAAGTTGAGTTCCTTCCATGTCTCTATCCACTACATGTAATTGTATCACAAATTCAACTTATTTTCCATGAATTCCTATGGCTGCAAATTTAGCACCCGATGTGCAAGTTACATTGTAAGGGAGATGGGGGAACGTTCTGGTATGAACCAATATCTGTGTGTTTCTTGTGGAAGAATGTGCTGTTCCAATCTTCTGGAACGGCCATCCAATTCACCTCAGACATATGGATTGCCCCTCGAGTACAGTATGCCTTTCTTTTGCTGGTGGCAACCCAAATTGTTGGAGGATGGCACTACTGCTGTAGGCACAGCAGATGATGGGGGGTGGGGGTGGAAATGGTTTAGGAGTGAATCTGGAGGTGTCAGCCTTTTTTCCTGCCTGCTAAGTTTATGAATGAACAGCAAACATCCACTCACATTTTAAAACCACTTAGGAAGATGATGGAAAACTGAGTTGGACAGCAGGCCACCCTCTGTGACACAAGGGTAAAGGGAAATATAAAACAAAAAAATAACAACCTGAGAGCTTGGAGGAACAAGCTTGTCTACAGGGTGTGTGAGATGCGCCGCAAGAGGGGCATTCTCATAGAAGGAAAGGTGCAGGAGCTGGACATGGAAACTCCATGCAGCATTGGCAGAAATTCCTTCCAGCCATCTTACATCACAGCCCTCACATCCGTATACCATAGCAATGGTGGTGATACTAGATTGACCAGTGCTGAGGCACTTGATTCTTGGTTTACTCCTACTTCAAAGAAATTCTACTGCTTTCTACTGTTCACCCCATAAGCTATTGGGAACATACAACTGTACTCTTTCCTTGGTGGCCCAGGAGCTGCTTTCATGCCCACACACCGGCTTCCAAAATGAGGGGGTTTTCTCAGTGACAGGAAACATCCTCAAACCACAGCTCCCACAGCTATGCCACACCTTACAAGATACTACTGCTGCTTCCTTCCTTAATCTCAGAGATCACAGCGTATACTATTTTGAGGGGCTGGGGTTGCATTGTACTTTCTCATTCTATAGATTGTCTAGCTCTTGCTACAGTTGTATGTGTCTGTCCAGACTGGTCTAATGCTGGTGCTGTTGGTGGTACAATAATGCCAACTCTCATCACATCTCTCACCTTCTAACTCCAATCCTATACTTCTATCAAAGTCAAACATGCTCCTGCTTCATTCCTTAATATCAGAGATCACAGAGTATGTTAGACAAAGCCATCCATACTTCCTCATACTACAGACTATTCTATTCTATGCTGCTGTATGTGTCTGTGCCGATTGGTCTAATGCTGGTGCTGGTGGTATTTTAATGCCATATCTCGTCTCCTGTCACCTTGTAACTCCCTTATTATACTTATAACAAAGACAAAAATTCTGCTACTTCGTTCTTTATTCTCAATGATCACAATTTATGTGTACATCCTCATCATTAGACTTTTCTAGCCTATGCTGCTTCCTTATGTGTCTGTTCAGATTGGTCTATATGCTGGTACTTGTGGCAGTGGTACTGCAATGCCAACTCTCTTCTCCTCTATTACCCTCTAACTCCCATATTATACACAGTATACTTTCAGCTCCTCTATCACTTCCTGAAGACCATACCTTGCTTCCTTCCTTTATCGCAGAGATCACTGTGTCTCTGCGATAAAGGAAGCAAGGTGTGGGCTTCAGGAGGTGATGGAGGAGGTGAAAGTATACTTTGTATAATACGATCACAGTGTATGTTTTTTTTTTTGTCTGGTGGGCTACTGTTGTTAGAGACAGTCACCTGTTCTATAAACATTGTAGACCAGATACCTTGCTGCTGCTATATGTGTCTGGTCTATTGTACCAACTCTCATCGCATCTATCACCTTCTCTCATAGTATACTTTTATCAATGTAAAAAAAATTCCTGCTTCATTCCTTAATGTCAGAGGTGACAGTGTATGTATTTTTTTGGGAATGGGGTGTTGTTTTATGTTGTTAGGCACAGAAAATTAGTCTGTAGACTATTCTAGCCTATTCTGCTACTTTTACCTTCTCCATCACTTTCTGGAGCCCATACCATACTTCTTACTAAGTCACAAAAATGCTGCTGCTTCCTTCCATAATCTCAGAGACCACTGTGTATGTGTTTTTTCTGGGCTTGTGTTGTTAGACAACTTTTCTAGCTCATATATCATAAATGTGTCTATCCAGATTGGTCTAATGCTGGTGGTGGTGATACTGCAATGCCAACTCTCATCTCCTCTATTACCTTCTAACTCCTTTATTATACTTCTAACAAAGTGAAAAAATTGTGCTACTTACATAGAAACATAGTAAATTAGGTTGAAAAAAAGACACAAGTCCATCCAGGGGCGGACTGACAGGACCCAGGGCCCCTGGTCCAAAAAGAGGTCTGGGCCCCCTGCCCAATTACATCATTGGCCCCTCCCCATGACATCATTGGCCCTAATACATCCTCAGCCCAGCACACCTACCCCCCCCACACACACACACACTCTCCTCCCATCCAGAAGATTCACATTACACAAATCAAGGTACTCCACACCATTTTAGAAGTAAACTAACCTTACACTGCTGGCTAGCTTCTTGCCGGTTGGCTGGAGGCTACTTGGCTACTGGCTGGATAGCTTGAAGGTGTGCTGGCTGTCTGGCCTGGTGGCTGTGCCTGTAGCGAGTACAATGTTTCATATATAATTTGCAAACGGGTGGTGGCCTGGGGGGTACTGAATAGCCTGGGGGGCCTCCAGACCATCCAGTAACCCCCTCCAGGCCATCCAGTACCCCCAAGGCCATCCATTACCCTCTAGGCCATCCATTACCCCCCTAAGCCATCCATTACCACCCCAGGCCATCCATTATACACACCCCCTCAGGCCATCCATTATACACACACCCTCAGGCCATCCATTACATGCACACACCCTCAGGCCATCCATTACACGCACACCCCACACATACCCCCTCAGGCCATCCATTACACGCACACACCCTCAGGCCATCCATTACACGCACACTCACCCTCAGGCCATCCATTACACACACACACACACACACACACACACACACACACACACCCTCAGGCCATCCATTACACACCCCCACACACACACACACACACCCTCAGGCCATCCATTACCCCCCATCCAGTGTCCCAAAGGCCATCCATTAACCCCCCAAGGAGATCCATTACTCCCCAGGCCATCCATTACCCACCTAGGCCATGCAGTAACCCCCTCCAGGCCATGCAGTAGCCCCCATGACATACAGTACCTGCCCCTTCCACATTCCCCCCATATCTCCACATTGCCCCTCAATCTCCACAATTTCCCTTCCACAATGCCCCTCAATCTCCACATTGCCCCCATATCTTCACAATGTCCCTTCCACAATGCCCCTCAATCTTCACATTGTCCCTCAATCTCCACATTGCCCCCAAATCTTCACAATGTTCCATCCACATTGCCCCTCAATCTCCACATTGCCCCCTTATCTTCACAATGCCCCTCAATCTCCACAATATCCCTTCCACAATGCCATCAATCATCACATTGCCCCCATCTCCACAATGCCCCTCAATCTCCACAATATCCCTTCCACAATGCCCCTCAATCATCACATTGTCCCCCATCTCCACAATGCCCCTCAATCTCCACAATGTCCCAAGTTCAGTTCCACATTGCCAGCATATATTCACAATGTCACTTCCACATTGCCCCTCAATCTCTACATTGCCCCCATACATATATTAACAATGCCCCTACCTCGAGTCCCTGGTGGTCTAGTGGTGTGGCAACATAAGTGATCTGTGCCTCCTTTGGCACAGAGCTGAAGCTCCCGCGCTGTTCTCAGTAATACAGAGTGCTGGGAGATGATGACATCTCCCAGCGCTCTGTATTACTACAGCGCCGGTCAACAGTTGAAGAGGTCAAGTGGCAAGGGGGTAATGGGCCAGTTCGTGCGACCCCTATTGTTATGCCACATCACAGAGCGGTGCGCCTGCAGCGGGCCCCTACACAGCGGGCAATGGGCAGGCAAATAAACGGGAGAGGGGACTAGGGGAGACATTTTCATGGCTGGTGGCGGCGGGCCCCTTTCGGTCGCGGGCCCTCGGTATAGCCCTGTATATTCCCTTCTGAAAGAAATGTATCTAATCTTCTCTTAAAAGTAACCACATCCCTGGGCAAGGAATTCCATAATTTAACAGACCTTACAGTAAAAAAACATTTCCTCTGCTGAAGTTGAAACCTCCTTTCCTCTAATCTCTAGGGGTGGCCCCTGTTTTTTTGATCAGGTCTTGGAATGAGTAGCTCACCAGAGAGATCCTTGTATTGACCCCTTGTATACCTGCATTCCCCTTAGTCATCTATTCTCTAGAGTAAATAAATCAAGTTTGTCTAGTTGTTCCTCATAGTCAAGTCCTCCATCCCATTAATTAATTTTGTTGCTTTTTGCTGTACTCTGTCCAGTTCTAGAATATTCTTTTTGAAAACTGGTGCCCAAAACTGCATTGCATACTCGAGATGAGGTCTTACCAATGTTTTGTACAATGGAAAAATGATGTATCCACTCTTACTTCAATACCCGTATTCATACAAGACCCCTTAATCTGAGAGATCATAGTGTATGTTATTTGGGGGTGGGGTGGGATTGTGTTGTTAGACATAACCACCTGTACTTTTCTAGCTCATGCTGCTGCAGTATGTTTCTGTCCAGATTGGTCTAATGCTGGTGCTGGTGATAATGCAATGTCAACTCTCATCCCATCTATCCCTTAAAATCTTTATTCTACTTCAAACAAAGTAAAAAATACTGCTACTTAATTCCTTAATCTCATAGATCACAGTGCCTGTTATTTTATTTTATTTTTTTGGAGGGAGGGGTTGTGTTGTTAGACACTGCCACCTGTAGTTCCTCTTTCTAAGCGTTTCTAGCCCAGATACCATGCTGCTGCTGTATGTGTCTATCCAGACTGGTCTAATGCTTGTGCTGGTAGTACTACAATGCGGGTTGTTAGGGACCTCAGTGGAGAAACAGGGTGTCATGGATACCACTGGACCTCCAACATCAAGGTAAGTGCTTCACTTGGGAAACACATGAGAAAGAAGGCTGCATTGCTGTTTTGGGAAGGTGGGGAGGAGGTGACTACATTATTTGGATTATTGGTTCTTGTTCAAGAGGGTGGCGGGGGAAGAGGACTACATTATTTTGGACGTTGGTTCTTTTTGGGAGGGTAGGGGGAAAGGGACTACATTACTATCACAGTGCCTGTGATTCCTGTCACTCTCAGTTGTGGCTGTCACTGATTTGCTGATTTGACCCGCCTCTTGATGAGCTTTTTATACCTGGCTATCACATCTGTCAGATGCCCTTTCGTGGTGTTCCTGAGCCAGTAGTGCTGTTGCTGTGTTCCTGTATTCTGAGTTCCTGTGTACCGATTCGGCTTGTCTTGACCATTCTCCAGTGTACCTGCTTGTGTATGACCCGGCTCGTCTGCGTACCACCCTTGGATCCTGACCCGGCTAGACTGACGTTCCTGCTTGTGTATGACCCGGCTTGTATGACTGCCTCCTACGTGCTCCGACCCAGCCCGGCTGCTCCGAAGATCGACTTCCAGCTTGTTCCAGTGACCTGTGTTCCAGTTGTCGCCGCCGCGACATTTCCAGTCTCTGCTGCCCGCATCAGTGTGACTGCCTTGCCTGGTGCTTCCCTCGATTAAGTGCTGTGCCTCGTTACTTGTGCAGAGCTGTGTGTATTCTGTGGGCCTTCCTCTCCGTGCAGAGCCTTGCAGTAACGCTGAAGCCTCGAGTAAACGTGCATTTTAACTCTTGCAGTGCTGCCTCGAATTCACTCTCTCTATCTCCTGTACGAGCCTCGTTACCCGTGATACTGCTGCTGAGTTGGCCGCTCTCCGTCGGCAACTCTAGTCTACCATTGCAGAGTGTTCACATAGTTTGGGCCGTTTGGGCGCTTAAGGCTCTCCGGTATTGGTTACCGACGATTTCATTGACACAGAGTGTTGGCAGAAAGGCTTCAGTGTTGGCTTATCCGGTACTACGCCCGAGGGGACTAGTGGCTCTTGTTTTATTATTACTGCATTCGATTACACCTGAGGAGGCTGTTAGCTCTTGCATTGCCGGCCGGTTTCCGTTACGCCCGGAGGGGCTATTTGCACTAGCACAAACGAAAGCAGTTCCTGTAACTACGCCCGTGGGGGCTAAGTTGTTTCCCATTCTGCTTACTATCCAACACCTTGGCAAGGCAGCTCGATCCTCAGCACTTGATGAACATTGTATATACAGCACAGCCTTATTAACATCCAGGGCGTGTCAAACCTCCACATCTGAGACAGACTGTTATTTGGACATTAACCCCTTGGGGGTCAATATCATCCTAGTGCATACTGTTTTGCATTTATGTCTATTGTGCTATTACCCTTGTAATATCTCAGTTTACTTTATCTGTATATTACCTACTGCCTCTAGAGGGCGTACTTGTGCATTATTCACTTTAATAAAGTGTGCTTTATTTTCACTTATTGGTCTGAGAGTCCTAAAAAAATGTAACAATTACTTAGGCTTATTCATTTTGGAAGGGTGGTAGAAAGGGTTCACTATTACTTTTAATGTTGGTGTTTTATGGAAGGGTGTGGGGAAGGTGATTGTGTAACACTCAGTAGCTCATGGTCAATGTTTGACACCCCAGCACTGTGTTAGACATCTAGTGTTAGCTTCGATCTTCCTGCTTCACTTTCAAGTTTGCATAGGTTATGGGAAACACAAAGCTGCAAAGCGCTTTGGACTGCAAACTGGATTTGAGCAGTCTATAGACTATGTCCAAGGAATGGACATGTTTGTTGGTCTGTACTTGTTTTTTGCTATTACGATTGTTTTACTGACCCCAACAGAATCGAGTCCAGAATAGTTACTAAGAGATAGTGTTTGGGATAATGTGTTGAACAATGTTATTAGAAGGAACCAGTGTAACTATCACGGTGCCCGTGTATTGCTGGCGACATTTTGACACATGATTTCTGATGCTTTCTTATTGGCTAGCATGTGATTACTCCACCCAGTGGTAGCCTTTAAGTACTGTGCCCTGTCACTCATACAGGGCCCTTTTGTGGTGTTCCCGTTGCTTATTGCTTGCTGCCGTTAATGTGTGATATCCACTGTATGACCCAGACTGCCTGACTACTCTCTCTGATCCTGTTCCTGCTCCATGTACCGACCCGGTCTGGCTGACGTTCCTGCTCTGTGTACTGACTTGGATTGGCTGACGTTCCTGCTCCGTGTAACGACCCGGTCTGGCTGATGTTCCTGCTCCGTGTACCGACTTGGATTGGCTGACGTTCCTGCTCCGTGTACCGACCCAGCCTGGCTGACGTTCCTTTTCTGTGCCTCCAGTCCGGTGCACTACCGCATCCGGTAGAGAGTATGTCCTGTGCGCTGTCTTGTGTGTGCTGGCCCAGTTGGTTGCCTCGAATTCTGCATTACCGTTCCTTGATTGCGACCCATATGTGCCTTGCTGCCTCCTTCCTCCTTACCCAGGGCTGATGCTGATCTCCCTTGCTCACTATACGTTTGGCTTGTTATTGCTACCACTGTGGTTGGTCTCCTGGGCGCCACAGTTAGTCTCCGGTCTTGTCTGTCGCTAACAAGCCAAGCGCCCATTACCAGGGCCTTCCGGTACTCACCCGGGTAGGAGCTATTCTTTGGCACATTATACGCTGGCCAGTCACTACTCCGTTACTGAGGTTGGTCTTCTGGGCCCCTCAGTCCGCTCTGTCACCTGGCAGTTGCCATCGAGCCTAGCTTTATTACATCTATTGTCCGGTACCGTTACCCTGGGTCGCAGTCTGTGTGTATTCCTGGGTGTTCTGTTGTTCCTCCGGTTGCAGTACTACTGGCAGTCATGATCCATCTGGGCCTCGCTCACACTTCCTGGGCCTAGTCGCTATTTTGGCACTCATCCACAGAGAGCTTCTTGGGCCTCGCTATTAAGACCTCCCAGCCTCCTGGCCTAATAGCATTTACCATCAGTGTCTCACTATATCACACGAACTGTTCCTGACCTGTGTCAGTATATGTATTGCTCTCTTATATATGTATACTGGACCCGTGTGGGTTAATGTTATTTAGTAACCTGTCCTGTGTCAGTACTGTTTGTTAACTATTGCTGGACCCACGAGGGTTACTTTATTCTGTCTGGTTTCAATAAACTGTGTTTTACCAAATTGCCTGCCTCTGAGTGTACTGAAAACTGTTACAGTAACGGATCCTACCCGTTACTTGAGCCCTTGTCTGGGCTCGAGACTGGGTAACCAAACCATCCTACAAACTATGGACATTTTGCCCTATTGGGACCCTATTCTGAGAATGATTGTATGACTCTTCGAACCAGAGTCGTGCACTAAAATAGACACTGGGTGAATGGGCAGCTTGATACACAGAGCTGCCCTGGGTTACATTCATGTACTTGTGTATTGAGTTTGGTTTTATGTATTGTCAAATGCTGTATGTATTGTAGAAGAGGGTAAACATGTTTAATTGTACTTGTCCAATTCGAAGGTTTGTGCAATCACCAACTACCAGGTATCAAATATTTTCCATAGCCTAACATGGGGAATGGTAGGCAGATCAGTGATTGGTCAAGGTTGGAGCAGGACATTCAAAATAGTCAAACAAAGGCTCCAACCTTAGGCCTTGTCCCTAGGATGTGCATTGTAGCCACTCCAGCCATTGACTGTGTTGTACTGTATTGATACCCCCCTGTGGTGTGTTAATGTAATCATATCTGGGTCATTGTATTTGTTAAGACCATCTGTTGCTGGCCTTTGTCTGATGTGATGTCATTGAATTATGTTCCCCATTGTATCGGGTTTCCCTCCGTATTTCAATGTAGCTGACTTGTATAAATATTTGTGCTTTGTGTCTATAAAGGGAGAGTTACTTTTGGAGTGAAGAAGAGTTCTGGAGTCTTATGTTCTCATGGTATTAAAGCGGCCACTCTGTCGACCATCTGAGCTGAGTATCCTTCATCGTTCGACTGTCTGATGCCAGCATCCTGCGACCCAATTTCGCATGCTGTCAGGCAGCAACGTGGACCCTTCCCTGTTTCTTCAAGTTCCTGTGATTCTTTGATTCGAGCTACGGAGTGTTCAAATCTGCTTGGCGACCGCCACCTTCATTCCTGCTACATTTTCCCTGTTACCATCCGACCGGGAGTCGAGGCCTCACTCTCGACTGCCCGGAGTCCAGCCTGCGACGCTCGATTGCTTGGGAGCCCTGTCGACCCCTCCTTGATCCACATCCTTCGACATAGAGTCGACTACACTGGGGTTCGACACCACTTTGAGTCAACCACCGGACCATTTATCTGCTCGACCAGTGTATCTGACGGCACCAGTCCGGCATCGAGAAGGAGAGACCCGGGAACGACGGCGGAAGGCGACACAGTCCCTGCTTAGCTTCCGTTACAACCAGTATGCTTTTTTATGAAGGAAAGTGCATGTCAAAAAAATCTTGCATGTTATGATACGGTAAATAATATTGTAGACTGTAAATTCTCTTCAGTATTTGCAAATGAGCCTTCATGGTAAATCTGTCTGAAACTGAACATTCGAGGCTGACTGACACTGAAGTCTGCCATGCAGTATTTGTTATGGTCATTTGTGATGCTGTGAGCACTAGTACCTTTGGGGCTTTCATCATGTTTTCCCCCTCTCCCCTACAATTGTTATGTTGTAACTGTATTGGTTATGGTATCCTTTTAAAAGGTTGCATGCAAAATAGCATGTAACCTTTTTGTGCAGTAACCATGTTGCCTGGATAAAAATGGTGAAAGTATTGAAAGCATCGCACTGCATGAAAGCGTGAGATTTTCAGGTTGTGCTATGAAACATCGATTTTACTAGCCTCCATTGCACACAGATAGTGAGATGAGGAGGTCTGGGCAACCGCTGTCCCAGAGCAGCGCTGGTACTTGCTCATTGTCCATTGCAGAGACTCGTCTCTAGTTCAGTGTATTAGGCTGTGCCTACAAGACTGACAATGCGGAGCAAAGAAAGGGAGATTGAGTGCTGCTCATGGCTCTTCAACACTTTAATCAGAAGGGAAGTGATATCTGTGTGCAATGGAGGCCGGTAAATGTGACATTTCATAGTGTGACCTGAAAATCTCGCGCTTTCATGCAATGCGAGATTTTCAGGTCCCATTTTTATCCAGGAGACATGGTTACTGCACGAAAAGGTTGCACGCTCTTTTGCATGTGACCTTTTAAAAGTGAACTCTTTGTTATTGCTAGGTTTACTTGTTTAGGATTATGTTGCTGTTGTGTTTTGTTTTTTTGTTGTTGATTTTCTTACCAAAAATTACAAAAAATAATTTTTTGTTTAGGGGATAGAAAAAAGGAAGCAAATCTGGGGCAAACCAATTGTATCAGAGAGACCAGCTAAAAATATCCAGTGAATGTCCCCTGGATAATGAATAGTGCATTGCTCTGTAGTATTCATAGGGTTTAAAAGACACATTTAAATCATCAGGGATTTGAAGAATTATTGTTCCCCTATGACAAAATGCACTTATGAAATGGTGTCCATACATCAAATGTTATGGACCATATACAGAAAGAAGTGGAGCAATTCTAGGGCAAATCAGCTGTATTATAGGGAATAGTTAAAAATTCCCATTGATTTTATCCACATGAACAATTCTCTAGCATTTAAGGAGTTGATGTACCAATTTTTTATTTGTTCCATATATATTGCATTTGGTTTATGTATATGCACCTAAATGTGATATTGGTGTGCATTATATTGGTGATCTTTGTTTATCCATGTGAGTGCTGGAGGGGTGTGTAGCAAAGCAATGCACTGCTCATCTCCCTGGCACACAAAGGATTAATTTGACAATTCTATAATATTAGCATGACCTTGCAGAAACTGAGCTCTCCTTCAGCAGTTATATCTAAATCAGATTGCAAGCTCTTAGGCTGAAGGCAGACTGCTTAATTTCTTACCTAATCTAACAAGCTGCTCTCTCCACAAGTAATTAGGCAATGTCTGCGGGCAGGGTAATGTGATGTATGGGAAGACTTTAACTGATCATTTATTAGTAGTGCAGACACTTCATCAATATTAATTAATTTATTTAAACAACTGCCTCATAATGAAGATATTTCTGTTAACACTATGAATTCTGTGAAAAGGAGATGGTTAAAAGGTTTATACAATTCAAAATGATCAGTTCTAAAAGTAACAGTAAGTTGGAAAAAGTGATGCAGAGTATGACCACATGACATACAAATGTCTGCAGAAGTATCCATACACCTAATTGTAGTTTCCACTAGCTACTCACTAGACTGGTAACCACTAGCCACCATTGGCTTCCGTGTTAATGTATTGCTATAATGAGGCAGATGTACTAAGCGGAACTGGACTAATTCTTGGGTAAATCAGCTACGTTACAGGAGACAATTAAAATATCCTATTGATTTAAATGGAGCTTTTAAAATCTTGATTGCAGGAGACTTTTCCAACAAATTGAAAAGCAATGCATTGGAGACCACTTTAGTAATCATTGAGCTAAAAGCTTCTTTTAAATCAGTGGGGATTTTGAGACGTTTTGTCCCCTATGAAGACAAATTACTCAGTTTATTTTTAGTACATCTGCCTCAATAATTATTATCCTTTATTATTTCATTAATACGTAGTGCAATAGCAGAACTTACCAAAACGGGTTATCATACCTCCCAAGTGTCCCTCTTTAGGAGGGACAGTCCGTCTTTTAGACCCAAATCCCTCTATCCCTCTTTCCCACCCTGATGTCCCTCTTTTTAGGAAGTCAGACTGTGTTGTGTATATAAGTGTATCATACTGCTCCACAGCAATAAAACTCACATTATTGTGTGTTTAAACGTCACTATATGTGTTTATAAATTAGCCTGTGTAAATGAAACACTTTAGTCTTGTTCTAAATCATGTATTAGGTTACACATGGAGGTGTCAATAGGTCGTGAAGTAGCCACTCCACCAGCCACGCCACCAATAACACCCCCTAAAACGCAAGTGTCCCTCTTTGGCAATTTGAAATGTTGGGAGGTATGGGTTATATGTAGGGAGGGTCCCTCTAAGCCAGTGATCTCAATTGTCTTCAGGCCAGGACCAGATTTCTCAACTGCCTAGAGCCCCAAATTTTGATGATAGCTTCAACTGTGGTGGCCACTCCCACATTCTAACTTTTGGGTATGAACAAAGAAAGCTCAATGTATCTACACTAGTTAACCTTTTGGGTGTTAGAGAGATCTCCAACATATTATGGAGGTCCTTTAAATCATTGGGAATTTGGGGAATTTTAATTGGCACCCTATGGTGCAATCGGTTTGTTCCACAATTGCTAGAATTTTGCTTTCTGAATGTCCTCTCTTTGTATTAAAGTAGAGTGTAAGGTTAGATGAGGCCTCCACTGCTTTTAAATTAATATGGTGTCTCTATATTAAAATGTAATATTTATAAGGCTCATATTTATACCCCATATTAATTTATTTTGGTTGCTACCCATAAATGAATATGGGTTATAATATATGGGGTAAAATAATAATATTATGGGGGATCTATTGTTTTTTTACTTAATTTGTTATGGGAGGGAACATAAAGGATCATAAATTATAAAACGATCCCAGGACCCCATAATAATAATAATAATAATAATAATAACAATAATAATAAATAAAGGATCATAAAAGGATCTCAGGATCCCACAGTATTTATTAACACTTTCCAAACTGATCTCATCAGAATGGAGAGAGGAGAAGATATCTCCCCATTGCCTGATCCACACGGAGGGAAATTTGAACAGAGACTGGCTTTTATATGGCCAGCTAACCAGTCATTGAATAGCTGGAGAGATAGAGAAATGCTCTTTTGTGAGCCCCCCAGCTAGGAGCTAATTGGCTGTGATGTCAGGTTACACAGGGCACGGAATAGGAGCATGGGAACCATTTTGAATAGAGACTGGACATAGAAAATCCAGGCTCTGTTCAAATTTCCCTCAGTGTAGATTGGGAAAAGGCCCGAAAGGTAACGCAATGGGGGATTTTGGGGTTTTCTCAATTCCACTGTAGGCAGAGCTTTAATGGGGCGATTCATCTTAAGACTTATTTTTCTTTTATAAGGGCAACAAAACAGATGAAGAGAGGACAGATGAAGAAAGAAAGACGCTTACAGAAGAAGAATTAAAGTGGCGGTGGACCTCAGACTTACAAGTAAGTGTTGAATGTTAATGGCATAGCTTTAGGGGGATTAATCCTTTGAGTGCCAGTGCATACACCTTAATTTTTTTGGGTGACTTGGGTGTTTTTGCTACCTTGGATGTATTGATATGGGGCTTAGAGCCCCATATGAATACATCCACGGGTCACTAGTGTAAGGATCCCTAGTTGTGCATACGTGTTTTTTTTTTTTTTTAAACGCAGTTTACTCACACGTTGTTGGTTAGGAACATGAATTAGGGGACTAGGTTCTGATTTTTCTAGGAGCAAATTTTAGACAATAAAAGCGAGTCCCTTAACACAGAATGTAATGGAATCACAAATTTGTCACCTTTGTCATTGAGCTCAATGGAAACAAATTTAGCTCCCATTGTGCTCTTTTACTGTTCGGCAGTATGTCATGATGCTGGTAATAGAATACCTAATTGTGACTGCAAATTGCAGATGGTAGATTAATTTTTCTAACGGTGCCAACTGAATTGAGCCCTCATGTTATCTCTTTTCCTCTATTGAGATGGTGTGCTAGGTTGCCTAAGACGGAGGAGCCTAATCAGATGTGATACTATGCTATATCAGATCAGATAAGCTTATCCCTATCCAGCTGCAATAGGCATTGGTGCTGTTCCAATCAAATTGTAGGAGTAGTACTTATAATTTCATTAGAGAGTGTCTCTGTGATTGCTGCCTGGCCTGATAGGCAGCACAGGACTCGGCACTCACATGGCACAGGCAGGGTCGAATTTTCCATAAGGCAGAGTAGGCATCTGCCTACAGGTGCACCCTACAGAGGGGTGCCTGCCATTGCAATCAATATATATATATATTTTTTTTCTTAAAGTGGAGTGAGTGCCCCTCAGCATAGTAAGGTCTGTGCCTTCTTCGGCACAGACCTGTAGCTTCTGTGCTCCCCCGGCTCTTTAGTAATGCAGACCGCTGGGAGATGACATCATCTCTCAGTCTTCTGCATTACTAAAGAGAAGACCGCGCGGGAGCTCCAGCAGCTACAGGTCTGTGTAGAAGCACAGATCTCTCCTGTCACTGGACTACCAGGGATGCGGGGATGTGAGGCTTAATATGGAGATGATTGGGGCAGTGTGAGGGCAATATGGGGATGACGGGGGACAAGTTGGAGCTGATGGGGGGCAATGTGAGGGCAATGTGGAGGTGATGGGGGCAATGTGGAGGTGATGGGGGCATGGAGCTGATGGGGGCAGTGTTGAGATGATGGGGCAATGTGAGGGTAATATGGATCTGATTGAGGCATGGAGCTGATGGGGGCAATATTGAGTTGATGGGGCAATGTTGAGATGATGGGGGCAATGTGATGACAATGTGGAGCTGATGGGGTAATGTGGAGCTGATGGGGGCAATGTTGAGATGATGGGGGTAATATGGAACTGATGGGGCAATGCTGAGATGATGGGGGCAATGTGGAGCTGATGGGGGCAATGTTGAGATGATGGGGGGTAATGTGAGGGTGATGTGGAGCTGATGGGGGCAATGTGGAGCTGATGGAGGCAATGTGAGAGCAATATGGAGATGGGGGTAATGTGGAGATTTGGAGCATTGTGGAGATGGCCAGTGTGGGGGGGGGGGGAGCTTTAGATTTCTGTGCCTACAGGCTCCTGAGATGTAAATCCGGCCCTGGGCACAGGAGATAAACATCCACTTTCCTCCCCCAGAGGACACAATGCAGTGAAAGCCTAGAGTAACACTTTTTAGTTTTGCTCTGGTACTAAATTCTAGTCCTCCACGGCTGGGGAGGGGGGGTTCAGGTTGCACAACCCTGGCCTAGGCAATCACTGATATGATTTGAGCACCTCTTATTGGAAGGGAAAGAGAGAAATCTGATCTCATCTGATAGTTATATGCAGTGGAGCCAGTCTCAGGGGGTAAGGGAGATGATCAAATAAAAGCAATGACTGAGTTTATAAGTGTATTCTATAATTGTGAATTAAATGCATGAAATTAAGTTTGGGGAGGCTCAGCCACACCACACCTTCATAATTCTCCCCCCACAGATGTTGAAAAGTAAATTGTGATTTTAGTGTCAATTTCTGAATCCTTTCTGAACGCCCTTATTTTTAACAAAATTTCCTTGCTTCATAATTTCATGTAGTTTCAAAGTTAGTCTACTTTCAGGAAAGAAACTTCAGCTATTTTCTTGTTTCTTGTTTTAACCCGGAAGAAGAAAAGCTGTAGCTTTTGGAAACACGTTGGGAAAGAAAGATAGGTGTGTGAGACAGAGAAGCAGACAGGTGAAGAGGCATAAAGGAATTAAGACACCCAGCTGATTAAGAGCGATTGGAGTGTGAGGTAAGAGGAGAAGGCACTCCTTACCTTTGAGAGAAAACGTCCGTCTTTTGGAAGTAATTCGGATGAAATGGAGGGATAGGAGTGAAGAAATAAGGTAATGGGAAATGCTATTCCCAACCTTTTACAATTAGTCTCCGGCTCCAGGTACATTGACTAACGGCTATACAAATGAGGGTGCCAATTGTCTTTAAGTCCTGGTAATAGATAGCTGTCTAAACACACACAGTATCCAAATAAGTTTGCCATATTTATGGAACTTGGAGGATTTTAAAGGATTCTAAAAGTTTGTCAAATAAGAAATATGGATATTGTAAGAATTTGAAATTTTGGAATATTGTTGCCTTCAATCGATATTAGATTTCAGTTTATCAGATCTTTTGGATATAACGATATATATATATATATATATATATATATGCGCTAATTGAACTGAACCTCTGTAATGCAATCAGTATATTTATCCATTTAAAACACCTTTGTTGGATTGAAGATCTTACGCATGAAGGGATATACACGTTATAAGCAATCATCCAAAATATATTGTATTCACAATATTGAAATTTAAGGATATTTATTATTTCATTTATCATTCACATTGAGGATACTGATTATTCCTAGTGATGATCGAGCACCCCAATGCTCGGGTGTTCGGGTGCTCTGGCCGAGCACCCCCGGAGGCTCGAGTGCTCGGCCGAGCACCCGAGCCCCATTGAAGTCAATGGGAGGACTCGAGCATTACACCAGGCACCCCCTGCTCTGATGAGGGGAGGGTGCCTGGTCCATAGGAAAAGGGCAGAAAATGATGGAAACACCACAGAAATGGTTCAGGGACAGCATAGGGAGGATGTCTGGATGCATCTTGGACTCCAACGTCGCTGCTGGGAACGATGTTTCGCCCGTGGTACGCCATTTTTACAGACTGACCGTAAAACACACAAAAAGGAAGATAAAAACGACTTTAGGCGAAAAATTGTTACCAAACAGTATTTGCTGTATATTTACTTGTATATCATCTGCAAATTCTGCAAAAAATGTCATCGATTTTTCGGAACTGGGGCCATGATTAAGAGGGAAACGTGCGCAGAGGCAAATTCTGCAAAAAATGTCCTCGATTTTTCTGAACTGGGGCCATGATTAAGAGGGAAACGTGCGCTGAGCCGACCATCTAAAACATTATGGGTGAGGGTCTGCTGCGGAGCTGACCATCCTAAACATTATATGCGAAGGCCCGCTAGTGAGCTGACGCTATAAAACATTATATGAGAGGGCCCGCTAGAGAGCTGACCCAATAAAACATTATATGAGAAGGCCCGCTGGTGAGCTGACCTATACAAAAATTGTCAAACAGGGCCCGCTGGTGAGCTGGCCCTATATAAAAATTATATCACAGGGCCCGCTGGTGAGCTGGCCCTATATAAAAATTATATCACAGGGTATATGGAAGAGAGTCAACCATATACCCGTTTTTTGGGTGGAAGGGGTGAATGGGAATACAGAGTATTCCCATCATTGTAAATAACATATCTAAAGTGACTTTATGTTCACCCGGGGCTTTCCTCCAGTGGAGTGGAGAAGTCAGGGGAAATCCAGGCCTTGTTCATTTTTATAAGTGTCAACCTATCAGCATTTTCGGTGGAAAGGCGGATACGCTTATCTGTTATGATGCCACCAGCAGCACTAAATACCCGCTCAGACAGAACGCTGGCGGCAGGGCAGGCCAGCACCTCCAAGGCGTAGAGTGCCAGTTCATACCACGTGTCCAGCTTGGACACCCAGTAGTTGTAAGGCACAGAGGGATCATTGAGGACGCTGACACGGTCTGCTATGTACTCCTTCACCATCTTCCAAAACTTTTCCCTCCTTGTGACACTAGGCTGCGCATCAGGGTGAGGGTGCTGGCGGGGTGTCATGAAGGTGTCCCATGCCTTGGAGAGTGTTGCCCTGCCTTTGTCGGAACTGCTGTGTGCTCCCCTTTTCTCCCCTTCTCGGTTGGCCAAGGTAGCACGTACTCTGCCACCAGCGTTGTCAGATGGAAAATTTTGGAGCAATTTTTCAACAAGAACCTTCTGGTATTGCACCATTTTGCTTGTCCTCTCCACCGGAGGAATGAGAGATGAGAAATTCTCTTTGTAGCAGGGGTCCAGAAGGGTGAACACCCAGTAATCCGTGTTGTCTAAAATGCGTATAACGCGTGGGTCACGGGAAAGGCAGCCTAACATAAAGTCAGCCATGTGTGCCAGAGTACCAACAGGCAAGATTTCGCTGTCCTCACCAGGAGGATGACTCTCAATCTCCTCATCCTCTTCCTCCTCTTCTGCCCACCCACGCTGAAGAGATGGAACTAAAGTTCCATGGCTACCCTCTGTAGCGGAGGCAACCGTGTCTTCCTCCTCCTCCTACTGCTCCTCCGCCTCCTCCAATTGTCGCTGAGAAGACGAAGTGAGGGTGCTCTGACTATCACCTTGTGTAAGCTCTTCCTCCCGCATTTCCACCTCTTCCACATGCAAAGCGTCGGTTTTAATTGTGAGCAGCGAGCGTTTCAGTAGACACAGAAGTGGGATGGTTACACTGATAATAGCGTTATCGCCGCTCACCATCTGTGTCGATTCCTCAAAATTGCGTAAAACCTCACAGAGGTCTGACATCCATTCCCACTCCTCACTTCTGATTAGAGGAAGTTGAACGGAGAGGCGACGACCGTGTAACAGCTGGTACTCCACTACTGTCCTCTGCTGCTCACAAAGCCGGGCCAACATGTGGAAGGTGGAGTTCCAGCGCGTGCTCACGTCACACAGCAGCCGGTGAGCTGGCAATTGTAAGCGCTGCTGCAGCTTCAACAGGCCGGCTGAAGCTGTTGATGACTTAAGGAAATGTGCACACACGCGGCGCACCTTGGTCAAGAGATCATGCAAATTGGGGTAGGTTTTTAGAAATCGCTGAACCACTAAATTAAATACATGCGCTAGGCATGGTACGTGTGTGAGCTTGACGAGCTCCAAAGCCGCCACCAAGTTACGCCCATTATCACACACAACCATGCCTGGTTGCAGGTTGAGTGGCAAGAGCCACTGCTCGGTCTGGTGACTAATCCCCTGCAACAGCTCTGAGGCCGTGTGCTGTTTGTCCCCAAGGCAGATCAGCTTCAGCACGGCCTGTTGACGCTTCCCCACTGCAGTGCTACACTGCTTCCAGCTACCGGCTGATGGGTGAGTGGCGCTGCGCGCAGAGAATTCGGAGGTGGAAACGGAGGAGGAGGAGCCAATAACGTAGGTGCTGGCGGAAACCCTGATGGAGGTAGGGCCCGCAATCCTCGGCGTGGTTAGCACCTGTGCCATCCCAGGGTCCGAGTCGCTCCCAGCCTCCACGACATTCACCCAGTGTGCCGTCAGGGAAATGTAGCGTCCCTGGCCACAAGCACTTGTCCATGTGTCAGTCGTTAAGTGGACCTTCCCAGTAACTGCGTTGGTCAGGGCACGGGTGATGTTACGGGACACATGGTGGTGTAAGGCGGGGACGGCACACCGGGAAAAGTAGTGGTGGCTGGGGACTGCGTACCGAGGGACAGCTGCTGCCATCAGGCTGCGGAAGGACTCAGTGTCCACAAGCCTAAATGGCAGCATTTCGATGGTCAGTAATTTGGAAAGGTGTGAGGTTAGTGCTATGGCCTGTGGGTGGGTGGCTGGGTATTTTCGCTTGCGCTCAAATGCCTGGGGTAACGACATTTGGACGCTGCGCTGGGACAGGGAAGTGGATGTGGTCGCTGATGGTGCTTCAGATGGTACAGGTGCAGGGTGGGAGGTATGCGGGCCTGCGCCTTCGACAGGCGATTGGCCGGCACCGAAAACAGGGAAAGAGGAGGCAGTGGTGTGGCCTGCAGACACAGATTGGCGATCCGGGCGTTCCTCCCACTTATTACGGTGCTTGGATGCCATGTGTCGGATCATGCTGGTGGTGGTGAGGTTTCTAGTGTTCATGCCTCGGCTCATTCTGGTGTGGCACAGGTTGCAAACTACAATTTTTTTGTCGTCCGCACTTTCCTTAAAAAAACGCCATACCGCGGAACACCTAGCCCTTGGCAAGGGAGATTTACGCAAGGGGGTGCTCCGTGGAACATTTGTGGGCCGGTTTGGTGCGGTCCGCCTTCTTTCTTTAGCCACACCACTGCCTCTTCCAGCCTGTTGCGGTGCTGCAGATGGCTCACCCTCAGGACTGCTGTCATCGCTCGGCTCTCCACCTTCCCAGGTGGGGTCAGTCACCTCATCGTCCACCAAGTCCTCCTCCACTTCCTCACTCTGATCATCCTCCTCATTTCTTGATCCCACCACATACTCAGTCATTGACAACTGTGTATCATCCTCCTCATCAAGGTCTTGAGACAGTAATAGTGGTTGATTTGATGGCAACTGTGTCTCATCATCATCATCCACTTTCTTTGACCTTAAATGCCGTTCCCCTCTGTCATCTTCTTGTGATTGGGTACCCTCTAGAGGTTGTGAATCAGGGCACAAGATGTCATGTTCCTCTGCAAGCGTGCTTGGAGAGAGGTTCAAATGAAGGACTGGTGATGAGATGAGCTCCTCACTATATCCCAGTGTGGGATCACTTCTTTGGCCTGACCCTCTATGGTGGGAGGAAGGATGATCAGGGTGAGGATTATGTTGACCAGACTCTTGGCTACTGAGAGTGGACTTGGTGGAAGACAGGGTGGTGCTTAACCGACTGGAAGCAGTATCAGCTGAAATCCAACCGACCACCTGTTCGCAGTGGTCTGACCTCGAGAGTGATGTCCTGCGACGCCCTGTAAACTGAGACATGAAGCTAGGTATGGTGGATGTCTTTCTTTCTTGTGCTCTGGCACCAGGCACAGTTTCTACGCGTCCTGACCCGCGCCCTGAACTATCAGAATCACGTCCACTTCCCCGTCCCTTTTTACCCGCCTTCTTCATATTACACGGAATATGTGCTGCTAATCTGCAACTTTGCACACTAAACAGAATGTGCTGCTAATCTGCGGCTAGGCACAGTGAATGGAATATGTGACTTTTATTTTTTACACTTTGCACACTAAACAGAATGTGCTGCTAATCTGCAACTTTGCACACTAAACAGAATGTGCTGCTAATCTGCAACTTTGCACACTAAACAGAATATGCTGCTTATCTGCGGCTAGGCACAGTGAATGGAATATGTGACTTTTATTTTTTACACTTTGCACACTAAACAGAATGTGCTGCTAATCTGCAACTTTCCACACTAAACAGAATGTGCTGCTTATCTGCGGCTAGGCACAGTGAACGGAATATGTGACTTTTATTTTTTACACTTTGCACACTAAACAGAATGTGCTGCTAATCTGCAACTTTCCACACTAAACAGAATGTGCTGCTTATCTGCGGCTAGGCACAGTGAATGGAATATGTGACTTTTATTTTTTACACTTTGCACACTAAACAGAATGTGCTGCTAATCTGCAACTTTCCACACTAAACAGAATGTGCTGCTTATCTGCGGCTAGGCACAGTGAACGGAATATGTGACTTTTATTTTTTACACTTTGCACACTAAACAGAATGTGCTGCTAATCTGCAACTTTCCACACTAAACAGAATGTGCTGCTTATCTGCGGCTAGGCACAGTGAATGGAATATGTGACTTTTATTTTTTACACTTTGCACACTAAACAGAATGTGCTGCTAATCTGCAACTTTCCACACTAAACAGAATGTGCTGCTTATCTGCGGCTAGGCACAGTGAACGGAATATGTGACTTTTATTTTTTACACTTTGCACACTAAACAGAATGTGCTGCTAATCTGCAACTTTGCACACTAAACAGAATGTGCTGCTAATCTGCAACTTTGCACACTAAACAGAATGTGCTTCTTATCTGCGGCTAGGCACAGTGAACGGAATATGTGACTTTTATTTTTTACACTTTGCACACTAAACAGAATGTGCTGCTAATCTGCAACTTTGCACACTAAACAGAATGTGCTGCTTATCTGCGGCTAGGCACAGTGAACGGAATATGTGACTTTTATTTTTTACACTTTGCACACTAAACAGAATGTGCTGCTAATCTGCAACTTTCCAAACTAAACAGAATGTGCTGCTAATCTGCAACTTTGCACACTAAACAGAATGTGCTGCTTATCTGCGGCTAGGCACAGTGAACGGAATATGTGACTTTTATTTTTTACACTTTGCACACTAAACAGAATGTGCTGCTAATCTGCAACTTTGCACACTAAACAGAATGTGCTGCTTATCTGCGGCTAGGCACAGTGAACGGAATGTGCTGCTAATCTGCAACTTTGCACACTAAAAAGAATGTGCTGCTAATCTGCAACTTTGCACACTAAACAGAATGTGCTGCTAATCTGCAACTTTGCACACTAAAAAGAATGTGCTGCTAATCTGCAACTTTGCACACTAAACAGAATGTGCTGCTAATCTGCAACTTTGCACACTAAACAGAATGTGCTGCTAATCTGCGGCTAGGCACAGTGAACGGAATATGTGACGTTTTTTTTTTAAACTCTGCCCCCCAAAACAAAATATAACTGCTGCCCCCACACACAATAGTCCTAAAAAGGACTTTTGGGTCTTTCTTTATATGTTGTTCAGACACACTTTTCTTCTCCCTACACTGACTTTCCCTTCCTATCCTCATCTCTCCCTGGCTAAGACTGAGCCGAACTCGCTGGTCAGGTGCTATACAGCACCCGATCACGGGTTCTGGCCAGCCAATCAGTGTAATGCCAGCAGCCAACATGGCTGCTGGCATTACACTGATGTCAGAGCCTCCCTGCACGTTTATTGGCTGCGCAGCAGCCGCGAAACGTGCGGGGAGGAGACCCGAACATGGCGGGTGAGCACATGCGGTACTCGTACGAGTACCGCCATGTGCCGAGCAGAGCGATGCTCGAGCCGAACCGAGCTTCGGCCGAGCATGCTCGCTCATCACTAATTATTCCATCTATTATTCGTTAACATGAAGAGGCATAAAGGAATTAAGACACCCAGCCGATGAAGAGCGATTGGAGTGTGAGGTAAGAGGAGAAGGCACTCCTGACCTTTGAGAGAAAACCTCCATCTTTTGGAAGTAATTCGGATGAAATGGAGGGATAGGAGTGAAGAAATAAGGTAATGGGAAATGCTATTCCCAACCTTTTACAAGTAGTCTCCGGCTCCAGGTACATTGACTAACGGCTATACAAATGAGGGTGCCAATTGTCTTTAAGTCCTGGTAATAGAGAGCTGTACAAACACATACAGTATCCAAATAAGTTTGCCATATTTATGGAACTTGGAGGATTTTAAAGGATTCAAAAAGTTTGTCAAATAAGAAATATGGATATTGGAAGATTGTGAGATTGTGATTTGAGATTGTGGAATATTGTTGCCTTCAATCGATATTAGATCTCAGTTTATCAAATCTTTTGGATATAACGATATATATATATATATATATATATATATATATATATATATATATATATGCGCTAATTGAACTGAACTTTCTGTAATACAATCAGTATATTTATCCATTTAAAACACCTGTTGGATTGAAGATCTTATGCATGAGGGGATATACAAGTTATAAGCAATCATCCAAAATATTTTGGATTCACAATATTGAAATTTAAGGATATTGATTATTTCATTTATCATTCACATTGAGGATACTGATTATTCCATCTATTATTCGTTATCATCATTTTTTGGTTTAAGGATATTAACCATTTCATTCATCATTCATCTGGAGGATATTAATCATTTCATTCATTATTCATCATCATCATTTTAAATTTACCATTTCATTTATTAGTCACATTGGGTATATTAATCCTTAAGTGTTGAATGTTAATGGCATAGCTTTAGGGGGATTAATCCTTTGAGTGCCAGTGCATACACCTTAATTTTTTTGGGTGACTTGGGTGTTTTTGCTACCTTGGATGTATTGATATTGGGCTTAGAGCCCCATATGAATACATCCACGGGTCACTAGTGTAAGGATCCCTAGTTGTGCATACGTGTTTTTTTTTTTTTTTTTAAACGCAGTTTACTCACACGTTGTTGGTTAGGAACATGAATTAGGGGACTAGGTTCTGATTTTTCAAGGAGCAAATTTTAGACAATAAAAGCGAGTCCCTTAACACAGAATGTAATGGAATCACAAATTTGTCACCTTTGTCATTGAGCTCAATGGAAACAAATTTAGCTCCCATTGTGCTCTTTTACTGTTCGGCAGTATGTCATGATGCTGGTAATAGAATACCTAATTGTGACTGCAAATTGCAGATGGTAGATTAATTTTTCTAACGGTGCCAACTGAATTGAGCCCTCATGTTATCTCTTTTCCTCTATTGAGATGGTGTGCTAGGTTGCCTAAGACGGAGGAGCCTAATCAGATGTGATACTATGCTATATCAGATCAGATAAGCTTATCCCTATCCAGCTGCAATAGGCATTGGTGCTGTTCCAATCAAATTGTAGGAGTAGTACTTATAATTTCATTAGAGAGTGTCTCTGTGATTGCTGCCTGGCCTGATAGGCAGCACAGGACTCGGCACTCACATGGCACAGGCAGGGTCGAATTTTCCATAAGGCAGAGTAGGCATCTGCCTACAGGTGCACCCTACAGAGGGGTGCCTGCCATTGCAATCAATATATATATATATTTTTTTTCTTAAAGTGGCGTGAGTGCCCCTCAGCATAGTAAGGTCTGTGCCTTCTTCGGCACAGACCTGTAGCTTCTGTGCTCCCCCGGCTCTTTAGTAATGCAGACCGCTGGGAGATGACATCATCTCTCAGTCTTCTGCATTACTAAAGAGAAGACCGCACGGGAGTTCCAGCAGCTGCAGGTCTGTGTAGAAGCACAGATCTCTCCTGTCACTGGACTACCAGGGATGGGGGGATGTGAGGCTTAATATGGAGATGATTGGGGCAATGTGAGGGCAATATGGGGATGACGGGGGACAAGTTGGAGCTGATGGGGGGCAATGTGGAGGTGATGGGGGCACGGAGCTGATGGGGGCAGTGTTGAGATGATGGGGCAATGTGAGATCAATGTGGGGATATTAATCATTTCATTCATCATTCACTATTATTATTGTGATACTTTTCAGTTATCATTTATATGTGAATTTGGAATTTAAGAATATGAATTATTATCACTTTTTTACTTTTTTGCACTATTGTTCACTTATTAACAGATTTTATTTGATGTGTATCATTTTTTATTTTCTTCACATTTTAACATATGAATAATGTGATAGCTCTTAGAATATTTAGCACAGTACTTTATATTTTTTTTTACAGTTAGATTATTTATATATTTAGATTAGTGGGTGGTTCACAATATTTTATTTAGCAGGTTAGATGATAAAGTTACCTATTTGTTTTAGTATAGATTGGTGCAGGTGCGGAAGATTTGGAGACAGGCATGTGCTAACAGCGGTTTGGTAGTCCATGCTGGGCTTCATCACCGCCGCACATGCAAGGTATTATGAGTTAGATTTATTTTTAGGTAGATATATAGACATATATAGAGCTTGAAAATCGGTAGATGTGGTTCTCCACTTGCATGAGTTGGCATCCTGTTGTCCTATAGTTCATTTTTTTGCTCAGACTGGTTGAGGTTTGTGGTGGTGGTGATACACATCTGAAGTTGTAAGATTGTGCTATATGTGGATACAGATTGATTGGAAGGTAAAATATAATATTGTCATAAATCTGAGATTGTTTAATGTCATATTTAATTTTAATAAATGTACATTTATATATATAATAAATAGTGTCAAGCCATGTAGCAGATATATGTACATGTAGATTTGCTGGTCAATTACATTTAATAATGGCGCTGTACACTGTTTAATTCGTTTCTGTTTGTAGTGGTCCCTTACAAGTGAGGAATTTGTGTACATTTGCGACATTGATTTAAATATTTAGGGGAGCAATCAGAATAATTAGTTTGTTGGCATTGTTTCAAAGTTAGTCTGCTTTCAGGAAATATATACTATTGAGATGTTTTAGGGTAATTTTATCATGTAACCAATGGAATGTACATTTTAATTCATACAGCTGAAAATACCCTTTTGCTCTTCTGTTAATTAGGGGTCTGAACATGCCATGCATGTAGGTAAAACTATACATAGTTGCTATTTTTACTCAGCAGATTCAGGGCTTTTAAAACTAATTGAAACTTTTACAACCAACACAAATATTTTTAATATATAATGGATGATATTAGCAAAATAATGAATTGCTTTTACTTTCTTGTATAGGTAACATCATAATTTGTCTCATGAGGCAAACTTTACTTTCATGTGAGGCACCATGAAAAAGTGAATTCATAATAATATTTAATAATAATAATACCATGATTGCACACTGATTTCAAACTATTCACAAGTATCTCTTTAAATTCCTGAGATGGTAGACAAAGGTGCTACAGAGGAATTAAATTGAATTAGCAAAAAGAATTTTAAAGTAGACATATCATGTGTTAGAAGTTAATTGGGATAAAACATAAACTTTATTATATTCAGATTAAGGGACCAGTAGTACCATTGATATTGTTTTACTGGGGCAAAATCACCTATCTTGCCATAAAACATGTAATTAAAAAATATAATCTAATGTAAGGAACTCAGAGAGTTTAGGTAACTCGGAGTGAGTGAATTGATGCTCCTCATATGTAATGTACTGCTGATCAAAGTATCAGTAAAAGTTACCACAACAAATTATAACTTGATCCGAAACTCTGGATCTATTGGATAGATGACTCACCGAAAAGAATACTGCCAATATTAATGCCTAAATGTATGTCAGCATGAGCATTTGAAATTAGGTGAAATTAAGTGCACATCCCTATGGCATTGAAAGGGTTACAGGAGGGCAGCTGCTATCTCTGCTCTTTAACAGAGACAGCAAACTGTCCTTTGGTTTCATGGAGGTCTATAGGAAGATCTCCACCTCAGGATGGTTATGTTGGGACTGTGAACTCTGACAGCAGAGGCTAATATTGACGCTTAGTGTGTGTGGTGATGTGCCACATTAACATGTAAACACACCCACATGAATATGACAATGGCTCATTAACCTACATTTCCATGTGCAAATTAGCCATTATGGAATTAGTTAGTGCAAAATCCAGACTGTGATCCTAAAAAGCAAACAAAGAAAATGCCAATGAGAAGAGAATACAGTAACTTATCAGCCTGTGGCATCCACTAGTTGGGTGCTTGTAGAAGTTAGAAATAGAGTGTTCATCTGCCAGATGAGTGGCCCACAGCTGCAAGGCAGGTGGGGAAAAAATGGCAGAGAAAAGCACCTGGAAAATTGAACCTTCTCTCTATCGAATTCCATTCCTCAAGAAGAATCTGATCAAGAAAATCAAAGAATAGACATGCACAGCATTCCTTATACAGTCTGGAGAGGATATCTCTGAGGGGGTCCCAGAAACCTGTAGAGTCTCTTATACCACCCAAATCAGTCTCTCTTCCAAGCTCCCAGAGTCTTCCTCAAAGGAATCTCTAAGGTTAAGGGAAGAATCATCTGTATCTTCCTACCTTGTTTCACCTTCCAATAGAGAGCAGCCTTACCAGTGGGAAAAAACATCACACTCTGCTGGGGGAACAGGATAACCTTAATCTAGCTTATCTATGATGCACTGGGGAGACGCTGAGATAATTGCCATGCTGAAGACAGTGGTATTAACCCTCTCCAGCTCCTGCTCAGAAGGAGTGACCAGGACTGGCCTTCTGAACAGTCTGAGTAGGGGCCACAGTATACCAGGTAAATAATATTAGGAACAAGCCTAATGGGGGAAATGAAACACCCTATGAGTAATAAAATGAGAACCTAAATACAAAGGAAAAGAAAATCTAAGAGAAGATTCAGCCCTGTTTCTCTCTTGATACAAAATCAGAAGGGAAGTACCCAAGGTAAAGACACCAAGGGTACAAATCCCTCTCAAAGAAGCCTATTAAAATGAGGCACTCAAAAAAGTAGGCAATAAATAAATGCAAAGCTTTATTGAAAAAATAAACATAATAATTCACAGAAACATTAAAAACAATTAAAAACAATCAGTATCAGGCAAATGGTATACATACCCAGACTTGAGTAATAAAATAAAAAACAAGATATGTCAACAATATAAATATGCACTATAAAGTCTCAGCTATAACGAGACAAGGCAAAAGATTAAATATATGTAAAGTGAACAGTGCCATATAAATAAAGTGCAAAAAATATAGGCATATAGTTATCTGATATAATATTATGATAAACCCACTGGGAATGTCAAATGATCAATAGCCAAAATACTGGACACCCAACGCGTGTTCAGTCAAGATTAGACAATCTGAACATAGTACTTTGTCTTCCAATTTACCTTCTACTTCTTCTCACACAACAGATGATGAACCTATTAGTATTCAGAGATATTCCACTAATTCTTCTGGTTCAGATATGGAATCCCAAAGTGATGATGATCACACTACTGCGGTTCCTTTTGTTAGGACCTACCTCGGAAACCTATCCGCAGAAGGAAACCTAAGAGAACTCAGAAGCAGGCTACAGTGGGGATACAGAGGATAGTCTCAACAGCCCCAAATTTACAGGAAGGACAGGAGACACAAACGCAGCTAAGTATTATCAACTTATCTACACACACCCTCACTGAAGCACAGAGGTGTGTATTATCTAAAGGTTTGTCATTCTCTCCTAGTCAAACTTTAGATAAGTTTGAATTTATTAAAGACTTATCCCTTTTTTGTAGGAAACTATTATTAAAAAAATTCTTTGAAAAACCGACTGGCTTAGAATCTATCGCGGAAAATGAGAGATTAGTATTAATGGATCTCATGGATTTAATACGTGAGAGTGATTCTTCCGTGAACTCTCATACAACATGTCGTAAAACCACATTTAAACCTTCTACAACATTTACACCGCCCTCTCATACCTCTCCACAGGCAAATATATTCTTTCAAGTTGTACAGGATGATATTTTATGGCTACCTCCTAAAAATATGACTATACAGAATCTTACTCCTTTTGAACAACGGGCACTCACTCAGATCAAGAAATGGGATGATGTAGTTATCAAGGAGGCAGATAAAGGTGGTAATGTTGTGTTGTGACTATTTCGATGTATCATACTGAAGTAATGAGACAACTCAATAATAGACAGACTTACAAACCTTTACTTTTTCACCCAACAGACATCTTCAAACATCAATTGGATCAACGTTTGGATTCAGTGTATAGTCAAGGTATCATTACAAAACGAGAGTTGGGTTTTCTTTCGGTCAAATCTCCTATAGTGCCTACCTTCTATGTAATACCTAAAATCCATAAGGATATACAGACACCACCAGGACGCCCCATTGTAGCAGGCATTGGAAGCCTGTGCGAAAAGGTTTGTACGTTTCTTGATTTGTTTCTCCAACCCATTGTTTTGGAGCTTGACTCGTATGTTAGGGATTCCTCTGACTTGTTAACCAAATTACAAGAAATTACTGTGGATCCTGATGTACTACTTGTCACTTGTGATGTAGAGGCATTATATTCTAGTATTCCACATGACCTTGGTATCCAGGCAATTTCATATTTTCTTAATCAATCTAACTTGTCTTCAGATATGCAGTTTTGTGGTTTTCTATTGGATATGCTGCAATTTATTTTACAACACAACTATTTTGTTTTTGACTCAAAATTATTTTTGCAAATTGCTGGTACTGCAATGGGGTCTAAATGTGCACTATCATATGCCAACCTATTTGTAGGTTGGTGGAAACGGGAGAGTGTATTTAATGATAACATGGAACAATATACTTCCCATGTTCTCGTATGGTACAGACGACGATATATTCTTCTTGTGGCATGGACCAGAACAACTGTGTAGAGAATTTATACATCAATTGAACTATAATCTGTATAACATTCATCTTACCTTTTCGCTTTCAGATCGCACAGTGGATTTTTTAGATCTTTCCATTTCTATTGATTCCCATGGACATATTGTTACAGATTTATTCCGAAAAACAATGGCAGTAAATTCACTTTTACATTATACCAGTGCACATCCTTTGAGTTGTAAACGAGGCATTCCATATGGTCAATATCTGAGAATCCACAGAAATTGTACTGAGGGCTCTCAATTTCAATTACGGGCAAAAGAACTACGCAAGAGATTTACAGAAAGAGGTTATCCAAAATCATGTTTGGTGAAAGGCTTCCAACGTGCATCAGGTACTTCTTGAGATACTCTGTTGAATAATGGACAACATAAATAGAACCAATCTGATGAGACCATTCGAGTAGTATCACGGTGCCCGTGATTTGCTGCAGTTACTTGTCTGTCACCAGTAGGGGGCTTCTATTGGCTGTCTGCAGATAGCCCGCCTCTTATTGACTATTTAAACCTGGATTGGGCACCCTTTGAGTGCCCTTTCGTGTTGTTTCTGACCTTCTTGCTATCACTATGCTAGTGATAGCTGGGCCTCTGTTCCAGTGTTCCTGAGTTCCTGATCTCATGTGTTCCTGAGTTCCTGATCTCTACTGTTCCAGTGTTTCCTGCATGCTGAAGTACTTCCAGTCCTGGTTCCGGCCTAGTCTCTGGTGTTGCAGTTCCTGCTGAACTTCTCTGCTGTTTTCTGACCTGACTGATCCTTGCTGGTTCCTGTCATCTCATCACCTGTCTTCAGTATCCTGGCGACCTTCTGCCTGGTCGCGTTGGTGACATTGCTACAATTCCTTGTTGGTCCCAGCGTGCGGACGCTGGTTTGCTCCCAAGCATTGCGGCTATACAAACTCGCTTGTTACACCAGTGTGCTGTCACTGGTTTGCTCCAAAGCCTATCAGCTATACAAATCTGTGTTGGTCCCAGCGTGCGGACGCTGGTTTGCTCCCAAGCATTGCGGCTATACAAACTCGCTTGTTACACCAGTGTGCTGTCACTGGTTTGCTCCAAAGCCTTTCAGCTATACAAATCTGTGTTGGTCCCAGCGTGCGGACGCTGGTTTGCTCCTAAGCCTTGCGGCTATACAAACTTACTTGTTACACCAGTGTGCGGTCACTGGTTTGCTCCAAAGCCTTTCAGCTATACAAATCTGTGTTGGTCCCAGCGTGCGGACGCTGGTTTGCTCCTAAGCCTTGCGGCTATACAAACTCGCTTGTTACACCAGTGTGCGGTCACTGGTTTGCTCCAAAGCCTATCAGCTATACAAATCTGTGTTGGTCCCAGCGTGCGGACGCTGGTTTGCTCCTAAGCCTTGCGGCTATACAAACTCGCTTGTTACACCAGTGTGCGGTCACTGGTTTGCTCCAAAGCCTATCAGCTATACAAATCTGTGTTGGTCCCAGCGTGCGGACGCTGGTTTGCTCCTAAGCCTTGCGGCTATACTACTCGCTTGTTACTCCAGTGTGCGGTCACTGGTTTGCTCGCTAAGCCTAACGGCTATACTATTCAGTGTTTCCAGCGTGCGGACGCTGGTTTGCTCCAAAGCCTTGCTGCTTAACGATTCTGCTAATTTGCCAGTTCCATCTGACTGCTGCTATAATCTCTGGGCTGCCCTGCCCGGTATTGGTAAGGCCGGTAGAACCTTTTGCCACATTCCATCTGAGGTTGCCTTACCCGGTATTGGCAGGGCCGGTAGAGCCTACATTGTGTATCTATTGAGGCTGCCTTGCCCGGTAATTTGGTAAGGCCGGTAAAACCGTTATGCTATTCCATCTGCAGGTTGCCTTACCCGGTATTGGCAAGGCCGGTAGAGCCTAAAGACTGTCCTGTCCGGTATATTGACAGGACCGGTAGAGTCTGCCTTCTGTCTGTGCTATATTCTGTATATATATATATGTATGTTATTGCCATCCTAAGTTATCATTTATTATTTCAATAAAATTGATTTTTTTTTACCTAAAACTTGTGTCTGAGAGTCATAATAAACCGTGACAGTACGAAAGGGCCATGACCTCAGACAGCAAGGGTGAAGGTAACGCACAGAATATCCATTGGAGGATGGATGTGCTCGAGCAACGTTTGGATCAGTTGGCAGTTGCAATTCAAACGATCCTTGAACGCACGGTACCTGCTGACCAATCTAGCTCTAGCCCGGTGGTCTCGCCAAGTCAGACACCGGAAAGTGATACCAGACCCCTAGGGGGTACTGTTAAAGGGTTAACGGCTTCTGCACCCTTGCCGCTAAGATATGATGGTGACCCTAGTCTCTGCAGAGGGTTCATCAATCAACTCGAAATCTTTATGGAATTGACGGCACACGCATTTCCCAATGATCGTAGTAAAGTGGGGTTCACAATATCACTGCTCACTGGCAGAGCATTGGCTTGGGCTAACCCCTTGTGGGAGAATGCTAAACCTTGTACTAAGAACTTTATCGAATTCCGCACATTGGCAGCAGAGGTAGGTTGGAATAACGAGGCATTATTGGCAGCCTTCTCTCAAGGCCTGAATGACCACATTAAAGACGAAATCGCTGCTAAAGATCTACCTATTGATCTAGATGATTACATTGAGTATGTTATGATAATTGACTCCAGAATACGTGAGAGATCAATTGCCAGAGATCGTAAGTTACGGTCAAAAAATAATGAGCCTAGTAGCATGTTTTGCCCACCCATCCCTCCCTTGGCATTGAAGTCTAGTGAACCAGTACGGGAAACAAGTGAACCTATGGAAATAGGCTTCACTAGACTATCCAAGGCAGAGAGACTATATCGCAAAAAACAAGGGTTATGTTTATACTGCGGTAAAAAAGGGCACTTGCTAAATTACTGTCCGGTACGTCCGGGAAACGCACACACCTAGGGTATCTTGGGGGACAGGCCCTAGGTGGTGTACAATCGTCCCCAGTGTCGGGCATAATGAAACCCACCATACAGGTGGTATTGTCTTGGGCACAACGCTCTGTGGAGGTTTTGGCCTTGGTTGACTCCGGTGCAGCAGGGTATTTTATGGATAATACCTTTGCTGAATTGCACGGAGTTCCACGCATTGAAAGAGAAAACCCCTTGACTATTGAAGCGATTGATGGTAGACCCTTAGAACCGCCTCAGGTTATATTTGAAACTATGCCATTGTCTATGACTATTGGGGCACTTCACAGAGAAGAGCAGCAGTTTCAACTGATTAATTCCCCGCACCATGCGGTGATATTGGGATTTCCGTGGTTACAGTTACATAACCCACAATTCGATTGGAAAAAGTGTGAAATTGCTGCTTGGTCCCAGTTTTGTATGGACAAGTGCGTCATCCAGCCTATTAAGGTCATGTGCACCTCCTCTGCTATGCCGGATGTGTACCAACAGTTTGGCGATGTTTTTAGCAAAGGAGAGGCTAGTATGCTACCCCAGCATAGACCTTATGATTGTTGCATTGAATTGCAGCCTGGTGCAGTACCTCCGAAAGGACGCACTTATCCATTATCTTGTGATGAAAATAAGGCTATGGAGGATTACATTTCTGATGCCCTTGCTAGAGGGATCATACGTAAATCTACCTCTCCAGCTGGGGCTGGGTTCTTTTTTGTAAAAAAGAAAAATGGCGAATTAAGACCATGCATTGACTACCGGGGCTTGAATAAACTAATGGCAAAAAACGCATACCCAATACCACTCATCACCGAGCTTTTTGACAGGCTTAAGGGCGCTTCGATATTTACCAAGTTGGACCTACGGGCCGCTTACAATCTGGTTCGCATTCGAGCAGGTGATGAGTGGAAAACTGCCTTTAATACTCGAGCTGGGCACTACGAGTATCTAGTAATGCCTTTTGGGCTGTGTAATGCACCCGCAGTTTTCCAGGAACTGATAAATGATGTTCTGAGAGATATGTTACAGACATGTGTTGTGGTGTACCTCGACGATATACTGATTTACTCCCAAAACATGGCACAGCACATCAAAGATGTATCCGCAGTATTGCTACGACTCCGTGAGAACAAATTATTTTGTAAAATGGAAAAATGTGAGTTTCATAGAACCAGTGTGCCATTCTTGGGGTTCATAATTGGCAATGATGGCATTGCCATGGACAAAGAAAAGTTGTCAGCTGTCCTACAATGGCCAAAACCCAAGGGTCTTAAAGCCATACAGCGTTTCCTGGGTTTCGCTAATTATTATAGGAGGTTTATTAAGAACTTTTCTTCCATTGTCAAACCTCTGTCCGATCTTACGCACAAGGGTGCTAATCCTTCTTGTTGGCCGGTATCTGCTGAGAAAGCCTTTGAGAATTTGAAGCTGGCATTTGCTGCGGCTCCTGTGTTATCCCACCCCAATCCTTTACTTCCATTTACGTTAGAGGTTGATGCCTCAGATATTGGGGTCGGGGCAGTACTTTCGCAGCGACACGAGAAAGGTGGAACTCTCAGACCTTGTGGGTTTTTCTCTAAAAAGTTGACTGTCACTCAAAGCCACTATGAGATAGGTGACAGAGAATTATTGGCCATTATCCTTGCTCTTAAGGAATGGCGTCATTTGCTTGAAGGTACTAAGAATCCTGTCTTAATCCTAACAGATCATAAGAATCTGACCTATCTCTCGGAGGCCAAGAGATTGTCCTCTCGTCAGGCCAGGTGGGCACTGTTCCTGTCTCGATTTAATTTCATTGTATCATATTTACCAGGGTCAAAAAATATCAGGGCTGATGCACTGTCAAGACAATTTGAGGCCGACAGTGACAGAGTGGAAGCACCAGCTCCTATCATCCAACCTGATAGAATACTGGCTACTATACGCACGAGTATCACTTCTCCTCTAGGGGAGGAGATCCTGGCCTCTCAGGGGTCCGCTCCCCATGAAACCCCAGTGGGCAAATGTTTTGTCGCTGAATCATTTCGTACTAGGCTGCTCGAAACCTACCATTCCTCTAAGGCTGCGGGACATATTGGTAGAGACCAATTGTTATGGTCCCTTTCTCAGTTATTTTGGTGGCCTTCCATGAGAAACGATTGTGCCGAATTTACGAATGCCTGTGCCACCTGCGCCCGCGCTAAGACCCCGAGACATCTCCCTGTGGGCTTGCTTCAACCGGTGCCTAATGGCGAACGCCCCTGGTCTCATGTTTCCATTGATTTTATGGGAGAGTTGCCTATGTCGAAGGGGTACTCCTTTATATTCATGGTGGTGGACAGGTTTTCTAAAATGGCTCATTTCGTGCCCCTCCGTGGTCTTCCTTCAGCGAAGGAATTGGCAATGGTGTTCGCCAGAGAAGTATTCCGGTTGCATGGAGTGCCTAGGGTACTGGTGTCTGACAGGGGGAGCCAGTTTGTGTCTAGATTTTGGAGGGCATTTTGCCAACAGATGGGCATACAGCTGTCCTTCTCCTCTGCCTACCATCCCCAGACCAATGGAGCCGCTGAACGAGCTAATCAGGGCTTGGAACAATTTCTCCGTTGTTTCGTTACTGACCATCATGATAATTGGTCCGACTTGTTGCCTTGGGCAGAGTTCGCCAGGAACTGTGCGGTCAATTCTTCATCTGGGAGCTCTCCGTTTCTGATTAATTATGGGTTCCAGCCCTGTTTGCTTCCAGACTCATTTCAGACGCAACAGATTCCAGCTCTGGATGAGCATATCGAGCAACTCCGTTCCACATGGGCACAAGTTCAGAGGGCACTTGGTCAGTCATTTCAGCGTCATCAGCGCCATGCTAATCGCAGAAGGCTTCCAGCGGTTTCCTTTCAGGTTGGGGATAGAGTATGGCTTTCCTCCAGAAATCTCAAGCTGCAGGTTCCGTCTAATAAGTTGGCTCCTCGGTTTATTGGTCCATACAGAGTTATTCGCAAAATTAACCCTGTCTCCTATGCACTAGACCTACCTGCATCCATGCGTATCCATAATGTGTTCCATGTGTCCCTTCTTAAGCCTCTGGTTTGCAATCGCTATACTACCACACCTGTGGTGCCAGGACCTGTTGAGGTCGAGGGCCAGGAGGAGTACGAGGTTCAGAGCATTATTGATTCCCGTAGGCTTAGAGGAAGGGTACAGTACCTGGTACATTGGAAAGGGTATGGTCCTGAGGATCGATCATGGGTGGATAGTACGGACCTTCATGCACCTAGGTTAACTAGGGCCTTTCATGCCAATTACCCGCAGAAACCTAAACCCTATTCTAGGAGAGGGGGTCTTTGAAAGGGGGGTACTATCACGGTGCCCGTGATTTGCTGCAGTTACTTGTCTGTCACCAGTAGGGGGCTTCTATTGGCTGTCTGCAGATAGCCCGCCTCTTATTGACTATTTAAACCTGGATTGGGCACCCTTTGAGTGCCCTTTCGTGTTGTTTCTGACCTTCTTGCTATCACTATGCTAGTGATAGCTGGGCCTCTGTTCCAGTGTTCCTGAGTTCCTGATCTCATGTGTTCCTGAGTTCCTGATCTCTACTGTTCCAGTGTTTCCTGCATGCTGAAGTACTTCCAGTCCTGGTTCCGGCCTAGTCTCTGGTGTTGCAGTTCCTGCTGAACTTCTCTGCTGTTTTCTGACCTGACTGATCGTTGCTGGTTCCTGTCATCTCATCACCTGTCTTCAGTATCCTGGCGACCTTCTGCCTGGTCGCGTTGGTGACATTGCTACAATTCCTTGTTGGTCCCAGCGTGCGGACGCTGGTTTGCTCCCAAGCATTGCGGCTATACAAACTCGCTTGTTACACCAGTGTGCTGTCACTGGTTTGCTCCAAAGCCTATCAGCTATACAAATCTGTGTTGGTCCCAGCGTGCGGACGCTGGTTTGCTCCTAAGCCTTGCGGCTATACAAACTCGCTTGTTACACCAGTGTGCGGTCACTGGTTTGCTCCAAAGCCTATCAGCTATACAATTCTGTGTTGGTCCCAGCGTGCGGACGCTGGTTTGCTCCTAAGCCTTGCGGCTATACAAACTCACTTGTTACACCAGTGTGCGGTCACTGGTTTGCTCCAAAGCCTTTCAGCTATACAAATCTGTGTTGGTCCCAGCGTGCGGACGCTGGTTTGCTCCTAAGCCTTGCGGCTATACAAACTTACTTGTTACACCAGTGTGCGGTCACTGGTTTGCTCCAAAGCCTTTCAGCTATACAAATCTGTGTTGGTCCCAGCGTGCGGACGCTGGTTTGCTCCTAAGCCTTGCGGCTATACAAACTCGCTTGTTACACCAGTGTGCGGTCACTGGTTTGCTCCAAAGCCTATCAGCTATACAAATCTGTGTTGGTCCCAGCGTGCGGACGCTGGTTTGCTCCTAAGCCTTGCGGCTATACTACTCGCTTGTTACTCCAGTGTGCGGTCACTGGTTTGCTCGCTAAGCCTAACGGCTATACTATTCAGTGTTTCCAGCGTGCGGACGCTGGTTTGCTCCAAAGCCTTGCTGCTTAACGATTCTGCTAATTTGCCAGTTCCATCTGACTGCTGCTATAATCTCTGGGCTGCCCTGCCCGGTATTGGTAAGGCCGGTAGAACCTTTTGCCACATTCCATCTGAGGTTGCCTTACCCGGTATTGGCAGGGCCGGTAGAGCCTACATTGTGTATCTATTGAGGCTGCCTTGCCCGGTAATTTGGTAAGGCCGGTAAAACCGTTATGCTATTCCATCTGCAGGTTGCCTTACCCGGTATTGGCAAGGCCGGTAGAGCCTAAAGACTGTCCTGTCCGGTATATTGACAGGACCGGTAGAGTCTGCCTTCTGTCTGTGCTATATTCTGTATATATATATATGTATGTTATTGCCATCCTAAGTTATCATTTATTATTTCAATAAAATTGATTTTTTTTTTACCTAAAACTTGTGTCTGAGAGTCATAATAAACCGTGACAAGTAGTTACTCGTTTTAACTCCCAGTGGTCCACCATACGGAGTATATTATCTAAACATTGGCATATCTTATTAACTGATACTACTCTACAAAGAATGCTACCAGCTACGCCTCTTATTACAGCTAGACACAGTAATAATATGGCGAATTTATTAGTTCGCAGTCATTTTTCACCACCTTCTAAAACTGCGGGTCACAAAATAGTTTGAACATTCCCTTGTGAAAGCTGCACAGTTGGTAGTTTTATTTCAAAATCAAAAGGGTTATATAGCTCAGTATCTCGTACAAACTTGTCTCTTCAACATTTTATCAGTTCCCGTACAAGAAATTGCATTTATGCAATTTTGTGTCCGTGTAATTTGATCTATGTCGGACAGACTACCCAGATGCTGAAGAGTCGAATCCAAAAACATTTTTTTCTTATTAGAAATGCAGATTGAGATCGAGGACGTGGCGAAAAATTAACTTCAGTAGCAGAGCATTTCTTATCCTGTCATGGTGGAAAATTGGACTACTTACAGGTATTTGGATTAGATTGGGTTACAATGGGTATCAAGAAGGGAGATTTGGCTAAAAGATTAAGCCAAAGAGAAACCTGGTGGATCTTTATGTTCCAGTCTTGTCAGCCGTGAGGCATGAATGAAGAAATGCTTTTTTCTTGTTACTTACCTTCTTGATTTATTTTGGATTTAATATCTGTTCTTCTTTCTTCTCATACAGATTTTGTGATCCGACGTATTGGATGCTGTTCGTCTTGATAGCGCATGGCTGGATGGATTGGCATTCATACCTGTAGGTGGAAAAGAGGAGAGAAATGAAAGAAGAAGAGGAATAAAAAGGAAAGAATCGGAAAGAAAAAAGAAAGAATAATTAAATTTCTGAATAATAAGTTTGCTCTTCCACAGTACCAATGGAGATCGTATCCATTGTTTGAATATTGGATTTATATATGATCTTCTTGTTTGTGAACTATGGTTTTTTACCACAGAAGCCATATGTGGACCATGGGTATCAAAGTATCCTCTCAATTATAACAATTGTGGTTTCTTTTCTCATTTGGGAAGTTCCCAGAATGGAATCTGGACATTGGATACGTTTCAAGATAAACATTGGAATTCTCCTTGATGCTCAACCACTATGGACAGTTTTGAAATTTTCAACACATTATATATGGACTTTATTGAGCCTATTGATACTTACTATCAATTTAATATTTGGTGGTGACATTTGTTTGCTAGAAAATAATTTGTGGCCATTTTTCCCTTCCCAGATCTCAGGTTCTAATTTTGTGGTCCTGGATTGACCGTCAATGAATATCTTCCATTATTTGACATGTGACTTGTTGATGGCATGTTTTTTTTTTTTTTCTCCCCACCAGGTTCTTTCTCAACACTACCGTTGTTTATTCCATCCATTTAGGATATTATTATCCATATTTTGGAGAATAAGTCATTTGGTATTAGCTTATAGTAATCTATGTTGTGTAGGTAGGGATCTATTCTGTGATTATTATTATTTAATTATTATTTATAATTTAATGGACCTGAGTTCTTGTCTGTGTTGAACTTTTTGTGCACTTATTTGCTCTATGATTTGTAGTGATACTTGCGCTCTCACCGGCAGTGACTGGGTTTGTGGCTTTTCTTCTTTACTATTTCCTTTTTACTACTTATTTTGTCTTTATCTATGAGTGGTTTTACATGGCGTCATTGGATCATTTCCTTATTTTGGATTTGTGATCCATGACGGCATGTATCATATCTACTCTTTTTATTATACTGATATGAATATTATACGGTTATCTCTATGGGTGTTTAGGGATTTTGGTTTATATATATTTAATTTCATTTCGAATATATGTTTTATTCATTTGGTGATTATGGTATTCATATTCTACATGTCATTCAAATTTAGTGTTTTCACATTTATATTATTTAGGTAGGGACATGTATATATTTTTGTTTCCATTATCTAACACAATTTATGTTTTATCTGTATCGTTATTTAGGTAGGGCCATGTATATGGAAATTGGGTATTCATACCTTACATATTCTTCTATTTGGTTCGAAAATATTTTTTTCCTGCGTTATTATTATATATTGAATGGTACTGTCTAGATCCTAGATACTTGGTGGTAGATCGGAGTTTTTCTCTGCGTATCTACTACACATTGAGCGGTAGTGTTTTGAGATTAGAAACTTGGTGGTAGAATGGAACTGGTGGGGAGGGGTTTGTTACATCATGACTGCTCCTTCTGACTTTGTTCAGTTTCGCGAGTCTGTTTCAATCACATGATTGTTATGATTATGATGATTGGTCACTTTACTAGTTATATACTTTTGGTAGTATTGGAGTTCTTATCACCCCTGACGAAGCTACGATAGTAGCTATACGCGTTGGGTGTTCAGTTTTTTGGCTATTGATCATTTGACATTCCCAGTGGGTTTATCATAATATTATATCAGATAAGTATACCTATACTTTTTGCACTTTATTTACATACTTATATTTTTGCACTTTATTTATATGGCACTGTTCACTTTACATATATTTAATCTTTTGCCTTGTCTCGTTATAGCTGAGACTTTATAGTGCATATTTATATTGTTGACATATCTTGTTTTTTATTTTAATACTCAAGTCTGGGTATGTATACCATTTGCCTGATAGTGATTGTTTTTAATTGTTTTTAATCTTTCTGTGAAATATTATGTTTATTTTTTCAATAAAGCTTTGCATTTATTTATTGCCTACTTTTTGAGTGCCTCATTTTAATAGGCTTCTTTGAGAGGGATTTGTACCCTTGGTGTCTTTACCTTGGGTACTTCCCTTCTGATTTTGTATTATGTGTTTTACCTATGAGTGCACCATGCATATTCATGCTTGATTGTAGGTTTTTGTGATCATCATGGCATGTGCAGCAATTTTCCTTTTACTCTCTGTTTCTTTCTTGAAGCAAAGTACTTTTAAAAGTGAAGACTGCTGTCGCTATAAACAGTTTAAAGGGAGCTGGATGGAGACTTTACCTCCAAAGAGCTTTAGTTTGCAAGTGGCCTGCCTCCACAAGATAACAACTTAACCTCATGGTTCCAGTGTTCCACAGTGGATGAAAGAGAATGATACCTACAGGATTCATACCTAAACAGATGGATAACAAAAATTCTGAAAATGTGTCCAGCCTCCAGGTTAGAAGTTAAATTTGCCAGGCCTCTGGCATTTAAAGGTTAGGCTATTCTGGCCTTTAATAAAAAATGAAATATTTATTTTTAAAGCAACAATGGAGTGGTTAATCATAGACCAGGTTAGGATAATGGGGGTAGAAGATTTCACTAGTTATAGTAGTCTTAGTTAATCTCATTGTTGTCTGCAAGTTGTCAACACATTGTATAGCAATACATTGCAAACTTTTCAGGCAACGAGGATGTTGATTTCTGCACGATTGAAATGTAGTCACATTTCATGGTCCAGAATATTGGACAAAGTAGGGCAGATATGTTAAAAATAAATTTTCTGCTCTGTAGACAATGATAATTATAATTGCTTTTTTACCATGTCTGGAAAGTAGGCAGGGGTATAAATATAGGCATTTGCTATACGTTTAGCTGTTTTTTTTGTTTTTGTATTCCTTCTTTCTGTTCTTGGTTTTTAATATTGTTTAGTTGTTAATTTTGTCATGATAAATTCTTAAATTGATATAAATTAATAAAAACATTATGTTTAAAACAAAAAAAGAGAGAGGAAACCCCCAATTAGTGGGAAACCCCTAAAAGCCAAGGCATAGGAGCAACCTTCATTCCAAGATCAGGAGAGAAACCACTGAAGAACTATGGTATTAGGACATCCTTCCAGGATCTAATTAGATCAGGAGATAAGAATAGTTAAATTTACTATAGTTTAGTCTAGAGAAAAGTTTTAGATAGTTGTCATGTGAAGTTAGGGACGTACTTGAGGATCAAAGATGTCCTTTTAAGATACTTAAGGAAATATATCAAGGTTCCATTATGTCCCTTTGAACATTATGTATGTTTTGGGAACTATGGGAAAAAGAGTGTGTAACAAATTTATAAAATGTTATTATAGGGCAAGTCTAGAACAGCTTGTATGAATAAGTTAGAAGAAATGGTGGAAGAATGTCTAGATGATGGTGCTTGAGCTGAGATTCTTACCAGGGTTCCAAAGTGCTGTGTAAATATTAATTTACAAGAACATTTATACTAAAACAGTGTCATTGAGATATCTGGATCCTTAAAGGCTTTCTAAAATGTACCCTGAGCACCCATATGTATGCTTTAAAACCTGTGGGGAGGTGGGATCAGTTAGACACATTTGGTGGGATTGCTGGAAGGTAAAATGTATCTGGCAAAGGGTATCTAATTATTGTCCCATATTTTTAGGAAGCCTGTTGGTTTGGATATCTGGGAAGCCCTGTTGGGAAAAAGGATTTGTTACCTAACTAATCATGAAGACAGGCTGTTAACTTTAATTTGCTTGAGAGCTAGGATATAGATTTCTGCACATTCGAAATGTACTCACATCTCTTGGTCCAGAATATAGGACAAGATAGGGCAAATATGTTAAAAATAATTTTTCTGCTCTGTAGACAACAATAATTATAATTGCTTTTTACCATGTCTGGAAAGTATGCATGGGTATAAATATAGGACTTTACTACAAGCTTAGCTGTTTTTTTATGTTTTTGTATTCCTTCTTTCTGTTCTTGTTTTTAATATTGTTCAGTTGTTAATTTTGTCATGATATATTCTTAAATTAATACAAATTAATAAAAATTGATGTTTAAAACAAAAAAAAGAGAGAGGAAACTCCCAATTGGTGGGGAACTCCTAAAAGTCAGGGCATTTGAGCAACCTTCATTAAAAGATAAGGAGAGAAACCAGTGAAGGACTATGGTCTTAGGACATTCTTCCAGGATCTAGTTAGATCAGGGGATAAGAATAGTTAAATTTACTATAGTTTAATCTAGAGGAGGTGCGTGTGTTGAATGACATAAGGCAAGGACAACTTATTAAGGAAAACAAGATAACTGTCTGCATTTCGATTAAATGAACCAATATTGAGATACAGTGTAAAGTGATAAAAAAGCTACTGTGATAAGCAAGGAACGATTAATTGGCCAGAATGTCATCCATTAAGGCTAGAGGAAAGGTGCTTTTGACTAAGACAAAGGAAGAGATTTTTTACAGTAAGGGCAGTAATAGTATGGAATTCTTTGCCTCTGGATGTTGTGCTTGCAAATACTGTAACTTCTTTCAAAAAAGTAATGGATACCTATCTAGCACAGAAAAATATTGAGAATTATGACAGATGGCTTCAGTGCAGGTAGGTTATTGATCCAGTGAACTAACTGATGGCCATTTGGAGTCAGGGAGGACATTTTTACCCATTTAATTAATTGGAAATGGCTGCAATCCCTCTGGATCAACAGAATTGATTTGGCATGGGCTGGACTTAATGGATGCACTACGTTTTCAACTCCAGCAACTACGTTACTATGTAATGTGGTTATCGAAAGAAAGGAAAAGTGCCAAAAAAACTGGAAAATGAACAAGGAGATTTGGAAGAATCTCCAGTGCCAAATAAGGATGAGATTGAGTGTAAATAGACTTGTGAAAATGAAGAAAAGAGTTAAAAGGTGAGATTTTTCTTCTTTTTCTTTTTTTTAGCAAAGCTGACAATGTTGAATCGAGGATTGCAATAAAGAATAGAGGAAAGATTATGTAAGAATATAAGAAAATAGATGTTGCGAACCTGGCTAAAAGTAATAATAATGAAGTGAATCCTCAGGCTAAGAGATTAAGTGAGTTTCAAATTCCTATTAGTAAGAGGTAAAAGACAGTGACACCACATTATAATACTAGCGTAAAAGCCCGTGTACACGCGCCAGCATTCTGTGCCTTTGTGCAGTCTCTACTTCGCATGAATGCCCTGTGTTCAGGCAGTCTCTACTGTGCATGACTGCAACATACATCTGGCCAGCATTCTGTGAGTTTGGGCAGTCTCTACTGCGCCTGACTGCCCTGTGTTGGTGCAGTCTCTACTGCTCATGACTGCATTGGACAAACATGCACCTGGCTTTTTATATTATAGGATGATAGCACATAAGTAACAGTTGGATCATCTAGGCTGCCCATTGTAGCCTCAACCACTCCTGCTGAGAGGCTGTTTAATTTATCTAGCAACATTTCCATAAAGTAGTTTTTTCTTATATTTGCTCTTATTTTTCTTCCAGTTTTAGGACATATCATAGCATTCCTTCATTTTGATAAATGATTCCTTATTTGGACCTCTTTTTTCCACTAATGTCTCTTCCTATGCCACTTCCTATATACCATATTGACCTGAGAGCTTCCCCCATTCCTTTGCTCCATTACTTGCCTACTTTCAAATTATTAGATACAACTAACTTCCCTTTCTTCTGCTGTTGTTGAGTACCATTAACTCTATAGTATACATTTGGGTTTTTTATGTCCTATACTATATGCATTATTTTGTCTTTTATTGCATTTTATTTTGAATCCCATGCTTTTTTCCATTTTTTTTAGAATCCCTTTTCTTTTGACTCCAGGAATGTCAACACTCTTACAGATCTTAATGGCATTTGCAAAAATACATACCTTGCCTTTAAGGCCTTGATTCAGTTGTAGGGCAAAAATATCTACCAATCAGTACACACAAACACACACTGTCAGCGGAAGTATTCAATTGCCCAACCAACTGAAACCACAATGAATGTTGGGCCAAAGAACCTGACTTTGAGCCAAACGTTTGTTGTGTGTTTTAAGTTCCCAAAACTCATAGCTTGATAAATGGGAACATCAAAGGAAAACGGCTAAATGCTTGGTGCTAGAAACACATCAAGCATCGAGTGTGAGCTCTCAGAAGCTGATTGGCTGGTGACAGCGTCATTTAACCTGTTTACTGCCAGCATACATTAGCAAGGGCTACCAGCATTTATTGGGGATTTTGATTATAAACATTTATTTTTTACTTGGATTACAGCATTTATTTTTGATTGGGACTAACAGCATAAGTTTTGTACTTGGACTAACAAAAACAATTTAATCCTTTGTGTGCCAGAGAGGTACACAACACATCGCTCTTTACACTGAAGATAGTTCTTAATGACTTTGGCTGTATGTTTGGGGTCATTTCATGCTGCAGAATAAATTGGGGGCTAATCAGATGCCTTTCTGATGGTATTGCATGATGGATAAGTATCTGCCTGTACATCTCTGCATTGAGGAGACCATTAATTGTGAACAAATTCCTAGCTCCATTTGCAGAAATGCAGCCCCGAACTTGCAATGAATCTCCATCATGCTCCACTGTTGCCTGCAGACACTCATTCTTGTACCTCTTTCCAGCACTTTGCCAAACAAACTGCCTTCTGTTACAGCCAAATATTTAATATTTTGACTTATCAGTCCTGCTGCCATTTTTCTTCACCTCAGTTGCTGTGTTTTCCATGCATAATTGAGTTGCTTGGCTTGTTTCCACATCAGAGGTATGTTTTTTTTGCCGTACGTCTTCTATGAAGACTGCTTCTGACCAGACTTCTCCGGACATTATAAGGGTTACCAGGATCCCACAGTTTTCTGCTAATTCTGAGATGATGGCACTGCTGGACATCTTCTGATTGGGAAGTAAGCATGATGTGTCTTTCATCTGTTGCAATAAGTTTCCTTGGCCAACTACTGCTTCTACTGTCCTCATAGTTGCCTGTTTATTTGCTCTTCTTCAAAAAAGCTTGGACAGCACATCTGGAAACCCATCTGCCTTGAAATTTCTTCCTGGGAGAGACTTTGCTGATGCAGTATAACTACCTCTTATCTTGTTGTGCTCAGTCTTGCCATGATGTATGACTTTTTACATTAAATTGTCTTCAGCAACCTCACCTCTTTAGCTGAGTTTGGCTGTTCCTCATCCATTTTTATTCCTCCTACACAGTTGGTTCTGTTTCAGTTAATGATTGTGTTTCAACCTTCATATTATAATGATACTCATTACCACCTTTTTGGTATAACTGTTTAATCATACACCTGATTATATGCATACAAAAGCCCTAAATTTGTGTAAGTGTACCTAGAAGAATTGATGCTGTTTTGAAGGCAAAGTTTGATCACATCAAATATTGATTTGGTTTAGATTTTTCTTCTTCACTATACATTTTGTTAATTGATAAAAGTAAACTATTAACATGTCTATTTTATTAAACCATTCTTTCACACCTTTTGTACATTACTGTAATGTGAATAGGAAAGTCTTACAGAAGTATTCCATCTAGAAGAGTTCTTCGATATAAATGAGACATCTTCAGACAGATCTTCCTCTGAGGTAATAAATCAAGAATCCAGACTCTATAAAAAGTCACAGAGACAGAACAGTCAAAGGTTATGTTTAGCCAAGTGTTTTAGAAGAGGCATATTTGCATGAACAGATCTAGGAATTAGTAGTGTATGCTGAAATGGGAACACAAGTAGTGGATAGTCCCTATCTCTCAATCTCTCTCTCTCTCTCTATATATATAAATATAGAGGTCAGTTTTTTATTGTAGTTATTTGATCATGTTTTTGCAGCACTAGACAGAATGTATGTGTTGATTCATTATAATTAACATGCTTTACCTGGATTTGCTTCATTTGCTCATACCATTGATTGGTCAAAACAGAACGATACTACTATTTAACTGACATTACATCTATTGCACTCATATCCCTGAAGAAGTATCTACGGATACGAAACGTGTCGGACCTTGCTGACCCCATTGTGCTTCTATATAGTTTTTTGTTTATTACAACTTTTATACAGTCTCATGAATATTTGGAATTTTATATTCCTATAGCCGGGAGGTGCTGTGGATTGTGTTTTACGGACCAGCCTGATTGTGCTCACCTGGCAGTATCAGCTGCTGCCCACTGTCTCTGAGACAGACTCCTGCTGGGATTCAGACATTTGGACTCACAGCCAGGGAGCACTGACATATGTGCTTGAAAAACTTACACCTCTGCCTGCTGCTGAATAAGTAAGATCTTTATTCTTGGGAAATGGATCTCTAATGATATAGCCGTAAAGATGGGAGAGATTCAGTATGTCAAGTGTGAATATCATCTATAATGCACCTGCCCGCTGGATATTAGTTTATTTACGGTACCATTTTTTTATACATGAGACTATTTTTTGAACATTGCACATCAAGGGGCTAATGCTTTTTTAATTCTTCTTTTTTTCTTTTCCCTTTTGTTTCTTTTATAATTTTTTTTATTGTTATTAGTGAATTCACTAGTTTAAGCTACTTTTACTAGGATTGTTTACTTTATTAAAGTGAATGTTATTTAGATATTTTGTATCCTAGGCTTTATGCATTAAACTGTCTTTGATTATTTCACTAGTTCTCTCCTCTAATTACCCAGTGATGCATTACTCTTTCTATGTTGCAAATGGTCATTATGCTTTAATGATCATCATTTACAGATAGGACTATATTATATATTAAAAGTTTTTAAATATTTATTTATTTCATTATTTAATTGAAATAGATTTAATGAGATGAATAAATAAACATTATAACATTTCCATTGTATTCTAATACATCTGAGCTATTAACCCCTCCACAAAACTATATGCACAATTATACATTTTCTAAAAAGTAACACAGTCCTTGCTCTTAAGTAATGATTAAATAACTCTGATATGTTTTCATATATATGTGCGTGAGCAATGTGAGTGTGTATGTCTGAGTATGTGTACGTGAGTGATCCTTGTATGAAGCATGATCATATGCATGAGCGAGAGTGTGCGTACGTGAGTATATGTGTGAGAGTGTGTGAGTGGGAGCATTTATGTGTATTGTTTTGCATGTATTTTTGCGTCTATTTCATATAGCGTTTTGCGTACTGCATTGTGTGTATTGAGTATAATGTTTTGCGTATAGTGTTGGATATAGCTTTTTTCCTATTACATATAGTTTTTGTGTAGTGTATATAGCCTTTGTTCATATAGAGTATAGAGTTTGGTGTATACCATTTTCCATATAGTATAGTGCATATAGTGGTTAGCGTATTGCATTTTACATAAAGAATATTGTGTATAGTGTTTGGCATATAGCATTTGGTGTATGGAGTTTTGCATAAAGCTTTCCATGTATGGCGTATAGCATTTGGTTATGGAGTATAGTATTTATCTTTGGCGTATAGCATTGTGTGTTTAGGGTCTGGCTTATAACGTTGGGCATATAGCATGTGGTGTTTTGCCTATAGTATTTGGCATATAGTGTATAGCATCTGGTGTTTGCACATACAGCATTTGGCTAAGGAGTACTGCATTTTGCATATAGCATTGTCACGGTTTTGGAAGAACACTCAGACAAATACTATAAAGTTAAAATTAATTTTATTGAAAATAAAGAAACAATTAACGATACACTACTTTGCCAACCCACACAAGCCCAGATGGAGACAGTACAGGTACTTCCCACAACTTTCACAGGTCAGGTAGGAAACAGTATAATGAAACAACACACCAGACTAGAGAGACAGACAGCAGGAACCCTAGAACGCTAGGGTAGGGTGGAGGCAACGACCTGCTGGTAGGGTCAACAGGAGCCCTAGAACGCTAGGGTAGTACGGAGGCAAAAGACCCACAGATACTGACATCAAGGACACTAGAACTCTAGGGGTGTAAGGAGGCAACTAACCCACTGATACTGGCAGCAGGGACCCTAGAACGCTAGGGTAGTATGGAGGCAACCGACCCTCTGATACTGGCAGCAGGAACCCTAGAACGCTAGGGTAGTAAGGAGGCAACTGACCCACAGATAGGCAGCAGGAACCCTAGAACTCTAGGGTAGATAGGAGGCAACTGACCCACTGATATGACAGCAATGACCCTAGAATGCTAGGGTAAGATGGAGGCAACAGACCACTGATTAGGCAACAGGTGTCCGGTAGTACGGTCCGATACAGGAGACGGACCACCACACTACTGCTGGCTCTGGAGCCCATAGGCCACAATGGTACGTAAGGCAGGGCGAGATAGTGAACTGGCCCTAGAACTCTAGGGTGATAGCAAGGTTCAACTAGAGTGATAATGTGCCCGGTGAATATGCCTATAACCATCAACCAGGAATGAGCACAGCCAGTGACAGTGGATAAACCAGACACGTCAGCAATGTGAACAAGTAACTCAGCCTGGTTGTTGATAGCACGGAAACCGGTACTCCGTATGTGCAAAACCGCCACAGTAGAAGCCAGTACACTATGGCAACAGAAGCTGGTGCTCAGCCAATCGAGTCAGCAATGAAAGGGGGTTCTTAGCCTGTACGGTCAGCAACGGATGTGGGTTCTCAGCCAGTCCAGTCAGCAATGGATGCGGGTTCTCAGCCAGTCCAGTCAGCAACGGATGCAGGTTCTCAGCCAGTCCGGTGAGCAACAGAAGCGGGTTCTCAGCCAGTCCAGTCAGCAACGGAAGCGGGTTCTCAGCCAGTCCAGTCAGCAACAGATGCGGCAGTAGATCAGGATACACAGGAGCGTCATCATGCAGGCCAGGTCATACACCAACAGAGGAACAGCAGTAACTAGCGCTAGGTTCAGGTACATCACAAAAGCGCGCCCGACTAACAGCATGACAGGGTATAAAAGGGTTGGCCCTGGGTGGAGTCAGGTCCTGGGACCAATAAGAATCCAGCATCAGAAACAAGGAAGTAATAATGTCGCCACACTGCAACAAGGATCACAGGCACCATGATAAGAATTTGTGCGTATAGCGTTTGTGCGTTTAGAATTTGCGGTATTGCATCTGGCGTGTACAGTGTGCAGCATCGGCATGTATAGTGTACAGCTTTTGGTGTATAGAGTTTTGCTTATGAAGTTTGGCGTTTTGTATATAGCATTTTGTGTTTGGCATATAGCATTTAGAGTATGGTGTATAGTGTTTGGCTATGGCATATAGCATTTTGTGTACAGTGAGATATAGCGTTTGGAGTTTGGTATATAGCACTTGGCTAATAGAGTATGGCCTACAGCATTTTGCATACTGCGTATAGCTTTTGGCATATGGCATATGGAGTTTTGTGTATGGTATTTTGCTATATTTTTATAGTGGTTTGAGTATAGCTTTTGGCCTATAGCTTTTGGCATGTGGCCTTTGGTGTTTTGCATAGAGCATTTGGCGTTTAGTCTATTGAGTACAATATATTTAGTATACTCAATATATTGTATTCAGTGGAGTGTTTGGAGTATAGGGTTTTGCATACGGTGTTTTGGGTATGGTGTTTGGTGTATGTTTTATGGCATTTGCCGTATGGTATTTTGCAATAGTGTTTGACATATACCTTTTGGTGTTTGTGTATAGCAAATTCCGTTTGGTGTATTGCGTATGTCATATAGCATATTTTGTGTTCCGTTTAGAGTTTTGACCTGTACATATATCATTTGGCATATAGTATTTTGTGAATAGCATTGTGAGTGTAGTAGTTGGTGTATGGGGTTTGGTGTATAGTGGTTTGTGTATAGTGTCTAACATTTTGCATATAGCATTTGGCATGTAGAGTTTTGCTTATAGTGTATGGCAAATAGCTTTTGGTGGATAGCATACTCTTTATCTTATAGCGTTTGACGTATAGCAGTTTGCATATAGTGTATAGCATTTTACATATCGCGTGTGCTGTATATCGTTTTGTGTGTGTGTCTGTATATGCGCGTGTTCATGGTAGCTCCTGCATCTCCTTGCAGATATTTTGGCAGGAGTGCCCAGGGGGTATAGATAGATATGTTCCAGTTGGACATTCTGTCCCTAAACTTATAACATTTTTACAGCAGCACCACTAAATTTGTATTTTTGGCTAAAAAGCTTAAAGGGATAGTAATGTTTCATAATAAAAGCAGCTCAGATTAATCTTCATAGTACTTGGGCCATGGAGAGAGTTATTTCAATACTGTCAGAGTTGTAGTTCCAGAGTAATTGAATGATAAAGAATCTCCCTCCCGCCCCTTTTACTGATGTAACACTGCTCACCTCACAGTAGCAGGGTGGTGTCCAAGTGGATTGCAGAGAGGGGCAATCTTCAATTAACATAAGGGAAAAACCTGAAAAACCTGTCAATGGGGGCAGGGCTTTAATTGTTTTCACAGTAAGAAGATTGTCCCTTGCTGTGAGCTGTCTGGTCTGTGGACCAGATTCCATATCTGAGGGGAGGTGGCTTACACTAGGTAAAAGGGACGGGAGAGGGAAAATTTATAATTCAATTACTCTTGAACTACAGCTCTGACAGTATTGAAATAACACTCTCTATGGCCAAAATACTATTAAGATTAATTGGAGCTACTGTTTTTGTGAAACATTATTATCCCTTTAAGATACATACACCAGGCAAACTGTGCGGATTCCTCATTTTAATCTCTGACCAAAGAATACTTGGCATTCACTTTTCACTTTACTCACTGAAAATCTGGGATAATCCAAAAACATATATATATTTAATTTCTGCTAATTCTACTGTATCCCAGCATTTTTTACATTTTTTCCTGAGGCATAGCCCTTATGAATTTAGCTTGCATTCAGCCTGATCATAGATGATACAGGTTTTATTATGAGGTTGCAGTTCTTAATTTGTTAGTTTCCAAAACTTTCCATTCCCTACCGTTTCATTATGTTTATCATATAGCCACCAGCTGAAAGTGGCTGATATGAAAATATAAAGGATGAAATCCCCCCCAATTTTTTTTTGTTAGAACAACATCGTAGATTAGTGTAAAGGCACTCCACTCTATGAAAATATCAAAAGACATCCCTCAAAAGGTGGTCCATTATAACCAAGTCCTCCTATTACAAATAAAGTTCCAAAAAGTTTTGAAAAAATTATCTTATAGTGATTCCCAATTCAGTCACATACAGTTCCTGATGTATCCACAAATTAAAGTTCCAATGTATTCTTGAAGATATATCAACTGTGTTAAGTCCATATTTCTAGTGGCTGGGTGTAACAGGCAGTGGATCATGCCACATGTCTGTCACCTTCTGGTGTTACCACTGAATGTACAAGATTAACAGTATCATAATCATAGTAGAATGCAGTAAATAGCTGACCAAGGGTCTGTTCCAGAGGTCAAAGAGTGAAATCCAGCTTTTGTGGTTTCACACAGCAATATCGCCGCTGTTTTGTCCATATCATAGAAAGGAGCCAAATTGCAATTCATGATTCAATCCATTAGGATGTAAGGTGTTTAACTTATATATAAGTTTCGCTTCCATTTGAAGCAGAAGTTGGCCATGATTTCCTCCTCTGTGAGACATATTAACTTAAAGAATGGGCATGAATTTAAAATCAGCCAAACTATGTTGAACTTCATGAAAATGTCTTGCAACCAGTTGTCTGGCACTATCCTTTATGTCCAAAGTTCCATCAAGGGCTTTTTTAATTGAGGATTTGTGGTTGTTAATCTGTTCCTTTATCATAGTGGTTGTCTTGCATACGTAGTAGAGACCACATGGACAAACTATGATATACACCACATATTTACTCTCACAGTTCAAAAAATCTTTAATCGGGATTAATCTCTTTGTATGTGGATGTCTATAATGTTTGCCAACCATTATATTCCCACAAATGGTACAGCCCTTGCATCTGTAAACCCCCACAGGGCGGGAGAGCCAGCTTTTGTCCTGAACATATTTATCGATAGGGTCAGCCAGTACCAATAAATCCTTTAGGTTCCTTCCTCTACGATAACAAAACAGCGGACAAATGTACCCAAACCTGGATCCCCTGCTAGTATGGGTCATCGGTCCAGAATAACCCGCTTGATCTTAGGGGAAACAGTTGTGTATGTGGTTTGTATACACAACCGGTCTGCTTGCTTGTCACTGACTCCAGTCTCTTTTGGAAGTAGTGCTAAAGATCTATCAATTTGAGAGGCCTTTTCTATAACAGCTGAAACAACCTTTTTATTATATCCTCTCTGACAAAACTTTTCCCCCATCTTTAGTAAACTCTGTTTTCTAGTGTCTGGGTTAGATGTATTATGAATAACCCTCAACATTTGGGAATATGGGAGACGTTTCTTCAGAGGCAGTGGATGGTGACTCTCTGCGTGTAAGAGGGTGTTGCGATCGGTAGGTTTGCTAAAGATCTTAGTTTTTATAACACAGTCTTCCACATAAACTGTCATATCCAAAAAATCAATTGATTTTTCATCAAAATTCAAGGTGAATCTTATTGTGGATTCAATATCATTCAAATAATCAATAAACTATCTAAGTGTTCTAGCATCACCCCTCCACAACAAAAAAGACATCATCAATAAATCTTTTATAAAACAGTATGTAATTGTTAAATGGACTTGAAAAAATATATTTCTGTTCGTAATAATCCATAAACAATGTTGCATAAGTGGGTGCCATGTCTGACCACATTGCTGTCCCATGTAATTGCCAAAAAATGATTTTTCAAACTTAAAATAATTCTCCTAATTCATGGGGGATGTTTGTATACAGAGAGGAAACATCAAGGGTAGCGAAAAAGAACTTCCCTTGAGGTTGGCTAGGTAACTGATTGATAAAATCTGTAGAATCCTTAATAAAGCTCGGTATTTTAGACACACAATTTTGCAAGAAAAAAATCCATGAATTGTGAAAGTGGTTGACAGAGTGAGCCTCTAGCCGAAATGATCGGTCTACCAGGGGGTGCTGTCAAAGACTTATGGATCTAAGGTATTGTGTAAAAAACAGGCACCTTAGGGTAATGTTGTATTAGAAATTCGTTAGTTTCCATATTGATCCAACGATTCGTCACACCTAATTGAATAATTGAATCAATCTCCTTTTTATATGCTAATGTAGGATCACGGTCCAATCTTTTATAGCACCTCCTATCTTCCAATTGGCTCAACGCTTCTTCTCTATAATATTTGTAATCCATAATTACTATGCCTCCACCCTTGTCAGCCTGTTTAATAATGATAGATAGCTGATGGCTATACTTTAGGCAATTATATTTATTTATTTTTCCAATTTGCGGGTGCACAGCGCTGCGTTTCATATGCTTTGTTGTAGTGCGCAGCTGGAATTCAATTAGAATGTTTTGTCTTATTGTTTCTTATACGTGGATGTGTATATGTTCTTTTTCTTCGCTTTTTATTTATAATTGGACTTATAGTGTTAGTATTGTGTCCTATTAGGTGGTGTTCGAGTCGGTACTATTTCGAAGACATAGTTTTGTTCTGTTCACAACTATGTTGCGAGTAATACACATACAGCTGCTTGGTTGATTCCAATGTTGAATATATGTATTGTGGTACCCACTGATTCCTGACAGCGGAGCGATTGGATCTGATGTTGTTGTCATCCACGAGCCGCTGTGGAACGCAGGGGGTCAACATGTCTGACCACAGTAGGTGTCATGGGAGATGTTCATCTAGAACATACATCTTTTATTATTATCTTTGGGTATTTGAAAATCTTGTTTTGGTGTTGTGAAGCAATACGTTAATAAATTCTACTTTGTTCTTTAATGCTGTGTGCCATTCCGTTCCGGTAAGTCCAGGCTGATTGTGTTTGTAAACCCTTATGGGATGTGCACCAGATTTCTGATTATTAAAACCTTTGAGTGCCACTGCCAATCTGTTTTTTGTCTTGTGTATATATATATATATATATATATATAGATAGATAGATAGATAGATAGATAGATATATTAGAAGTCAATCAATATGCTGACTATGACATTGCAAAGGGGGCCATGCATAATTACCAAAAATAATTAATGAGCCTCTTCTAATGATTTATACTAAGAAATAATAAAAGGGCTATTACAATTGATTCTCAATCCATCTACATACCACAACCTCATACTAGAAGGTGTATACACAATATAAATATATATGATATGCATGACTCACCTCTAGCTGGATCCCTTTGGGGCTGCTAGGACAATTCATTAGCAATTGTATTGGCCAGCCATTTAACCCTGTTAAAACAGAAAAACAAACCTACACATTTCCATACATAATCCTGTTACTGGACTTTACTCAAAATAGATGGATAGCACTCATTAAACTTAGCTGCCCAAAGAGCCCTTTAAGAGGTCTGTGACAATATGATTTTAGTGTTCTTACCTGTTAAATTTTTCTCTTTAGTTCATATGAAACATAGGTGCTATGGGGTTGAAGAAGAAAATCTCCTGAAAGAAAGACTCCAAGAGGGCTCCAGGGAAGCAACACCACAAAGCTCCCTTTCTCTGAGTGGGAGATCTGTGTTTCATACGTACTAAAGAGAAAAGGATTTAACAGGTAAGAACACTAAAATTCTATTTTTCTTATGTCCAGTATGGAACACAGGTACCATGGGTATATACTAAAGCTAAGTTCCCAGAGGTGGAGAAAAGGAGAAAGGACCTCACGCACGTTCCCTAGGACTACTCAGTATCTGAATAACCCAAGCAACAAGTGTCAACAGACACTGAACTTACACAGCACACTGAACAAGAGCCAACCTGGCTAAAAAAACTACTGAATAACAATAGGCAGAAAAAAAGGTGTGAAGGCCCCTACACAGATAAAACTACCTTCTGGCCAAAGTTGGCCTCGGCTTAGGCCAGGACATTGACACATTAGTGTTTGATGAAGGAATGCAAAATAAGACCAAATCACTGCCTTGTACAGCTGTTCAGCTGGGGCCTGATTCTTGTAGGCCCAAGAGGCACCCACAGACTTGGTGAAGTGAGAGGCGATCTTAAAGGGAATTGGTTTTGCCTGAATCTAATACATCTAGCATGTAGTATCCTTGATCCATGATTCAATAGTGACTTTAGAAGCTGCCTGACCTTCTTGAGGAACCTCAGCAATGACAAACTGAGAGTCAGCATTACAAAATGGCTTAGTATGATGCACATAAAACCTAAGGCACCACACCACATCCAACAAAAAGAGATCTCTCTCCTCAGACTTATGGTCAGGACAGATAGGCATAACAATTTCCTGATTGATGTGAAACTCCATCCTGGAGCAGATGGTTGGCACCTTCCTTTTTTTCCTGGTTGCCATACGATCTATTGTAGGAGTACTCCACTGTTGCACAAGCAGACATAACATTTCTGGATTGAGTTCCCATTCTCCTGGATCTATGTCTTTTGACTGAGAAAATCCTCCAGAACGTTTTCTACCCCTGGAATGTGAACAGATGAAATGGCAGGAACGTATGTCTCCACCTAACAGAGAATGCTCCTCCATCTGTCTGTCTGAAACCTCACTGATTTCCCCAACAGGGGTGGGGTCCAGTGCACAAGGGCTTGGTGGATTGCCCAGAGCTTCAGGACTTTGATGGACAAATGACTGTCATCATGAGTCTGCCTTCCGTGGACACCCACGTGATCTGGAACCTCACCCAAGCCACTCAGGCAGGCATACGTTGTGACCAGTGTCTACTCTGGGATCAGAAATGGTCTCCCCTATTCCAGGTTCAACTGATGCAACCACCAGCAGAGGACCCTCCTGGCCTCCAGAGAGAGAGATATCTGTTGATTCAGATGCTCCAGATTCCAAGACCAGTTCCGGAGAACATCCTGTTGTATTTCCCTCATGTGAAACAGTATCCAGTGTTGACACCAGTCTGCCCAAAACACTCATGAACTCCCTGATCATGGCTGAGGGCCACTTCAGGGCCTGAGACACTTCCTGAAACACAAACAGGATCTTGTCCTCCAGTAGCAATACCTTCCCCTAATAGTGTTGAACCGCATCCACAGGAATAACAGAACAACGGAGGGCACCGGAGATGACTTAAGCAGATTCGGTATCCACCCATGGTGTACAAGAATGTGAGCTCAGTCTTGAACGTGATAAGCTAGAAGCTTCTCTGAAGGATCCTTGATGAGGAGATCGTCTATATAGGGTGTCAGCAAGATGCCCTGGGCATGGATGAAGGCCACTAAGGCTGGCATGACCTTGTGAAAATGCGAGGTACCAAAGACAGGCCAAATGGCAGAGCCATGAACTGGTAAACAGGGCCGGATTAACAATAAGGCAGAGTAGGCATCTGCCTACAGGCTCACTTCACAGAGGGGTGCCTGTCATTTTGATCGCAAGAGCTGGAGTCAGTGTCACCAGAGTCACTGAGGCTGCACCTGTGCATTACTTTTCACTTCAATCTTCATCACTTGCCGGCCCGGAATAGTACTGCCCCTCCCCCCTCCCAGATGCTCAGTGCATTCTGCAGGGAGCCGCAGTCCTGCCCATGGACTAACAATGTCACTTGCCAGCCGCACTCCACATACAGGACAGAGCAGAGGAGCGAGCTGCCTGCACTGACCCGCGGTAACCTCGCGGCCCTCCTTGAGTTGAGGTAAGCCGGCTGCCTGCACCACCGCCGGGTACGAGGGTGGGTATGTATCCATGAGTGAATACTGAAGTAAACCATGAGGGTATCCAAATGGTCACACACGAAAGACTGTATCCCCAATGCATGGATATGTTTCCTACAAATGTTATTACAGCACCAAATATTTTTTTAAATCACCCTTTTAGCCACAGTGAAAAATGAGGTACAAAATGTGTTTTGTTTTATAGTGCCCCCTATGGGAGAGCTTAAGTCATATCCTGGGAATCAGCATTGCAAGAAGTTATCACAGCACCACCTGGTGGCCACTAAGGACAAATACAATGAAATACAAACGTGAGTCCTAATAAGTGCTGAAGGAAAAAGTGAGATAGCCCTTGGATATATGTATGTGTGTTTAAATATATATATATATATACATATATATGTATATCCGGCCCTGCTGGTAATGATTGGAGCCAAAAGCAAAATTTGGGTAACGTTGGCTGTCCGGGTGAACCTGGACATGTAAGTACCTGTCCTGAAGGTTCGGAGAGGCTGGATACTCCCCAGGCACATCGCTGCTATGACAGATAGCAAAGATTCCATCTTGAATCATATAGTGACCACATACTTATTGAGGCGTTTGAGGTCCAGAATGGGTCTGCAGCTGCCATCATTCTTTGGGATCACTAACAGGTTGGAATAGAAACCTGAATATTGCTCTGGGTCTGGTACTGGTACCAGAACCTGTTTTTTCAAGCAGTGAGTCCACTGCCTTCTGGAAGTCTTGCCTTGTCTGGCTCCTTCTGAACCCTTAGCAAAAAAAAATACGATATGGAGGATGGGATTTGAAGCACGGATTTATGGGGTAGCCTTCTGAAAATTACTCGCAACACCCACTGGTCCATTACCGAGGCTGCTCAGGTGTCTCAAAAAATTCTGTAGGGGTCCCTTCATATTTCAGTTTTCCAGTCACTGTTTTTCTTTGAGGGATCAATGTGTATATACTAGCTATATCTGCAGTTACTAGTTAATACTCACTTGGGAGTTAATCCAGCTTTCAGTTTTCTTAAAAAGATCTCAGTATTTTTTAGATAATGGGGTTAACTGTTCACACATGGCTGCAGCAAGTGGTCTATAAACACACATATTTTTTTAAGCTAGACACCCTTTGAAGTCTCCCATCAAGTTTATTTCATGGTCTTACGGACTTTTGAAACTGTACACAGAATATGCCTTATTATGAACTCAAGTGTCAAAAAGTCTACCTCATTGTGAGAAAAATATTTTGTTTCAATCCTAATTATTGAAGCTGATCTACTTCTCTGATCTACTTTAAATGCGGAGTTGGGCTTCTATGTTAATGTCTTATATGCAGTGGTATCTGCTGTTTTATAAATCCTTGCCTGTTAAAAAGTCCTACCAAATGCTATTCAGTTTTCCAACATTTATTTTTTTTTTAGGTACCTTAGCATAAAATATTAATTGGAGATTGTGGAGTGCGCTACTTGGTGAGAGAATCGATAGACAGAGGGAGGAGGAGTGGGATAGATTGAGGGGAGAGAATGGATAGAGAGATAAACTCTATTATGCCAGGGGGTAATTCAGAATCCCATTGTGTATGAATTAAGACTCTGATGTGCAGCCTCTCTCTATGTACTGCTGTAAACTTGTATTGCTAACTAAGCATGCTCACCAGAATCAGTTGTTATCAGTGGAACACACAAGACAGGAATTCTCTGGTTCAATGCAACATGCAGGAACGAGCTTCTGCAAGCTTCCAGAATCCCAGGGAGGGAGACAGAGCATCAGAGCCATAATTCACATGATAAAGTTTTCATTCAAAATGGCCCTGAGGGAAGGAAACTCAACAAGCCTCTGTGCCCTTGGTATCTTACACCAATTGAATACATGGTAGTTTTGCCCCTACCTTTTTGTCCAGCAATAAATGATTTTGTATGACAGGCCACAGTGCCACTGCCAGCCGGTCATGGGGCAGTCATGCGCAGTAGAGACTGCCCGTGCTGTGGCATCCAGCTCTGTATCAGCCGCGGCGTGGGCAGTCTCTACTGTGCATGACTGCAACACGTGCAGCAGTCTCTACTGCGCATGACTGCGTCGTTGCACATGTTTTAGCAAATTATTATATAGTATTGTTAGTAATGCTTCAGAAAAACTGAGGCTACAATTGTTCCACATAGGTTATACTATTGCTGTCCGATGCAATTATATTATAAAGTTTATCCCCCCGCCCTTTAACCAGCATCAGTCTTCTGTCTGCAGGACCGAAGTAGGATTGCTACAAGGGACAATTTGTATCAATATAAGGAAAAACCTGGCCACCTTCATCAAGCAGGGCAGTGTTTTCCTTATACTGATAGAAGGAACATTGTCCCTCATTGTGATCTGTCCTCTCCAATGACAGGATTTCAGATCTTAAGGGAGGCGGATTATGCTGTAGAAAAGTGGAGGGAGGGATCAACTTTATTATATAATTGCATTGCAACTAGAGAAATATGAACAGTCCCACCATCGGACAGCAATAGTATAACCTATAAGGAACAATCGTAACCTCAGTTTTCCTGAAACATTACTAACTCACTAATTCAAAAGTTAGTACAACTCAAACATTTATATATTACATTAAACAGCAATTTTGTATTGTGGTCACCAGGGGGCGATGTACATATATGTTTGAGCCAAAATAATATATGTCTGAGCTATAATAAGTTTGGTATGCAAAAACTTCCACAATGGAAGTATCCTTGATTTATATTGCAGGAAAAACATGTAACATGTTTTATATAAAGTTTAATGCATAATGTGTTGAATAAAGATACAGAAAAAACTGAGATTCAGTCTGTTTTTTAACTGAACTGTGCTGAGTTTCATAGTGCTTGTAAAAATGGTAGTGTTAACTGTGTCTAGATATTAATTAACAGAGATTGGTGAACAATGTAAAATTTGTTGCTTCTTTTATTATTCACATCTTGTTTTTAAGTTAACACCCTTAATTATGGTCTTGTAGGCAGCCTGCTCCTTAGAGACATCCATCTCTGGAGGTTAATGGAGAAATTAAAGTCTAATTTATCTTTAACTCCAATTCTAATTTCACAGGAGATAATTATAGAATCATTTGTTTTCCATTGGCTTATGCAGGGCCATTTTAAGTTGATGACTGGCCCTGGGCAAAGTATAAAGTAGTGGAATCCCTAAATTGTTTGGATGCTCGAGAGGTCTCCAATGCATTGCAAAGTAGACCTATCTAGCATCCAAAGTGTTAATGCAGTTTAAATGTCAAATATATTTGAATACAAGTTGGTACAGGTAACATAAGACTAAATGCTAAAATGTATTAACCTTTTGAGTGCCACAATCTGTTGTGTACCCTGCAGACACTCAAAAGGTTAAGTAACAGTTACCAAGTAATTATATGTGGTAATTTTTTTTAGGGCCTTTAGCACAAAAGAAAATGGGAGTCATTCTGGGATTAACCATATGCGCCATAGTGAACAAATAAACACCCCAAAAATTCCCAATTATTTAAATACAGATTTTAACCCCTTGAATGCTAGAGAAGTCTCCACTACATTGAGAAGACCTGTCCAGCAGTCAAAGGTTTAAAAGCCCATATAAATCAATGGAAATTTTCATTTGTCCTCTATTGTGTATTGTGATATGTGTGACAGCATTCAATGAACAAACTACCATTTTTGATACAATAAATGACATTTGTTTTACAAAATGGATTTGTCATCTACAAAATCTATTATGCAACTTTCAATATTGCATTTTGTAGATAAAACAATTTTATTATTCATCTCATGTCATTTTGTGGACTAAATTGATTTTATGGCCCACAAAATTAATATTATAGCTGTCTTTAATCTGTTTTACACCAAAAATATATTTATTTTGTGTTGCAAAAGTATTTGACAAGCTTTGCACTCACCAATTTTTTTTTTCAGTAATTCTGTGGACAAAATATAATATTACACACGGCACCTCTGAATTTAGTGTATTTGTATGGGTTGAAGAAGTGATATTATATCTGGGAGTGTGTGGTTTAGAAGCAGTTTTTTTTTTTTTTGGACTAACGGCGTTGATTACTCAAAGGAAATTTTGGGTTGTTCAAGGGATAATTATTTGAGAAAACTAGGACTAGCATTTCTAGTTGACTCCTCTACTTGTTAGCATAGATATTACTGCCCTTTGTTGTGCTGGAAGTTACATTTGTGCAGTCAGTTTCATCATACTTAAAATATCATATACTTACATTTTGTAACTGACAAGTCATTTCCATTTGCAATAATAGTTGGGCTTCTTCATATTAATTTTAAAGCAGAACTATCATCTTTATAATATTGCCCCCTATAACATTACTAATATAGCGACAGGCACAGGCATACTTGTATTATGTTTAATAAGTTAGCATTATTGAAGTAATCCACCTTCTTCTGCTAGCATCCAGCAGACATCAGTGCAGACATCTTAGAAGAAAATTGCCTCTGAGTCTGCTCTGTCTGTCCTGTACACTGCACAGACTGGTGGTGACATCCGTTAGTTACCTTAAGGTAATGGAAGTTGCTGCCTGAGTAGACGCACAGAGCTTCTCCTGTAAGCTCTGTGCCCTGGATGTCGGCAGAAGAAGGTGGATTACTTTAATAACTTGGACTTAGTAAACATAATGCAAGTATGCCTTTGCTTATCACTATATTACTAACTAGTGTAAAAGCCCGTGTACACGGGCCAAGGTCCGGGCAATGTTAAGTGGCCAGTCCTGCTCTGCGTCCTGCCGCCGACACAGTCATGTGCCCAGCATTCTGTGCATTTGGGTAGTCTGTTCTGCTCATGACGGCTTCTGACAAACATTCTAGCGAACTTTTATATAGGATGTATTGGGGGACAATATAATGAAGATGATAGTTCCGCTTTAAATATCTTTTTGTAATTCCCGCTCAAAATCTTTTTCAGATGTTCTCCCACATTATGCATTTTTATCAATGGTCCTCTCATGAACATCTTTCTTTATATTAGTTGATAAAGGGAACTTATCATATTTTGCCAATGCCACTCCTGTGGAACCTCAGTAACATGGTAAACGGAGCTTGCTGTAATGCTACACCGCAGAAAGACAGCTATGAATGGAAGCACGAACGCACTCCCTAGGGCAGCTGGGAGGGAGATGAGAAGTCCTGAGGATGCATGCCGCACATACTGTGTGTCGCACATTGCGGAAGACTTGATATCTCCACTGTAAAAATAAAAATAAAAACAGCGCCAACAGTACTTTTTGCCTTACAACCCTTGCTCAAAGTTTTTTTAAGTGAATGTTCCCCTTTAAGCTCAACCTTTGCAATATCATCTTTGTTGATCCAGAGGAAGGACCTTCTGAAGCCATTTGCATTTATACCTTAAGTGGGTAAAAAAAATTCTTCCTGCCTCCAAAAGGCAGTCGTATATTTCCCTAGGTCAATATACTATCTGCATTGAAACCACTTGTCATAATTAACCATATTGATCTAATCTACAGAACACCTACATTTTCTGCAAATGCAGCCTTCCAAGGGAAATAATTAAATTCATTACTACCCATATCTATGAAAAATCCCTGCTTTTATTTTAGTTGAAAACTCCTTTTCATCAGTCTTAAAGGATGACCCTTTGCTTCTGTTTGCTTAGCTTTTTGAGTTTCGCAGAGTGTTCTTTGTATTGGCCTCAAATATATTTGTAAATAGTAATCATATCCACCTTAGATACATCTTCACTAATGTAATCAAACTCTGGCTAGTCTCTATAACGTAAATTTCAAATATCTTTATTGGTTTTGTTGCATATCAATACTTTTTCTGCTTCAATAATTTTTTTTTAAGAATCATTCAACTTTACAAAGAAACAAAACATCATATCACAAAATACACATAGTGACACCTAAGCCAAATATCTACTTTACATATCACTTAATTGGATATTTTTGCACCCATTTCTTCTGCATTAAATAACATTTTTCCATCCTCAACTGTGCTTAAAAATATCCAAATTCCATTTGACATTGATATCTAATATGATTAATTACAACCTCTATTTTTATTTCTTGTTGTTGTCTCCATCTCCTTTTAATAACTATCTTCACTGCTAGTAAACATTGTACAGCAAAAGCTCTTCTATTATAGGAAAGAATACTCAGGTCAATATGCAACAGAGCCCTCTCTGGAGTAGGGGGAAGAATGGTACCTGTAAAATTTGAGATTATTTCAGATATATCCACCCATACCTGCTTCACTCTCTCACACTCCCACCATATATGTTTAAAAGACCCAGAATGCTTATTACACCTCCAACAGTACAAAACCAATCCTAATCCAATTTAGCCAATCTCTCCGGTACATAGTACCACCTCATCATAAGTTAGTAATGGAGTTCTACCATATTTAAGCAAAGGGTATATTTACTAATTCCTTTCATACTATCAACCCACTGTTCCTTACTAATTAAAACCTTTAATTCTTTCTGCCAGGACTCCCTTGCTATTATATTATGTGATGTTTCTAATTCCTCTAATATATTATACCATTTCCTCAAATTATTCTTAACTATCTCATTATTAAACTATCAACAATTTGTTGTCGAGTTATATCTCTATTTGTTTTATATAAATGTGACCTTATATAATAAGTGATCCTAATAATATTAAAAAATTCTATTTTATTCAACTTAAATTCAGAAGCCAACTGTGGAAAGGATTTTACTTCATCATATACCATCACATCTCTAATCCTAAATTCCCTAAAGTCCCCCCACCTATCTAACATGAATCGAGATATATTCCTCTGCATAATCTGTAATGGAGTAGTTGTTTTTACCCTATTTTTCATACCTATTCTTCTTTTAAACAGGAACCAGTATTCAGCACAGCTTTTGGTAACCATTAACATATTTATATCTTTTAATGCATCATGAAACCATAACAAACACTCCAGATTGGACAAACCAGTTAATTCCTACTCAATATAATACCAATCTTCCCCTTTACTCCGAATACATTGCATTTTCATTATATGGGATAAAATACTGGCCTGAGCATATCTCTCCAAACTAGGTAACCCTATCCCTCCATTCTTCCGGCTGGAACTTAAAGTATTCCTGGAGACCCTGTTTTTTATCTACTCATATAAAACTATCAATACTTGTCTGAAATTTTTTGATCCAATATAAAGTGTAATCGGGAACATTCTCAAAAATTATAATCGTTTAGGAATTATATATGCCCTGACCAGACTGACTCTCCGTAACCATGAAATAAAGAGACCCTTCCATTCTCTTAACTATCTAATCATTTTATAATATAGGAGCGACAAATTATCATATATTAGAGTACATATATCTTTTGGGATAAAAATCCCATATCCTAAACCTTTATTTTCCCATTGGAAATCATACCCTTCTCTCAATCTCCACTTGACAGACTCCTGTAGAGCAATATGCATTGCCTGGGACTTATTCATATTTAACTTATAGTTCAAGAAGAGACTGTATGTATCTATTTCCTCCATCAATGGAATCAGAGAATTCTCCGGCTAATATAAGGACACCAAAACATCATCAGCATAGAGACTAAGTTTACTTTCGAAATCACCTATCCTAATACTCCTAATATCTCTATTGTTCTGTATCCTGGCAGAGAGAGGCTCCAAAGTCAGCACATAGAGTAAAGGGGCCAATGGGCACCCCTGACTAGTACCATTGTTAACCTTAAACCAATCAGATCTAAACCCCTAATACACCACTCGTGCAGTCGGTAAAGTATATAAAGCCATGACAGAGAGGGTGAAATTCTTGCCAAACCCAACACTATGCATAGTTTCTTCCAAAAAGATCCACCCAACTCTGTCAAAGGCTTTTTCATCATCGAGGGATAGGAACAGTGATGGTATTTTATTTTCTGCTACATATTCCACCAGATCAATTATTTTCCTCAAATTATCATTAGACTGATGTCCCTCTATAAATACAATCTGGTCTCTATGGATCAATACCCGACTAACTTCTTTTAACCTTTCCGCAAGGATTGCTGAGTATATCTTGGTTTCTATATTCATGAAGGAAATTGGCCTAAAATTAACTATCTTAGTATAATCCTTTCCCTGCTTAGGAATAGGAACAATTATTGCTTGCAGCATATCCGCTGGAAATTCTCCTAATTCTCTAATTTCGTTGAAAGTGTTAGTTACATACGGAGTCAAAAATTCTTCCAATTTCTTATAAAACATTGTTGGAAAAAACATCCGGCCCCACTGCCTTATGAACTTTTAATGTCCTGATTACACTAAACACCTCTTTCTCCTCAAACGGAGCATCCAACTGGATAACCTGATCCCCCAAAAACCTACAGATTCTGGATTCAGTTAAATATTTCCTAATCTGATATCTATCCTGATTCTCTTCCTGAATATTATATAATTTAGAATATAATTCACCAAATGCCTTCCCCAATTCCTCTGGACTTATCAATATTTTATCTCCATCCACAATGTTAAATACTCTGGCTTTTAAATTACATTTTTAAGCTGATTTGTAAGCATTTTATCAGCTCTATTGCCAACAAAATAGAATTTTTGTTTCATTTTACCCTGTTCTTATTAACCTTAATATTCAATTGTTCTAATAACTCTTTCTTAATGCTTTTCATCTCAGAGATAATAGACTGCTCCAGAGACGTTCCACATTTCTTTTTTAAATTATTTAAAGAAATATACAAATCAGATAACCTTTTATTGTACTTATACTAAGCTTCTTTCTTAACCCCATCCCGACAATGGATGTACATGTATGTCCCGCAGAATCTGTCACTTATGACAGAGGACGTACATGTATGTCCAGGAAGTCGTTGAAGGTAATGGGGGAAAAAGTTTGGTGGGCGTTAAGTGCCGGCCGCGTGTGCGCGCGGCTGGTCACTAAGGGGTTAATCAGATATCCCCTAAACGGGGCCCAAAGCTTTGCTGCTTTTTCTAGATGAGGCCTTGCCAAGAATTCATAAAGATAATTATATTCCCATCCCATGCAGCTACTGTATACATCTTTATACATGACAGTACTCTACTGGCTCTTGCAGCAGCTGATTGACAATATCAATTTTGTGAAGTCTACCAGTGCTCTCAAATCCTTTGCTAACAAGTTTTCCCAAAGTAGTACACGTGCATGCTATTTTCAGCAACCCAAATGCATACATTTATACATATCTATATTAATCCCTTGAAGACCATAGGGGTGTGCAATGCATTGAGAAGCATTGTTTTGCACATCCCTCTACTCCTAAAGGCATCAATTAGGCAGTTTGGGTCCATACAAAACACTTTTAACTCCTTGCCAGCGCTCTTAGGGGTATGGGGACTGTGGCGCAGATCACCAATATCTGGCCACCTGGTTCATATCAGCATTTTATTCATTGCTCATGGGAGAGTTTTAATCTCTTCATAGAAGACTCCTCTAAGCACCTCTACTTGCAATTTTGCCATATTTGGGTTTCTGTGGAGACAGGGAATAGCTCCCACAAATGTTGTGTAAGGTACTAGCATTGCAAGCTGCACAGATACTTGGATTTGCACAGCAAAACAGTAGAAAATGGGTGCTTTATAAGCTATGGGAATTCTATGCCTAGCATTTGCAAAAATCTTGTTGGCTGGAAAGATGGAAAGAGAACATAGCTGCGCTGAGACCTCAGGGACTTGAGAACCAGTAACAGAACTGGGAAACAAGGCTAGATGTAAGCCATAGTTGGCATAGAATGACAAGGGTTTCATAGCAGAATGCTGATGATTGTTATAGGCAAACTTGGTGAGGGGCAGGTAAGTCATCCAATCGTCCTTCTTTCAGGAGGTAAAGCAATGCAGGTATTACTCCAGAGACTGAATAATGCACTAAGTCCATTAGTCTGTGGGTGCTGGTTTGCTATTCAGCGACATTATTACTGCCTAACTGTCGCTCTACGCTGAGTCGCTATTCTTATAGGTCACTATGCCGGTAATGTCATGTCTCTGCCCACCTGCTAGGCCTTTTAAACCTCAGCCTGTCTCATTACCTTTGCCCTTTCGTGGTGTACCTGCGCCTAGTGCTGTGTTGGTCCATTGCTGCTACATCTGACTACCCGTTGCGGCTCTGACTCCTGGCTATGTCTGACTACCCATTCCGGCTCTGACTCCTGGCTACATCTGACTACCCGTTCCGGCTCTGACTCCTGGCTATGTCTGACTACCTGTTCCGGCTCCGACCACTGGCGACGTCTGACTACCCGATCCGGTTCTGACCCTTGGCTGCCTCTTTCTATTTCCTCTGTTGCGCTCCGATTGTGATTCCTTGTGAGGAATCCATGCTGCCTGTGCCTTCCTCATAGCGCTCGCTTCAGTTAGCAGCGCTTGTCGGCCAGTCCGTATACTGACCTCCCGTTCCGGTGTGTGTATTGCTTCACTTAGCCCCAGTGCCAGTTACCTTGTCGACTGTATACCCAGTATTGGGTCTTCTTGCGCTTCCTGTTTTCCTGATGACTGTGTGTGTGTGGAAGTGCTCTGCGCTGTCCTCCCAGCTTGCCTGTATGAGTTCCCAGGGCCTTTACGTTATTATTCACCTGCCTAGTGAAGGCTGAGGAAGTGTGCCACTGTTCCTCCCTGGTCTCGTCAAAGTGTGCCACTGTTCCTCCCTGGTCTCGTGAAGGTGTGCCACTCAGACTGTGTGAGTGGAGTTACTCTGCACTGTCCTCCTACCTAGCCTTAAGAGTTCCCAGGGCCATTCCGTTACTGCTTGCCTGCCTAGTGAAGGGTGAGGAAAGTGTGTCTACTGTTCCTCCCTGGTCTCGTGAAGGTGTGCCACTTGACTGTGTGTGTGGAAGTGCTCTGTACTGTCCTCCTACCAAGCCTTAAGAGATCCCAGGGCCTTTCCATTAATGCTCGCCTGCCTAGTGAAGGGTGAGGGAAGTGAGTTCACTGTTCCTCCCTGGTCTCATGAAGGTGTGCCACTCTTGCTGCCTCATTGGTGTCACTCATTACTGCCACTGCTGTGTCATTTGCTGCTTCCACCATTGTGTCATCTTTTGCTGTTCTATTGTATTCAATAAAGTTTTATCTTAAGTTCATCTGTACTTGTCAGTGTTGTTATTTCCTAGTCACAGATGAAGGAATCAAAACTGCCCCTACTCAGTTGACATACAAGGCTCTAGACACTGTACTCCCCAGAGTAGGGAGGACCTACACCAAGATCTGTAATACAAAAAGAAAAAGAGAAGGAGGTGCAGATCACAGTTACTAGAGACAACACACTGTACATAACAAAGAACACCATACTCACATGTACAGGCTGTAAAGCCCAATAGCTGGTAATAAGTATACAGGGAACGATAGCTTGCCCTGCTCTGGTACACACTTCATGGGATGAGATAGTAGAAGTATAGAAAATAAGGAAGATGTAGGATCTGCTACTATACTTAAATATATATATATATATATATATATATATATCCTATATAATAATTGCCTAAGGATGTTTGTCAGAAGTCTCATGCGCAGTAAAGATGGCTGCACGTTCTGCAGTCATGCGCAGTACAGACTGCCTGTGATGCGGCTTATACGGAGAGGGGCACATCAAATTCAGACCGGAGTCCTCTCTGTGCACCTTCCTGGGACCAAGCACTGCTTGGTCCCAGGAAGGTGCGCAGAGAGGACTATGGTCTGAATTCGGCGTGTTCGGGCAGTCAGTACTGCGCATGACTGCAGTGCTGGCAGTGTTGTCCCGTTTACACGGGCTTTAAAACTAATATATATATGTGTAAACAATAAAAAAGACAATGTTACAGAACTGCTCGATGCATTTCTGAGTAATCTGTCCTTTCATCAGGAGTGATTCTAGCACCAGAATAGATAGTCCAATGGCCACATGTTTGCAGACTTTTGCATCTCATAGAGGTCTTTAATGAGTACTTTGGAAGTCGTTCTGTCCTTCTTTCTATGAGACAGTTGACCCTTATGTTGTTGATAAAATGGGGTGACTCTCAAGCAGTTGGAAACTGGTGTCCTATTGCCCTTCTCAATTCTGATAGGAACACTCCAGCAAGGTTCATTTTTAATCGATTGACTTCAGGTTTGGCTTCAGGTTTGGCTCAGTTGCTTTCTCTGGAACCATGCATCACTGAGGAGTGGGGAAGTACTTATTGGCACTCAATCACTCAAAGGTTTTTGGCAGAGTCATTTATGAATACCTGTAGTTAACCTTGTCAGTACATGGCATTACAGAAAAAAATGCTAATTATTTGTCATCTTTGTATAAAGGAATTGAAATATTTGCTCTTCTGAATAGTTTGAGGGGTGAAGTCTTTGAGGGGAGCTATGCTGGGTTCATTCTGAAAATAACAGAGAAAAACTAAGGAGCAGAAATGATCACAGACATAACATTTATAAGAAATAATTTCCAGAATAGAAAAATATCATGTTGTGCAAATAAAATCTCATTATTAAGCCTATGGCCATTCTGTTCAGGTTGCTGTTAGGTGTTGCATCTGTCCTTTAACAGATATATATACAGGTTTGCAAAACAATATTGATTTAGTCGTTATTTAGAGTAGTAGTGAGTGTACCTTTCCATCTGTGAAATGTTGGTGGGTATGCATTTTTGATATATTATTTACTTTTTATCATGTTGTAACATAAGCAGCTCCTCTCCACATCCATAACCATTCTCTAATCCCAGTTTCTGTTGTGCAAATATGTCCCATCATGTATTTAACCTTCACCTTTCCTAGTTTAAAATCTCCCACCCTAGTGCTGCCAAACTAGGGTTCAGATCTTATAGCTGGTAAGTATCCAGGATTAACTATAAGAATATTAAAATCTACTCAGTAGGCTAGCTGGTTCTTCTTTGGTCCTGGAGCTATCCATTTTGGCATGGTCTAATTCAAGCTTACCTCCCTGTCCACAAAGATCATTCTGAAAGTCATTTAATTAATAATTTCCTTTTAAAAATGAAAACTATTTTTTCAGTAGTACAGGCCATACCACATGTTCTACACATCATGTAATTCAAAACAATTAACAAGTAATACGTGATTGAAGTAACCAGTTCCTTTTTATAATGTACCAGTGAGCAACCATCTTAAATACTTACTCCTGCTCAAAATGAGGATCAGTCATAATTTAGTCCACCTCCACTGGCTGCTTCCATGATTTTGCAATGCTGCCTGTAAACATATAAAGAAGCTTGTGCTGTTTTTAGAAGATGGCCTAAATATTTACCCTGATTACATTTACATTAGCATGAAAACACTGAATATTCTTAACACAGGACAACAGGGATACATGGGTAACTTCCTGAACACTGTTGTAATGATATTTTATATCTATATTTTTATCTGCAGGAGTTTTACTGAAGAAACCTGAATTATTGTAACTAGTTTACAGGATGAATGTAATGTTTCATCAAATATATGACAGTACATGATCTAGTGAATAAGGTACCTGGGGAACATTTGTGTGTTCCCATTCCCCTGGAAATTCCTGAAAAAAAAATTAATATTTTATATTTCCAGCATTCAATGGGTCCCTAAAGTTAAATGGGCTCCACTACTTTGCACCTGCTCCAGCAATGTTAGTTCTGCCTCTGGTTGCTGCAATAGATGTAATGAAAGAGGAAAAAGGAAAAATATAGAAAAATTGGAGTCGTAGGAGGTTTCAAGCTTCCTGAGGCCTTGAAGTGGTTAAGAATAAAGTTGTACAGTCATTCCGGGAAGGTTTGCTAACAGTGCAGCGTGTGCAGGATTTAATGCACCTGCAGTGAGGAAGGGAAGCTCTGTGTTTAAGCTGTAATTGATGTAAGTAAGGTATATGGGATTAGAAAGTGTCCCTTGGAGATCATAAAGTAACAGACAGGTCCAGTAATGTCTCTCCCAGTGAAGCAGCCCATTTACCAGCTCTAAGCTGCTGACACTGTACTTACCAGCTAAATTAAGAAAAACTGTTTAAATACAAAGAGTGGAAATGACAGAATATGTCTTCTGCTCATAAAATACAAATGAGGGCACATACCTATCACTTACTCCTGATATACAGACACCAGGGCACATATTCTCACCTGCTCCTGGTGAACAAATATCAGGCCAGATATGTCTCTTCTGCTCCTTAACCCTTTGAGGCAGGCATCCAATGTATTCCATTGCAATGCATTGGATACTGCCCTGGCACTCAAAGGGTTAAATTGCAGAAAAATTTCACCTACTTCTACATGAGTCCAGTATTTCCCATTTTAGAAACACTGAATACAAATATATCATTCCATTCTCTCTTCGAAATACACAAACCCCAGGGTACTTACTGTTCACCTGCTCTTAAAGGGATTGTAATGGTTAATTTTAAGTTGATTTATTATTGTAGTTATTAAAAAAAGATTAACATCAATGTAAGTCTTATCTCTCAAACCTTTATGGTTTGAGAGATATAACTTGCTAAAGTTACATTTTCCTGGCTGTTTAATCAAGTCTGCCATCTAGCTGACAGCTGCAGATTCCAGTCATTTGACCAGACAGAGGCTCTTCAGCAGAGCTGAAATCACCTATTTAGAAAAAAACACTTCATTGGAACAGTCTACAAAGTGTGCTTGCAAGCCAGGCACACTTTGTAGACCGTTCCAAATTAAGTATTTATCTTTAGATATCCTTATATTGGTGCTGCTGAAGAGCCACATCTGGTCAAGTGACCAGAATCTGCTTCTGACAACTTTACAGCTCGTCAAGCAAAAAGGGGAGGGACCAGAGAATTTTATTTTCCTATATCTCTCAAACCATAATGGTTTGAGAGATACAAATAAGTGCAAGTACTCTCTTTTAATTGTGTCTACCATATAGTTAATACTTTTTTCTGACACTACTATCCCTTTAACCTTAAGGTCCTTAAAGGGTTAATATACACAGACACCAGGACAAGCTCTTCATATTTACTGTTGATAGACATCAGATACATGTCCATTCCCCATACAGGCAGCACCAAAGACACATCATATGCAGGTACATCACACCTCCATAACAAATGGACATCAGCGATACCTGCTTCTGACATCCTAATATTCGGATATAATGAGCATTTATCATTTAATTCCTCCTAGCATAAACAAACCTCTTAAACAGCAGCTATCAAAATGGTTGATCTATAAGCAGATCTGCTTCCCTGCTTCCTCATTAAGTTGGGGCCATGTTGTGAGCCCTGCCGCACAAACAATGGATCAGAATGGGGGTCTGAAATGAAACCCCCATCAGTATATTTGTGCTTGCATCACATGGGACAGTTTACTGTCCTGCATTATACAGTTCCTAAAAGACATTATGGGAAATGCTTAGTTGCTGAGTGCAGCAGACTTCCTCTTTGCCTTCCAAAGATATTAATTTACTGACAAGAGGCTGATAGAGGCCAAGTTCAGAGCAACCCCAGGCTTATTTGCTAAATTTGCTCCCATTGGAGCAGACTTAATCACATGTTTTTGTTTTGTTTTTTAACTCAAACTACTATACATATACCACCAAGGGTGACCTTCTAAAAGGAGTACCAGGTCATCTTTTTCTAAAATTGTGTTTTCTTGTTGATGGTATCTGATTGTGTGTTTCTCTGCTGGTCTAGTCTCGTGTGGTATGAAATAAAAAGGTACTGAGTCACTGAGCTGGCATGACCTAGCTGGAACTCCCCATGTGTACCTCTAAAATCCTAATGAAAAGATATATGACCATATACCTCTCAACAAATCTTCCCTAATACATAAATATGAGAAAAACATGCCTCTTGCCACTTCTTTCTAATACACATATCCTAGGATACCTTCTTAAGGGGTTAAAGATTTGGATCTGATGTTAAAGTTCTTTTCTCGCCAACAGACTTAATTAGTGTTGTTTAGACAAACACAAATGGATTGTGCGCTGAGAGAACACTATAGGATTTTTTTCTTGATCAATATGTGTCCTGTGTTTCAGATACTCGACTAGAAAACCCGCTCTGTTTTTTGACCATCCATAATGTCTCATGTCTGTCAGAGGGTTCCCAGAGACTTGCCATATTCTCTAAGTCCTACACTATGGGCCCTGTGTTCAAAGAAGAGTGGATTAATTATGGGGCAACCACATACGCCATAGGGGAAAAATAAAAATATTCCATTGTTTTGAATGGTGCTTGTACCCACCTTGAATGCTAAAGAGACATTGCAAAATAATGCAGTGGAGACCTCTCTAGCATTCTTGGGGTTAAAATCCTATTTATTTTTTTTAATTTTCTTTTGAGCATAGTACCCTAAGTGTATGTTGATACATGTATGTTTATTTGTGGTGTCTGCAAATAATCCTGCTGCAAGACTGCTTTAGGGGCCCAAATAAAGACAAATATATTTAATGACAAAATTGTGGATTTTATGCAATCCTCAATGAGAAAGCAGCAGAAGTCTTATAATACATTGAAAAAGGCAAACAGTAATGCACAATTGCACATTTATCAATGCATATGTTATCTGAAAAAACATTGAGTAGATACTAAATAAGAAACTATTAGGGGAATCATCTTTAAAGAAGGATTTGGAAGTACTTGTAGGCAATAGACTAAACAACTGAGTGCAATGTCATTCAATGCTGCAAGACCAACAGAGAGCTATCATGTGTAAAATAGGAGTATAGATGGAAGAAATGTACAAGATGCAAATTTTATTCTGCCTCCATATAATACCTTAGGAATAACTTGTCTAGAAGATGGAGTACAGTCTTAGGCTCTTGTCCTTAAAAGTGGTAAAAATAGAGACATGCATCAAAACTGATAAAGCCGTGTGGCACATGGGACAAATCCAGCTGGACTGACTCTAGGTTGTGGCCCACCTGAGATTTAAAAAAAAAATAAAAAAAAATATATATATATTTTTAAACTTAATTAACTAGCCCACGTGAACTAGTAGGCCACTAAGACCTAATACCCTGCCTGCCAGCACCGTACAGTTCAAGAATAGTTAAAAATAAATATTGTCAATTACTTGATCAATAAAAATACCCATCATTATTAAAACTATAATGCAGCTAATGCAGCCCTCATGCTTATGGCTTTCTGATGATGTGGCACATGATAGCAAAAAAACTTGGATGTCCCTGTGATAAAAGGATTGGAAGATTGTAGTCTAGGCAAACTGGGTTTTACGTTAAAGGTGAATGGAGGGGGGTTTGGTGTGATTACTACTTACAAATATATTCAAGATCTATAAAAAGCACTATCTTTGGAACTATTTACTTAAAGAGCTAAACATAAAAACAACAAACAGGGGGGTGCTTTCAGATACAATCTTTGACTAAAACAAAGGCAGGGATTTTTTGCATTAAGGTCTCTATGGATGTGGGCTTCTATAAATGTTTTTTAAAAAGTATTGTACAACTTTCTAGCTAAAAAAATATAATTGTGACAGTTGGTTACAATGCAGATAAGATGTTCATCCAGGCAGATAGCTGATTGCCTTTTGGAGTCCTCAGTGAGTTTTTAAACACTTAGAGCATAAGTGGGAACTGCTTCTGCTGACTTTTTTTTTTTTGCCTATGGATCAACAAAAACAAGGATGAGACAGCAAAGGATGAACTTGACTAACACGTCTTTTTTCTTAACTCTCATTACAAACACTATTTTAAAGGTTCTGAGTTCTCAAAATAGCATTTTGCATACAGAGATATGCATCAGGGTAGCTGTGTATGCTTGATAAATATCCCTTCCATTGATCCATGCAGGGAAGGATTTCAGACGTATGTGAGTTGTCAGTAATCCTTCTTACTATACCACTGAGTTGTACTTTGCTCCTCAATGTTAAGTCATTCTGTGGTTGGACTTCTGTTCCTAGACTGATCTTGTCTCACAATTGGACTGTAGGTACTGCTATGTCTTCTTGAAGTACTCAGTGGAACTGGCTATACTTAGGTAACAAATTATCCTTAGAAGCCAAAAACCTTTTCCATGAATGTAATTTTATAAGAACCCATCTAGTATTCTATGTCTCCCAGTTAACCCCTTAACGACCCTTGACGGTCATAGTACATCAAGGGTCGATTTGACTTAACGACCGATGACGTACTATGACCGTCATCGAGTTCCGGGCTCCCCCCGCGGCTGCACGCCGTTCGGGGAGTCCGGAACGCAACGGAGCAAAAAAAATTTTTTGCTCCGTGGTCGTTGAGTCGCGTCCGCGGCCGGATTCCCCGGTCGTTAAGGGGTTAAAGGGATAGTAATGTTTCAAAACAAAAGCAGCTCCAATTAATCTTCATAGTATTTGGGCCACGGAGAGTGTTATTTCAATACTGTCAAAGTTGTAGTTCAAGAGTAATTGAATGATAAAGTATCTCCCTCCCACACCTTTTACTGATGTAACACTGCTCACCTCAGAACAGAAAGGTGGTGTCCAGATGGCTTGCAGAGAGGGACAATCTTCAATTAGCATAAGGGAAAAACCTGAAAAACCTGTCTAGGGGTGCAAGGTTTTAATTGTTCTCACAGTAAAAAGATTGTCCCTTGCTGTGAGCTGTCTGGTCTTAAAGTGTTAGTAATGGCCAAAAAAAGTTTTTTGCATTTAGAAGAGCTTAAAAAGCTGATCTAGATTGCAAAAAAACGTATCTCTCAAACCGCTATGGTTTAAGAGATACAGACGTTTAAAGTTCGCTGTTTGAAACATAGAATTTGATGGCAGATAAGAACCATTCGGCCCATCTAGTCTTCCCAATTTCCTACTGTGTAAAAAAAAAAACAAACAAAAAAAAACCTCAAACCTTTTTTGGTCCTTGGTCTTTTCTTATGTTAAGGACCGCCTTATGCCTATCCCATGCATGCTTAAATTCTGTCACTGTATTGACATCTACCACTTCTGCTGGTAGGCTATTCCACTTGTCTACTACCCTCTCAGTGAAGTAAAACTTTCTTACATTACATCTAAACCTGTGTCCCTCTAGTTTTAGACTATGGCCTCTTGTCCTAACGTTTTTACTCTTTTGGAATATACTTCCATCCTGTACTTTGTTGAATCCCTTCATGTATTTGAATGTTTCTATCATATCCCCTCTCTCTCTTCTCTCCTCCAAGCTATACATATTCAGATCCTTTAGTCTATCCTGATATTTCTTTTCCTGTAGACCAGTCACCATTTCAGTAGCCCTTCTTTGAATTTTCTCTAGAGTATCAATATCCTTCTGGAGATGGGGTCTCCAGTACTGTACACAATATTCTAGGTGAGGTCTAACTAGATATCTGTACAGTGGCATGACTACTTCCCTTTTTCTGCTACTAATGCCCCTAGCTATACAACCCAGTGCCCTGCTTGCATTCCCCATCGCTTTATTACATTGCCTGCTTACCTTTAAGTTTCCTACTGACAGCTGTAAAGCTGTCAGCAGGAGATTTGTGTCGGTCGACACGGAGGCGCTTGAGAAGTGCTTGTTCAAGCACACATTTTAGACCATTCCAATGAAGGGATTCCTTGTAAGTAACAAGATCGCTGCACTTCTTGCAAAGGTTATCTCCTAGCCCCAATTTCCTTATTTTATACCCCAGCCTTCTGTGTGGCACTGTATCAAATGCCTTTGCAAAATCTAGATATACTACATCAACTGCAATGCCATTATCAAGGTTGCTGCTTACTTCCTCATAGAAGCTGAAAAGATTAGTTTGGCATGATCTATTTTTCATAAAACCATGTTGATTTGTGCTAATGATCTTATTTTTTGTGTTGTAATCCTGAAAATATTCCCTTATTATCCCTTCTAGCAGTTTTCCCACTACAGATGTCAAACTCACAGGTTTATAATTCCCAGGTTCTGTTTTAGTTCCCTTCTTAAATAGAGGCACTACATTGGCTCTTCGCCAGTCTTGTAGCAATTGAGCCTGTGGTGAGAGAATCTTTAAAGAGTAAATATAGGGGTTTTGTTAACACTGCACTAAGTTCCTGAAGAACCCTTGGATGTATACTGTCAGGACCAGGTGCTCTGTTAGTCTTAATTTTGTCCAGTCTTCCCATGACATATTCTTGAGTTAACCCAATATCTGATAATTGTCTTGTTTTATTTGTTACTTGAGGCTCTTCTACCATTCCTTGCTCCCTTGTATATACTGAAGCAAAATAAGTGTTTAAAACATTGGCCTTTTCCTTATCCTCACTAACCAACTCACCCATCTCATTTTTGAAAGGTCCAGTGCACTCCCTCTAAAGTTTTTTGCTATTTATATATATCTCTATCTATCTATCTATCTATCTATCTATCTATCTATCTATCTATCTATCTATATATATCCTGGGAGCCTGAAGAAGATGTTCCTGCCCCAGACTCATTTTAGAATTTCACAAGAAATATTCTAATAAACCTAATCGAAGACTATGTAGAGGATGTCCATGGTGGGGAGAGTGAATGTCAGGAATTAGAAAGCCATGCATACGTAACACCAGTACTGATTTTACCTTCTACTCTACAAAATTAGACACATCAGCTTAACCCCTTAGCGATCCCTGACGGTCAAAGCACATCATGGGTTGTTTTGAGTTAACGACCCATGACGTGCTATGACTGTCATGAAATTCCGGGCTTCCCTCGTGGCTGCGCGCCGTTCAGGGAGTCCTGAACCGGAAACTGAAAAAAAAAATGCTCTGTGGTCCTTAAGTGACCGCCGCGTGCATGTGCAGCTGGTCATTAAGGGGTTAGTCAGCTTTTGCAGCTATAATATACATAAAATAATTTAAGATATGTGTCTCTGTCTTTAGTATTTGTTACTGTCACTCTCAGTATTAGCTCAGATAAGATTGCCTGCTTGCCTGTCACCTATCAGTCAAAAGTATATTTTTAAACTGTGCCTGTCTATAAATCTCACCCACATTCCCTGTTTCCCTGCATGTCTGTATTTAAATATCTGTATAGCATACATTTTGGGGGAGGGAGGTTAGAAGCACTGGTGATAATGGCATAATAAATAAATCACAATAGCAATTTGGTCACCACTATCATAGCATGTCTTATGTATGAAAAAATTATATGGCACGGATGCACTGGTTAAAATGGCCAGAAGTTAAAATCTTATTTATGTCTGATTATGAGAGCATGGCCTTGGAGGCCAATAGCATCATGAAAGGAGTATTTTATTTACAATTTTAAGGCAAACTAAGCATCACATACTCCCAGATAGTAATTTATATTCTCATAACCTGCAGACTAACTATTGAACTCAGACCTACTGTTGCTAGAGATTTTATCCCTATTTTTTACCCTAAAAAAGGATCCAAACGAAAATGCTAATGCTTATGACACCTGTCTCATCACAAACCCAGGAAAACTTCCTGTTAGCTGTTTCTCAGATGCTGTTGGAGTTCACTGTTCCAATACTACCTACCTGAGGTTGGTGATGTTGGGATCTACCTGTAGCTTCCTAGGCAGTAACAGGCCTCAATCAATCATAAGCATGGAGGGTTGTCATACTGCTGGTAATGGATGCTGTCCCTCACAAATCACCAGCAGTAGATGTTGTTACTTTGTTTTGCCTTAGCATGTATATAAAGTTTCCTGTAAGAGAACTGTATCTTTAAGAATTTTCTTTCCCACCTTCACCCATTTTTCCTCTTTGTCTCTCTCTCCTCCCTACCCTTCTCTTTCTGCCCAGAAAATATATTGTTGCAGTTTCCTCTATTCAACTCTGTCCCCATACCCTCCCAGTATTCTCAGAATTTCCATCATGAGAATCTTGCTGGTCTCACCCCCCGTATGCCTTTGGGCACCCTATGTGCTTTACACCTGGATGTCTTGCACCATTTTTTCTTGGGTGATGATGGACAATACCTCCTTCCAATGTTGTTTTACAGTCCCTATATGCTGGCACATTAAGGGTTATGCACATATATATAATTCTAGGGTAAAAGCAAAGTCATCATGCACATTGATTGTCCCGTCCAATTTGCCCCCTTCCCTACCCTTCTCTCCACTCTGCCACCTCTCTTCCATCCCCTTAACAGTTTACCACTCTGCCACCCCTCCTCCATCACCTTTGCTGCCCTCTCTACCTTGCCACAGGGGGCAAAAAGTCACAAGGAGGGAAACCATGATGGAGATTATTAGGACACTGAGAAGGCATGAGGACAAAGCTGAATAGTGGAAACAGTAACCACATATTTTCTGGGCAGAAGAGAAGAGTAAGGAGGAGAAAGACAAAGCGGAAAAAGTGGGGGAAGGAATGAGGTGGGAAAGAAAAATCTTCCCCCTTAAGGACCCATGACCTGCCAGGATGATCACGCCGGTTGCGGTACTTAAGGACTGGTGACGGTCCTTGCAAGTCATGGAATTCTGGGATGGCAGCACAGCTGCAAGCCGCTCTACCATCCCAGAATTCAGTTTGCAAAAAACCTCAAAAAAGCTCCATGGTCCTTATTGGCCACCCAAGCACCCGATTGGGTGGTCATTAAGGGCTTAATGATATAGTTCTCTTACAGTACACCTTATATACATGCTAAGGCAAGCCAAAATAACAACATCTATTGCTGGCATGTGTAAGGGAGAGCGTTCCTTCCTCATCGTCAGCAGTTTGACAGCCCTGTATGCTAATGGAGAACTTCTCCTCCCCTCCCCAAGCATGGCTAATTCTTAGTGCATATGGTGATGTGTGTCTACATCACCAAGGAGATGTACTCTCCACACATCACCAGACACACATCGCCACAGTATCACACCTTCATGAATCTTTCCCTGTAGAGCCAGTGACAAAATGTACTAGATTACTGACAAAAGGTACAGGGCCATTGAACTAGAGAAACCTGGCTGAAAATCAGCTCTGATGTCCTTTTATGTTAGTTGCTCTAACTATCAACTCCAACCTCCACTAACTGCTATTGGACTGTGTAGAAACTGTGTATTTTGGTTACCTTCTGGGCATTGTAGCATGACCTTCACTAACTGTGATTTGTGGGCCTCTGACTTTATCTTATATTGCACTTGTTGATCATTTGTGCTTCCTATAAAGAACCCATTTCAATCAACACTCATTTTTTTACAGTCCAATCAGATTAAGTATTGTGACTAGTAGTGTGACCAATAGCTTAGGGGCCACACTTAGTCTATGTAGAGCAAGGTACTTGTGATGAGAAATTTGCATAGCTGTTGGCCCAGGCTACTTCACGTATGAAAACAGAACCTCCAGGCAACCCATCAGTTTTTCTGGTTAAGATAAACCAGCAGATGATCCAGAAGCTTTCCTCTTGACATTTGAGAATGTGGCTACTGCACAAGGCCGGGCCGTGGATCGCTGGGCAATCATGACAGCCCATTTGCTTATTGGAGAAGCACAGGCTACATACCGGACTCTCCCTACAGTGCAAGAGCTGGTTTATCAGCAAGTCAAGGCTGCCATCCTTGACTCTCTGGGGCTTACAGCAGAGGCCGACCACCAGAGCTTCCAGGCCTACAAATTTTTGGTTAGAGTCTGACCCCAGGCCATGGCACAGTGACTGAAATCTATGCTACCTATGGTTCCAACCTGGAGAGCACAGTAAAGAGGAAATCATGGAACTGGTGGAGATGGAACAGTTCAATCAGCTATCGGCCCCTTTAACCAGTGCATGGGTGAAATGCCATTCTCCCAAGCAACTGTTTCAGGCATTTAATCTAGTGAAAAACTTAATAGAAGCTGAGAACCAGGTGATGCTTCCTGTTTTGCATGTACAATTGACAAGGGTCCTACAGGACAAATTAATTAACCCTTTCAGTGCCGGAGGCTTGGGCCATTTCCTGTACCCTGCAGGCCAGACACATTTTCAGCATTTTTGCTATCCTTCTGTTTAGACTTGATTTACTCTGGGAATTTCTAGTTACATATGTAAAACTATATATTTTTTTTTTCAGAATGATTTGAGCTTTCTCATGGTACCTTACATGAAGAGAATTGTGCATAGTGCAAAAAGCTATGATGCCATAATGACAAAAAAAGTGAAAATTTACTAATTTTGCTAAAATCACATACTATGTATCAAAAACATTTACCTAGATTGAAAAAGTTTCAATTATCTGAAAAAGCCCTGAGTCCCCCAAGTAAAAAAAATACCAAAATTGTATAGTTTTACCTATGTCCATGGCTAGAGTAAAGTCCTAATCACCAGCAGCACAAAATGACATTTTCAACTTTATGAGCTAATAGGCACGTTCTACAGTTTTTGTGGTAAATCTACCCTAAAATAGTGGAATAACTATATAAAACTATATATTTCTGCAAAGAAGACAACCTGCTGCATCTAATGAGGGGTGACATGCCTTCTTACCCCAAGCCTGGTGTGCACAAATGCCTCCAGAATGTGGCACTAATGAAAAAAAGGACTTTTCTTACATTTCTGCCCCTTCAAATGTACTGAAATCTGTGAAAACCATGGAATTTCCAACTGTATTCACTAGCTAGTGCTCTTAGGAGAAAAATGACACCCCACTGGCATGAGTTGACCTACCTCAGGGGGCGCTAGAAGTGCCTAATGACACCTACTACAACTTCTAATTTTTCTAACATTTTCTCAAACATTACTTGTCTATACAAAAATGGTTATAACAACTAGAGAAGTGAAGAAAGGGTACACAAACCATACCATTTTGGAAAGAAGACAACCTGCTGCATCTAATGAGGGGTGACTTGCCTTCTTACCCCAAGTCTTGTGTGCACAAATGCCTCCAGAAGGTGGCACTAATGAAAAAAAAGGCATTTTCTTACATTTCTGCCCCTTCAAATGGACTGTAAAATGTGAAAACCATTGCATTTTCAAATGTATTCTTTAGCTAGTGCTCTTAGGAAAAAAATTACATCTCATTTGTATGAGGTCACCTACCTTAGGGGGCGCTACAAGTACAAAACTACACCTACCTCTAATTTTTCTAACATTTTCTCAAACATTACTTGTCTGTACAAAAATGGTTATAACAACTACAGACGTGAAGAAAGGGTAAACAAACCATTTTGGAAAGAAGACTACCTGCTGCATCTAATGAGGGGTGACTTGCCTTCTTACCCCAAACCTGGTGTGCACAAATGTTTACTGAAAGTGGCACTATAGGAAAAAAATGGCATTTTCTTACATTTCTGCCCCTTTAAATGTACCGAATAATGTGAAAACCATGGAATTTCCAACTGTATTCATTAGGAGACAAATGGCACCCCATTAGTATGAATTGACCTACCTTAGGGGGTGCTCGAAGTACAAAACTCCACCTACTACAGCCTCTGATTTTTCTAACATTTTCTCAAACCTGACTTGCTTGTACGAAAATGGCTATAACACCTTCAGAAGTGAAGAGAAGGTAGATAAACCATACCATTTTGTAAAGAAGATAACCTGCCGCATCTAATGATTTTTTTTACATTTCTGGCCCTTGAGATGTAGTTAAATCTGTGAAAATTATTGGATTTCCAACTGTATTTGTTAGCTAGTGCTCTTAGGAGACAAATGGCACCCCATTGGTATGAGTTAACATACCGTAGGGGGTGCTAGAAGTACAAAACTACTACTGCTACAACCTCTGATTTCTCTAACATTTTCTCAAACATTCTTGCATGGTAGGTAGAGAAATCATACCATTTTGGAAGGAAAATAACCTGCCGCATCTAATGAGGGGTCCCTTGCCTTTCTACCCCTAAGTTAGTGTGCACAACTGTTTCCAGAATATGGTGCTGCAGAAAAAAAAACATTGAAAGATACAAAAATGGTTCAACACCATGGGATTTCCTAGGAGGACCTCCTGCTAGCCTACGATAAATGGTACCCCACTGCTGTGGGTTGACATACCATATTGTGTGCTGGGAACGTGGCTACCAGTGGAACAAGGATGGGGAAGCAAACAGTGTATGGCTATCAGTGGTCAGTCAGTGTACATGAGGACCTGAGACTGCCAATTAAACCAGGTGGGAGGAGGGATGAGGGGTCAGGCAGTGTATGTGGGTATATCTACCAGTGGGCAGAGAGCAAGTATGGCAGTGGTGGTAGGGGAGGTAAGATAGTAGATATGGGGGATCTGTGACTACTACTGTGCACTGTAAGTCCTCCACATACACTGTTTGATTCCCAGCCTGAATACAGTGCGTTCTAGCACTTGGGTCTACCAGTAGGCAGTGGAACCAGGCTGGGGGGTCAAACTGTGGGAATGGGACTGCCAGTGGGCTGTGGAACTAGGTTGGTGGGTGGGGTATGGGGGGGGATTGAGGGCATTTTGTGTGCATGCCACAAGGGTGTCTGATGCATTGGACCCACTGTGGCACACAGAGGGTTAATTTAAAAAAACAAATATATATCTATATATATAAGAATTCATAAATGTAAAGCAATAGTAAAAAAAAAAAAAAAAGTCCTGTGTGTGCCACAGGAGGGGATCTGCAATGAACCCCCTCCCCTGTGGCATACACAGGGTTAATTTTCTGTTTTTTATTTTTGTTCTTTTTTTTTTATAGACCTCATTGGGGGGCTTCAGAACCCTTCCTGATGTCCCCCATTGAGGTCTTAGTAAAAAAAAAAATCCCAAAAGAATTTACCCTGTGAGTGTCACAGGGGTCTCCAGCTCATTGCAAAGCAATGTTCTGCGAACCACAGCGGCACTCACTGAGTTATTTTTTTTATTATATTTTACTTTTTACTATCAGAGATTGTGGGGGGACATCAGGACCTTTCCTGATGTGCCCCCAACTAATTCTGATTACAGGTTAGTAAACCCCCTCCCCTGTGGCACACACAGGGTTAATTTTTTTTTTTTTTTCATTTTTTTTTATAGACCTCATTGGGGGGCTTTTTCTTTATTTTTTTTTTTAATTATTATCAGACCTTGTGGGGGGACATCAGGAACCCTCCTGACGTCCCCCCAACAAACATTAATATTCCAATCTGTGCCACAGGAGGGGGGTCTGCAATGAACCCCCTCCCCTGTGACACACTCAGGGTTAATTTTTTTTTGTCCTTTTTTTATAGACCTCATTGGGGGTCTTCAGGACCCTTCCTGATGTCCCCCAATGAGGTGTTTGTAATAAAAATCTGGGCTACAATAATTGACCCTGTGAGTGCCACAGGGGTCTCCAGCGCATTGCAAAACAATGCGCTGGGGAACCATGCGGCACTCACAGGGTTCATTTTTTTTATTTGTATTTTATTTTTTTTACATCAGACCTCACTGGGGCACATCAGGACCCCTCCTGATGTGCCCACAGTTATTGATCTCCCTGCCGATTGTGCTGGAAGATCTGTATGGCGACTGAAGGAGAGCAAAAGCTCTCATTTCCTTCTCTTCTACCTCCGGTAGGAGTGAATGCGATCGGGCTAAACTTGCTAACGTCATCGGTGAACACGGCACCGATGAAGTTAGGAGGCTTCCCCTGGTCCCGCCCACTCCTACCCGGAAGTTCGGGTAGGAGAGAGGGGAAAGGAGGAGCTTCTTCTTTGTAAATATTGATCTCCCAGTGCGATAGGCTGGGAGATCAATACCTGGGGGGGCATGAGGAGTGATCCTCATGTCCCCCCACGAGTGCCAGGGATTTTTTTTTTTTTTAATTCGGCCACTGCATGCCAGTTATACCGGCTTATGCAGTGACCGCATTTATTTTTATAGACCTCATTGGGGGGCTTCAGGACCCTTCCTGATGTCCCCCCAACAAACTCTGATTACAGTTTAGAGAACAATAGCCCTGTGTGTGCCACAGGAGGGGGGGGGGTCTGCAAATAATCCCTCTCCCCTATGGCACACACAGGGTTCATTTTTTTTTTCTTCATTTTTTTTAGACCTGACTGAGGGGCTTCAGGACCCTTCCTGATGTCCCCCAATGAGGTCTTAGTAAAAAAAAATATGGGCTAAAAGAACTGACCCTGTGAGTGCCACAGGGGTCTCCGGAACATTGCAAAACAATGTGCTGTGGACCCCTGCGGCACTCACAGAGTAATTTTTTAAATTTTTTTTTTTTTTTTTAATTATTATCAGACCTTGTGGGGGGACATCAGGAACCCTCCTGACGTCCCCCCAACAAACACTAATATTCCAATCTGTGCCACAGGAGGGGGGTCTGCAATGAACCCCCTCCCCTGTGACACACTCAGGGTTAATTTTTTTTTGTCCTTTCTTTATAGACCTCATTGGGGGGCCTCAGGACCTTTCCTGATGTCCCCCAATGAGGTGTTTGTAATAAAAATATGGGCTACAATAATTGACCCTGTGAGTGCCACAGGGGTCTCCAGTGCATTGCAAAACAATGCGCTGGGGAACCCTGCGGCACTCACAGGGTTCATTTTTTTTATTTGTATTTTATTTTTTTACATCAGACCTCACTGGGGCACATCAGGACCCCTCCTGATGTGCCCACAGTTATTGATCTCCCTGCCGATTGTGCTGGAAGATCAGTATGGCGACTGAAGGAGAGCAAAAGCTCTCATTTCCTTCTCTTCTACCTCCGGTAGGAGTGAATGCGATCGGGCTAAACTTGCTAACGTCATCGGTGAACACGGCACCGATGAAGTTAGGAGGCTTCCCCTGGTCCCGCCCACTCCTACCCGGAAGTTTGGGTAGGAGAGAGGGGAAGGAGGAGCTTCTTCTTTGTAAATATTGATCTCCCAGTGCGATAGGCTGGGAGATCAATACCTGGGGGGAGCATGAGGAGTGATCCTCATGTCCCCCCACGAGTGCCAGGGAATTTTTTTTTTTAATTCGGCCACTGCATGCCAGTTATACCGGCTTATGCAGTGACCGCATTTAAGCTGTACAACGTACAAGCTTGGCACAGCAGGTACAGCTGCCCAAACTTGTACGTTGTACCCACTTGGCACTCTAGGGGTTAAACGTACAGGGAAATCTCTGTTGCTTTCTGATCAGAACAGTTCACTCTCCCAAGAAAGGACAAATCAGAGATAGCAGCTCAAAGGTTCCTCACATGGATGGTTCCAGAAGCTGGCATCGTCCAGAGCAGCAACAAGAGACTCCACTATCTCTAAGACAAGCCCCTACACTGTTTGTGGAAAGTCTTGTTGTCAGTCAACCGACTATCCCAGAATGGACTGCTCTTTTCCACAGATGTCAGCTACAGCCCGCATGAAAGAAGAAATTGTTCTTTGCTTCTTCGGATTCAGGTTGGTGAAAAACCTGTTCAGGATGTCATGGAGTCATGTTCACCAAAACTTTTGAAAGACTTAGAACCCCGTGAGTCATTGAGCCTACTGCATTGAATGCATTCACAGGGACACCTGATGCTAACCCATAGCTCAGATGGTTTTAAGGGTACAGGGTCTGGAAGCTTCCCTGTGACTAGGTTTTGCACCTTGGTTACCTGCACCTGTGATTTGGGGTCCAGATGGGCCCTATTACCAGTGCATTTTGTTGATCCCCAAGAAGGTGAAATCCTTAGGGAACTGTTTCCATTTTCTCCAGAGGGCTACGTACAGAGGCAGTGAGTCCCAAAGGAGAGAAAAGAAAAAGGCACTGGTTTGGAAATCAAGGTACATATGCAATGTACTTGCCGGTGCTGATGGGGGAGGGTCAGAATATGGTAGAAAGAAAGAGTAATGCAGTATGTCTGACAGACCCTGCACTTCCTGATTTTAGAAGGCATCAGAGGGAACACCCTCTGTTGGAAAGACAGTATGATTAATGATGCTGGAACAGATTTTTTTGGTGTCATTGTCATTGTTTGTTGAAGAAATTATGTGTTTTTTGAGTGACTAAGGATAATCGAATGAGGAGGTGACCCAGAGGCTCCTGGTACCCGAAATATATGCTAAACCATTTTCAAATTAATCCACTCAGTACCTTGGGGAGGACACCTTGGGAGGCACAAAACTAAAACTACACAGCATATCCTGTCTTGTTTTTTCTGGCCTAGAGTACACTCTGACATCACAAAGGTCTGTGCAAACTGTTTTGAGTGCCAACTAACTACTCAGAAGAACTAGAGACAAATTCCACTGGTTCAGGTACCCTTAGTGAATATCCCATTTGAAAGGGTAGGGATGGTTCTCGTAGGCCCCCTAGAACCCACAGTAATAAGATATGCATTTCTACTGGTGCTGGTAGATTATACCACCTGTATTCCCTTTAAGAACTGCTACCACCAGGCAAATGTCTACCTCTCTCTACCACCACAAATAGAGGATTGATAGAAAGGTTCAGCTGAATATTAGAAGCTATGAAGAAGAATATTGTTGACACTGAGAGAAGCTACTTGGATGATATTCTGCCTTTTCTGCTTTTTGCATTGTGGGAAGTACCTCAGTCCTCTACCGTATTCTTTATTTTAAATCCTTTATGGACACTAACCATGGAGTATCCTAGATCTTATACACGGGTTATGGGACGTAAAAACATTTTCTGCTAAAAATGTAATACAATATGTGATTGACCTCAGAAACATGATAAACCTGATGGGTCAGTTTGCAAACAGTGATTTACAGAAATCCCAACATGCTCAAGAAAAGTTTTGTAATCAAAATGCTTTTTTCAGCCTGGGAACAAGGTGATATAATTGTAAAATGACCTGAAATGTCCTTTTGTTGTTCTGAGATGCACTGAGAAAGTAAACTATGAGCTATATACCACATGAATATTCTGAAATCATGAAGAACTGAGGAGTCTGTTTATAGACCAGGTGGACAAGGACATTGATCTAGAGCACCAGCTTCCTGAAGTGGGACAGGTAGAGCTAGTCCAGGTTCATTTAGGAGAACAGTTAACCCTTGAACATTTTCCCAGAAAAACCAGGGACTACCGATTTAATAGGCAGGGAGATCATAACAGAGCCAGGGCTGAACATATGATCTCGCCAATATAGGTTGCCTGAGAACAGGAAAGACTGTGTCCGTAAAGAGGTTCAAAATCTGTTAATGTTGGCGGTTATAGACTAGTCAGATAATGACTGGTGTAGTCCCATAGTTCTAGTGTCCAGGCCTGATGGGGAGACACAGCTCTGCATGAACCGTAGGAAGGCTGATGCTGTGTCACAGTTTGATGTGTACCCAATGCCTAGGGTCGATCAGTTGCTCAATTCTCTGGGTGAGGCAAGGTACATTTCAACACTGTGCATGATAAAGGGCTATTGGCAGGTTCCTTTGGAGAAACATTCCAGACAGGAAACTATCTTCATTACACCTATGGATCAGTACAAGTCTGTCAAAATGTCGTACATGTAGCCCCAATTACTTTCCATAGGGTCTTATACCTGCAAATGGGGTACGGCTCTGCATACCTCAATAACATAATCATTTTAATTAAACACTGGAGGGCCCATGTTAATAGGCTGATGTCCATCCTCAGGTCTTTAAGGGAAGTAAGGAAAGTTAGGCTGACTGCAAATCCTGGAAAATGCTCTTTGGGAAAAGCAGAAACCAACTACCATGACCATGCAGTTGGGTGTGGGAAAGTCAGGGAATTGAAGGGCAAAAAAGTAGCCCTGAGGGATGTCCCAGTCCCTGAAACAAAGACACAAGTATGCTCTCTACTGAGATTAGCAGGACATTATCATTGCTTCATTCCTCACAGCACCCTTAACAGGCCTTGTACCAGACTGTCAAAATTTCAGACTGGTCTGGTTTAGGGACTGTCAGTTGGTGCTTGAGATTGAGGGAATGGAACTCTTCCTGAGTTGGAATCTATTTACTAGGGAGACAAACAGTGCCTGGTGGTGAAATGGGCCCTTGGGGCATTACAGCATTATTTGACTGGAGTCCATTTCACCCTGGTAATTGACCACATACCATGAAAGATTCCGTCCAGTCAATAGAAGGTGTGGAGGGTTGGACTTTTGCCATGTACAACCCAGGTCATATACTAAAAGGGGACGAATGTTACAGGGATACTAGATGTTACAGGGTTAGCACTAGGGGCTCGGTTCAATCACCCACATTAAAATAAAAAACTGGCACCTGTAGTTTTGGTATTCTGTTAACTGTGCTGTCAAAAAACACAGCTGTGTAAAAATGCTCACAAAAGTTGAGCCCATTGGACACAATAAAAAAAAAGTTGATTTGGTATTCTATTACATGCGGTGGCTTCAACACACGTTAAGGAGCACACTTTTTATCACCAAAAAAATTGCTCCATAAAAAGTAGGTGCTGAGTTGAGGGAACACAAATCTTCAATGAGAGTTTGCCCACAACATGGATTTTGGCCATCAGCGCTTGTTGGTCCATGTACTGGTCTAGCTATAGGATATCTGTGGTACAAAAGGGAGTTTCACGCTCGGGTGTTTTTTTCCCCTTACCGGCTTTTTTACTTGTGGGAATAGTATCTAGCCCCAGGGTGTAACCATATTAGGTTAAAGGGATAGAAATACTTTGTTTTACCTTTATTTTATTTTGTAGGCATTAAAAAAACATGAAGAACGATATAAGTATTATCTCTCAAACCTTTATGGTTTGAGAGATATTCACAAGCAAAGTTTCCCCTCCCACCCCTTTTACCTAGTGTAAGCCATCTCTTCTGAGATGTGGAATCTGGTTGTAAGACCGACAGATAACAGAAGGGGACAATCTTCTTTGTATGAGAACAATGAAAGCCCTTCCCCCCTTGACAAGATTTTCAGGTTTTTCCCTTATCTTAATTGAAGATTGTCCCTCTCTGCAGTCTACCTGGGCACCTCCCTTCTAATCTGGCTGAACAGTGTTACATTAGTAAAAGGGACGGGAGGGGGATACTTTGTCATTGAATTACTCTTGAATTACAACTCTGACAGAATTAAAATAACACTCTCCAAAGTCCAAATTCTATGATGATTAATTAGAGCTGCTTTTATTATGAAACATTACTATCCCTTTAAGTGTAACAAGGCTACTGGTTACTACAGAGTTAACACAAGTTTGTAATCATGCTGAACTGGGGCTAGATTCTATTATAGGTGTAAATGTTAACACCTGTTTTATCAAACATTTTCCTATTGAAGTCTATGGGGAAAACTGTAGATAAAAGCAGAGATAAAATCAGCACCTGTAATAGAATCCAGCCCTTGATGAGCTGTAGCATCTGCTCATTAACCAGTTGTACTCAGTCTGTATCTAACTATGTTGGGGGGATGCTTTCCATCCTGCTAATAGTCAAACTACAACCTGCAAACTGTGACTAACCTAGATTAAGTGCTGTTTTGCTTTTCCTTGCTTGAGAGTAAAAAGTGGATTTTAGTCTTACCTGTTAAATCCTTTTCTCATAGTCCATATAGGTTACAGGTAACTTTGGGAAGCTAACCTCCCCTTTAATTAGGCAGGAACAATTCTTGAAAAGAAGTTCAGGGTGGAGCCTTGCTTCTCTCCTTAAATGGTCCCCAGCCAATCCCCATCCAGTAAGATTTGAAATGCTAGCTATTGACTAGGTAGCAAGAAGAGAAAAGAAGACTCCTGTGAGCATGAACCCGAAAGGACTCCCACGTTCGGTCACAGGGAAACCAAGCATGGTCCCTTCACAGGTGGGAGACCTGTAACCTAAATGAACTACAAGAAAAGGATTTAACAGGTAAGACTAAAATCTTCTTTTCTCTGTCATCCAATATAGATTACAGGGAACTTTGGGATGTCCAAACATTGAGTTTCCCAGAGATGGGAATGAAGGCAAGGACCAGACGCCGGTCCCCCAAAGTTACCAGAGCGTATATGAACCAATCAGATCATAAAACAGCCCTAATAATAAATAAAATGTCAACAGACACAAAACTGTAACACAGCACACAGAACTAGAGCCAACCGGGCTCAACAGTTAAGGAGTACTGAAAGTAACAAGGAAAACCGTAGACAGGCAAGACTGCCTCTAGGATCTTCCTACTAAGACTGCCATTGGCCGATTCCAGAACATCAACACAGTAGTGTTTAGAGAACATATGCACAGACGACCAAGTGGCTGCCTTACACAAGTGATCAGCTGAGGCCTGATTTTTATAGGTCCAAGAGGCCCCGATAGACCTGGTGGAATGGGCTGTAACACTGAATGGAACAGGCTACTACCGAAGCTCATAAGCCTTACAAATAGTAGACTTAATCCAGGAAGCTATGGTAACCTTGGACGCCTGTTTACCTGCCCTGGAACCCTCAGGAATGACAAAGAGCATGTCAGACTGATGAATGGACTCAGTGCGATGCACATAGAACTTAAGACAGCGCACCAAATCCAACAAGTGTAGATCCCTTTCCTTGTCAGAGGTAGGGTCAGGACAAAAAGAGGGCACAACAATCTCCTGATTGATATGGAACTCCGACACCACATTCGGAAGAAACTGCTGAGAAGTACCAAGAATCACTTTGTCTTTGTAAAAAACCAAAAAAAAGTGATTTGCAAGACAAGGCGTGCAACTCAGCGACCCTTCGAATAGACACTATTGCAAGGAGAAAGGCCATCTTCCAAGTAATTGCAAACAACAAAACAAAGAAAGGCACACCTATTCCCTTTAATTACATCATCATAATAAATGGCGCACCCTCAGTATGACCCAACCAACAATGCCTAAAATAACTAAATACAAAAAAAGAAAAAAAATTCTTTATTAGAAAATCAAATAAAAGTGAATTCAGGAAAACTTATGTATATACAACATATTATAGGGGACAGTAATTATAAAATGTCCCTAAATATGTAAATCATACTTTCTCATGCGCTGCTGTCAAAACAAATGGAGCCTGATAGATACTTCTCAATTGAGAAAACTATATGTGTTTTCAGAGTATAATGGACTTAAAGTGTTAGTAATGTCTAAAAAAAACTTTTTTTGCATTTAGAAGAGCTTAAAAAGCTGATCTAAATGCAAAAAAACGTATCTCTCAAACCGCTATGGTTTAAGAGATACGGGCGTTTAAAGTTTGCTGTTTCCTACTGACAGCTGTAAAGCTGTCAGCAGGAGATTCGTGTCGGTCAATACAGTGGCGCTTGAGAAGTGCTGAGATCTCGTTCCTTACACAGAATCCCTTCATTGGAATGGTCTAAAACGTGTGCCTGGCGGTTGGGAGGAAAGATAGGACCGGAGGACACTCCTCCTGGGACTCTGCCCCAGATTGTTGAAAAAGAGCATCTGCTCTAATATTTTTCATAGCAGGGAGATAGGAAACCACAAAATTGGATCTGGAGAGGAATAAGGCACATCTGGCCTGACGTGAAGACAACCTCTTAGCCTCCGACAGATATGTGAGTTTCTTGTGATCTGTCAGTATAAGGATTGGAACGGTCGCCCCCTCCAACAGATATCGCCTTTCTTTCAGAGCAAGGATAATGGCGAGTAATTCACGATCGTCCGCATCATACAAACTCTCAGTCTTAGGCAATTTCTTAGAGAATAACCCACACAGAAGTAACGCCTCCCCAGGGGCCGAGCGCTGAGACAGAAGAGCGCCCACTCTGGATTCAGAAGCATCAACCTCCAGGGTGAAGGGTAGGGTGGGGTTCGGATGGGACAATTTCGGAGCTTTCAAAAAAACAGACTTCAAGTCCTCAAATGCTTGAAGGGCTTCAGGCGTCCAGTCAGAAGGATTAGCTCCCTCCTGAGTCATATCTGTGAGGGGTTTGACTACTGTGGAAAAGTTTCATATGAACTTCCTGTAGTAATTAGTGAAGCCCAGGAACCTGGGAAGCGGCCACTGCATGACGGCAGAAAGTTTTTGCGGGTCCATGGCTAGGCCAGAGGAGGAGATAAAATACCCCAAAAATGTCACCTGAGATCTATGGAATTCACATTTATCTAGCTTGCAGAACAACTTTTTCTCCCTTATCAGTTGTAGAACCCAGGCTACGTCTGCTCGATGTGCCTCCAAAGTAGGAGAATGGATGAGTATGTCGTCCAGCTCTGCAGTAGATCTCTTAAGACATCATTAATGAATTCCTGGAAGACATCGGGAGCATTGAACAATCTGAAAGGCATCACCAAGTATTCATAGTGCCCGCTCTGGGTATTAAATGATGTCTTCCATTCGTGGCCCTTTTATTCGTACCAGATTGTACGCGGCCCTCAAGTCAAGTTTAGTGAATACCATAGAGCCTTTGATCCGATCAAATAACTCAGTGATCAACGAAATGGGGTAGGTGTTCTTCATCATCAGTTTAATCAGACCCCTGAAATCTATGCATGGCCTTAGTGTCACGGTTTTTGATAACCACTCAGACCAAATCGTAAGGATAAAATGACTTTATTATGATAAAGTGCATACACGTAGTTAGGCCCTTAGACCCACACAAACAAACATAAATATATACAGATATGTGCAACAATAGTAAGCCAGTATTAGAAATGTATGATGGAATGGAAACAATCACTGGCAACGTAGGTTCTGGCTTGAACCGGGAAGGTAGAAGGCAACTCAGTCCAGGAACTGACAACAGGACTTCGGTGACAGGTAATCCAGGAGTAGTTGACTGGCACAAACCTAGACGCCTGGGAAGCATAGAACCCAAGAGGAGCGAGGCAACACTGACCCTGGCACTGGGATCACAAATAGACCGAGGTAACCGCTTAGTAGGCAGCACAGACCTTAGGGTTAGGGTACTCAGCCAGGTATGGTCAGCAACGGAGCGGGTTCTCAGCCAAATGCAGTCAGCAACTGAGAGTGGGTTCTCAGCCAGATACAGTCATCAACGGAGTGGGTTCTCAGCCAGATACAGTCAGCAACGGAGTGGGTTCTCAGCCAGATACTGTCAGCAACGGAGCAGCAGCAGTAAAGGAAACTCAGGAACCTTGTCAGGCAGGCCAGGTCATACACAATCAGCAATATACAGAACAAATGTCAGGAACTAGTACACCACGAAAGGGCACCATAGTGTAGACATGACAGAGGTTATAAAGGCTATCACTGGGCGGCGGTGCCAATCAGAGCACAGTAGTGAGATTAGGAAAATCAGAATGTCGCCGCCTGCAGCCAGGAGCACACTGTCACGGTTTGTTAAGACACTCAGACAAAAGATTTAGGTAAAAACATAACTTTATTGAAAAGTTAAGGCAATCCCCATAGGGTACACATACACATACATACAATATAATCAGCAATAGATAAATAAAAAAGGTTCCACCGGCCTTGCCAGTAATACCGGGCAAGGCAACCCAGGCGGCTATAAGGAATAGCAATAGCAGGCTCTACCGGCCTTGCCAATACCGGGTAAGGCAACCGTGAGATGGAATATACCGGTTCTACCGGCCTTACCAATACCGGGCAAGGCAGCCTCAGGAAATGCCATGGGTAGGCTCTACCGGCCCTGCCAATACCTGGTAAGGCAACCGTGAGATGGAATGTACCGGTTCTACCGGCCCTACCAATATCGGGCAAGGCAGCCTTGAGGCACACTGTGAGGAGGCTCTACCGGCCCTGCCAATACCTGGTAAGGCAACCGTGAGATGGAATGTACCGGTTCTACCGGCCTCACCAATACCGGGCAGGGCAGCCCCAATGGAGGAGACCAACAGGTGCCAATTGTTGTTAAGAGACAATGACAGGAACTCAGACCAACAGCACTTGACTGCAGTATGGAGCAGACCAGCGTCCGCACGCTGGGACTAGAGGTATTGGAAACCACCAGGTTTAATGGCGTAAACCTGCGTCCGCACGCTGGGACCAACAGGATAGGAAATCACCATGTTTAATGGAGTAAACCAGCGTCCGCACGCTGGGACCAACTGTATAGGAAGCCACCAGGTTAATGGAGTTAACCAGCGTCCGCACGCTGGGACCAACAGTATAGGAAGCCACCAGGTTTAATGGAGTTAACCAGCGTCCGCGCTGGGACCAACAGTATAGGAAGCCACCAGGTTTAATGGAGTTAACCAGCATCAGCACGCTGGGACCAACAGTATAGGAAGCCACCAGATTTCATGGAGTAAACCAGTGTCCGCATGCTGGACCAACAGTATAGGAAGCCACCAGATAAATGGAGTAAACCAGCGCCCGCACGCTGGACCAACAGTATAGGAAGCCACCAGATTTAATGGAGTAAACCAGCGTCCGCACGCTGGACCAACAGTATAGGAAGCCACCAGATGAAATGGAGTAAACCAGCGTCCGCACGCTGGACCGACAGGGTGAAAATATCTCCGGAGCGAATAGAGAGAGCAATGTCCCCCAGCGACTACAGGAAGGGAATACTGAGACCAGGCTGAGGTGAACCACAGCGAGCACCGCTGCACAGACGAGCAACCGGAACTAAGCCGTACGGAACAACCGGAACGTCAGCAGTCACGGAGAAAACTGACTGGAGTGGCAAACAGACTGGTAGCAGGAACAGGTGGAATCAGGAACTCTGGAACTCTAAGCTCTGGAACACTGGAACTCAGGACTCTGTAGCTCTGGACACTGGAACGCTGGAACAGGCCCAAACAGCATGACATGAAGGACAGAAAGGTACTGTCAGAGACACCACGAAAGGGCAACCACAGGGTGCCCGAGCTGAGTTTAAATAGGCAATGAGAGGTGGGCAGACAATAGGCAGCCAATGGGAGCCCCCTGCAGGTGATAGACAGTGTATAGCACCAATCACGGGCATCGTGATAGTACCCCCCTTTCAAAGACCCCCTCTCCTAGAATGGGGTCTAGGCTTCTGAGGGTACTTGGTATGAAAATTTCGTAGTAATCTGGGTGCATGAAGGTCCCTACTGTCCACCCAAGATCGATCCTCAGGACCATAGCCTTTCCAATGCACCAAGTACTGTACCTTTCCTCTAAGCCTACGGGAGTCAGTGATACTCTGTACCTCGTATTCCTCTTGCCCTTCAACCTCAACGGGCCCTGGCATCACAGGTGTCGTAGTGTAACGGTTGCACACCAGAGGCTTAAGGAGAGACACATGAAATACATTATGAATGCGCATGGATGCAGGTAAATCCAAAGCATAGGAAACGGGGTTAATTTTGCAAATAATTCTGTAAGGACCAATGAACCTAGGTGCCAACTTATTAGATGGGACTTGAAGCTTCAAGTTCTTAGAAGACAACCATACTCTATCCCCAACTTGGAAGGAAACCGCTGGAATCCTTCTGCGATTAGCATGGCGCTGATGACGCTGAAAGGACTGACCCAGTGCCCTCTGAACTTGTGCCCATGTGGAATGGAGTTGCTCGATATGCTCATCTACAGCTGGAATCTGCTGTGTCTGAAATGAATCCGGGAGCAGACAAGGTTGGAAACCATAATTAATCAAGAATGGAGAGCTCCCGGAAGAAGAATTAACCGCACAGTTCCTGGCGAACTCCGCCCAAGGCAACAAGTCGGCCCAATTGTCATGATGGTCAGTCACGAAACAGCGCAGATACTGTTCCAAGCCTTGATTGGCACGTTCAGCGGCCCCATTAGTCTGGGGATGATATGCAGAGGAAAAGGATAACGGTATGCCCATCTGTTCGCAAAATGCCCTCCAGAATCTGGATACAAACTGGCTCCCCCTGTCGGACACCAGTACCCTGGGTACTCCATGCAACCGAAACACCTCTTTAGCAAATACCATTGCCAATTCTTTAGCTGAAGGAAGGCCATGGAGAGGTATGAAGTGAGCCATTTTAGAAAACCTGTCTACCACCATCAATTTAAAGGAATACCCTCTAGACCTGGGCAACTCTCCCATAAAATCGATAGAAACATGAGACCAAGGACGTTCGCCATTAGGTACTGGCTGGAGCAATCCCACTGGGAGATGTCTAGGGGTTTTAGCACGAGCACAGGTGGCACAGGCATTAGTAAAATTGGCAGAATCAGATCTCATAGAAGGCCACCAAAATAATTGAGAGAGGGACCATAACAATTGGTCTCTACCAATATGTCCCGCAGCCTTAGAGGAATGGTAGGTTTCAAGTAATCGAGTACGGAATGGTTCAGTGACAAAACATTTGCCCACAGGAGTTTCATGGGGAGCAGAGGCCTGGGAGGCCAAAATCTCATCCCCAAGTGGAGAAGTGATACTAGTACGTATGGTGGCCAATATTCGATCAGGTTGGATGATAGGTGCTGGTGCTTCTTCTCTGTCGATTTCAGCCTCGAATTGTCTTGACAGAGCATCAGCCCTAATATTCTTTGATCCCGGCAAGTAAGATACAATGAAATTGAATCGAGATAGGAATAATGCCCATCTCGCCTGGCGAGAGGACAATCTCTTGGCCTCAGAGAGATACGTCAGATTCTTATGATCAGTCAGAATCAAAACAGGATTTTTTGTGCCTTCAAGTAAATGACGCCATTCCTTGAGAGCGAGGATAATGGCCAGTAACTCTCTATCACCAGTCTCATAATGGCTTTGGGCTCCCGTTAGTTTTTTAGAAAGAACCCACAGGGTCTGAGTGCTCCACATTTGACTTGTCGTTGAGAAAGTACTGCCCCAACCCCAATATCTGAGGCGTCAACCTCTAAAGTGAACGGAAGTAATGGACTGGGGTGGGATAACACAGGAGCGTTAGCAAAGGCTACCTTCAGTTTCTCAAAGGCCTCTTCCGCAGCCACCGGCCAAAGAGCTGGGTTAGCGCCCTTATGCGTGAGGTCAGTCAGGGGTTTAACAATGGAAGAGAAATTCTTAATAAACTTCCTATAATAATTGGCAAAACCTAGAAATCGTTGGATGGCTTTCAGACTCTTAGGTTTAGGCCACTGTAAGACTGCCGTCAATTTTTCCTTGTCCATGGCAATGCCGTCTTTGCCAATTATAAACCCCAAAAACGGTACACTGGTTTTGTGGAACTCACATTTCTCCACTTTACAGAATAACTTATTTTTTTGTAATTGCCGCAGTACTTCAGACACATCCTTGATGTGTTGTGACAAGTCTTTTAGTGGATAAGTATGTGGTCAGGGTAGACTACGACACATGACTGTAACATATCTCTAAGGACATCATTAATTAGTTCTTGAAAAACTGCGGGGGCATTACACAGACCAAATGGCATGACTAGATATTCATAGTGCCCAGATCTCGTGTTAAAGGCAGTTTTCCACTCATCACCGGCTCTGATACGTATCAAATTGTAGGCCGCACGTAGGTCCAGTTTGGTGAAAATCAAGGAACCCTTAAGTCTATCAAAAAGCTCGGTGATGAGTGGTATTGGGTAAGCATTCTTTGCCATCAGCTTATTTAACCCACGGTAGTCGATGCAAGGTTGCAATTTGCCATTTTTCTTTTTAACAAAAAAGAACCCGGCCCCAGCCGGAGAGGTAGATTTCCTAATGATCCCTCTATTGAGGGCATCAGAAATATATTCTTCCATAGCTTGGTTCTCCTCACAAGACAATGGGTTTGTGCGTCCCCTAGGTGGCACCACTCCAGGTATTAATTCGATGCGACAATCATATGGTCTGTGCTGAGGTAAGGCGCCAGCCTCTCCCTTACTGAAAACATTGCTAAATTGCTGATAGGCATCAGGTAGTGAAGGGGAGGTGCACAAGACCTTAACAGGATGGGTGATGCAATTCTCCATACAGAATTGAGACCAAGCAGAAATCTCACATTTTTGCCAATCGATTTGTGGATTATGCAACTGTAACCAAGGAAACCCCAATATCACGGCATGGTGAGGAGAATGAATTAACTGAAACTGCTGCTCCTCCTTATGGAGAGCCCCAGTAGTCATGGATAATGGCATAGTTTCAAACATAACCTGAGCGGGTTCCAGGGGTCTGCCATCAATCGCTTCAATAGCAAGAGGGGTTTCTCTTTCAATGTGTGGCACCCCATGCAATTCAGCAAAGGTATTATCCATAAAATACCCAGCTGCACCAGAATCGATTAGGGCCAAAACCTCCACCGAGCGCTGTGCCCAAGACAATACCACCTGTATGGTGGGTTTAAATGCGCCAATCATTGAGGACGATTGCACACCACCTAGGGCCTGTCCCCCAAGGTACCCTAGGTGTGTTCGTTTCCCGGAAGTACCGGACAAAAAATCTTAACAGGTGCCCATTTTTACCGCAGTATAAACACAACCCTTGTTTCCTGCTATATGTTCTTTCCTCCTTGGTTAACCTAGTGAAACCCACTTGCATAGGTTCCCCTGGTTCCTGTACTGGTACACTAGGTTTATATGCCAAGGGAGGGGTGGGTGGGAAAAATGTGTTACTAGACCCATTATTCTTAGATCGTATTTTACGATCTCTGGCAGTTACTCTCTCCCATATTCTGGAGTCAATTAGAATAACATATTCAATATAATCATCAAGATCGGTAGGCAAATCTTTTGCTGCAATTTCATCTTTAATCTGGTCACTCAAGCCTTGGGCAAATGCTGCCAACAGAGCCTCATTATTCCATACTACCTCTGCTGCCAAGGTGCGAAATTCGATGGCATAATCGCCCACCGAGCGCCTGCCCTGTTGTATCTCCATAAGACGTTTAGCAGCAGAGGTGGTTCTACCAGGAGGCTCGAATACTCTCCGAAAGGATTGCACAAATTCACAGAAATTCTTAGTGCAAGGTTTAGCATTTTCCCACAGTGGGTTAGCCCAAGCCAATGCTCTACCAGTCAGCAAGGATATCATGAACCCAACCTTGCTGCGATCATTAGGAAATGAATGTGCTGTCAATTCCATAAAAATTTCAAGCTGATTGATGAACCCTCTGCAAAGTTTAGGGTCCCCATCATATCTTAGCGGCAAGGGTGCAGAAGCCGTTAACCCTTTCATTGCGGCCCCAGGGGCCCTAGTATCATTCTCCGGTCTCTGACTAGGTGAGACCACCGGGTTAGAACCAGACTTATCAGCAAGTACCGTGCATTCAAGAATAGTTTGGATAGCAAATGCCAACTCATCCAAACGTTGCTCGTGCATATCCATCCTCCTATGGATATTCTGCGTATTACCATCACTCTTAGTGTCTGAGGTCATGGCCCTTTCGTACTGTCACGGTTTGTTAAGACACTCAGACAAAAGATTTAGGTAAAAACATAACTTTATTGAAAAGTTAAGACAATCCCCATAGGGTACACATACACATACTTACAATATAATCAGCAATAGATAAATAGAACAGGTTTACCGGCCTTGCCAGTAATACAGGGCAAGGCAACCCAGGCGGCTATAAGGAATAGCAATAGCAGGCTCTACCGGCCTTTCCAATACCGGGTAAGGTAACCGTGAGATGGAATATACCGGTTCTACCGGCCTTACCAATACCGGGCAAGGCAGCCTCCGGAAATGCTGTGGGTAGGCTCTACCGGCCCTGCCAATACCTGGTAAGGCAACCGTGAGATGGAATGTACCGGTTCTACCGGCCCTACCAATACCGGGCAAGGCAACCTTGAGGTACACTGTGAGGAGGCTCTACCGGCCCTGCCAATACCTGGTAAGGCAACCGTGAGATGGAATGTACCGGTTCTACCGGCCTCACCAATACCGGGCAGGGCAGCCCCAATGGAGGAGACCAACAGGTGCCAATTGTTGTTAAGAGACAATGACAGGAACTCAGACCAACAGCACTTGACTGCAGTATGGAGCAGACCAGCGTCCGCACGCTGGGACTAGAGGTATTGGAAACCGCCAGGTTTAATGGAGTTAACCAGCGTCCGCACGCTGGGACCAACAGGATAGGAAATCACCATGTTTAATAGAGTAAACCAGCGTCCGCACGCTGGGACCAACAGTATAGGAAGCCACCAGGTTAATGGAGTTAACCAGCGTACGCACGCTGGGACCAACAGTATAGGAAGCCACCAGGTTTAATGGAGTTAACCAGCGTCCGCACGCTGGGACCAACAGTATAGGAAGCCACCAGGTTTAATGGAGTTAACCAGCGTCCGCACGCTGGGACCAACAGTATAGGAAGCCACCAGGTTTAATGGAGTTAACCAGCGTCCGCACGCTGGGACCAACAGTATAGGAAGCCACCAGGTTAATGGAGTTAACCAGCGTCCGCACACTGGGACCAACAGTATAGGAAGCCACCAGGTTTTATGGAGTTAACCAGCATCCGCACACTGGGACCAACAGTATAGGAAGCCACCAGATTTATTGGAGTAAACCAGCGTCCGCACGCTGGGACCAACAGTATAGGAAGCCACCAGATTTAATGGAGTAAACCAGCGTCCGCACGCTGGACCAACAGTATAGGAAGCCACCAGGTTAATGGAGTTAACCAGCGTACGCACGCTGGGACCAACAGTATAGGAAGCCACCAGGTTTAATGGAGTAAACCAGCGCCCGCACGCTGGACCAACAGTATAGGAAGCCACCAGATTTAATGGAGTAAACCAGCGTCCGCACGCTGGACCAACAGTATAGGAAGCCACCAGATTTAATGGAGTAAACCAGCGCCCGCACGCTGGACCAACAGTATAGGAAGCCACCAGATAAATGGAGTAAACCAGCGCCTGCACGCTGGACCAACAGTATAGGAAGCCACCAGATAAATGGAGTAAACCAGCGCCCGCACGCTGGACCAACAGTATAGGAAGCCACCAGATTAAATGGAGTAAACCAGCGTCCGCAAGCTGGACCGACAGGGTGAAAATATCGCCGGAGCGAATAGAGAGCAATGTCGCCACAGCGACTACAGGAAGGGAATACTGAGACCAGGCTGAGGTGAACCACAGCGAGCACTGCTGCACAGACGAGCAACCGGAACTAAGCCATACGGAACAACCGGAACGTCAGCAGTCACGGAGAAAACCGACTGGAGTGGCAAACAGACTGGTAGCAGGAACAGGTGGAATCAGGAACTCTGGAACTCTAAGCTCTGGAACACTGGAACTCAGGACTCTGTAGCTCTGGACACTGGAACACTGGAACAGGCCCAAACAGCATGACATGAAGGACAGAAAGGTACTGTCAGAGACACCACGAAAGGGCAACCACAGGGTGCCCGAGCTGAGTTAAAATAGGCAATGAGAGGCAGGCAGACAATAGGCGGCCAATGGGAGCCCCCTGCAGGTGATAGACAGTGTATAGCACCAATCACGGGCACCTTGATACACGGGCACCGTAATACTTAGTTCCCCATCCTTTTTCTTTTCAAAGAAAAAGCCTGCACCCGCAGGTGAGGAACATTTTCGGATAATACCCCTGGATAAGGCATCAGCCACGTAATCCTCCATGGCCTTGTTCTCCTCCACCGACAAGGGGTACACTCGACCCCTAGGAGGTCTGTCCCCGTTTCACAGTTCCCTAAAGAGTTCAGAAGTCAGTACGGTATAGTTAAATGCAATTTATTAATAATAGAAAAGTAGCACACAAGATTTACAATAGGAACAGGCAAATGTTTACAAGCCAGTGAGCACTGCTATCAGGAATAGTAGGCTGCCAAGCTTGACACTCTGTTGGAGACTAGGCCTCAGCCACTGGAGTCTCAACAGGAACCAGGAGCAGGAACAGGAGCAGGAACAGGAATAGTGGATTCTTGATCCGACTAAACAAGATGACCGACCCAAGCCTGCAGTCGGTAGAGAGTGCTTACTGACTCAACAGTGCAATCGTAAGGCCTATGTGGCGGTAACATACTGGCCTCTACCTTATTAAATACCTCTTTGTAGGTATCACGGTGCCCGTGCTCATGGCCGCAGCCGGCGACATTATGATTCCTAATTTCACTGCCTCTCTCTTATTGGCCTTGTATTCCTGACTCCGCCCAGGGCCAGCCTTTAAATACTCTGTCATGTCTATACTGGGGTATCCTTTCGTGGTTTACCTGTTCCTGATGTTAGTTCCTGTTTTTGCTCTGATCGTGTATGACCTGGCCTGTCTAACACCGTTCCTGAGTTTGCTGACTGATCTGGCTGAGAACCCGCTCCATTGCCGACTGATCTGGCTGAGAACCCGCTCCGTTGCTGACCGATCTGGCTGTGAACCCGCTTTGCTGCTGACAGTATCTGGCTGAGAACCCACTCCGTTGCTAACTGTGCCTGGCTAAGAATCCGCTTGGTTGCCTCTATCGGGCTAGCGTTCCGTTATCCTGCCGACTGTAGGCTGAGCATTCATGCTTTAGCTGCTTATCTGGTACCGGTTCAGTGCTGTATAGCGCTGACTGTGTTACTCATCTGTGATCCATCTGTGTTCTCCTCCGCTTTCCCAGCCGGGCTCAATCCCTGTGGGAGTTGCAGACTTCACTCTGGGCGTTACCTCAGGACCGTTTCAGTGCCTAGATCCTCTAGGCAGGGTCAGTGCTCCATTCCTACCTGCAGTAGCTTCTAGGCTCAAGAGCCAGCTGTTGTGTGATATTACACCCTGCACGTGTACTGGGACACAAGTTGCCTTCGTATTGTGCTGTCTCGATCCACCCCTAGTGTTCCTATCAGAAATGGTTGCCTTGGTCTTACTGTGACCCTAGTCTCTAGAGTCAGTGTTGCCTTGTTGCTGCTGGGTTCAGTGTCTCCCAGGCGTCTGGGTCTCGTGCCAGTTACCATCCTGTGGACTCCTAGTGATCTAGGGTCCTGCCGCCAGTACTTGGGCTGTGTAGCCTCCGTGAGCCCCTAGTCCGCTAGGGGTGAGTTGCCTATAGTCTCTTGAGCCTCCAGTCATTTAGGTTCTAGATCAGAACTCTCTCCAGCCAGCCGTTGCCTCCAGCTCTCCTAATCTCTCCAGGGACTGGCATGTTATTACTGTAATTGTTCTGTTATTGTGTACTTGTGGGCCTAACTACTGTATGTACTTTATCTCAATAAAGTTATTTTAACCTTAACAGTCGGGTCTGAGTGTTCATCAAAAAAAAGTGACAGTACGAAAAGGCCAATGACCTCAGACAGTACTGGTGAAGGAAGCTCCGTGAATATCCATTGAAGAATGGATATGTATGAACAACGTCTCAATCAGTTGTCAATGGCTGTGAAAACTATTTTGGAGTGGACTGCACACTTGGACAGACCTGCTCAAACCTCGGTGGCTACCCCAGTTCAAGCACCGCCGGTCCAAGCTGCCAGTGTGAACCCGCAATGTAAAGGGCTATCTGCTACCGCACCACTACCGTTAAGATATGATGGAGAACCCACCCTATGCAGGGGATTCCTCAATCAGCTCGAAATTTTTTTCGAACTAGCCCCTCAAGCCTTTCCTACTGAAAGAAGATCGGATTAATGATCTCGTTGTTGACAGGCAGAGCCTTAGCTTGTGCAAACCCTATTTGGGAGACAGCGAAACCAATTACTGCCAATTTCAGTGAATTTGTGAGGGCCTTTTGTAGTGTGTTCGAAGTTCCTGGGCACAACATCTTGGCTGCTAAGCAAATAATGATTATCCGACAGGGCAATCGAACAGTCACGGATAACTCTATTGAATTCTGCACTTTGGCAGCTGAGGTGGGATGGAACGATGAGGCCCTTGTAGCTGCATTTGCACAGGGTCTCAGTGACTGTATCAAAGATGAGATAGCAGCCCGTGAATTACCCGACACCTTAGACAAATTAATTGAATTTGTGAATCTTATTGATACTCGGATCAGGGAGTGGATGCAAAATAGAGACCACAAACCATGGCCTCCCACAGGACAGTGGCACAAAAATGAACTCCCACCCTTGCCTCCCTCTCCTCCCACGTCTCCTCGACATGACAAACCTGTTGAACCTATGCAGGTGGGATTTACGAGGCTTGCAAGGGAGGAATGGTCCTTTCGCTGAAAAAATGGGTTGTGCCTTTACTGTGGTAAAGGAGGACACCTGCTGCGCAATTGTCCAATACGGCCGGAAAATGCATGCACCTAGGTTTCCTTAGGGGACAGGTCCTAGGTGGTATTCAGCAGTCCCCAGACGGTGTGCCCTCCAAACCCGTGGCTGACGTGGTAATTTCCTGCTTCAGCTCCTCCTTTACTGCATCTGCTCTGATAGACTCTGGAGTAGCAGGATATTTTATGGACAAGGAGTTTGCCGCATTACATAATATTCCCTTGGTCGAGCTGGTTAATCCAATGCAAATCGAAGCTATTGACGGGTGACCTTTGGTGCCTCCGCAGGTTACCCACGAGACATGCTCACTGTCTGTGCAGACTGGAGCATTACTTTGACTTTTCAAATCATACAGTCGCCTCATTATGCGGTCATTTTGGGTTTTCCATGGCTACGGACTCATAATTCTAGAAATGATTGGGGCTCATGTGAGATATTGGCCTGGTCTGAGCATTGTATGTGTCATTGTCTACGAGAACCTACCAGAATTTTGTGTACCTCTCCCTCCCTACCGCATGAATATCAGTCTTTCAGCGATGTGTTCAGCAAGGGAGAGGCTAGCAGTTTGCCACCGCACCAGGCGTATGACTGTGCTATTGATATTTCGCCTGGTGCTGTGCCTCCTAGAGGCAGAACTTACCCTCTCTCCTGTGTGGAGAATCGTGCGATGGAAGAATATATTGCTGACGCATTGGAACGTGGCATCGTCCGCAGATCGTCCTCGCCCGAGGGGGCTGGATTTTTTTTTCTTAAAAAGAAATCGGGAGAACTAAGGCCTTGTATTGATTATAGGGGTCTCAACAAGCTGATGATTAAAAGTGCCTACCCGATATCACTCCTCACCGAGCTGTTTGACCGTCTTAAGGGCGCTACCATTTTTACTAAATTGGATCTGAGAGCATATAATCTCATCCGTATCAAAGAAGGTGATGAGTGGAAAACCGCTTTTAATACTCACACTGGGCACTATGAATACCTGGTAATACCATTCAGGTTGTGCAATGCCCCAGCTGTGTTTCAAGAACTAAGTAACAATGTGCTCTGAGATTTGTTACAGTCCTGTGTAGTGGTCTATTTAGACTATATTTTAATTTAGTCTCCTGATTTGGATACACATCATACTCATGTGGCTACAGTACTTCAGGGACTCAGGGAGAATAAATTGTTCTGCAAAATTGAAAAATGTGAATTTCACAAAGCCATGGTACCCTTCCTGGGGTACGTCATTTCCAAGCAGGGCATTGCCATGGATAAGGAGAAGCTGTTGGCTGTATTACACTGGCCACGTCCCAACGGCCTCAAAGCCATTCAAAGGTTTCTGGGCTTTGATAATTATTATGGAAAGCTCATTCGTGACTTTTCTAGGATTGTTAAGCCTCTCACGTATTTGGCACATAAGGGGGCCAAAGCTTCAGAATGGTTGAAGGAGGCTGAAGAGGCCTTTGAAGCACTAAAAGCTGCATTTGCTTCTGCACCGGTCCTGTCCCACCCCAAAACAGACCTACCCTATACACGGGAAGTGGATGTGTCTGACACAGGTGTAGTACTATCACAAAGGTCTGGCCCTGGTCAGGTACTTAGGTCTTTTGGGTTCTTTTAAAAAAACTGAGCAAAGTGCAATCTGTGTACAAGATTGGTGATCGTGAATTGTTGGCCATCACCCTCGCATTATGTGAATGGCGTCTCTTGTTGGATGGCACTAGGGCGCCGATTCTCATTTTGACCAATCACAAAAATGTATTGTACTTGTTGGAAGCTAAGAGATTATCGCAAAGACAAGCGAGATGGGCTCTCTTTCTTTCGCTTTTCAATTTTATAGTATCCTATTTGCCTGGTTCCAAGAATGTGCGGGCTGATGCACTCTCCAGGCCGCATGGGCCGGAATTGGAATCTGATGTGCAGTCAGTACCTGATTGCATCCTGGCCACATTGTGGACTAGCATCACTTCTCCTCTTGGCCAGTAGATCTTGGCAACTCAGGCTGAGTCTCCTCCTGAAAAGCCCATGAGCAAATGTTTTGTGGCTGAACCTTTTCAGACCAGACTACTTGAGACCTACCATGCTTCTTGAGCCGCAGGTCATGTGGGCAGAGATCAATTATTATGGTCATTGTCTCTTATTTTCTGGTGGCCCACTCTAAGAGAGGATTGTGCTAACTTCACTGCCGCTTGTACTGTGTGTGCTTGTTCTAAGTCACCCAGGCATCTGCCAGTGGGCCTTCTACAGCCCGTTCCTAACGGCGACCGACCATGGTCTCATCTATCAATTGATTTTTTGGGTGAATTACCTTTCTCGAAGGGCTACACGTATATCTTGATGGTGATAGACAGATTTTAGAAAATGGCTTATTTTGTGCCCCTGCCTGGTCTGCCTTCCGCGAAGGAGCTGGCGGTAGTATTCGCCAAAGAGGTATTCAGACTCCATGGTGTACCCAAAGTGCTTGTATCGGACCGTGGCAGTCAATTTATGTGCAGATTTTGGAGGGTTTTCTGCAGTCAGATGGGCATTCAGTTGTTATACTCGTCTGCTTACCACCCACAGACAAATGGAGCCGCGGAGTGCTCTAACCAAGGGCTCGAACAATTCATTCGTTGCTTTGTATCCAAACTCCATGATAACTGGGCTGAGTTGTTACCTTGGGCGGAGTTTGCTAGAAACTTTGCCATTAATACCTCATCCAGGAGCTCACCCTTTCTTGTCAATTATGGGTTTCAACGATCTTTGCTTCCGGATTCATTTCAGGCGCAGCAGATGACAGCCTTTGACGAACATATCCGACAACTCCACTCCACGTGGGTACAAGTGCAAACCTCACTACGTGAGTCCTTCCAACGTTATTAATGGCATGCCAATAACAGGAGGTTGCCAGCTCCTGTTTTTCAGGATGGAGACCGTGTGTGGCTTTCTTCCAGAAACTTGAATCTGCAAGCTCCTTGTAATAAATTTGTCCCACGGTTTGTTGGACTATTCAAAGTCCTCCGGCGGGTCAATCCTGTTTCCTATGCTTTGGAACTTCCTGCAAGCATGCGTATTCACAATGTCTTTCACTTATCTCTACTCAAACCTCTGGTTTGTAACAGCTATACTTCTGCTCCAGTGGTTCCTGGTCCTGTCCGTATTCAAAACCATGACAAGTATGAGGTTCAAAGTATTTTAGACTCACGTAGGGTTCGTGGTCAACTCCAGTACCCGGTTCATTGGAAGGGCTATGGGCCAGAGGAGAGTTCTTGGGTCAAGCATTCGGATATTCATGCACCATTATTGTTGCGTCGATTCCACACTAAGTTCCCCTCTAAGCCTGGTCCTCCTCCCCAGGGAGGGGGTCATTGAGAGGGGGGTACAATCACGGTGCCCGTGCTCATGGCCGTAGGCGGCGACATTATGATTCCTAATTTCACTGCCTCTCTCTTATTGGCCTTGTATTCCTGACTCTTTATATACTCTATCATGTCTATACTGGGGCGCCCTTTCGTGGTGTACCTGTTCCTGAAGTTAGTTCCTCTTTTTGCTCTGATCGTGTATGACCTGACCTGCCTGACGACGTTCCTGTCATGGTTTGTTTTGACTCTCAGGCACTGAGTTAAGATAAAAACACAACTTTATTGAAAAGTTAATAAGAACCCTCACAGGTCCTGAACATAAACATATGTTACAGACACGCGACAAGTTCAATACAATAGCACAAATAATACAGTATATGTAAGCTCTACCGGCCTTGCCAATTACCGGGTAAGATAGCCTGGAGACTGGCACATCGAGCTGAAGTAGGTTCTACCGGCTTTACCAATATACCGGGCAAGGCAGCCTGGAGACTGGCACAACAAGATGAGGGAGGCACTACCGGCCTTGCCAATATACTGGGCAAGGCAGCCTGGAGACTGGCACAACAAAATGAAGGAGGCTCTACCGACCTTACCAATATACCGGGTAAGGCAGCCTATGACAAAGTGACACAGAGTATATGTAACGTTTTTTTAGGACACTCAGACCAGTTGGTAAAATCAAACACAATTTTATTAAATAAGAAATAATGCAAACGATCGCCCTCTGCAGGCAACAGTAATAATAGCACTGTATTGACAGATATACCCCACAGGCCCAATGTACAGAATCAGGGTAATACACACTATCTCAGAACAGATAATGGCAATATAGACACAAATGGGTTAAATGCAAAAATCAGTCCATCTCAGCTGTGGGGTTTGGCACGCCCAAGGTGGTGATAGGAGGTACTGTATAGATGTAGACAACACAGAGTTCTTAAGGTAATATTGCTGTTAGGCAATCCGTGACCAGTGGTAGATTCAGCAGAACAGTGACCCAAAATAGCCCCCGTGGGCGTACCCAATGAGACAACTGATTCTGCAATTGCGAGAGTCGGTAGCCCCCACGGGCATAATCTCAATATAGCCTGAAATGCAAGAGCTGGCAAATAGCCCCCACGGGCGTATAACTGGAGACCAACAGCTAGCGGTAGTTGAGCCAATAGCCCCCACGGGAGTATAACCGGAGACCGACAGCTAGCGGTAGTTGAGCCAATAGCCCTGCAGGCGTATACCAACAGGAACCTGCCAGAGCTTTGAGCCTACCCTTTGCTGCAACACTGAGCCAAAAGCCACAACGGAGTCCACCGGTAAACCTATGTAAGACCAAGAGCCAATGGCGCCCTACCGGACCGACTTAACGTGACTACTCTGCAGTTGTATGGTATGAGTCGCCGTCCACACAAGCGGCCGACTCAGCAGACGTAGCACAACGGGTTAAGGCTCTATACCGGGGAATGAAGGCTCTGCAAGAGCGAGGCAGCACTGCAAGGGTTAAAATGCACTTTAACAACAGAAGGCTCAGTATGTTGTAGTAGCTCTGCAAGCGTACGGAGGCTCAGTGAAGGAAGCACAGCTCTGCAAATCAGCACGGAACTCTGCACTGGACTGAGGCAACACAAGGGGGAAGTGGTCACTCTGCAGCTGGGCAAACAGCGACAGCAGAAGTAAGAATGTTGCGGCGGCGACAACAGGAACAAGCGGGTCGCTGGAGCAGGCCGGTAGTCGATCACGGAGCAGGAAGTCAGCCAGGCCGGGTCGTAACACGTAGGAGGTTCTCAGACAATCCGGGTCAAACACAAACAGGAATGTCAGCCAAGCCGGGTCAGGTAACGGAGGTGGTTCGCAGACAAGCCGGGTCATTCACGATCAGGAACACTGGAGCGTAGTCATGACAAGCCAAATTGGTACACAGGAATCCGGAACACAGAAACACAGCAACAGCAAAACTGGCTCAGAAACACCACGAAAGGGCATCTGACAGGTGTCATGGCCAGGCATAAAAAGGTCACCAGGGGCGGGCCAAACCAACTCAGCAAATCAGAGTGTACCACAAACGAGAGTGACAGGAGGATCACAGGCACTGTGATAGTACCCCCCTCTCAAAGATCCCCTCTCCCTGCCGGAGGTTTAGGTTTCTGAGGATATTTAGAGTGGAAACTGCGCACAAGTCTGGGCGCATGGAGGTCCTTTTGGTCGACCCAAGAACGTTCCTCAGGGCCATAACCCTTCCAGTGAACCAAATATTGCAGTTTCCCTCTAAATCTCCTAGAATCAATAATGCTCTGAACCTCGTATTCCTCTTGGCCCTGGACGTCCACCGGCCCAGGAATTACTGGAGTGGTAGTGTAACGATTGCAAATCAAAGGTTTCAGCAGAGACACATGGAACACATTATGAATATGCATAGAGGCTGGGAGCTCCAATGCATAAGTGACCGGATTAATCTTGAGGATGATCTTAAAGGGACCAATAAACTGGGGAGCCAACTTGTTGGAGGGTACCTGCAGATTGAGGTTCCTGGAGGAGAGCCATACCCTGTCCCCAACCTGAAATGAGTCCGCTGGCAGCTATGATTGGCATGCCGCTGATGACGCTGGAATGACTGACTGAACAGGGTCCTCTGAACCTGTGCCCACGTGGAGCAGAGTTGCGCCATATGCTCATCCAGGGCAGGAATCTGTTGTGACTGAAACGAGTCCGGGAGCAATCACGGCTGGAACCCATTATTGATTAGAAACGGGGAGCTCCTGGACGATGAGTTGACTGCACAATTCCTAGCAAACTCTGCCCATGGCAACAGGTCGGCCCAATTGTCATGATGATCGGTTACAAAACAGCGCAGGAACTGCTCCAGTCCCTGATTGGCACGCTCAGCGGCTCCGTTGGTCTGGGGATGGTAGGCGGAGGAGAAGGACAATTGGATGCCCATCTGGCCACAGAATGCCCTCTAGAACCTGGACACAAACTGGCTCCCACGATCGGAGACTATAACTCTGGGTACCCCGTGTAAACGAAACACTACTATGGCAAAGACTACTGCCAATTCCTGAGCCGATGGAAGACCATTGAGGGGCACGAAATGAGCCATCTTAGAAAACCTATCTACCACCATGAGGATAAACGTGTATCCCCTAGAGACTGGCAATTCTCCCAAAAAGTCAATGGATATATGAGACCAAGGACGTTCTCCATTGGGTACTGGTTGGAGCAAGTCTACTGGGAGATGTCTGGGGGTCTTGGCACGGGCACAGGTGGCACAAGCGGCAGTAAAAGTGGAACAATAGGCTCTGAGAGTGGGCCACCAGAATAACTGTGAAAGAGACCATACAAGTTGATCCCTACCGATATGCCCAGTCGCTTTGGAAGAATGGTAGGTCTCCAATAGACGGGTACGGAATGGCTCGTCAACAAAGCATTTACCAACTGGGGTCTCTGGCAGAACCCTAGATTGCGAGGCCAAAATCTCCTCCCCCAGTGGCGAAGTTATACTAGTACGAATAGTAGCCAGAATACGATCTGGCTGAATAATAGGTACTGGTTCTTCCTCCCTCTCAGTGTCCGACGCGAACTGTCGGGACAAGGCGTCTGCCCTAACGTTCTTAGAGCCCAGAAGGTAGGACACTATGAAATTAAACCGGGACAAAAAGAGTGCCCACCTAGCTTGTCGTGAGGACAATCTCTTAGCTTCAGAGAGATATGTCAAATTCTTGTGATCGGTAAGAATTAATACTGGGGTCTTAGTGCCTTCCAACAGGTGGTGCCATTCCTTCAGTGCCAGAATAATGGCCAGTAGCTCCCTGTCGCCAATCTCATAGTGACTCTGTGCACTGGACAGTTTTTTTGAGAAAAACCCGCAGGGTCTCAAGGTGCCACCTCCCACAGGACGCTGGGAGACCACTGCCCCAACCCCAACCTCAGAGGCGTCAACTTCCAACGTAAATGGCAGGGAAGGATTGGGGTGGGACAGCACTGGGGCAGACGCAAAGGCAGATTTCAAGGTCTCAAACACATTCTCAGCTGCCTCGGACCACTGAGAGGGAGTAGCGCCCTTATGTGTCAAATCCGACAAAGGTTTTACAATCGTAGAAAAGTTCTGGATGAACTTTCTGTAATAGTTGGCAAAGCCCAAAAAACGCTGAATAACTTTTAACCCCTTAGGGCGAGGCCATTGCAAGACTGCTGCCAACTTATCTTGGTCCATAGCAATGCCATCCCTGGAGATTACGAACCCCAAGAATGGTACTTGAGACGTATGGAATTCACATTTTTCTAGTTTACAAAATAGTTTAGGAAGTCGAATAAAGACTTCCGAGACATTCTTAATATGATGGGAAAGGTTGGCAGAGTGAATCAGTATATCGTCCAGATATACCACCACACAGGACTGAAGCATGTCACGCAGGATATCATTAATAAATTCCTGGAACACCGCAGGTGCATTGCATAGGCCAAACGGCATTACCAGATATTCATAGTGCCCTGTTCTGGTATTAAATGCCGTTTCCCACTCATCCCCCTACTTAATTCTGATCAGATTGTAGGCGGCACACAAATCAAGTTTAGTGAAGATAGTAGAGCCCTTTAATCTGTCAAACAATTCGGTAATGAGTGGAATAGGGTAGGCATTCTTAGGCATCAACTTATTAAGCCCCCGGTAATCAATACATGGCCTGAGTTCGCCATTCTTCTTTTTTACAAAGAAAAATCCGGCCCCAGCCGGTGAGGTAGACTTGCGAATAATTCCCCTCCTGAGAGCGTCCTCAATGTATTCCTCCATCGCCCTGTTCTCCTCACATGACAGTGGATAAGTGCGACCCCTGGGGGGCACCGCACCTGGAGACAGATCAATAGCGCAATCATAGGGTCTATGCTCAGGCAATGCTCTGGCCTCTCCCTTGCTGAATACGTCACTGCATTCCCCATATTCGGCTGGCACAGAAGGGGAGGTACACATAATCTTGACAGGAAGCGATAGACAGTTCTTAGTACAGTATTCAGACCAGGAATTAACTTCACATTTTTGCCAATCAAATTGAGGATTATGCAGTAGCAACCACGGGAACCCCAAAATGACTGCATGGTGGGGAGAACGAATAATTTGGAACCGTACTTCCTCTTTGTGGAGGGCCCCAACCGACATCGTGATAGGAATCGTTTCCATAGTAATAAATGCGGGTTCCAAAGGTCTGCCATCGATGGCTTCAATTGCCAAGGGAGATTCCTTCTTGCATAATGGAATATTGTGCAATTCAGCAAAAGATTGGTCCCTAAAGTACCCGGCTGCACCAGAATCCACCAGTGCCAGGATCTCCATGACCATGTCGGCCCAAGAGAATACCACCTGGATGGTGGGTTTAACAGTACTTGGATCTAGGGACTGTTGTACACCACCTAGGGCCTGTCCCCCAAGGTACCCTAGGTGCGTCCATTTCCCGGCCGTACCGGACAAGTGCGTAATAGGTGCCCAGGTTTGCCACAGTATAAACATAGGCCTTGCTTCCTACGGTACGACCTCTCCTCCTTAGTGAGTTTAGTGAACCCCAACTGCGTTGGCTCTGCTGCCTCGGCTGGGCGTTCAGGAGGAAAGGGTGGTGAGGGTGGGTTAAAAAGACTGCCCTGGCCATAGTTTATGGATCTCGCCCTTTTAGTCAACCGTCTCTCATGGATGCGGGAATCAATGAGCATGACGTAGTCAATGTATTCATCCAGATCACTAGGTACGTCTCGAGCAGCTATTTCATCCTTAATCTGTTCGGAAAGCCCCTGAGCAAAGGCTGCCACTAACGCCTCATTGTTCCAGCCCACCTCTGCTGCCAGGGTCTGAAATCTGATAGCATAGTCGCCCAGAGTGCGCTCGCCCTGCTGTATCTCCATTAGCCTCTTGGCAGCAGAGGCAGCCCTGCCAGGAACCTCAAAACACTCGGCGGAACTTTCTTTTAAACTCATTAAAGTTCAGAGTGCAAGGTTTGGCATTCTCCCACAAGGGATTCGCCCAAGCCAATGCTTTGCCCGTCAACAGTGATATCATGAATCCGACCTTACTCCGGTCGTTAGGAAATGCCTGGGGCGTCAATTCCAAAAATATCTCCAACTGATTAATAAAGCCCCTGCATTGAGAAGGTTCGCCATCATATCTCAATGGTAACAGCGCCGCTGCCGTTAAGCCTCTGGTATTAGTAGGAGGGGCTACAGGCGGATTATCCGGTGTCAAGATTGGGGAGACCACCGGATTCAGACTAGGCTTGTCAAGGTGTACCGTACGCTCAAGTAAGGTCTGTAAAGCCAGTGGCAATTGGTCCAGGCGTTGCTCATGGACATCCATTGTCGAGTGGATGTTTTGTGTGTTACTTTCACCCTTACTGTCTGAGGTCATGGCCCTTTCGTACTGTAACGGTTTTTTAGGACACTCAGACCAGTTGGTAAAATCAAACACAATTTTATTAAATAAGAAATAATGCAAACGATCGCCCTCTGCAAGCAACAGAAATAATAGCACTGTATTGACAGATATACCCCACAGGCCCAATGTACAGAATCAGGGTAATACACACTATCTCAGAACAGATAATGGCAATATAGACACAAATGGGTTAAATGCAAAAATCAGTCCATCTCAGCTGTGGGGTTTGGCACGCCCAAGGTGGTGATAGGGGGTACGGTATAGATGTAGACAACACAGAGTTCTTAAGGTAATATTGCTGTTAGGCAATCTGTGACCAGTGGTAGATTCAGCAGAACAGTGATCCAAAATAGCTCCCGCGGGCGTACCCAATGAGACAACTGATTCTGCAAGTGCGAGAGTCGGTAGCCCCCACGGGCGTAATCTCAATATAGCCTGAAATGCAAGAGCTGGCAAATAGCCCCCACGGGCGTGTAACCGGAGACCAACAGCTAGCGGTAGTTGAGCCAATAGCCCCCACAGGTGTATAACCGGACACCAACAGCTAGCGGTAGTTGAGCCAATAGCCCCCACAGGCGTATACCAACGGGAACCTGCCAGAGCTTTGAGCCAACCCTTTGCTGCAACACTGAGCCAAAAGCCACAATGGAGTTCACCGGTAAACCTACGTAAGACCAAGAGCCAATGGCGCCCTACCGGACCGACTTAACGTGACTACTCTGCAGTTGTATGGTATGAGTCGCCGTCCACACAAGCGGCCGACTCAGCAGACGTAGCACAACGGGTTAAGGCTCTATACTGGGGAATGAAGGCTCTGCAAGAGCAAGACAGCACTGCAAGGGTTAAAATGCACGTTTAACAACAGAAGGCTCAGTATGGTGTAGTAGCTCTGCAAGCGTACGGAGGCTCAGTGAAGGAAGCACAGCTCTGCAAATCAGCACAGAACTCTGCACTGGACTGAGGCAACACAAGGGTGAAGTGATCACTCTGCAGCTGGGCAAACAGCGACAGCAGAAGTAAGACTGTCGGGGCGGCGACAACAGGAACAAGCGGGTCGCTGGAGCAGGCCGGTAGTCAATCAGCAGGAAGTCAGCCAGGCCAGGTCGTAACACGTAGGAGGTTCTCAGACAAGCTGGGTCAAACACGAGCAGGAACGTCAGCCAAGCCGGGTCAGGTAACGGAGGTGGTTCGCAGACAAGCCGGGTCAATCACGATCAGGAACACTGGAGCGTAGTCAGGACAGGCCAAATCGGTACACAGGAATCCGGAAAACACAGGAACACAGCAACAGCAAAACACCATGAAAGGGCATCTGACAGGTGTCATGGCCAGGCATAAAAAGGTCACCAGGGGCGGGCCAAACCAACTCAGCGAATCAGAGTGTACCACAAACGAGAGTGACAGGAGGATCACAGGCACTGTGATAGTATAGGAGGCCCAACAGGAGCAATAACGGGTGTAGCATAAGCAACCGGTGATAGAGTGGAGCGAACAGGTAACACGTACTGGACAAACAGGAAGGGCCTACTGGTGCTGTAGGTGTAACATACGCAACCGGTGCAATTGTGGAGCAAACCAGTACCACGTACTGGACTACACGGAGGCCCTACCGGTGCTATAACGAATGCAGCAAGCAACCGGTGTAAGTGTGCAGCAAACCAGTACTTCGTACTGGACAACACAGAGGCCCTACCGGTGCTATAACTAAGGCAGCAAGCAACCGGTGTAAGAGTGGAGCAAACCAGTATCGTGTACTGGACAACACGGAGGCCCTACCGGTGTATAACGGGGGCAGCACGCAACCGGTGTAAGAGTGGAGCAAACCAGTACCGCATACTGGACAACACGGAGGCCCTATTGGTGCTATAATGGAGGCAGCAAGCAACCGGTGGACGAGTGGAGCAAACCAGTACCGCGTACTGGACAACACGGAGGCCCTACAGGTGCTATAACGGAGGCAACCAGCAACCAGTGTACGAGTGGAGCAAACCAGTACCGCGTACTGGACAACTAGGAAGTCCTACCGCTGCGTTAACGGAGACAGCAAGCAACCGGTGTAATGGCAGTTACTCATAACGTAGACATCAGTGCCAACTCAGAGGCCAAGGGCCTAGTACCAGTGGTACCAACACAGGAGGCGCCCAGTGGTCAGAATGTCGCCGAGGCGACCAGAGCCAAGTGGAAAGTATCCAAATCAGGATCCAGGAGCAGGGGCGACAGCCAGGCAGGAACAGGATACTGGAGCAGCAACGACAGCCCAAACCGGATCAGGAACAGAAGCAGGAACGTCAGCCAAACCGAATCAGGAACGGAGGCAGGAACCACACTACAGTGTATACTGACTCTCTGGGTAGGTACTCTGACGCTGGAACAGTAGGGGATTCAAGCAGGTCCTAGTAGATACAGGAATCCATAGGCAGGTAACCACTGACATAGAGACACCACGAAAGGGCAGTGAAAGGGTGCAGGAACAGTCTATATAGACAATACTGGGCGGGCTAGTCACAGGCAACCAATGGAGTTCCCCCACAGCTAACTGACAGAAAAATCCAGCAATCACGGGCACCGTGATAGTACCCCCCTCTCAAAGACCCCCCCTTCTGGAAGAGGGACCTGGTCTCTGAGGGTATTTAGAATGAAAAATACGCAGTAATTTGGGGGCATGAAGGTCCTTACTGTCAAACCAATATACCAAATACTGCAATTTTCCTCTAAATCTGCGAGAATCAATGATACTCTGGACTCATACTCCTCCTGACCCTCTACCTCTATAGGCCCTGGCACCACAGGGTTAGTAGTATAACGGTTGCATACCAGAGGTTTGAGGAGAGATACATGGAACACATTATGGATGCTCATAGACGCAGGGAGATCCAGAGCATAGGAGACAGGGTTAATTTTACGGATCACCCTGAACGGACCAATAAACCGGGGAGCCAATTTATTAGACGGCACTTGTAACTTGAGGTTTCTGGAGGATAGCCATACCCTGTCCCCAACCTGGAAAGAAACCGCTGGCAGCCATCTACGATTATCATGGTGCTCATGACGCTGAAAAGACTGACTGAGTGCCTTCTGAACCTGTGCCCAAGTGGAGCGGAGCTGCTCGATATGCTCATCCATAGCTGGAATCTGTTGAGACTGAAATGAATCCGGGACCAAGCACGGCTGGAACCCATAGTTGATAAGAAACGGGGAGCTCCTGGCGAACTCTGCCCACGCCAACAGGTCGGCCCAGTTATCATGATGGTCTGTGACAAAACAGCGCAGGAACTGCTCCAGTCCCTGATTGGCATGCTCAGTGGCCCCATTGGTCTGGGGGTGGTAGGCAGAGGAAAAGGACAATTGGATGCCCATCTGTTCACAGAATGCTCTCCAAAATCTGGACACGAACTGGCTCCCCCGGTCGGACACCAGAACTCTAGGTACCCCATGCAACCAAAATACCTCTTTAGCGAAAACCACAGCTAATTCTTTGGCAGAGGGAAGGCCACGGAGAGGCACGAAATGAAAAACTGTCAACCACCAAAGTATGAAGGAATACCCTCTAGACACTGGCAACTCTCCCATAAAATCGATGGAAACGTGAGACCAGGGACGTTCACCATTAGGTACTGGTTGGAGTAGGCCCACAGGGAGGTGTCTAGGGGTCTTGGCACGGGCACAGGTGGCACAGGCGTTAGTAAATGCAGCACAGTCTGCCCTCAGAGAGGGCCACCAAAAGACTTGTGAGAGAGACCAAATTAATTGATCCCTACCAATATGCCCAGCAGCTTTAGAGGAGTGGTAAGTTTCAAGTAATCGAGTGCGGAATGGCTCATCAACAAAACACTTGCCCACTGGGGTTTCCGGAGGGGCCGTAGCCTGAGTGGCCAGAATCTCTTCCCCCAGTGGCGAAGTGATACTCGTACGTAAGGTGGCTAATAAACGATCAGGCTGTATAATGGGTACTGGGACCTCATCCCTGTCAATTTCAGGCTCGAATTGTTTAGACAGGGCATCAGCCCTAACGTTCTTGGAACCCGGCAAGTAGGATACAATAAAATTAAATTGAGAAAGGAACAACTCCCATTTGGTCTGGCGAGATAGGTAAGTCAGATTTTTGTGGTCAGTGAGAATCAATACTGGATTTTTGGTGCCCTCCAATAAATGAAGCCATTCTTTCAGGGCAAGAATGATAGCCAGTAGTTCTCTGTCACTTATCTCATAGTGACTTTGGGCAATGGAAATTTTTTTAGAATAAAACCCACATGGTCTGAGAGTATCCCCTTTCACTGGTCGTTGAGAGAGTACTGCCCCAATCCCAATCTCTGAGGCATCGACCTCCAACGTAAACGGGAGAGATGGGTTGGGATAAAAACGGAGCAGCTGCAAAGGCGGATTTCAGTGTCTCAAAAGCATGTTCAGCTGCCTCAGACCATTGGGAGGGATTGGCACCCTTATGAGTAAGGTCAGACAATGGTTTAACAATCGTGGAAAAGTTTTTAATAAACTTTCTGTAATAATTAGCGAACCCCAGGAATCGCTGGATTGCTTTTAAGCCTTTAGGCCGTGGCCATTGCAGAACTGCAGCAAGTTTCTCCTGATCCATGGCAATACCCTCCTTGGCAATTACAAACCCCAAAAAGGGCACACTGGATCTATGAAACGCGCATTTTTCCAATTTGCAATACAATCTGTTTTTTCGTAAGCGGAGCAACACTTCTGACACCTCCTTCACGTGTTGTGACAAATTGTCCGAGTGAATAAGTATATCGTCCAGGTAGACAACAACACAGGACTGCAGCATATCCCTGAGGATATCATTAATCAGTTCTTGGAACACTGCGGGTGCATTACAAAGGCCAAATGGCATAACTAGATATTAATAGTGCCCGGATCTAGTGTTAAAAGCCGTCTTCCACTCATCACCAGCTCTGATCCGAATCAGGTTATAAGCTGCACGTAGGTCCAGTTTCGTAAAAATTGAGGAACCTTTTAACCTGTCAAATAATTCGGTGATGAGTGGTATCGTATAAGCATTCTTAGGCATCAACTTAATTAGGCCACGGTAATCAATACACGGTCTTAGCTCGCCATTCTTCTTTTTCACAAAAAAGAACCCAGCCCCAGCTGGCGAGGTGGATTTCCTGATGATCCCTCTCTTGAGGGCATCCGCAATATATTCCTCCATAGCTTGCTTCTCATCACATGACAATGGGTAAGTACGTCCCCTAGGGGGTACCACCCCCTGGGGTAACTCAATAGCACAATCATAAGACCTGTGCTGGGGCAGGGTGCCAGCCTCTCCCTTACTGAAAACATCACTGAATTGTTGGTATTCAAATGGCAATGAGGGAGAGGCGCACAGAATCTTAACCGGGTGAGACACACAATGCTCCATACAATATTGGGACCAGGAGGAAATCTCACACTTTTGCCAATCAAACTGAGGATTATGCATCTGCAACCAAGGAAATCCCAGAATGACTGCATGGTGAGGAGAATTGATTATCTGGAACTGCTGTTCCTCTTTATGAAGAACCCCAATAGTCATAGGTAGTGGCATAGTTTCAAAGGTAACCTGGGCTGGTTCTAGTGGTCTGCTGTCAATGGCTTCAATGGCAAGAGGGGATTCTCGTTCAGCAAAGGTACTATCCATAAAATAGCCAGCTGCGCCGGAATCAATCAGGGCCAGAACCTCCACTGAGCGATCTGCCCACGAGAGTACCACTTGGATGGTGGGTTTCTGTATGATCAAACCTGGGGATGGTTGAACACCACCTAGGGCCTGTCCCCCAACGTACCCTAGGTTCATTCATTTCCTGGACGTACAGGACAGGTTCTTAACAAGTGCCCAGTTTTACCACAGTATAAGCATAACCCCTGCCTCCTGCGGTGTGCTTGTTCCTCCTTGGTTAACCTGGTAAAGCCTAATTGCATAGGTTCACCAGATTCCTGTAAATTTTCGTTGGGTTTAGGCAACGAGGGAGGGGTGGGTGGGCAAAATGAACTGCTAGGTCCACTGTTTTTTTACCGTAACCTACGGTCCTTAGCCATAAGTGTTTCACGGATCCGAGTGTCAATTAGAATTGCATAATCAATATATTCGTCCAAATCATTAGGCAACTCTCTAGCTGCGGTTTCATCTTTAATATGAACGCCCAGACCTTGAACAAAGGCTGCCACCAATGCCTCATTATTCCAACCTACCTCTGCTGCTAGTGTGCGGAATTCTATGGCATAATCGCCCACAGTTCGCTTGCCCTGTTGTATCTCCATTAGACGTTTAGCAGCAGAGGCAGTTCTACCAGGGATCTCGAACACTCTCCGAAATGTTTGCACAAATTTCCTGAAATTCTTTGTGCAAGGTTTAGCACTCTTCCATAAGGGATTGGCCCATACCAGGGCTCTACCAGTTAGCAAAGATATCATAAACCCAACTTTACTGCGATCATTAGGAAAGGCATGGGAGATTAATTCCAGAAATATCTCAAGTTGGTTGATAAACCCTCTGCACAGACTGGGTTTGCCATCATATCTGAGTGGCAACGGTGCGGAAGCGGTTAGCCCTTTGACTGCAGCCACAGAAGTAATGGTATCATTCTCCGGTATCGAAACTGAGGAGACCACCGGACTCGGGACAGACTTGTCCGGGAGTACTGTACGCTCAAGAATGGTTTGTATAGTCAAAGCCAACTGATCCAGGCGCAGCTCAAGTACATACATCCTCCAATGGATGTTTTGTGCATTACCCTCACTCTTATTGTCTGAGGTCATGGCCCTTTCGTACTGTCACGGTTTGTTTTGACTCCCAGACACAGAGTTAAAGGGATAGTAATACTTCATTTTAACTTTATTTTATTTTGTAGGCATTAAAAAAACATGAAGAATGATATAAGTCTTATCTCTGAAACCTTTATGGTTTAAGAGATATTCACAAACAAAGTATCCCCCCCTGTTCAACCAGATCAGAAGGGAGATGCCCAGGTAGACTGCAGAGAGGGACAATCTTCAATTAAGATAAGGGAAAAAGCTGAAAAACTTGTCAAGGGGGGAAGGGCTTTCATTGTTTTCATACAAAGAAAATTGTCCCCTTCTGTTATCTGTCCTGTCATACAACCAGACTCACATCTGAGAAGAGATGGCTTACACTAGGTAAAAGGGGCGGGGAGGGGAACTTTGCTTGTGTATATCTCATAAACCATAAAGGTTTGAGAGATAAGACTTATATCATTCTTCATGTTTTTTTAATGCCTACAAAATAAAATAAAGTTAAAACGAAGTATTACTATCCCTTTGAGATAAAAACACAACTTTATTGAAAAGTTAATAAGAACCCTCACAGGTCCTGAACATAAACATATGTTACAGACACACGACAATTTCAACACAGTAGCAATAATACAGTATATGTAGGCTCTACCGACCTTGCCAATTACCGGGTAAGGCAGCCTGGAGACTGGCACATCGAGATGAAGTAGGCTCTACCGGCCTTACCAATATACTGGGCAAGGCAGCCTGGAGACTAGCACAACAAGATGAGGGAGGCTCTACCGGCCTTGCCAATATACCGGGCAAGGCAGCCTAGAAACTGGCACAACTATATGAGGGAGGCTGTACCGGCCTTGCCAATATACCGGGCAAGGCAGCCTGGAGACTGGCACAACAAAATGAAGGAGGCTCTACCGGCCTTACCAATATACCGGGTAAGGCAGCCTATGACAAAGTGACACAGAGTATAGGAGGCCCAACTGGAGCAATAACGGGTGTAGCATAAGCAACCGGTGATAGAGTGGAGCAAACCGGTAACACGTACTGGACAAACAGGAAGGGCCTACCGGTGCTATAGGTGTAACATACGCAACCGGTGCAATTGTGGAGCAAACAAGTACCTTGTAATGGACTACACGGAGGCCCTACCGGTGCTATAACGAATGCAGCAAGCAACCGGTGTAATCTTGGAGCAAACCAGTACCGCGTACTGGACAACACGGAAGCCCTACCGGTGCTTTAACGGAGGCAGCAAGCAACCGGTGTAAGCGTGGAGCAAACCAGTACCCCGTGCTGGACAACATGGAGGCCCTACCGGTGCTATAACGAAGACAGCAAGCAACCGGTGTAAGAGTGGAGCAAACCAGTACCACGTACTAGACAACACGGAGCCCCTACTGGTGCTATAATGGAAGCAGCAAGCAACCGATGGACAAGTGGAGCAAACCAGTACCGCGTACTGGACAACATGGAGGCCCTACCGGTGCTATAACGGAGGCAACCAGCAACCAGTGTACGAGTGGAGCAAACCAGTACCGCGTACTGGACAACTAGGAAGCCCTACCGTTGCTTTAACGGAGACAGCAAGCAACCGGTGTAATGGCAGTTACTAATAACGTAGACATACAGTGCCAACTCAGAGGCCAAGGGCCTAGTACCAGCGGTACCAACACAGGAGGCGCCCAGTAGTCAGAATGTCGCAGAGGCGACCAGAGCCAAGTGGAGAGTATCCACATCAGGATCCAGGAGCAAGGGCGACAGCCAGGCAGGAACAGGATACTGGAGCAGCAACGACAGCCCAAACCGTATCAGGAACGGAAGCAGGAACGTCAGCCAAACCAGATCAGGAACGGAGGCAGGAACCACACTACACTGTATACTGACTCTCTGGGTAGGTACTCTGACGCTGGAACAGTAGGTGATTCAAACAGGCCCTAGTAGATACAGGAATCCATAGGCAGGTGACCACTGACATAGAGACACCATGAAAGGGCAGTGAAAGGGTGCAGGAACCCAGTCTATATAGGCAATACTGGGCGGGCTAGTCACAGGCAACCAATGGAGTGCCCCCACAGCTAACTGACAGAAAAAGCCAGCAATCACGGGCACCGTGATAGTTCCTGCGCATCCTGTGTTGCTGATTCTGTTGCTGACTGATCTGGCTGAGAACCCGCTCCGTTGCTGATTGATCTGGCTGTGAACATGCTTGGCTGCCTCCATCGGGCTAGCGTTCCACTCCTCTGCCTGACCTGTTGCGCTTGTCTGTAGTAGCGCTGCGTGGCGCTTCCGTTATCCTGACGACTGTAGACTAAGCATTCGTGCTTTAGCCGCTTATCTGGTTAACTGCACATGCGGTGTGCACATGCGAAGTACCAGTTCAGTGCTGTATAGCGCTGACTGTGTTACTCTGTGATCCATCTGTGTCCTCTTCCGCTTTCCCAGCTGGGCTCACTCCCTGTGGGAGTTGCAGACTTCACTCTGGGCATTACCTCAGGACCCTTTCAATGTCTAGATCCTCTAGGCAGGGTCAGTGCTCCATTCCTACCTGCAGTAGCCTCTAGGCTCAAGAGCCAGCTGTTGCGTGATATTACACCCTGCACCTGTGCTGGGGCACAAGTTGCCTTCGTGTTGTGCTGTCTCGATCCACCCCTAGTGTTCTAGGGTTTTCCTACCAGAAGCCATTGCCTTGGTCTTACTGTGACCCTAGTCTCTAGGATCAGTGTTGTCTTGTTGCTGCTGGGTTCAGTGTCTCCCAGGCATCTGGGTCTTGTGCCAGTTACCATCCTGTGGACTCCTAGTGATCTAGGGTCCTGCCGCCAGTACTTGGGCTACGTAGCCTCCATGAGCCCCTAGTCCGCTAGGGGTGAGTTGTCTACAGTCTCTTGAGCCTCCAGTCATTTGGGTTCTAGATAAGAACTCTCTCCAGCCAGCTGATGTCTCCAGCTCTCCTAATCTCTCCAGGGACTGGTGTGTTATTACTGTAATTGTTCTGTTATTGTGTACTTGTGGGCCTAACTACTGTATGTACTTTATCTCAATAAAGTTATTTTAACGTTACCAGTCGGGTCTGAGTGTTCATAAAAAAAAACGTGACAGTAGGACTGGTACTCAGCAGGTAAGGAGGTAGAGGTACACTATATTCTTGTAGGCTGCTGGACCATGACAGAATATCGCAAGTCTGACAATCAATTCTTGGGTTGTGAGTCTGCAACCAGGGAAAACCCAGAATGATAGCATAGTAGGGAGAATGAATGACTTGAAACTGTTGTGTCTCTACATGGAGTGCCCCTACCCGTAGAGACAAGGGATGAGTCTCATGAGTAACGTGTGACGGCTGTAGGGGTCTGCCGACAATGGCTTCAATACCCAACGGAGCGGAGCGAGGCAGCAGAGGGATAGAGTGCTTGGCCGCAAAGTCTGCATCAATGAATAACCCCATGGCCCCGGAGTCCAGTACACGGGAGCCACCACCGATGACTCGGCCCAAGACTGCACTACCTCAAGAATAGGTTTGTCTAAAAAAGTCTCTGGGGACTGTGTAATTCCACCCAGGGTCTGTCCCCTACATGACCCTAGGTGCGAGCGTTTCCGGCTGGACAGGACAAGACTGCAACATATGACCCGGCTCCCCACATTATAAGTAAAGGCCCCTCCTTCTGCGCAGAGCCTTCTCCTTCCCAGAAAGGCACGTGAAGCCTAGCTGCATCGTTCCTCCCCCCCAGTGGAGTCGGAACCAGGAGGAGTGTGAGGCGAAGGAGGACAGGGTGGGTGTAAGAAGCTAGGTGCCAACCGAGACAAAGGTTTACGCATGTGTTACTTGAACAAAGGTCTCTCACGAATTCTAGTATCTAGCAAGATGGTGACTGAGATCAACTCCTCCAGATCACCAGGCAGCTTGCGGACAGTCATCTCGTCCTTGATAGCGTCACACAAGCCTTGCGAGAATGCTGTTACTAGGGCTTCATTGTTGCATCCTACCTCCGCTGCCAGAGTACGGAACTTGATTGCGTACTCAGCTACTGTACGTGTGCCTTGCTGTATGGTCATAAGTCGCCAAAAAAATTCCCAGCTGATTGAGGAACCCTTGGCACAGTGAAGGTTCTCCATCCTATCTTTGGGGTAAGGGAGCGGAGCCAGACAACCCTCTAGTCATGCCAGCCTCAGAGGCAGTTGGAACAACTGGTGCAGGCACTGGGGAAGCCACCGGTTGCTAAGCAAAATGATCAAGGTGCGCCATGCGGTTTAACAGTGTCTGCATCGCAAATGACAACTGATCAATTCTCTGGTACTGAGAATCCATCCTGGTCAGGATGCTCTGATTAGGTGGACTGACTGTACCTTCAGTAGTCATGGCCCTTATGTACTGTAACGGTAATCAGGCAAAGAAGGACAGACAACAGTATAATGAATAAAACCACCTTTATTGATAATAATGCCCAAACAACCCCAGACCACTGGATGACTGTCCACAGTCTACTACCCGGAGCTGCACACTATTCTGAGCACTGCACTACTGACACTATATCGGAGGATATTGGGAATATGTCTACGGTTCTAGCACCAATAGAACTAGGCTATTGAGGCAGCTGGAGTCTCCAACCAAGCTATAGATAACCGGAAGAAACAGGGAGCGAGAGTAAGCCAGAGCCACGGTTAAACAGATGCGAATGGTTAGGCAGGCTGGGTAATGCATGGAGCAATTTAGTCAGCCAGAGCCACAGGTCAGAACCAATGTGGGTAGTCAGCCGGGGTCAACATGAAGCGAGGTAGTCAGCCTGAGCCACAGGTCAGAACCGATGTGAGTAGTCAGACAAGCAGGGGTCATACACAGAGCAGATTCGGAGGTCAGGCATGGGTCACAACGAGAACACAAGAGCTACTAGCAGGAACACCATGTAAGGGCAATGACTCCTAGGCCCAGGGAAGTTTAAATAGGAGCTTAACCAAGGCAGAAACCAATTAGGTCAATCAGCTCTTACCCATAAATAAACCCACATCACTGTGTCTGCTCTAGTGAACGTTAGCAATGCGGAAGTAGCCAGCATCCATGCCGTCCGATAGCACAGCAGAGGAAGGAAGCTCAGGAGAGCTAGGCTGCCTAGGGATACTGTGATAGCAGGTAGGTAGGCCAATTTACGGTGTCATTAAATCTAGATCTCTGCACAGTGGATGGAGTCAGAAGACCTCTAACTGGTACTCTTTGGACTACAAATATGTGGCTGACCAACAGGATACAAGTACCTAACGTACTACATCAATGATTTAGATAACAAAGGAAGGCGACAGAACCTACCCTTCAAAAATCTCTTTCCGAATCCATCATGAACAAGGATATAATACCCACCTTGCAAAAATTATTTAGAATCAAAAATCCAACAACTTTGTAGTGAAGATTAGGGATGGGCAAAAATTTTTGCCTCAAACTGAAATTGGCGAATAATGACACTTTCTGCTTGGCAAATAATGTCCCATGATAAGTGCCGTTTTTACGCTTTTTCACACCTTTTCCGCCCATTGAAATCAATGGGAAGAAAAATATTTCTCCACCACACAAAAGTTTTTTATAGCCATATAAAAGGCTGTCAGGCTCTCACAGCATGCCATTTTGTGTTTGTGAGAGGAGAGAGCAGCACTTTGAGCTAGAGAAGATAAGGGAATTGAAGTTTAGTTTAGGGAATCTTTTAGACCGGATATTTGTTTGGTTTATGAGGAGAGTCAGTGGGGCACTCTGGGGAGAAGAAGGGAGGAAAGAGGTTGACCACAAATACTCCAAAATTCCATGTGACTGACTGGCAAGACACAGGCATCTAGGGACCTATTTGCTTGCTGATCTTGCTGTTATTGTCTCTGTGCTGGGTGGGGAAGTCTGGGGAAAGACGTTGTTGATTTTGTTTTCAGTTATTATTTTTTTGGACAGACTGTGATAAGACAACAGGATGGGCAACTTTAAAAAAAAGAAAGAAAAAAAAAGAATAAAGAACTAAATATATTGGGTGACAGTGACAGGGCTGACTGGGCTTAGGTAAAGCATCATACAGCTCCATCAGTTTTGTTGTGTACCGTACAGTAAAAAAAACAGTGTAGTTGCATAATGTCCAGCAAAGGCATAAGGGGAAGGGGGAGTGGTGGAGCAGTTCAGAGACGTGAAAGTAAAGTAGTAGTTCAAAAACTGACTGCAGCAATGGTTGCTGCAGCGTGTGCAATCAATGATGATGATCCCTCTACTCCAAGGGAGGATGCAGTTTATCAAAGTCCCAGCAAAACTAGTTCCAGTACCAACAGTACCAGTAGAAATAAAGAAACATACAAGAAGAACACTGAAGATGACAAGTCACATTCAAGTGTTGATGATGTTGGCAATAGCATGATAGAGGAAGGTGTAGCAGCTGAACCGCCTGCTACATCAGATAGTGATACAAACAAGAACCAAAACTCCCATCCTCAAAGTAGTAGGAAACTTTATTACAGTAAAAGTAAAAATAAATTGTTTGAGACCTCTAAAAGCTTAAAGGAATACAAGGATAGTAGTGGGCAAGAGCTGTCAGGTGATGCTGATGCTGCTGAGGATGACTTAATGATGACTGATGATGATGCAGATCTAGAATATATCCCTCCAGCATCCTTCTCTTGTTCAGATACAGATGAAGTTGAGAGCGAGGATGATGGCATGGCTATAAGGATAGCAGAAAGTCAAAGGCTGAATCTTCCACCACTTTTAAGGAGCACTGTGCCTGTCTATAAACTATTTGAGAAAGCCATTGGAAAGTCTGACCCTGGACAGGCACATATGTCAAAAAGCACACAGTCACCCTATCAATCATCAAGCAGCAATGTTGGGAGACTAACATTCTTAAAAATTAACCAACATCTCATTCCATCTGAGTATCAGGTAGCAGAAACCTCACATGACAGACAAAGCCAGGACAAATATATTAATAGCAGCACAGAAGAGGAGGTGGAGGAGGGATGTGAAGAAGGGTTGCCACCATCTACCCACTTGGGACCACTGCTATGACTAATAAGTAATGTGTGTCAATAACCTGAGACTGAGGATAGCATATGACAATGGTAAAAAAAATGTACATACACAAATCACACCATGCCAGTCTCCCACCACCACCACTACTATACGCATCTGCCACATTGTAGGTTGTACTTTATTTTTTTTATTACTTGATATCATCATGAATATTGCCAGTGTCACTTAAGCAGGAAGATAATGGGCAAAGTACAAATACATTCTGCATTCTAACACATTTTTAAAGGCATATGTTGCTTTAGGACTCACAACTTTGACTTTCAGCCACTTATTCTGTACAATTCTTCGGATCTACAGAGCAGATGGTTGTCTCCAATCTCCTACTGCCACAGAGGGAATTCCGGGAACAGCACCTCTCTGACTCTTCAACAACAGAAGAAGATAGAGAAACCGAAACAGGCAGAGGGATGACTCTGGGTTCAACTGGGTGAGAACTATGTTATCAAGTTGTGCCAACCATTTTCCATAAGTCTCTGCTAAACTAATAGTTTTCTCTCTCCACTGCCAAATTTCTCCATCACACACACACCCCTAGGCAGACACACGCACCCCAGGATGGCAGTAAAGAGAAGATATGCAAATCTCCTCCATACTGCCTTACCAAGACATGCATGGGAAGTATGATTTTGACAGGAGTGGCTCTGTGTATGAGCATCATATGTGCAATAAATAAACTGGCAGATCAGAGAAGCATGGATTCAGCCACTCAATGGGTGGCAGGAAGAGACTGCCCCAGACCCTACCTTCCCGCATCCGGCTCACCCCCTCCACAAGGAAGCCTCTCTCAGGCTCTATCCAAGTGAAAGATACCCTCCAGGGCCGGACAGTGGCTGAGCTCCAGCTCTCCCAGGCTGCATGATTGGTACCGCCCTATCTTATCACAGTCAAAAAAAAATTATAACTAAAAAACAAAATCAACAACTTCTTTCCCCAGATTTTTCCAGCACAGAGACAATAAAAGCAAAATCAGCAATCAATTTTGACCCCAGCTGCTTGTGTCTTGCCAGAAAGTCACACTGAATTTTGGGGTATTTGGGGTCAACCTCTTTCCTCCCTTCTACTCCCCCAGAGTGCCCCCAGACTCCTTTAATACAAAGAACAAATGTCCTACCTAAAAGACTCCCTAAACTTTAATTTCCCTGAATGACATGCTGTGAGAGGCTAACACCCTTTTATATGGCTGTAGAAAAGTAGAGAAAATGTTATTGTGGTGGGGAAAATGTTTTCTTCCCATTGATTTCAATGTAAGGAGCCAGGAGAAAAAAGCAGGAAAAATACTTTTTGTGCTAAATTTTGCAGTAAGTGGGAAGGACCATTTTTTGACAGTTTTGGTTTGAGGCAAAAGTTTTCACCCATTCCTAGTCAGGATGCACATAAAGGTGCTGCTTCACATTGGGACACCACAACACTCAAAGAGGCCTCCAGCTATCATCTATATTGTCAAACATGAAGCTGTTTAGTCCTTTACAAACATGCCATCTTCATAGTGGACATGCAAATATTGCAAGATTTCTTTGCTATTAACCCTTTTGAGGGCCAGATGAGTTTCCAACACATTGCATAACCCTATGGCACTCAAAGGGTTAAAAGCAAACTCCAACTTTAGTACTCCTTTACTCACTGTGCTGACGGATGATCGGTTACCAGGAGGTGACGACAAAAGAGATTCTACAATCTCAGGGCATCCTTCTTACAAATAAAATACAATAGCATAGAGACAATCAGAACATTCACAAACTTGCTGGCAAATGGGTATATATTTGTCTGTAAATTGCACTTGATAGGAGCCCATACAGAGGGATTCATATTCGGAATTGTGGAGATCTAAACTTGAGACTAGACTTGGTGAACCCTAAATAAACATAATTGCTGCAATATACATAATGTATATGACTCTCTCTCACACCGTTTAGCAGTTACAGGGTTACTGCTGTATGCTTTGCTAATGGGCAGTTGTACCGTCTGCTGTCTGACCTCAGATGGGGAGATTGGATGACTATTAGCATGTCACATAGCACACAGGGGTAACCCTTTAACTGCATAACCATGTGAAACTCCTGTATAAATCTATACAAGAAGTTCACTGACACAGTGATTTTGCCTGGTCACACCTGTCAAAATCACTGTATGACTCTCAATGCATGCTCATAATCTCTTCCCTCCATTCACTGTCTCATTATGTCATGCCTCAGTCACATTCACCTCCACAACAACATATACAACTTTCACTGTACTGCAGTTTCCCACACTGTAGGAGTTCAAGACAGCGAAGTTCTGAGATGTGATGCATTAAAGGGATAGCATTGCTTATATTTAAGTAATTTTAATATTGTAGAGATTCAAAATATGTATAAAATGAGGTATGTCCCATCTCAAACTTTTATAGTTTGAGAGATGGAAGCATCTTAAGTTCTGGTTACACATAAGTCTGTCATCTAGCTGAGAAAAGCAGATTCTGGTCCCAGGACCACCCTGTAGCTCTTCAGCAGAGCCGAAATAGCGTAATATAGAAATAAATACTTCAATGGAACGTGCTACATAGTATACATGGTTTGCAAACGGATTTGCGGCTTTCCCATAGCTCAGTTTATTTACATTTTTAATCTCTACCATATTAAAATTATTTAAATGTAAGCAATACTATCCCTTTAAAACATGGCTGAAGTAGTGAACAAGGTTAGTCTTGGGAGCGCTAACTATAAGGCTTCACTAAAATCATATGCTCCACTGGACGCTGGGGGCTGCTGACTGAGCTGGAAAACAGAAGGAATGCAGGAGGAAATCAACATACCTGAAAAGCAATATCTTCCATCCAAAACACACAAAGAAAGAAAGCTTGCATTTAAATCTGCTTAGTTAGCCAATAAAAGGTATCAAAAACTATATTTGCCTCCTGTATTTCTACGGCTAACACGGTACCAACTCTCATCTGAAATCACTCTATGACACACAAATAAACTGCTTGTACTCACAACAAGTTGTTCCTCAGTTTATTCTGCAAAGGAGGGGAATACTGTAGAAAACTGAACCTGATTAACCAATGAAAAGTAGATTTTTGCCTTGAAATAAGCAAAGTTAAACAAACACACATCTGTCCATGCCAACTCCCATACTTCCTCATTCGGCTGTTTATATGCTCTCAACCTCCATTAACCCCTTCGCGACCATTGACGTGCCACGGTGGTCTGGCACTTAAGGACCAATGACGGTCCTGGCACGTCATGGAGTTCAGGGCTCCCGGCGCAGCTGCACGCCTCACCGGGAGCCCTGAACTGGAAGTACTAAAAAAAAGCCCCGTGGTCGTCAAGTGCTGGCCGCACGTGCGTGCACTGGTCCTTAAGGGGTTAAACGTATTCACCATCTCTACCCACCCTCCCTTTAGCCTTATTGCCATTGACCCCCAAAAATTGTACTGTTATTAACACTGCTACTACAACTGTTCTCTCTTAATTTTCATCACACATTGCCAATGCAGACAACAGGAGTTGACATCCTTTCCACTTCTACGCATTACCTCTCCCATGTCATCACATAAAATCACAGGATCAGGAATCAGCAAACTATGTAAGAGAGAGAGTGTGAGTCTGTGTGTGTGTGTGTGTGTTTGTGTGTATCAAACTATGTAAGAGAGAGAGAGTGTGTGTGTCTATGTTTGTGTATCTGTTTCTGTGTCTGTTTTCCTATTAACACTTTAACTCCCAGGTCTTGCCTTCACACAATCTATGCATTTCACCCATGGGGCAATGCCATGCTTTGTTTGTTAGTGTGTATATATATATTGCTGTTATATTGTTTGCACTGGGGTGTAAATTCACCCTGCCCATTCCTGGCACTCAAGGGCTCATATGTCAATGTCATTGTCTTGTATCACTCTTGTCATAGCTCACACTATCTAATTTCCCCAAACAGCATCCATCATGCCTGCAGCACAGCAGGAGGAGAGCGAGGAGGAGCAACAACCAGTCCCCCCCTCAGTGACACAGCCCCTGAAGAGCTAGGGGAGGACACCAGCTGGAGGTCAGCACCACCGCTACAGTCAGAGTATGGACTGCCAGCCATACCTGTCCAACAGTGGATGCAGCAAGAGGCACAACAGTGGAGACCGCATGGCACATGGATGCCTCCTACTACCACAGGTCAGTACTGGTTGAGCCCACCACCACTGGGACTCCTCTGGATGCCCATCATCGTTAACACTCTGCAATATGGGGCATATGGGACCATAGCCACCCACCTGGATGCAACCACACCAGGAGCCCAGCCTTCAGCCAACAACCAGGTGGGAAGGCATCAGATCTGAGTGGCCACGGTATGGCCTATGGCCACTTGACTATGAACATTTGGGCCTCATAGGTGAGCCACAGCTCCTCAACTGCTCTCTAAATTCACCCCCAAGCACAAAGTGAACTGGGAAACAAGCATCAATGGCCAGCGAGGAGACAATAGATGTGGTGGGGGCACAACCATGGCCCTCACATTCATCTAATGCTGGCCCCCTGACACCTGCCTCTCCATACATCTCACCACCATCTGCAGCATCAGTGGCACAAACAGACCATGAGGACAACAACGGGCAACAGACAGAGCCAGATCAAGGAGGAGCAGCATCCTCAGTACCTTCAAGTGTACTATCCATGCCCTTCTCCTCTGCCACAGCTGCACCAATGATCAGGATGGATGAGGAGTTCAAAATCATCAAAGAGAAGGCTGCTGAGGGAGGCCAGACATGTCAGTGCCACTTAGAGGGAACCACAGCCACTCTCAGCACTATCGAATTACAGCAAACCATCATCCCCACTGAGTTACTCCATATTGGGATCAGACTCATTGACATGTTTAGCCAGATGCTGATTGAAATGTGCAAGCAGAATCGCCTCCAAAGGTTGCAGATGGAGAGGTTGCAACAATCAACTGAGGGGTCAACTGCAACCACTTACCTCTTCAGTGTGACCCCCACAACAACCCCAACACAGCCCAGAGTCACCAGACAGTCGGTGAGAGCATCCACCACTGCACCCCCTTTCAAGATTTAGGAGTAGAGATAAACGATAGACTTCACAGCAGTGTGCAGTCACTCAGGTGCTACAACAGCTAATAGGGTACTATCTTGCATAAAAAGAGTCATAGATGCAAATATGATTCTACCTCTGTATAAATCCTTGGTAAGGCCTCGTCTAGAATATGGAGTACATTTTTGGGCACCAGAAAAAAAAGACAATATTAAACTGGAAAAAGTGAAGAGACATACACAAAACTGATAAAGGGATTGGAGGATCTGAATTACAAGCAGAGACTAGCCAAACTGGGTTTATTTACATTAGAAAAGAGACATCTAAGGTGTGATATGATTATCTTTTACAAATATATTTGAGGTCAATACAAAGAACTCTGCATTGATTTATTTACTCAAAGAGCAGAGCAAAGAAAGAGAGGTCATCAATTAACTAGAGGAAAGGCACTTTCCACTAACACAAAGTCAGGGATTTTTTTTTACAGTGAGGGTAGTAAAGTTATGGAATACTTTGCCTCGGGATGCTGTGCTTACAAATATTGCAACTGCTTTCAAAAAAGTAATGGATACCTATCTAGCACAGAACAGAGACAACGGAGGAGCAAGGAGAGTACTATGATTAGAAAATATCACAGAGTGACTTGGTTACAGGAGACATGGGGGGATTGTCTTGGATGGGGGATATAGAAACTCATGGGTGGAAGAGTTTAGAGAGACCTTTTTGACACCTGCTTGTGACTTGAGGGACCTGGCTTCAGGGAGGGTCTGTGAGATTGGATACAAAGGGAACAATACTGGCATGTCAGACAGTCTAGTATGATTCTGTGACTACCCTTTGTACAAAGCTGAGGTGTCAGGCAGTCTATGTATGAGTCTGTGGCTACCAGTGGGGCTGTTGAAGAAGGCTGGTATGTTAAAAGAGCATATGAATGATTAAGTGGCTGAGAGTTGGGCCAGGGTGAGGAAACATACTATGTGTGATTCTGTGACTGGCTGGGGTTTCATCCAATGTATGTGTGATTCTGTGACTACCAAAGGGACAAGTCTGGGGGACAAACAGTGTATGGTTGGTTCTGTGGATATCAATGCACAGTGGAACAAGGCTGGTGTTATACAGGCCTTTCTTGAAGGAAAATCCTGAGTATAATGCACTCAATTGTATTTGAGTTTGGCATACCTTCTGTAGATGCTTTCAAAAAGCAATGTGTTTGTCCTAGCAAGTACACTGTTTATACCCAAACTTTGGTCTTCTGGATTCCCCTTAAAATCCCAGGGGAACATCCATTATGTGTGCTGAAGAAGAAGAAGAGGTCTCCCCAGAACTCTCTAGTACTTACAAACACTGATCTACCTCTCCAATCTGCTTCAGAGCTACAGATCAGTAAGAGTGTGCTCTGCTGAGTGCTTGGCTCACTATCACTTATCTTTACCCCCAAAGTCTATTGAAGAAGCAGATCATTGCTTATAAATACCATGTAGTTCAGTACATATAGCTAGTGTTCCTCTGATGCCATAACAGTGTCAAGGGGACTCCAGAAAACAGTACCACTTGCAAGCACAGGCATGGCATTTGTACGTCACATGTGTTTTCCTCTGCAAGGCTGCTCTTCCCAGCAGTGTCTTTACCACAACATGTGACGATTTGCAGCATTTTATGTGTATGTGATGGTATTTGAGCACTTTTCATGCAAATGCCCAGTTTTGCAATTATGAATATGTACACCCATTCAGTTACCCTAACTTTAATTGAGACACTTCAATACACGTACTCAAGGCTCATTAAAAAATGTCCACATTTTAGGTATTGAACACATCCCCACAACCATCACAGATACGTTTTCCCTTCTATGTCGAAGGGAAGCCTTTTGGATCTTTCATTTAGATACCTTGGCACCTAAAGATCTAAAAGAAGACCTTGAAGTTACTATTTTTTTTTTTTTATAAAAGAGGTCTTCCACTGTGTATATAATTTTCTAACAACAAACAATAGTGCCTCGAACGCAGGTAAATAGTGGAACATCCAAACAAGTAGCGTTCTTCACTTGATTAATCCAAGAAGTGGACTCACCTCTGTCTACAAGTGCTCAGCCCAAACAGGTGTTTAGAACGTAAAACAAAGTGTACTTTATTAAGATATTAAAAACCACAAGTATGGCAACCAGACATGAAGACAAGACCAACACAGTCTAGACTGTACACTTTGTTTTACGTTCTAAACACCTGTTTGTTTTGAAATGTGCCGCCCGGACTTCTCTATAATTTTCTAATACCCAAATGCCATTGTTTCAGACAATAATATTCCAGAACTTTAGAAATAGATTTTTTCAATTTATATATTCATTATATTAATATTTTATCTTAAAATTCAACAATATATATTTTTATATCTTTTTAGTTTACATACAATATTGATATATTTATTAACCCCTTAACGACTGGCCACGCAGCGCATTGCGGTCACTAAAGGACCACGGAGCATTTTTTTTCTTTTGATTTGGATTCCGGACTCCCCAAATGGAATGCAGCCGCGGGGGGAGTCTGGAATTCCATGACGGTCATAGTACGTCATGGGTCGTTAACTCAGATCTACCCATGACGTACTATGACCGTCAAGGGTCGTTAAGGAGTTAATAAGTTGCATTTTATCCTATTTATGATGATTTCAATATACTGACACATTCCAGACAATATATGTAGGTCTAGATACTGTCTAGTATACCTACAATTTGTTTTGAAGCTGTAGGGCTTTTTAGTATGACCTCACAGTATGTATCAAGTTAAGGTTTGGACGCACCCCGGTATGAGGATGCGTTTCATCCCTAAAGGGAGGCATGGTTAGCTTTTCAGACCTCGACATAAATCAGTACATTGTCTGTTCACACAATAGAATGCATCACATCCTGTTTGTTGTTACATACTATGTGTGTATAAACTCAATAAAATCAACACGGTTAATACATTATCCCCAAGCAAGACGTTGTTTCTCATGAAATGCATTAGGAAATAAAGATATATTGCATTCACCCATTCTACTGAGTGTCATTGTGAGGCTGAACAGTTCTCCATAAAACCGCAAGAAACAAGTGTGAGCCTGTGAGTGCATTCTTTGTGGGATTAGTAGAGGGCATATCTCCATACAGGCCCGGATTTGTCAATAGGCAGACAAGGCACTTGCCTAGGGCGCCAGATTTTCAGGCGCCTGGCAAAGGCCTTGTCACGCCCACATTCCACCCCAAGGTGCATAATAAATAATGCTGTGCCACACTGCCACTTAATTTAAAAGTAAAGTGAGCTGTTGCCTGTGCGCGCTCGCCCTTGAGGGCACATGTGCACAAGAGACAGTAGTATGTTCCCCATTGTACCTGCGGCTGTGCCCATGCTGCCGGGCCGCCCCACTGCTGCGCCTACGTGCCACTGCCTCCAGACTCCATTGGTCTCACCGCCCGCCGGGCCCCCTGTGACATCATCACTACTCTGCTGATGGTGATGCACATAGTCAAAGTCAGCTGAGCATAGTGCATGGGAGTGTGGTTGGCTCAGTGGAGGTGCAGAGCAGACAACGGGCCAGTTGTTGTTGGACGGATGGCAGCATTGGCACGCTGGCTTGCTAATTAGCTGCATACCCCAGATTAGCACCTTCCTTCCCACAAGGCTACTACAGTCTAGAAAAGCTTACAGTGGTTTGTATAGGCATGTGGGGAAACAATAATTAATATCAGTATTGATTGTGAACTACCAAACAGCTATCAACCGTGTACATCAGGGATGAGCCCCCCCAATTGTTGCTGAACTACAAACACATGGTTCTGGTGATGGAAGCTGTAGTCTAGTAACAGCTGGAAGGCCTCACAATGTACTGGAGACCTCTACAGCATCAAGGACTGAAAATGTCACTGATTTAAATGGGGCTTTTAATTTGTTTCCTATGGTCCATTTAGTTTGCCCTTAAAGCACTGCAGAGTAAATGACCAAGCCTTCCCAGTGCAGTTATGTGAATATAACTTATGTACGCTATATATAGTGCATATGGTGTTTTATAAGGTGAAGACTGCACCTCCTTTTGTTTGTTTTCATTGACACAGTACTGGGAAGAATAAAAAAAAAATCTAAAAATGTATATGACCACAAAATGGGTGTGGTTAATGAATGGGTGTGGCTAAGTGAGGGGAGTGGTTGGGGTGGGGCAAAGGTGGGACTAGGGGAGCCGGAGGGTGTTGTGCCTAGGGGCGGCTGAGATGTAAATCCGTCCCTGTCTCCATAACTGTTTATTCTTAGATGTACTCCGGTCTTCTTGTTTATATAAAGCGGTCAGCTTCATAGCACTAGAGAACCTGACATAATCATCTGTTAAAAGCTGGGTCCCTCTGAGGAACAAGACTGACGATCAAAGCCGAAAGATCAAAAACAGACACATCTTTAACTGTTACATTAAGGCTAACTCACAAGAAGATTCAATGTAAGTGCAACATTGTATAAGTATTAATATTATTCAAAGTGGTCGCTCTCAGATTGGTGCGCTCTTGTCTTCTTCTCTTCCATATATGTATGCTGCTATACGAAGATGCCTGCTGGTGACACCATAAGAAGACGCTGCACATCCGAGACCTCCACACATAAAGACTTTCTGAAAGGACTTTACCATCATTATTGATTAGTTCTAACACTCTAAATATTCTATATATATACTTTTAAGGTAATGTTTGGAGAGCTTTTGTTTCTTTTCTCTTGCCTATGAACCTGAACTGCCCACCCTGTCTCTGGTCTACGTTCTGATTATGAGCTTCACTTTACCAGTCCTGGTTCTACTCTGCACTGTGGGTCTAATTCCTGAATGTAGTGATCTCATACTTGGCCGCTGGCCTCTGCTACATTTTGCCAATTAGCCCATCCCTAGAAAGCAGCAGCTCAAACCTGGGCCTCCACCGTTGGAGCAAAATTCTCATTTCTTGGATGAGAGTGAAAACTTCATCCAAGCCTACAGGGCAATCTTTGCTATACCTGGCCTCAGACAAATGTGAAACCCAAGCTCCTTAATATCCAGAAAGTTTGAGATCAGTAGGTCACTATGCTCTAGTGTACTTTAATCTATGAGACCAACTGGAATTCAAAATCTTGAAAGTAGCATTTTGACAAGGCTTAACTGAAAGAATAGGATGACCTACTGGATGATTCTTAGTGAAGGAAAACTGTTTATCGCCATGTGAATCTCAATAGATGTCAGACTCCTGGGGCTGTATGACTATTCCATCAAGCTATTCTCAGTGGCTTTGACACCTCAATATTGCAACTTTAAACACTTGAACAATTTAGAGGTTAAATTAGACCTCAGAGGAGCATATGATCAAACATCAGACAGGGAGATTAACAGAAGATGTTCTTTCACATCTGCTATGTATGCCTACCGAGTTATGCCACTTGGGCTCTGTAACGTGCCTGCTGTCTTCTAAGCCTTCATCAATGACATCTAGAGTGATATATTCCTCTCCAATACGATGGCCTATTTGGATGAAATTTTGGTGTTTTCTAAAGACCTGTAACAACATTGTAAGCATGATATTTGTTCTCTAGTGTTTAAGAGAAAATCATTTATTTGCCAAAACTGGAAAGAGATTGAGAAGTCTATACTCTACTTCCTGGGGTATGTTATATCTACCCATGAATTAGAAACTGGCCCAGAAAAGTCTCAGTCGTTAACCAGCTGGCACCTACATAAAGAATGGAAAGGGATTTTAAAGATTCCCCATATTCACCAATTCTTACAAATGACACATAAGGAATTTATCTAAGGTCATCAGTCCCATCACAGCCTTAACATGAAAAGGCTTTGTTCCATAGATTTGGTCTCTTCAAGTGCTCCCTGCCTTTGAGAAACTTAAAAAGGCCTTCACTTTGGATCCAATTCTGATCCTGCCAGTCCCTTCATTAATTAAGTAGATGCCTTTGAGTAAACAGCCTGTTTAGTCCTGTCCCAGAGAGACTAAGTCAACAGAAAAATCTACAGCAACTCAAATCTGCATAGATCTTAAACCCTAGACAAGCAGTTCAAATACATCATCTTCTATCAACTGGTATCATAAAACATCAAGAATGATGCTTTCTCTCGGAAGCTGGATGTTTCCTCCTCTACAGAAACCATCTATACCCATAATTCTTCCTGAGCACATTGCTTTTTCCAGGTGTTTTTTGAAATCCATGAAGACAGCCCAGAACAAGCTGCCACATAATCTTTCCCTCCAGCAGCAAGTTATATGTTCCGCCCACCCTTCTACCACAGATTCTTCAATGGGGGCATTGCTCTAATATTTGTGGCCATCCCAGAGTCAAGGAAACTACAGAATTGATAGAGAAACATTCAGTTGGTGGCACACTAGAATAAAAAGGTGACACTGGTTTTATCTGGGCCTGCCCTGTCTAGCTAAAAAACTCCACTTTCTAAACCTCCTGGCCTGCTGTATACACTGTCAGTTTCTTATAATCCCTGGTGTTAGTGGACAATTTTCTACAGCAGGCCCACTTTATCACTTTGCCTAAACTTCCTTTTTAACAGGATAATCTATCGCCTACATGGAGTGCCACTCCAGATAATCTCTTCTTGACAAACACAATTCATCTCTGTGTTTTGAAGGACCTTGGTTGCCCGTATTAAAGATCAACCTGCATTTCTGCTCACTCTACCATCTTCAGAGCAATGGTTAACAAACTAACCAGTTCTTAAAACAGTTCCTTTGTCCTTCTGTTAACAAGCATCACTTAGATCTGGCTGAGCTGTTGCTATCTTTGGTGTAATTCGCCTTCAACAATTGAACTTATGAATTCCTACATCTTCAAGGGAATTTATAACCTTCTCCAGCAGATTACTAGTAGTGTGGCTTAAGCTGATATAGCTTTGGGGATAATTTAATATATATGTAATTATTTATTAATTGTGCCAATTTAATATATTTAATACATTAGTTTTGTGATATCTAGGTGAGGTTTAAGGCTGGGTGTCCTGAGCAGGGGTTGGTTAATTACACCTGTGCTCTCTTTTTCCTTGTCAGTACATGGAGTACTTTCTGAACACCATCAAGTATGAGTATAAGCTTTCATGATTCAAGTAGTTCATTGTTTTCTTTTTTGGTAATTGTGCCTTAAAGAGTTTTCTATTTATAATTTAATACTGTGGTGAGTGACATAAGGGTCCCAGGTTGCTTCTTTTTAGACTGTTTATATACTATTTGCAGTTGCTTTAGTAACAGTCTGGGAAGTCTATCAAGTTCAGTTGATCATATTTTATTGTTACATTCATTAGAGCATTGTGTCATGAAGCGTAAAGTCTCATTGGATTGTGTATGGGCTTTCAATTCTAAGTACAGGCCTTGTGTCAGTAAAATGTCTCTGTATAATAAAGTAAGACAAGAAATGTAAATTTGCATTACTCCACAATATTAGCACCTCTGGGTGTATCTAGCACAGACCCAGGGACAGTTATGAGTTACATTTTATATACTTACAGTACATGAGCAAATATTATACATGATTATATTCGTTTAGAGTGTTTTCACAAGGTTAACATTTTTGTATGAAAGTACATCACACACATTTTTGTTTAGTTTTATTCTGAAAAAGTTAATGAACAACAGATTTCTTACACAACTGAAAGTAGTTCAGAACACTTGTCTCATTACAGGCAATAAGGTCAATGTGTTCAAATGGAAGAGGGTGTGGAAAGTTTGACATGATACATGGAAACTGTCTCTGTCTTCACTTGAAGCACAATTATTAAAATGGTGACTCAGAATTGATACTGGGTAGGTGACTAGATACTATAATCATGGTCATATCTCTTTTTTTTACATTATTTTACTTTATGTTGCTTCTTTCATATTTTTGATTTTACAGTAATTCAGACTGTTCCTCCATGGCCCATATGTGGCATTTTAAATGTTTGCTTCTTAAGGGGATGCTAATTTATGTTAGGTCTGTGAAGCATGGGCTTGGTAAAATTTCCAAGAGTAAATCCAGATAGAAATTGATAGGAATTTTGGGAAGAAAAACAGGAAAAACTAATGTGTCATGATGCAAGCTAAACTTTCCATTTGATGACCTCGCAAAATGTTCTAAACTACAGTATTTTACCATTTAACCAATGCTAACAAAGGTCCTCTTTCTAAAACTGACAAACATCTACACTGGCACTGTACTCATTACTCAACATCAACTTGTTTGGGGCCTTATTTTATTAAAGTATGACCACCCAATAAAAACCCTTCATTTACTACAGAGACAAAGTGACAAAACCTTTCCAAGTAAATGACATTTAGTTTTCATTGCTTGCTTACCTAAGCTGAAGATAAATTCATTGCAAAATGACAGACTTTATCTGGTAACCAGAGATCTTCTCAATGGAGGACAGATGGATGGATGTACTGTATCTTTTTCTCTTCCATTCTATTGCCCTTATCCCAATCTCTGATCTGTAAGTAGGAGGGTGCGAGGCATCCCTCTTGAGCGGAGCTTGGCAGGCCTTTACTATCTCTGTATGGAGATTCTCTCTTCCTCAATTGTGCCGGAGTAGTGTCCATCCCGAGAGCGATATCGGCCTAATGGAAAATGCCTAATGGTTTATTGTTGGGTTTTAAAGTACAATTAGTTCAAGTGTAAACAAAAAAATCTGCTTAATTAAGAATTTTTAAACAGGGCAGAGAGAGATTCCGGAAACATTACCAAGCAATGCTTGGTATCATAAAATTGATCGTGGAAAGGAAGGAGGGGGTAGGTAGAGTGTGAGCGGTGGGGGGGGGGGGGTAGGAGACCACATAGGTTTTGCACAGACAGGACTCAGGAGTTAATGCAGGAGAGTATTTTTTTCTTTAAGGACAGACAAGAGAAATTACTAATGATTTTCCTTGCATAAATTGATAATTATGTATTAGTAATGAGACTTGAGGTGTATTTTATGGAAAATGGAGAGACCTCCAATTCATTACAGCTATAATCCAAAAATAGGAAAATAAAATAATATCTGGATAAAGAATATCCAAAAGTGCAACATATAATTCTCTTTCTACTTCACCTCTTATCTGTATCTTTTTTGACACGCTGTCTCAATGCTGTACTCATCACTGTTACCCTCCTCTCCTGAGACTCTTGGACACCTACATCAAGTGCTGTCATTAATTTGGGGCAAGGGTCCTGTCAAATCAGCCAGTGGTTCATCTGAATTATAAAACTTCAGTCCAAGTAATTGCTCATGTTCCACACACCTAAAAACACCCCCACCCCCATTAAACACTGCACTGATCTCTATTATTTCCATAAAACTACCCACCTATAACATTCTCACTCACAATAAATGTGTTCATTGAGGTGCCAGACAGGCTATACTACTCTCACTCTTCTCCTACACTTAAAATGACTAGACACGTAAACTCCTTCAGTTTATGCTATCAACAAATGGTGATTAGATTTTAAACTGCAGGACAGGGGCACACTTTTCACAATTATGATAAACATATATCATCGCTGTGATACTTTCTTTTTCTTCAGAATCAGAACTATAATATTGGTGACAAATATATAGCAATTGTATGCATGTTTATTTTCAAAACACACTGATAAGGTTCAGAAAAACAGACCAAAAACTACAGTCATGGGACTAGTCTCTCATCTATGTACCAGAACTACTGAATCATTACTCATCATTTTTCCTTCTGGATGCTGAGAACTATCAGATTGCACTCGAGCTCAATAGGGGTAATAAAATAGTAATAGGATGAAGCAGCCAGCAAGAGGGTCCCTCAGCACCACTCCCTCCCCCAGCCTAGAGACACAGCCGTGGGCAGAATCAATAGTGCACACAGTCTAGCAAGGAATATTCTTATTCTATCACTGGAGCAACATAGTTAGGACAAGAGAAGGGCAGAAATATACAGATAGAAGAGAGAGGGAAAACATGGAAAAGTAATAACAGAATCGAGGAAAAATGCAACAAAAACATATAGTAGCTGAGGTCATTGTTTTCTAAAAATCCCCTTCACATTAACAAATGTAATAAAGAATGTGATCTGAAAGAAAATTACTAGAAAAAGATAGTTTTCAGAACTGTATAACAGACTCATTAAAAGTACTGCTTTACACAGGGCTGGAGTTACATATCAAATGCCCCTACATAAGGCATCCTAGGCTCCCTTAGCCCAGCCCATGACCCCATCCCCATGTTTCACATGACACCTGCCCTAGCTTCATGTATTGTTACTTGAAGCAGATAGTACCCTTAACCAAAAACAGTCACAAAAGTGAGTTCGCCAGTGCCCTAAAAAGCAATACATTAGAGACCTCTTAAGCATCCAAGGGGTTAAATAATGGCCAGTAAATATGTATCTAAAATTAGCTTTCTAGGTGATTTCCTTCTCTGTCTATTTGTAAATCTAGCCCTACTTTTATAAAAAGGATGGCAATTCCATACGTATCGAAAACTTTTGCATACACATGGGTTAGGCATGTAATAGTGTTTATGCTAGATCTAAGGACCTATTTGGTCAGAGGTTTTAAAGGAGGTAGGGAGGCAACCAGGTAGGATAAACATTATCTATCCCATATATTTTTTGAATAATTGTAGCTCAGGAAAAAGCATATCAGAAGGTTTACATCTATTACAATAAGAACAGAAGGAGGCAACATGCAAAATCTGGCAGATTTGCTTAGATTTCTATGTAAAACCAGTTTTGTAACTGATCTTGGACACAGTAGTAGAAAGGGTTAAAGGACTAAAGGAGGCTGGAGAATTCTAGAAAGATGTTGACTTGTCAATGGGGAGGGTTTTGTTTTCTAACATGCAGAATTGATCAGGAGACTGTGTGCTTAACGTGTGCTCTCCGTGCTCACAGTGTGTAGCTATTGATCTGACTTTCTTCTGTTTTGCAGAAAGGAAGAATGACTAGGCTATGAACCAGTATGTGTAGCTATAGATGTGTTTGTTTCATATCTCCCAACATTTCAAATGGCCAAAGAGAGACACTTATTTTAGGTGATGCTGTTGGGTGTGTGGCTGATAGGCAGGGCATTGCTAAGAATTTTTTGGTTATTTCATGACCAACTGACACCTCTTTGTGTAACTTAGTAAATTATTTAGCACAAGACCAAATTATTTTATTTACACGGCCAGATGTATAAACACATATACTAAAGCTTAAACAAAAATTAATGTGAGTTTGATTGCTGTGGAACAATGTGATACACTTATAAATGCACTACACAGTCTGATAACCCTAAAAATAGGGACACCAATGTAGGAAAGAGGGACAGATGGATTTTGGTCTCAAAGAGGTATTGTCCCTTCTAAAGAAGGACACTTGGGAGGTATGTTGTTTGGAATACTAGGTATTTTATCTAGGAACAAGACGTCAATTCCTAAGTTCAACTAATGGCCCAGGAACATGCGGGTGCTAAAGGACTAAGAAAAGTGGAGCAATTCTGCAGCAAAGAAAAATATACATTGATTTATATGGGACAGTTAACCCTGTAAAATATTAGAGGGCTGGATTTCTCAACAGGCAGAGTAGGCAGCTGCCTAGAGTTCCAAATGTTGAGGGGTGTATCAACTTTTCTTGCCACACCCACATTCTGAATTCTGGGTGTAGCCAGAGCATTATCAATGCTCCTGCCTGAACCAGTTTTATACCCTTTACAGGCTGTTATTTAACCTCTTGGATACTGGAGAGATCTCCAATACACTGAAGATCTCTCTAGCAACCAAGGAGTTAAAGCTTTTTTTTGTCCTTGCTTGTTATAGGCCAAGGGTATTTTCTGTGCCAGAAAACAGTGGTTGGGATTGGGGGTTGGGCCATGAGAATAGTGGGGGTGTGGTTATAGGCTGAGCTAAGGGCACCCAAAGTGCTTTGCCTAGGGGTGTATCGGAAGAAAATCTGTCCCTGTGCAGGGCATTGTAATGCAATCCATTGTGGAGATCTTTCTAGCATTCAAGGGGTTAAAATCTCCATATAAATCAAAGGGAATTGGAGAATATGTATTTGTTCCATATGATGCATAATTTGAAAGCAGATAAGAAACAATGGCCATCTTGATTGCCCATTTCCCTATTTATTTTAGAAACTTTTTCTTATTTAATCTTTAAATTAACCACTTCTCTTGCGAGTCCATTTCATTTTTCTAACATCCTTTCCTTTAACCCCTTAGTGACGGCCGCGTGCAGACGCGGCCATCACTTAACGCCCGTCTAACATTTTTTTTTTTTCTCAGAAGAATCCGGAGTCCCCGAACGGCGTGCAGCCGCGTGGGGATCCGGATTTCCTGGACGTACATGTACGTCCTCTGTCACTAAGTGACACCCACAGAGGACGTACATGTACGTCCATTGTCGCGAAGGGGTTAAAGTAGTTTTTTTCTAACCTTTCTTCTTATTCTCTCACTTTCCAGTTTAAGGGCACACCCTCTTGTTTACTATGAAAAACTGATCCCTGTCAAATCCCTTAGAGATAGTAATGTCTCACAAAACAGCAGCTCCAATTAATCTTCATAGTATTTGAGCCATAGAGATTGTTATTTCAATACTGTCAGAGCTGTAGTTCAAGAGTAATTGAATGATAAAGTTTTCCCCTCCCGCCCCTTTTACCTAGTGTAATCCTCTCCTCAGATGTGGAATCTGGTCCACAGACCAGACAGCTCACAGCAAGGGACAATCTTCTCACTGTGAGAACAATTAAAGTCCTGCCCCCATTGACAGGTTTTTCAGGTTTTTCCCTTATCTTAATTGAAGATTGTCTCTCTCTGCGATCGACTTGGACACCACCCTGCTGTTCTGAGCTGAGCAGTGTTACACCAGTGAAAGGGGTGGGAGGGGGGTATTTTATCATTCAATTACTCTTGAACTACAACTCTGACAGTACTGAAATAACACTCTCCATGGTCCAAATACTATGAAGATTAATTGGAGCTGCTTTTATTATGAAACATTACTAACCCTTTAACATATTTGAAAGCTTATCATCCCGATCCCTTCTGTCCTCCAACATATACAGATTAAGGTCCAGACTGTGATGTACTAACATGTAATAAATAGGTGATAAAGGGGACATAACTTCTTTAGTGATATAAACTCTCCAGTTACTATGCTATTCTATCGAGCCTGTGCTCAGTTTGGAGCCATGTTAGTACATGGGCTCCATAGAATAACATTGAAATTGCAGAGTTTATCATACTGGAGAAGTTATCTCTGCTTTATCACAACTTGGTGCACCCCCCTTGAGTCTTTCCTGATACATTTTTTACATCTTGCTCTTTGCTCAGCTCTTTGAGTAAATATTTCCATGGAGAGTTCTTTGTATTGACCTCAAATATATTTGTAAATAGCAATCTTATCATCCCTTAGATATCTCTTCTCTAATGTAAACAAACCCCATTTGGCTAGCCTCTCTTTATAACTCAAGACTCTCCAATCCCATTATCAGTTTTGTTGCACGTCTCTGCTCTTCTTCCACCGTTGTCGTCTTCTTGCTGATAGATTTTATCCATCGGCGGTGATTTTTGGATACAGAGGCTTGAGCCTCATTACTCCATCTTCTCAGGTTGGGTAAGTAGTCACAGGTTTGGATTCTTCTTGGTCTGTGTTGACTTCTCACAGTTGGGAGCTCTTCTTCCAGTTCAATAATGTATTTTAATAAGAATGGATGCCCAAAACTGTACTCCATATTCGATATCAGGTCTTATCAAGGATTTATATACAGGTAGAATTACATTTTCATCCTGCTCATCCATACCCCTTTTTATACAGTAGAGTACTCTATTGGCTCTTGCAGCAGCTAAGTGACACTGCATACTGCTGCAACATCTATTGTCTATCAGTATTCCTAGCAGTGTTTGAGAGTTACAGTGGTTTGTGTTTTTACCCAGTCTATTTCCTCCCTTCAGGTCTAGGCCTCATGCTGTCCTAAGTCATTTTTCTAGGCCTTTATTACATCACTTTAATTTCTCTGTCAGCTACTAGAGACAATTTTTATTAATATGATCTTTTAATTATGTAATCTTTTCACTCTGTTAAAAAAAAAAACTACTAGAATATTTGCCTGGACAGCCCATCTATACATGAAATACCTGGAATCTTTTTTTCCATATCATGCCCCTAGGCCTGACATGTTGGGGGTAGGGTTGCCACCTTTTTTTCCAAAACATTCCGGCCATGACATTCCCTCCATAGACTTAACATTGGACAGAAGCCAATTTTTTACCGGCCTGCCTGTAAAATACCGTCTGGGTGGCAACCCTAGTTGGGGGGGAATTTTTAAGGATTATAACTTTTGTGCAAAGCCAGTAGTGGGAGCGCCCTTATTCTACACAGCATGAAAAGTCCTAAATGTATGCTTTATTCAGAATAAAACTTTACTGATAATTTAAGTCACATTCAACCAAGCCGTTGCCACAGGGAAGGAGAAATAACTCACTATCCAGTTTTATTGATCCATTCGTTTTTTTTAACTGGTATTTCTTTAACATTTTGCAAAAATTGTTTAACCCCTGATAATTTAGACCAGAAGGCCAAATCTGTCTTTAGGGGCCACAAGCAGACTAGGATTTAACCCTTTGAGTGCCATAGGGGTATGGAACGCATTGATTTGCAATGCATTCCATACCCATATGGCACTCAAAGGGTTAAGGATATCTTTGATTAAGCTTAGGTGTGTTAATAAGTGGCTCAAACATTTTGGTTGGTGCTTAACCCCTTAAGGGCCGGTGGGCACACGCCACGGGGCTTTTTTTTTTTTTTTAAAGTTCTGGTTCAGGGCTTCCGGAGCGGCGTGCAGCTGTGCCGGGATCCCTGAACTCCATGCCGTGCCAGGACCGTCACTGGACCTTAAGTGCCGGACCGCCTTGACGGTCTTGGCATGTCAATGGTCCTTAAGGGGTTAAAAAGGAATATCTGGAAATCCTGGCCTGGTTATAACCCTTGAAGACAGGTTTGACCAACATATTGAAGACAAAAGACCAAGAAAAGCAACTAAAAAGGAGCAGCATGAGATCAGGTAGGCTTCAGGGTGGTATTTATTTTCACAGAAATGGCAACATGCAGAAAATACTTATGAGGTTAACAATCTCACAAATAGCAATTCCTCAGGACTCTGGGCACGCACTGTTACCAGAGTGAAACGTGTTTTCTACCTGGTATATGCACCCTTTGGACTAATAGTTATGATTCTGCTTACTTCACTATGGCTTTCACTATGTGGCTTTCTCCACACTATTTTCATATGTACAGCCAAGCACAGACATTAACACTCTGAGTGCCAGAGAGGTAACCATTCTTTTGTTATGGGCTTGTATACACATAATAGCATTATAATGTATATGTTAATGTTAAATAAATAAATAAATACACACATATATATATATATATATATATATATATATATATATATATATATTTATATTTAAATATATATACATATATATATATATATATATATATATATATATAGATATATATATATAGATATATATATATATATATATATATATAGATATATACATACATACATACACACAAGCGCCGGCTCTATGAACTGACATTCATGGCAATGTTTCCTGTCAGGCATTAGGAGTGCTCTTAGTGTATATAATAACATAGGAAACAGGGGTCAATCCAATTGACACCGTTAAAGAGATAGTAATACTTAAAAATGACTATACCCCATGTTGTAGCCAGTGCAAAACTGAGTTAAATGAGACCAGTGGCATCTCTCAAACCTTTATGGTTTGAGAGATGTCCGCTTTCAAATTTCCCTCTCCCCTGATGTCAGCATTCTAGCTGACAGCAAGGGAATCCGGTCCCGGGATCGGTGGAGGCTCTGCAGCACAGCCGAGATCGCTTTAATAAAAAAGAAACCCTTGCAAACCAAGAACACGTAGAAGACCTTTTTAGTGAAGGATTTCTTTTTTATTAATGCGATCTCGGCTCTGTTGCAGAGTCGCTGGCTGATCCCAGGAGAGGATTCCCCTGCTCTCAGCTAGAACTCTGACGTCAGTGGAAAAGCCAAAATGAGGGAACTTTGAAAGTGGATATCTCTCAAACCATAAAGGTTTGAGAGATGCCGCTGGTCTCATTCAACTCTGTTTTTTACTGGCTACAACATGGGGGATGGCAATTTTTAAGTATTACTATCCCTTTAAAAAAAAGTACTATGGATAGTTTCAAGTCACAGTCAGGTATGCAATTACCTGCGCTGTAACATACTACAGAAATGAAACATGCACTACGGGCACCAAATTTGAGCCCATTGGAAGCAATGACAAAGTAGTTGAATTTGGAATTCAATTACATGTGGTGCCTAGTAACATGCGTTAAGGGATACACTTTTATCGCCAAACATTATTGGCTAGAAATGTTGACGTTTGTGCCTAACCACCAATGTGTAAGTGAACTGTCCAAAAAGAGAAATAAAGGAATGCTAAAGTAGGGATTAGTGATGAGCGAGCACCCCAATGCTCGGATGTTCGGGTGCTCTGACCGAGCACCCCCTGAGGCTCGAGTGCTCGGCCGAGCACCCGAGCCCCATTGAAGTCAATGGGAGGACTCGAGCATTACACCAGGCACCCCCTGCTCTGATGAGGGGAGGGTGCCTGGTCCATAGGAAAAGGGCAGAAAAAGATGGAAACACTACAGAAATGGTTCAGGGACAGCATAGGGAGGATGTCTGGATGCACCTTGGACTCCAACATCGCTGCTGGGAACGATCTTTCGCCCGTAGTACGCCATTTTTACAGACTGACCGTAAAACACACAAAAAGGAAAATAAAAACGACTTTAGGCGAAAAATTGTTACCAAACAGTATTTGCTGTATATTTACTTGTATATCATCTGCAAATTCTCCCAAAAATTTCATCGATTTTCTGAAGTGAGGCCATGATTAAGAGGGAAACGTGCGCAGAGGCAAATTATCCCAAAAATTTCCTTGATTTTCAGAACTGAGGCCATGATTAAGAGGGAAACGTGCGCAGAGGCAAATTCTCCCAAAAATTTCCTTGATTTTCAGAACTGAGGCCATGATTAAGAGGGAAACGTGCGCAGAGGCAAATTCTCCCAAAAATTTCCTTGATTTTCAGAACTGAGGCCATGATTAAGAGGGAAACGTGCGCAGAGGCAAATTATCCCAAAAATTTCCTTGATTTTCAGAACTGAGGCCATGATTAAGAGGGAAACGTGCGCAGAGGCAAATTCTCCCAAAAATTTCCTTGATTTTCAGAACTGAGGCCATGATTAAGAGGGAAACGTGCGCTGAGCTGACCATCTAAAACATTATGGGTGAGGGTCTGCTGCAGAGCTGACCATCCTAAACATTATATGCGAAGGCCCGCTAGTGAGCTGACGCTATAAAACATTATATGAGAGGGCCCGCTAGAGAGCTGACCCAATAAAACATTATATGAGAAGGCCCGCTGGTGAGCTGACCTATATAAAAATTGTCAAACAGGGCCCGCTGGTGAGCTGACCCTATATAAAAATTATATCACAGGGCCCGCTGGTGAGCTGGCCCTATATAAAAATTATAGCACAGGGCATATGGAAGAGGAGGAGGAGGATGAGAAGATTAAGAGTCAACCATATACCCGTTTTTTGGGTGGAAGGGGTGAATGGGAATACAGAGTATTCCCATCATTGTAAATAACATATATAAAGTGAGTTTATGTTCCCCCGGGGCTTTCCTCCAGTGGAGTGGAGAAGTCAGGGGAAATCCAGGCCTTGTTCATTTTTATAAGTGTCAACCTATCAGCATTGTCGGTGGAAAGGCGGATACGCTTATCTGTTATGATGCCACCAGCAGCACTAAATACCCGCTCAGACAGAACGCTGGCGGCAGGACAGGCCAGCACCTCCAAGGCGTAGAGTGCCAGTTCATACCACGTGTCCAGCTTGGACACCCAGTAGTTGTAAGGCACAGAGGGATCATTGAGGACGCTGACACGGTCTGCTACGTACTCCTTCACCATCTTCCAAAACTTTTCCCTCCTTGTGACACTAGGCTGCGCATCAGGGTGAGGGTGCTGGCGGGGTGTCATGAAGGTGTCCCACGCCTTGGAGAGTGTTGCCCTGCCTTTCTCGGAACTGCTGTGTGCTCCCCTTTTCTCCCCTTCTCTGTTGGCCAAGGTAGCACGTACTCTGCCGCCAGCGTTGTCAGATGGAAAATTTTGGAGCAATTTTTCGACAAGAACCTTCTGGTATTGCACCATTTTGCTTGTCCTCTCCACCGGAGGAATGAGAGATGAGAAATTCTCTTTGTAGCGGGGGTCCAGAAGGGTGAACACCCAGTAATCCGTGTTGTTTAAAATGCATATAACGCGTGGGTCACGGGAAAGGCAGCCTAACATAAAGTCAGCCATGTGTGCCAGAGTACCAACAGTCAAGATTTCGCTGTCCTCACCAGGAGGATGACTCTCAATATCCTCATCCTCTTCCTCCTCTTCTGCCCACCCACGCTGAAGAGATGGAACTAAAGTTCCATGGCTACCCTCTGTAGCGGAGGCAACCGTGTCTTCCTCCTCCTCCTCCTCCTCCTCCTCCGCCTCCTCCAATTGTCGCTGAGAAGACGAAGTGAGGGTGCTCTGGCTATCACCTTGTGTAAGCTCTTCCTCCCCCATTTCCACCTCTTCCACATGCAAAGCGTCGGTTTTAATTGTGAGCAGCGAGCGTTTCAGTAGACACAGAAGTGGGATGGTTACACTGATAATAGCGTTATCGCCGCTCACCATCTGTGTCGATTCCTCAAAATTGCGTAAAACCTCGCAGAGGTCTGACATCCATTCCCACTCCTCACTTCTGATTACAGGAAGTTGAACGGAGAGGCGACGACCGTGTAACAGCTGGTACTCCACTACTGCCCTCTGCTGCTCACAAAGCCGGGCCAACATGTGGAAGGTGGAGTTCCAGCGCGTGCTCACGTCACACAGCAGCCGGTGAGCTGGCAATTGTAAGCGCTGCTGCAGCTTCAACAGGCCGGCCGAAGCTGTAGATGACTTACGGAAATGTGCACACACGCGGCGCACCTTGGTCAAGAGATCATGCACATTGGGGTAGGTTTTTAGAAATCGCTGCACCACTAAATTAAATACATGCGCTAGGCATGGTACGTGTGTGAGCTTGCCGAGCTCCAAAGCCGCCACCAAGTTACGCCCATTATCACACACAACCATGCCTGGTTGCAGGTTGAGTGGCGAGAGCCACTGCTCGGTCTGGTGACTAATCCCCTGCAACAGCTCTGAGGCCGTGTGCTGTTTGTCCCCAAGGCAGATCAGCTTCAGCACGGCCTGTTGACGCTTCCCCACTGCAGTGCTACACTGCTTCCAGCTACTGGCTGATGGGGGAGTGGCGGTGTGTGTAGAGAATTCGGAGGTGGAAACGGAGGAGGAGGAGCCAATAACGTAGGTGCTGGTGGAAACCCTGATGGAGGTAGGGCCCGCAATTCTCGGCGTGGGTAGCACCCGTGCCATCCCAGGGTCCGAGTCGCTCCCAGCCTCCACGACATTCACCCAGTGTGCCGTCAGGGAAATGTAGCGTCCCTGGCCACAAGCACTTGTCCATGTGTCAGTCGTTAAGTGGACCTTCCCAGTAACTGCGTTGGTCAGGGCACGGGTGATGTTACGGGACACATGGTGGTGTAATGCGGGGATGGCACACCGGGAAAAGTAGTGGCGGCTGGGGACCGCGTACCGAGGGACAGCTGCTGCCATCAGGCTGCGGAAGGACTCAGTGTCCACAAGCCTAAATGGCAGCATTTCGATGGCCAGTAATTTTGAAAGGTGTGAGGTTAGTGCTATGGCCTGTGGGTGGGTGGCTGGGTACTTTCTCTTGCGCTCAAATGCCTGGGGTAACGACATTTGGACGCTGTGCTGGGACAGGGAAGTGGATGTGGTCGCTGATGGTGCTTCAGATGGTACAGGTGCAGGGCGGGAGGTATGCGGGCCTGCGCCTTCGACAGGCGATTGGCCGGCACCGAAAACAGGGGAAGAGGAGGCAGTGGTGTGGCCTGCAGACACAGATGGGCGATCCAGGCGTTCCTCCCACTTACTACGGTGCTTGGATGCCATGTGTCGGATCATGCTGGTGGTGGTGAGGTTTCTAGTGTTCATGCCTCGGCTCATTCTGGTGTGGCACAGGTTGCAAACTACAATTCTTTTGTCGTCCGCACTTTCCTTAAAAAAACGCCATACCGCGGAACACCTACCCCTTGGCAAGGTAGATTTACGCAAGGGGGTGCTCCGTGGAACATTTGCGGGCCGGTTTGGTGCGGTCCGCCTTCTTTCTGTAGCCACACCACTGCCTCTTCCAGCCTGTTGCGGTGCTGCAGATGGCTCACCCTCAGGACTGCTGTCATCGCTCGGCTCTACACCTTCCCAGGTGGGGTCAGTCACCTCATCGTCCACCAAGTCCTCCTCCACTTCCTCACTCTGATCATCCTCCTCAAGTCTTGATCCCACCACATACTCAGTCATTGACAACTGTATAACATTCTCCTCAACAAGGTCTTGAGACGGAAATAGTGGTTGATTTAATGGCAACTGTGTCTCATCATCATCATCATCATCATCCACTACTTCCTTTGACCTTAAATGCCGTTCACATCTGTCATCTTCTTGTGATTGGGTAGCCTCTAGAGGTTGTGAATCAGGGCACAAGATGTCATGTTCCTCTGCAAGCGTGCTTGGAGAGAGGGTCAAATGAAGGATTGGTGATGAGACGAGCTCATCACTATATCCCAGTGTGGGATCACTTCTTTGACCAGACCGTGTATGGTGGGAGGAAGGATGATCAGAGTGAGGATTATGTTGACCAGACTCTTGGCTACTGAGAGTGGACTTGGTGGAAGACAGGGTGGTGCTTAACCGACTGGAAGCAGTATCAGCTGTCATCCAACCGACCACCTGTTCGCACTGGTCGGACCTCGAGAGTGATGTCCTGCGACGCCCTGTGAAATCAGACATGAAGCTAGGTATGGTGGATGTCTTTCTTTCTTGTGCTCTGGCACCAGGCACAGTTTCTCCGCGTCCTGACCCGCGCCCTGAACTTTCAGGATCACGTCCACTTCCCCGTCCCTTTTTACCCGCCTTCTTCATCTTACACGATATATATGACTTTAATATATATGAGTTTGAAAACTTAACAGTATTTCTTACTATTCTGCAACTCTGCAGAGTACACAGAATAGGCTGCTAAACTGCGGTGACACACACTGAATGGAATAAGTGACTTTAATATTTGAGTTTGAAAAATTAACAGTATTTCTTACTATTCTGCAACTCTGCAGAGTACACAGAATAGGCTGCTAAACTGCGGTGACACACACTGAATGGAATATGTGACTTTAATATTTGAGTTTGAAAACTTAACAGTATTTCTTACTATTCTGCAACTCTGCAGAGTACACAGAATAGGCTGTTAAACGGCGTTGAAACACACTGAATGGAATATGTGACTTTAATATTTGAGTTTGAAAACTTAACAGTATTTCTTATAATTCTGGAACTGTACAGAGTACACAGAATAGGCTGTTAAACGGCGTTGAAACACACTGAATGGAATATGTGACTTTAATATTTGAGTTTGAAAACTTAACAGTATTTCTTATAATTCTGGAACTGTACAGAGTACACAGAATAGGCTGTTAAACGGCGGTGAAAGACACTGAATGGAATATGTGACTTTAATATTTGAGTTTGAAAAATTAACAGTATTTCTTACTATTCTGCAACTCTGCAGAGTACACAGAATAGGCTGCTAAACTGCGGTGACACACACTGAATGGAATATGTGACTTTAATATTTGAGTTTGAAAACTTAACAGTATTTCTTACTATTCTGCAACTCTGCAGAGTACACAGAATAGGCTGTTAAACGGCGTTGAAACACACTGAATGGAATATGTGACTTTAATATTTGAGTTTGAAAACTTAACAGTATTTCTTATAATTCTGCAACTCTGCAGAGTACACAGAATAGGCTGTTAAACGGCGGTGAAAGACACTGAATGGAATATGTGACTTTGATATTTTAGTTTGAAGACTTAACAGTATTTCTTCCTATTCTGCAACTCTGCACAGTACACAGAATGTGCTGCTACACTGCGGCGAAGCACACTGAATGGAATATGTGACTTTGATATTTTAGTTTGAAGACTTAACAGTATTTCTTCCTATTCTGCAACTCTGCACAGTACACAGAATGTGCTGCTAAACTGCGGCGAAGCACACTGAATGGAATATGTGACTTTGATATTTTAGTTTGAAGACTTAACAGTATTTCTTCCTATTCTGCAACTCTGCACAGTACACAGAATGTGCTGCTACACTGCGGCGAAGCACACTGAATGGAATATGTGACTTTGATATTTTAGTTTGAAGACTTAACAGTATTTCTTCCTATTCTGCAACTCTGCACAGTACACAGAATGTGCTGCTACACTGCGGCGAAGCACACTGAATGGAATATGTGACTTTGATATTTTAGTTTGAAGACTTAACAGTATTTCTTCCTATTCTGCAACTCTGCACAGTACACAGAATGTGCTGCTAAACTGCGGCGAAGCACACTGAATGGAATATGTGACTTTGATATTTTAGTTTGAAGACTTAACAGTATTTCTTCCTATTCTGCAACTCTGCACAGTACACAGAATGTGCTGCTACACTGCGGCGAAGCACACTGAATGGAATATGTGACTTTGATATTTTAGTTTGAAGACTTAACAGTATTTCTTCCTATTCTGCAACTCTGCACAGTACACAGAATGTGCTGCTACACTGCGGCGAAGCACACTGAATGGAATATGTGACTTTGATATTTTAGTTTGAAGACTTAACAGTATTTCTTCCTATTCTGCAACTCTGCACAGTACACAGAATGTGCTGCTAAACTGCGGCGAAGCACACTGAATGGAATATGTGACTTTGATATTTGAGTTTGAAGACTTAACAGTATTTCTTCCTATTCTGCAACTCTGCACAGTACACAGAATGTGCTGCTAAACTGCGGCGAAGCACACAGAATGGAATATGTGACTTTGATATTTTAGTTTGAAGACTTAACAGTATTTCTTCCTATTCTGCAACTCTGCACAGTACACAGAATGTGCTGCTACACTGCGGCGAAGCACACTGAATGGAATATGTGACTTTGATATTTTAGTTTGAAGACTTAACAGTATTTCTTCCTATTCTGCAACTCTGCACAGTACACAGAATGTGCTGCTACACTGCGGCGAAGCACACTGAATGGAATATGTGACTTTGATATTTTAGTTTGAAGACTTAACAGTATTTCTTCCTATTCTGCAACTCTGCACAGTACACAGAATGTGCTGCTACACTGCGGCGAAGCACACTGAATGGAATATGTGACTTTGATATTTTAGTTTGAAGACTTAACAGTATTTCTTCCTATTCTGCAACTCTGCACAGTACACAGAATGTGCTGCTAAACTGCGGCGAAGCACACTGAATGGAATATGTGACTTTGATATTTGAGTTTGAAGACTTAACAGTATTTCTTCCTATTCTGCAACTCTGCACAGTACACAGAATGTGCTGCTAAACTGCGGCGAAGCACACTGAATGGAATATGTGACTTTGATATTTTAGTTTGAAGACTTAACAGTATTTCTTCCTATTCTGCAACTCTGCACAGTACTCAGAATGTGCTGCTAAACTGCGGCGACGCACACTGAATGGAATACGTGACTTTGATATTTTAGTTTGAAGACTTAACAGAATGTGCTCTAATCTGCAACTTTGCACACTAAACAGAATGTGCTCTAATCTGCAACTTTGCACACTAAACAGAATGTGCTCTAATCTGCAACTTTGCACACTAAACAGAATGTGCTCTAATCTGCAACTGTGCACACTAAACAGAATGTGCTCTAATCTGCAACTTTGCACACTAAACAGAATATATATATTTTTTTTTTTTTTTTTTTGTTTTTTTCCCCCCACACCAAATAACCTGCTGCCCCCACACACAGTAGTCCTAAAAAGGACTTTTGGTTCTTTTTTTTTCACAATTTTTGTTTTTTTCCTCCCTACACTGCCTTTCCCTTCCTATCCTCAGCTCTCCCTGGCTCAGACTGAGCCGAACTCGATGGTCAGGTGCTATACAGCACCTGACCACGGGTTCTGGCCAGCCAATCAGTGTAATGCCAGCAGCCAACATGGCTGCTGGCATTACACCGATGTCAGAGCCTCCCTGCACGTTTATTGGCTGCGCAGCAGCCGCAAAACGTGCGGGGAGGAGACCCGAACATGGCGGGCGAGCACATGCGGTACTCGTACGAGTACCGCCATGTGCCGAGCAGAGCGATGCTCGAGCCGATCCGAGCATCGGCCGAGCATGCTCGCTCAACACTAGTAGGGATACCTACATTAGTGACCCAAGGATGTATTGATATGGAGCCCTAAGTCCCATACCAACACATCCAAGTTACCAAAAACATGTGTGTATGTAAAATAAATTAACCCTTTGAGTGCCAGTGTGGTATGCAATGCAATGCACGACATTGCATATCCCACTGGCACTCAAAGGGTTAATCCTCTGAACGATAACACCATCCAATTAAAATAAACACTTACTTGTAAATATGATGTCCATCAGGGTCTTCTGCACCATGGTCTTCCTCGTCAATTCTTCTTCTTCTGTAGGCTTCTATCTTCTCTGTCATCTTCTTGTTTCCTCTTTTCATCATCTGTGCTCTTCTATATTCTTCTTCTTTAAACTTAGTGTTTCCCCTGAAGAAAAATAGAAATGTTATTAAAATGAAATCTGTCCTTAACCATTTACGCGTCAGAGTGGTACACAATGCATTGCTTTGCAATGTGTTGCGTACCCCTCTGGCACTCAAAGGGTTAAAGGTACACTGCCACTGGAGGTGAGGAAAAAAAAAAGCTAAAATCCCCCCCCTCCTTGTAGCTTTCGTACCATTCCTCAATTCATAATTTCAAATTTGAATAGGGACTGCCTTTTATAGTGCTAGTCCTCATTCAAAAATGTTTCCCACGCTCCCATTTGATAGGATGTGGGGTTATACAGGTCAAGAAACATGCCCTGCAGTAACCACACCTCCCAGCCAATCAGCTTACAGCTTGTTGAGTCATCCATCCAGCTAGAATTTGATTGGCTGGGAAATGTGGTTACTGCAAGGCATGTTCCTTGCCCTGTGTAACCCCACATCCCAGCCAATGGGAGTGTGAAAAACATTTTGAATAGGGACTGGCCATATGAAAGGAAGACCTTATTCAAATTTCCCTCAGTGCTGGGGCAGCGTACCTTTAAGGACTGATTTAATTTTAAAAATTATATTTTTTTTCTTACAAAGGAAACACTACTTTTAGGAAAACACAGATGAAGAAAAGAAGAAGAGAAGAAGAAGACAGATGCAAACGGAGCTGACAGATGAAGAAGAAGAAGACAGAAGAAAAGGATGACAGATGAAGACGTAGATGGAAGCTTACAGAAGAGGAATTAAAGAGGAAGACCAGGGTGTAGAATACCACTCTGGACATCAGGATTACAGGCAAGTGTTCCAGTGACAGGATAGTGGTAGGGCTAGTAATGATCCACTTTATTGTTAATGTTAGGGGTAATGTAGGGCCAAAGGGAAGGTTAATGTTTGGAAATGTCACTGTGTTTGTAACTCACACTGTTAAACACTGGCCACTAGTTGGTTTCCTTTGATGTTTCCATTTCTCACTCTATTTAGCTTGAGGTATGGGAATAAAAAACCTATGACAAACTTTGAGCCACAAGTCATGCTCTGTGTCCAAAAGCTCATCATGGTTTATGTTGATAAGGTAATTCAATTCCTATGGTACCACTGTGTATCGTTTAATGTTCATTTTTGCCCTACTGTTGGTTATATCAGTGGGAACTGGATTGGGCCCCAAGAGAGCTGAGAAGTTGTCTTCTCTTTATCACGTCATTATCTAAGTGCAGGTGTGCCAAACATGCGACTGTCCAAAGACTGTTGAGAGCCAATGTGAGGCCCTCCATAGAGAGAAACATTTTAACTGTCCTGCAGCCCATCATCTTCCTCAGCCATCCTTACCGCAGCTTAGGGTTGTCACCTGGCCAGTTTTCTGGCTTCTGTCCCTTTGAATGCTAGAGTGGTTTCCAACCGATTTCAGATCAATGAATTGGGCCCTCTCTAACATTCAAGGGGTTATAAGCCCCAAATAAAAGTAATGGGCTCTTTGCTGTTTTGCTTGTGGTGCACTTGGTATCCCCCAGAATTGCACCACTTTCAGTTTGTGCATCAGATTTCATCCACGCCAAAAAAACTGTGCCTTATTGGTTTGCCCCAGAATTGCTCCACTTTTACTTAGCACTCATAGGGCCGTATGTTCAAAAGAAAAGTGGAGGAGTTCTGGGACAAATCATTTGCACTATAGGGGAAAACTAAAAATCCCCATTGATTTAAACAGGGATTTTAACCCCTTGAATGCTGGAGAGGCCTCCAAAGCATTGTGTTTAAGACCTCTCTAAAATTTAAGGGGTTAATATTCTCATTTAGATCAATGGGAATTTTTGGTGTTTTTAATTATCCCCTATAGTTCAAATGGTTTGCTCCAGAACCACTCCACTTTTCTTTTGAAGCTACAGCCCTCTGAGGGGCTGATTTTTTTCTTTTGTCTCTGTATATTGTATCGAATTCATAAGTACATGGGGCATGCTGTCAGTATTGATAGTTCTCTCCTGTCTACTTCAGAATGAATTTACACATGTTAGTGATTGAGGGAAGTTCTCTGAATTTAATTCTTGTTGCTGGGAGCAGTGCTCCAATAGAAAAGTCTACATTACAGGCCTTAAAGGGATAGTAATACTTCGTTTTAACTTTATTTTATTTTGTAGGCATTAAAAAAACATGAAGAATGATATGTCTTATCTCTCAAACCTTTATGGTTTAAGAGATATTCACAAGCAAAGTTTCCTCCTCCCGCCCCTTTTTCCTAGTATAAGCCATCTCTTCTCAGATGTGAATCTGGTTGTAAGACCAGACAGATAACAGCAGGGGACAATCTTCTTTATATGAAAAGAATGAAAGCCCTTCCCCCCTTGACAAGTTTTTCAGCTTTTTCCCTTATCTTAATTGAAGATTGTCCCTCTCTGCAATCTACCTGGGCACCTCCCTTCTGATCGGGCTGAACAGGGGGGTGATACTTTGCTTGTGAATATCTCTTAAACCATAAAGGTTTGAGAGATAAGACTTATATCGTTCTTCATGTTTTTTTAATGCCTACAAAATAAAATAAAGATAAAACAAAGTATTACTATCCCTTTAATGTGAACCCTATGTTTAGCATGCAGAGGATTCACATTTAAAGACAAGATCCTATGGATCCTGGTTTGAAGGGGCAGGCTGTTGTTGGCAGCATTTAACCCTCAGAAAAATAATGTGAATCTTAGTAAAAATAATAACTCAATCCATTGTACATATATAGGGTGTTTTGTAAATGGGAGAACATGTGGAATTTAAGGGGTATTTTATGAAAATACCACTAATTGCCTGCATACAGTTTGTGGAAGAATCATATTATTAAAGCAGAACTATCACCCTATATAAAGTCATTCCCCAATAATTAGGCAACGCCGGATTTACATCTCAGGCACCCCTAGACACAACACCCTCTGGCGCCCCTAGCCCTGCCTTTGCTCCACCCTGAAAATACCCATCAATTTGCCACACCTCCATTAGTCACACCATCTTGTGGTCACACCCACTGATCACAAATTCTCAATGCATCGACTGAGGGTTGAAAGCAGTGCCCCTGAAGAAAAACAGACAAAGAAGAGGGAACAACAGAGGGAACAAAATAACCTTGGGCTACTCAGCCATCAAATTCAAATACCTGATTCCCATTGATTGAATTGGGCATTTTAACCCATTAAGTACAAACTATGCTTTGCAACATGTTGAAGATCTGAGATCACTCTAGAGCAGAGAGATCACAGATCTCCAATGTGTTGCAAAGCACAGTAAGTACTTAAGGGGTTAAAAGGCCCAATTCGGTGAATGGGAATCAGGGTGATCACAAATTCTGTATGCATAGACTGAGGGTTGAAAGCAGTGCCCCTGGAGCAAAACGGAAATCAAAGAAGAGGGCACCACAGAGGGAACAAAATACCATGGGTTACATAGGTGTCAAATTCAAATACCAGATTCCCACTGATTGAATTGGGCCTTTTCCCTTAAGTGCCTACTTTGCAACACATTGGAGATCTGAGATCTCCCTGGAGCAGATACTGTTTTTGGTTGAGCTTCCAATGTGTGTGAGCCTTTAACAAAGGGGAAAACATCTGGAACTAAAGAGGTTCAACTTTATCTAGGACTGCAACTACCACACAGATCCACTTTGTGTCTGAGTGTTGGAGCTGTTTTTTTTTTGTATGTCCAGTCCACCCCATTAAAGTGTGCAATATGTTGCCAATATATTGCACACTTAAATAGGGTGGACTGGACATACATTTATTTATTATATAACCACTAACCAGAGTTCATAAACTACATTTCAAAGACTGGCTGTGTGTGCTTAAGATAATATATATAATAGGATGCACCATAAAGAACTTGAACTTGACAGAATTCATGCCTTTCCATGGTTATTTCCTATACTCTGTGACTGTCATTGATTTGCCCAGTGATAACAGTATTTCTTTATTCAGATATGCAACATTTGACTTACAACTTAGATAAAGAAGTTAAAAGGTCAGTTTAGGGTGAAAAAAAGGAGAAATTTTTCTTACCAATATGTCCTTTTCTTCTGTGTACCTCCATGGCGAAAGAGACTAATGGGATTATATCAGCGCCCCCCAGCTGGTGTAGGACCAAATGAAAATATAAAAAGAAGCTTCCTGCTTCCTCCGGCAGTCATCTATTGTCATAGCTGGAAAATATAATATAGAAAAGGTTAATGGGCAGGGAGCGCCATGGAGGGACACAGAAGAAAAGGAAATATCGGTAAGAAAAATTTCTCCCTTTCTTCTGTGTCCCTATCCATGACGATAGAGACTAATGGGACACACCCAAGCAGTATAAAAACATGGGTGGGGGAAAAAAAATAATGAGGAAATTTATATCAATATATATGCATATATATATATATATATATATATATATATTATATATATAAAACCATGTGCCTGCCCTTCACATGATCAATTTCAAGAATAGACCATAAGAGGAGAAACAAATTTAAACGAAGGTCTTACCAATCCTGGGTGGACCGCTGCCTCCAAAACCTTCCTCCCAAACCTTGCTTCGGAAGAGGCATGAGTATCAATCTGATAATGTCTAATGAATGTGGAAATTGATGACCACGTATCTGTAGATTTCTTCTGGAGAAGCAGAGACCCTTGAAGCCCAAGAAGTAGCCACTGCCCTGGTGGAATGGACCTTTAGGATCTTCGGAGGATCTTTCCCTGCTTCTAGGTAGGCCATCCTTATACAGTAGGTTATCCACCTTGCCAGATAGGATTTTGAGGCTGCTGAACCCTTGTATTTACTCTGAAAATGCATGAACAAGGAGTTTGCTTTCCTAAAACTCTGAGTTCTGTTGAGATAGATTGAGACACACCTTACTAGATCAAGCTTGTGCAGTTTTTCTTCCTTGTCTCCCTTGGGATTCGGACAAAAAGATGGCAGAAAGATGTCTTGATTAAGATGGAAGTCAGACTCCACCTTAGATCTAAAGGAGGGTCTGGTTCTTAATACAATTTTGTCTTGGTGGAAGACTGTATAATGTGGTTTTGCTGAAAGCGCCTGAATCTCAGATACTCTTCTGGCTGAAGATGCAGCAGTGATCAAAACTGATGTTAAAGTTAGCATTTTTAAAGGGATTTCCTCCAAAGGTTCAAACCTGGAAGATGAGGATAATTGATCCAAGACCATATTCAGGTCCCAAGGAGGAACAACTCTTCTAATTCTGGGCCTGACTTTGGTTATGGCTTTTAGATACTTCTTGACCAAATCCTCCTCTGCAAATTGTTTAGCCAATAATGCTGATAATGTTGACAGATGGACCATCAAGGATGATGGATGAAGACGCTTCTCAAACCCCTGCTGCAGAAAACTTAAAATATGAGTGGTCATAATGGATGACCTCTCTATATTCTGTGTTTTGCACCATCCTGAGAAAGTTTTCCAAATTCTGCAATATATCTTGGAAGAGGAAGACTTTCTGTCTGAAATGATAGTAGATATAACAGAGTCTGAAAGGCTTCTTGATCTGAAAGAGTTCCTCTCATCCTCCAGGCCATCAATTTCAAAAAGGCTGGATTGTGATGCAGAACTGGTCCCTAGCTGAGAAGGTCTGAGCTTATCAGAAGGGGCCAAGGATCCTCTATAGCTAGGCTGATCAGCTCTGAGAACCATATTCTTCTCGGCCACTCCGGAGTGATCATGATGGCATTCAGTCCCTCTTGCCTGATCTTCCTTAACGCCCTCTGGATCATTAGTACTGGAGGGAATATATACACTAGGGGAAAATTACATGATTGTGTCATGGTGTCTATCCCCTGAGTTTTTGGGTGTTTTGTCCTGGAGAAGAAGCTGTCGCACTTGCTGTTCTGCGATGTTGCCATCAGGTCTATCACCGGCTTCCCCCATCTTCTTATGATCTGGTCGTAGACTTCTCTGTTGAGAGACCATTCTACCGGGTCCACTGTAACGGTTTTGTAAGACACTCAGACCAAGAGGTTAGAATAAAACACAGTTTTATTAAAAGACAAGGAACACTGCCCACTACAGGCTAGTATGGAAAGACAGGTAAATGATATACAGGTATATGTATGCCCTCTCAGGCCCAGTATATAGAGCAAGAACAAATACTGTGACAGGACAGGCATAAATAAGAAGTATCAGTATCAAATGGATTAAAGTTCTAGGTAGGTAATCAGTCTCTGTTGTGGTGTGTTTGACAACGCCCAGTAGATGTTAAGAGTAGCAAGAGACTGTGGTGCAAGATGTGGAAGCACCTTAGCAGTGAGGAAGAACTGACACACTCCCAGGTCAGGCAAGGAGAGGAGATACACAACACTCTGTAAGAGCTAGCACTACTGTTGAGCTGTGGGCACCCGTGTGGTGCCGTAACGGAGGCAATGCACACTGCTAGAGCTGAGGGATCAGAGCCATTAGCACCCTTCTGGTGCGGTAACGGAGTCACAAACACTGCCAGAGCTGAACGGAACCAGAGCCAATAGCATCCTTCCGGTGCGGTAACGGAACCCTGTACACTACGAGAGCTGATGGAATCGCCCAATAGCACCACCCGGTGCGGTAACTGATACACTGCACGTAGTAAGGGTTAAGCGGAAGCACAGTATTAACGGAGGCCACAATGCTCTGCAAGTGTAATCAGGAGGCTCAGTATAACGGAGGCTGCAATGCTCTGAAAATGTAAACGGAAGGCTCAATAAATCGAAGGCAACAGTGCTCTGCAAGTGTTAACGGACAGGCTCAGTATAATGGAGGCAATAGTGCTCAGCAAGTGTTAACGGAAAGGCTCAGTATAACAGAGGCAACAGTGCTCAGCAAGTGTAAAGGAAGGCCCAGTACACGGAGGCAACAGGCTCTGCAAGAGTTAACGGAATGTTCAGTCTGCACAAACACTGCTACTATGAAAGTTCAGAATGTCGCCAAGCGACACAGGATCAGGATTGCAGCTGGAACACTCTCAGGATGTCAGGATAGCCGGAATCAGGTCACGGAGCAGGAACGTCAGCCAGGCCGGGTCAATCACGGAGCAGGAACGTCAGACAAGCCGGGTCAATCACGGAGCAGGAACGTCAGACAAGCCGGGTCAGATCACGGAACAGGAACGTCAGCCAGGCCGGGTCAATCAAGGAACAGGAACCAATGAGCCTAGTCAGATGGGCCAAGTCGGTACACAGGAACGCAGGAATACAGCAACAGTAGCACTGGTACAGGAACACCACGAAAGGGCACCTGACAGGTGCCAGAGGCCCGGTATATGAAGGCCATACTGGGCGGGCCAAACAAGCACAGCCAATGGAAGTGCACCACATCAAAGAGTGACAGAGAGATGATGGAAACCGTGATATCCACTCTGCTTCGGCTTAGATAGTCTGCCTGGAGGTTCAGACTTCCTGGTATGTGAATGGCTGATATTGACATTAGGTTTTTCTCTGCCCATTTCAATATTCTTTCTGCCTCCTGGTTTAGGGCTCTGCTTTTTGTCCCTCTTTGGTTTTGATGTAGGACCAAAATGACTGCCGGAGGAAGCAGGAAGCTTGCTTTTTATATTTTAATTTGGTCCTACACCATCTAGGGGGCACTGATATAATCCCATTAGTCGCTATTGCCATGGTTAGGGACACAAAGCAAAGATAATTTTAACCCATTTCCAGTGCCCTTAGAGCTATGAGAATGCAGAAACATTTTTTGCATTGGTGACGGCAGCAGCAGTGAATAACATGATGATAATACATTATACACATGCCTGAGACTGATTCTCCTTGGCTCTGCTGCTCTTCTCCCTTGCTGCTCTTCTTCCTTGCCGCCCTCTTGCCACTGTCCACACTCCAGACAGTCCAAGACCAGCCAACAGTTACACCCAGTTACCCAAACTACAAATTTTAAGTGTAGAGTGCAGACTGTGCGTAACTGGTAAATTGCCACCCCGCTAGCCAGCCCCCACCATAGTTCACAACATCGACGAATCAACATTGTTCACAGCAACAATATCATGTGACGTTGCTTACACCCAACCGCAATGCCTCAGATGCGGCTGGGAGTAGACACGCATCAGAGCTCACAAAAAAAAAAATAATAATAAAAAATAATAGTAATAATAAAAAAAATAAATAAAAAGGGGCATGCCTGGGCCACTGCCGGGCGCCCCAGAAAATTGGGCGCCGTAGGCCAGTGCCTAGTCGACCTCTTGGTAAATCCAGCCCTGAAATTAGGTATATACAGCAATATGCTTCTGAACAGCGTTATTATCGGGAACAAGTACCAAGTTCTGAAGTAATCCTTTTTTTTCTGAGACCGGCAGCCAGGCATGCATGCAGACATCTTGGCTTGGAGACATCTGAGTGCCTGCGCTGTCCGTTCTGCTCTCCTCTAGCAGGCATTGCATTGTACCTTAAGGTACAGGAAGGGACTGTTGGCACAGGCAAGCAGACAGCTCTAAAGCAAAAAGCCTGGCTGTCAGTCTCAGAAATAGAAGGATTACTTGGTAATTGTGCCGACAATAGCACGGTTAAGAAGCATACCGCTATATACCTAATTATTGGGGAATGCCTTTATATAGGGTTATAGTTTTGCTTTAATAAAAAATATGGGATATGTAGATTTGTAAATGGTACCAAAACAAAGAATATTTGATACTTAAAAAAATATATATATACAGTATTCATTGGTATACCCAAACAATAGGTGGAACCTTGCTCAACAAACACATAGTAAGAAATGTGAAATTTTACTTTAAACGGTTACATATTTAAGTGCCTTAGTAAATTGAAAGCATTAACAAAAATACATGGATCACAAAATAAAAAAGGTTGCAATACTTTCACTGAAAGTGTTTATGAATAATATGAGCTCTAACTTGCTTCTCAACCTCTGCACTGTTCACATTACAAGCAGGTGTGTATGGCACCTTGGGTCAAAGTTCATCATCAATCTGCTTTTGTAGGTGATGTTTAATGGTCAAGTTTCGAAGCACATGACAAACCATAATCAATTTACTGACCTTCATTTAAGCATATAGGAGGTCACCACCAGATTTATCCATGCAATTAATGATTTTAATACCCCAACCATGTCTTCAAATATGACACAGGTACTTTGATTGGTCTTCATGAATTCAACAAAGGAGTTAATAGTGGTGACAACAATACCATGTATTGGCTGTTTAAATAAATAAATAAGTAGGCTAGTCAATTTGAAAATCCCAAAAGCAAATTAAAAGAACAACTTACGCACAATCCAGCCACTGGCATATGCTCAGATAGAGAACTGATTCTCATGATGTATCCTAGCCATAGTATAATAATCAACCCCCACTTTGCCCTTTGAATAGGATAGTACATAAGGTGGCCAGCATTATTTGAACCCACAGAGTTCTAACCACTAGAGGGAGAACTGAGTCCTATTTACTGATGTGGACACAGGTGTTGTAGTATTATTTTCTTCTAGTGTAAGGGTGCTGCACAATCATTAACTGTTATTATAATACTGTTGATTATTGTGAAATTAATTTATACTTAATGGGATAGTAATGGTTATGTATTAATGTAAGATTGATTCTTCTACATACTTTTGTATAACGATGTGTAGCTTTGTAACTGTCCATAGCATTCCTGTTTTCATTTTTTCCTATATTAAAGTGTCCCCCTCCTGCCCCTTTTCCATACATCATGAATCCTACCCTCAGATCTGGCATCTGCTCAGCGGACCGGACAGATCACAACGAGGGAGAATCTTCTGTCTATAAGTATAAGGAAAACCCTGCCCCACTTGGCCAAGGAGCGCAGGTTTTTCCTTATGCTGACAGAAGATTGTCCCTCGTCTCAATTCCTCCGGACCGGCTTGCTGCTCTTAGGGGATATTTAGTTACATATGGAAAAGGGGGACACTTTAATATAAAATAAAATGAAAATGGCAACGTTATGAATGGTTACAAAGGTACACATCATTTAAGAAAAGTATGTAGAAAAATCGATCTTACATTAATACCTAACCATTACTATCCCTTTAACAAATAGATGATATATAGGCATCTGCAAATATCCATGCTATTGTGTTTTTCTTGAGGCTTGGCAGGCATTTTGTAGTGGTTCAGCATTGGTAATAGTAAACTTAAAGGAGCAGTAAACTTTTTTTTATGAAAACACATATTTTATAGAGATTTTCCTGCTGAATAAAACAAGGTCACCCCCACTGCTGTCAGATGTTTTATTCAAAAATTATAGCAGTTTATATAATCAGGAAGTGAATTTACTCTGTTTACTTCCTGATAGTTCTAAATGACAGGAAGTGAATTTACTGTGTTTACTTCCTGATAGTTCTGACAGGAAGCGACTCAGCAGTTTCTATCACATTCTGTGGAGAACTGTATGTCTCTGACTTTTCTGACTTTCCTCTCCATTAGAATATACCAGGAAATCTAATTAGAATTTCACCACTAGAGGGCACTGCTAATGTAAAAAAACATGGGTTTAAATTGTAATAACTCTGGAAATATAATTCTCACCGCAGTGGGAGTACCCTTATTTTACTCAATAGGAAAATCCTACAATATATATATTTTCATAAAAAAGTTTACTGCTCCTTTAAATGCTAATGCTCTATAATATATTTTGACTGATGCATTTTACAACAGTGAAAGTGCCTTTGTTTTACACAGCTGAAAAAGAAAAAAAACATTTTTGTTCATAATATCGGTTTACTGACCCTTTAAATTCTTGACTGCTCTTTAGCATTCAGGGGTTTAAAAGCGCCATTTAAATCAATTGGAAATTTTAATTGTCCCTTATGGCGCAGTTGATTTGTCCCAGAATGGCTCTGTTATTAATTTGACAACAGTGTCTGATATGTTCACTTTGAGCCTCTTCATTGGCTCTCATCTTCTTCAACCTGATTCCTGTAGCTCAAAAAAAAAAATCAGCCTCTGGAAATTAAACTCTTTCATCTAATGAATTGACAGATCTACATTTCCTGCAAAATTATAGAAACATGGTATTAAATCAGCATTTTGAATCGATTGCCACTTTTCCACGTAAAAATGCAAATCAATTTAGTCAACGTGCAGCTGTTAGTATGAATTGATTTGCAAGATTACCTGTGTTGTGTTATTTCATGAGACGATGAAGCTGATGGATTTTTGCCTTGCTCATCCACTTCAAGTGTCCTGTTTGTTTTAATGTAACCCCTGCATGGCTACATTCATCTGTAATGTGTTCATTCGGTCCTCACCAATAACACTTTTTCATTTATATATTTGACTCGCCATCAGGTCAACCAAGTACAACTAGGCACATCAAACCATTGGCCAGATGAAACAGCTTTATTAGAAAAAAAACCCATAAAGCTGTCTAAAACATTGAAACTTACTGACGTTCTGCTATTAAGCTCTAACTAGGGCAGACTATGAATGCAATAGTATAAAGGATCCTAACTAATACAGTACAAAACTGTCTATGCAGTATTCATTCAAATATAAAAAGAACAACTACATAAAATGAACTAAAAATAAATGACTTATAAAGATAAAAGAAATCTTATGAGGGAGAAGAGACAGGAATCCTAAAATACCCTAAGCTGGCTAGAGACCCAACTACATATTACATGTTCTGCTGGACTTAAACCCTTCAGTGTATCCTGACAAATTCTATTCCATACCATCTACAATTTATACCTAGGACTGGCCCTTTAACCCTTTGAGTGACAGAGATGTGCTCAAAGCATTGCTTAGAAACGCGTTGCGTGCCTCCTTGGATTTCAAATGGTTAAGTTAAATATATCTCTAATATTAGGTCACTTTCCCCTATGAGACTGACCCTTTGAACCATTCTTGAAAGAACCAGCAACATACTGATATTGTTATAGACAATCCTGTCAGCAAATACCATAACATCTATCTATCTATCTATCTATCTATCTATCTATCTATCTATATATCTATCTATCTTTCCGTCTGTCAATCTATATATATTTTTATTCTATAAAAATATGAGAATATATTTATAAATATAATACTAAAAGAAAGCTTATTCTAACCTGAAAAAATATATGTTTGTATATTCAAAAGAAAAATTTAGTAATTCTGGGGCAAACCAACTGTGCAATAGGAAACAATAAAAATCCCAATTGAATGAAATGGGGAGTTTAACCTCTTGAATGCTAGAGAGGTCACCACCGTATTGTGGATCAATGCACTGGCCGCCACTCATCTAGCATCCAATGAACTAAAAGCTCTCTTTATTTATTTGAGGAATTTGGGGAACATTAAATTTGAACTAGTCCTTAAAGGGATAGTAATGTTTCACAATAAAAGCAGCTCCAATTAATCTTCATAGTATTTGGGCCATGGAGAGTCTTATTTCAATACTGTCAGAACTGTAGTTCAAGAGTAAATGAATGATAAATTATTCCCCTCCTTCCCCTTTTTACTGATGTAACACTGCTCTCCTCAGAACAGAAACGTGGTGTCCAGATGACTTGCAGAGAGGGACAATCAAACCTGAAAAACCTGTCTAGGGGGGCAGGGTTTTCATTGTTCACACAGTAAGAAGATTTTGCCTTGCTGTGAACTGTCTGGTCTCAAGACCAGATTCCACATCTGAGGGAAGATGGCTTAAACTAGGTAAAAGGGGAGGAAGGGGTAAACTTTATCATTCAATTACTCTTGAACTACAACTCCGACAGTAATGAAATAACACTCTCTATGGCTCAAATACTATGAAGATTAATAGGAGCTGCTGTTTTTGTGAAACATTACTATCCCTTTAAGGTTTTAAACCATAAATGGTTAACCTATGGTTACTTGACATGTTCTTTAACACAGGAAGCTTATGAAAAATACACAGCGAGGCTACTTTACTAAGAGGAACTGGAACAATTCTGGAGCAATTCAAATATCCCCATTGGTTTAAACCAGTTGAATGCAAGAAAAGGTCTCCAGCACACTTTAAAGGGAAAGTAATGTTTTTATTAAAGTGCAACTCCGAGTCTTCTATATTTTTTTTATAACACGTAGCACAACTTACAGTTCTGTAGTTCAAAAGCTATTCGAGCTGAAAGGATCCCCCTCCTGCCCCTTTCCCTGCATTACACTGCCTCTAAGTGTGATCTGGATGGAGCGTGACGAGGGACAATCTTCAGTGAGCAAAAAGAAAATCTTGTTCTTCTTCGTCAAGGGGGGCAGGGTTTTCATTATAATTACTTTATGAAGTTTGTCCCTCGCTGTATCTATACGGTCCCACGACCAGTTTGCAGCTCTAAGGGAAGGTGGCCAGAAGGGGGATCCTTTCAGCTTAAATAGCTTTTGGACTACAGAACTGTAAGTAATAAAACATATAGAAGACTCGGGACTGCACTTTAATAGAGACATTACAATCCCTTTAAAGCAATGCTTTTGAGGACTCTCTAGCACTCAAGGAGTTAAAAGTCCTATTTAAATTGGACTTCTTGCCTTCGATAGTGTAGTTGGCTTACCCAAGAATGACTCATTCTTATTAGTACGTTAGGTTCACTGCACTGATTTAAGTATCTCTGTAGAATTAGATTTTCCTTAAAGGAATATGACTAGCATAGGAGATGAAAACCTCTATCCTTTCATATGTTAGTAAATCTCTAGTTTTCTTTTAAGTGCTGGAAAGCAAAGATCTTTGGCACAAATTCATAATAGGGGAGTAGCGAAATTCTGGGAGATACCAACTACACCATAGGGAACAATAAAAATTGCCAAAATTCCTATTGATTGGAAATGAGCTTTTTACCCCCTTAGATGCTAGAGAGGTTTCCAGTGCATTGGAGTTGTCTCTAGTTTTCATGAGGTTAGAAGACCAATTGAAATCAATAATAATGTTTATTTGTCCCCTGTGGTGAAGTTGGTTTGCTCCAGAATCGCCCCACTCCAATTGTATAAATATGGGTATTTGTATTCATCTGTCAGAAAGAAAAGCTCTCTGTCTTTACAAGCTCCAAAGAAACAGAATCACTCAATAAAAATTAAAGTGGAGACTCTGTCAGCAGGCTTGACACAAATTATTTAAATTTTATGTTTTTATTGATGGAATTTTCCCTGCTGGTTATAAAATCCCATCCCCCACTCAGTTCACACACTCCAGTTGTAAGGAAGGGGGAGAAAATGAAGTATCTATCCTGATATATTTGTAATAGGAGGAGGTGAGACACATGCGTCCTGATGTATATTTATTAGGAGGAAATGAGTGTTGACTCCTCCCTAATACACTGACATGAAGATATATATTTCTTGTATGTGTTAGGATTATGCATAGTATAGAAACGTATATCATATATATATATATATATACAAAGTGGTGCACTTTCTAGGCAAACCAAATGAACCATAGAGGGCAAATGAAAATTGACCAAATTACCATTAATTAAAATTGGACTTTTTAACCCATTGAATTCTGTGGAGGTCTCCAAATGTTTGCTGCTGTTTATGACCATGACCATGCCAGAGGTGGGCATTCTGAAGTCTTGTAAACTATTGTAGGACTATTGTAGAACTCCCATCACTGTGAGATGTAGTCCAAAACAGCTGCTACCACCTCTGTATTATGAACAGGGAGGATACTATGGATTTTGGATTCAGAATACACAAAACACATTGAAGATATTTTATACTCTTCTCTGGAATTCTTGGTTTCTCCCTCAAGGAGTAAATGAAAGGTATGTGTGCTGGTATCTTTGTATTAAAGGATGTGTGAGGAATGTATTTCAATGCCTTTGTTCAATGCCTTTGTATTAGTAGAAGGTGAGAGGTCTGTATCCGATATCTGTATATTAGATGGAGGTAAGAGGTATATATCCTGATGCCTGTGTATTAGGAGGAAGTGAGAGGTATGTATCCCAATATTAGGAGGAGTTGTGAGTTTCCAATCCTAATGCTAACCAACATGAATAAGCCATTTTAGATTATGCTGAAGAGAACAGGACTTTGATTTGGTGGACCGGAGTGATATTTCGCCTCTTCTCACCCCACTCCTGTAATCTTGCTAGGAAGAATAAAGTGTCATTGGGGTAATCAGAGATCATTAGTTCAAGGCATCATGGTGCCTTTAACTGGATAAAATATATAATTTCCAATTTGAAGTGAATACAAACTTAGAAATTTGTTCTGTGTGACTGAATGTTGACTGTATCCACACTTTAGAGAACATTTATAAGATGCCAGACAGCCTCTGGCATGCAGATGATCGAGGTGTAGAACAATAACTGGTGGAGAGCCACACGTTGGTCACCATGATTTACATCAGTTTGTGTTTATCTTCCAGTGTATTTCTATCTTAGACCCTTTACCAGTTATTCTCAACTCCCATGCACAGGACACAACAGCAGGTAAGGTTTTATGGATAACCCTAATTTTGGAACTGACACTTAGTAACAAATAGGTGATTTTAAGAGAATTCCCTGGACATTGTAAGTGAGCTGATGGGGGTGGAAGGGGGGAAGCTTACCCCCTCTTAGTTTGAGTAGCCAAGGGTATCTGTAGATAGACAAGACTGGTAAGGTGGCAACTGTGGGCTGGCACATGGAGCAGCATCATGTTCCAGTCCTCCTGTCAATTGTGCAGTCCCTGTATGATGGCTGACAATCTGGAAGGCCTTATGAATGAGCTCCACAGAGCTGCATGGATAGTGAGAGATGGATCAGGGAGCAACTGGCCTGTTGGGCCTCTTCCCAGATGCCTCCTGTAATGGATAATGGATGTGGAAGGCTGCCATGTGCTATGGGGGCTTTGATCCCTGTCAGATTCTTCTCCAGAATGTGGCCTGCAAGGAAAAAGATCAAGGATCCTGCTATCAGGTCTTTTCAGCATGCCTGACGCAGATCTCACAGTGAGCAAGCCCAGCATGATTGTGGCAGTGGGCAGAGTCAAAATGAGGCTGATGGGACTCAGCGAAGGAGCAGCACACTCTTTTCCAATGTAACTAGGCCCTGAGTGCAGAAGACTGCTCACTGGACTATGGATGATAGCTCAGTTGCGATGGTAGTGGAACCTCTCTAAGCTTCTACTGTACCTGGACAGGTGAGCACACTGCTTGGGGAAAATGGTGGGAGTGCTTCTGTCCTCTTTGTTTCCCTCTCTCAGGCATGTGAATAACACAGTGACTCTATAGATGATGTAAATGGGGACTCTTCTAGTACTCAGAATGTATTTCTGGCTCCCCTGGGAGTTGCTGATTGCTTACTTGCTTTGAATACTGCATCAGGCAGCACTAGAACCCACTCTTCCCTACATGTTCACAGATCTGGTGTGGTGAGCTAGACGTCTATATATTGCACCATAGCACTGCATGTGGGAAACATGGTGAGCACCAATGTTGTTGTCTCTTTGTCCCAGGTCTTTGTGACAGCCAAAACTACTTGGTCACAGCCAGTTGTCCCTAAGCAGCAACCAGTAGCACCAGCCTAGGCTTTCAGCAAATAAGGACCATGGAGTCAAGTTCATGCAGGATCTGTGGTGTCAGTGCCTGTGAATGCAGGTTGGAATGGATTAATGTAGGCTTATTTATGTAGAAAATGTCTTATCAGGAAGAAAACATTGAGGTTTCTGGCATTTTCAAGTATATTTCAGGGTTTTTATGCAGTTGTGGGTCAAGAGTCTTCTGCTATCACCTCCTGGGTCTCTGCCTCCCAATGGGGTGTTCACTTTACTACAAGCTGTTCAAAAACTTCTGTACACTTCTCAAGTGGGTTGTTAGGTAGTAGCTGGGTTTCAATTAATACATTTATTACTTTAATGACTTCCTTTGTGTGGGATATGGAGTCCAGTTTAAAGCTTTAGTAATGTCCACAAAAAAGTTTTTTGTATTTAAAAGAGCTTAAAATCTGAGCTAAATGCAAAAAAAGTATCTCTTAAACCACTATGGTTTAAGAGATACAGGCGTTTAAAGTTTGATCTCTCCTACTGACAGCTGTAAAGCTGTCAGCAGGAGATCCATGTCGGCCAACACGGAGGCCCTTGAGAAGTTCTGCGATCTCTTTATTTACCACAAATCCTTTTATTGTAATGGTCTAAAACGAGTGCTTGAAAACCAGGCACACATTTTAGACCATTCCAATGAAGGGATTCGTGGTAAATAACGAGATTGCAACACTTCTCAAGCGCCTCCGTGTTGGCCGACATGGATCTCCTGCTGACAGCTTTACAACTGTCAGTTGGAGAGATCAAACTTTCAACGCCTGTATCTCTTAAACCATAGCGGTTTGAGAGATACAGTTTTTTGCATTCAGCTCAGCTTTTTAAGCTCTTCTAAATGCAAAAAAACTTTTTTGTGGACATTACCAACACTTTAAACTGAATTTTGTTTGCTCTATAATGCTTATAAGGTGTATCTTTTATCTTCTGTTGGTGCATTCAATGGTAAGTGAGCAAAGACCTTACCATTTCCACTTTAATCATAGGTAAAGAATCAAACTGATTGAGCCACTTATTACTCACCTGCTATGGTCAAGTAGAGATATCCTGAACACACTGACCTGTTTGTGTATCCTGAGTAGAGATGGGTAAAAATATTTGCCTCAGACTGAAATTGGTGAATAATGGCAATTCCCGCTTGGAGAATAATTTCCAGTGAAAGGTGCCTGTTTTCCACTTTTTTCCCTCTTTTTAGCCTTGCTCCCTGGGCTTTGAAATCAATGGGAAGAAACATTTTCATACACCACACTAAAGTTTTCTCTAGTTTTCTACAGACGTATAAAAGGGTGCCAGTCTCTCATAGCATGCCATTCTGTGTTTGTGAGAGGAGAGAGCAGCACATTGATTGAGCTAGAGAAGATAAGGGAATTGAAGATTAGTTTAGGGAATCTTTTAGGTAGGACATTTGTTCTGTGTATTAGGAAAGTTTATGGGGCACTCTGGGGAGAAGAAGGGAGGAAGGAGGTTGACCCCAAATACCCCAAAATTCCACGTGACTGATTGTCAAGGCAAAGGCAGCTGGGGACCTATTTGCTTGCAGATCTTGCTGTTATTGTCTCTGTGCTGGGGAAGTCTGGGGAAAGAAGCTGTCGATTTTTGATTTCAGGTATAATTTGTTTTTGAACAGACTGTGACAGTGGTAAGACAGGGTGGACAACTTAAAAATATATAAATAAAAAAGAATAAAGAAATAAACAAAGAACTAAATATATTAGGTGACAGTGACAGACAGCTGACTGGGCTTAGGCAAGACATCATACTCTATCAGTTGTCAGTGTTGTGTACTGTAGAGTAAAAACACACAGAGTAGTTGAGTAATGTCCAACAAACACACTAGCAACTGGGGGAGGGGGAAGGTTGGATCACTGCAGGGATGTGAGATTAAAGTAGTAGTTAAAAAGTTGACTGCAGTAATGGTTGCTGTAGCGTGTGCAGTAAATGATGATGATCCCTCTACTCCAAGGGAGGATGCAGTTTGTAAAGGTCCCAGTAAAACTTCCAGCCCCGCCAGTGCCAGTACAAATAAAGGATGACATTTACTTACCAATATATTCTTTTCTTCCATGTCCCTCCATGACGATTAAACTCTATGGGTTATGTTGCACCCACCAGCTGGCGTCGGAACAATCAAAAAAGGACTTAAAAGGCGCTCTTCCCCCCAGGTAGTCAGTCAGCCATTGCCATAGCTGAAAAATATAATGTAAGATAGGTTAAAAGGGCGGGTGCGCCGTGGAGGGACACTGGAGAAAAGGAAATACTCGGTAAGTGAATTTCATCCTTTCTTCCGTGTCCCTTCCCACGTCGATTAAACTCTATGGGTAGTACCAAAACAGTACCCTTCTGGAGGGAGAAGCAATAACTAGTCCATAAGATGGGTGCATAAAACTATTGCATATATAATATTGCATATAAAATATTAACATTTCACTAGATAATATCTACACACAAATACATATCTATGCACAGACAGGTATAAAACGCATACATTATATACACAGATACCTATATATACACACGCACTAAACACCCCAAATTGAAATACACCTGGCTCATCAGATCCCCTATCAGGAGATAAAGTATTTATAGGACTAATCCTACCGGTCAGGATATAATGGCTGCTTGCAGTATCCCAAACCCTGTGTCTTCTAATACCTGCACAAGGAGTTCATAGGGGCAGATGAATGACTGTGCTGCTACCTTATAAATTTCTATTGTTGATTCTGATGCTTTAGAAGCCCAGAAGGCTCCCATTGCAATACAGCTTCCAAATATAAGGTTTGATATATTTTATAATATATCATGCTGTTGAAGCTTTCGATGCTGCAGTCCCTATAAAACTTGCTTTGATTTTTTGGGCAAAACCTATAGAATGACTTTCTGGAAATTAAACTTGTGTATTGATTTTTAGTATTGATTTTAGTATTTACCCTTGCATTTAGGCAAAAACAAAATGGCAAAATAATGCAGTGATTCATGTGACATTTCTAAATCACCTTATAAATACCCATGTATGGGGATTTGATGACATGGCTTGTAATTACTCTATTCCTCTGGCTGATGCGATACTTGCCCTAAAGGTTAAAACCTGAAGGAACCTGCTAGTTGATCGAGTGCTATAATTATGTCCCATGGAGAGACTAAAATTCTTAGTCTTAATTTTGATAGCCCTGAGGGTATCACTTACTAATCCTTTTCCATAATTGCTTAGTTAGCTTAGCCTAAATAACTGACCGTTGGATATGAAGGGAGACTGGACTTAATCCCTGGTCATATTCCTTCTCGCAGAAATACAAGGATATTATGACTAAAGATGTTTTGACCATCTTGATCTAACACCATGTCTAACACCATGTCCCAAATAAATCCATTAAAGATGCGTAGTTTTCTTCCTGATATAGTCATTTATTATATATTGAAAAAGGCATCTTATCTGAAGGGCATACTTTCAGCCTCCATGTGTTTAGCTTCAGGCATCCTGGGATCTGATGTGAAACTGGTCCCTGTCCTTAGTGGTCCTCCCCGAGCAGGAGAGATCAAGGTTGATTTATTGAAAGTTTTTAGCAGTTCCGAGAATCATATTCTTCTCTGCCTAGTCCAGGCTACCAGTGACCTAGACTGTATCCCTACAGATTATGTATGGAAAACAATGGAGCTGGTGGTTATTCAATGTCAGTTTAACCTCCCGCTGAATGTCATGATATCCACGGCCAGAGACTGAGGGTGCTTCCATCAAGGAGAAGAAAAAAATTCAGGTATCTTTAGGTTTGGATGTGAGACCCTCAAATCTAGTGAGGGTTTTTCTCACTTGCTATATTTTGAAACTTTAGTATTCATAAATTCATCTCCTGGATTCAAGGTATTTCTGCTGAGGAAGTCTGTTCTGTAGTTTTGAGAGCCTGACATCTAAAAAGCCAAGAAGGCTGCTAAGTTGTTTCTGCCACTTTCAGCTAATTCCCCTTGATCTCTTAATATGTATTGTTGCTATGTAGCTGTCTGATTGAACCCATATTGGTGGTTGATTTTAACTATCTCCTGAGCTTTTTCAAACAGAACTATGGCTCTTAGTTCTAGTTCATTTAAATGAAAGTATGTTGTTCTCCTATTCTGCCCAGCCTGTCAAACTGGAAACTGTTGAAACCTTTTCCAGGCTAGTTCTTCCAATGGGAATAATCTTCTTAGGTTGCATATCTGCATCCTAAGGAGCCCCACACGATCCCTGAAAAGTACAAGGTGCTACATGGAAGTAATGAAACTGTTGAGAATGACCCATCTTACAAATACCCAAGTGCTTACATAAAAGTGAACACAGGGATAAAGGTGCCTTCACAGTTAGAAATATCAACGAAGAAAGTACATAGATTGTAATGCACACCAAATGCAAAAAAGGGACAAATGCGCTTCAAATTCCCCACTGATTAGAATTGAATATTTAACACACTAAATGCTACAGAGGTCTCCAAACTATTGCAAATTGTAATAACTTAATATAAGAATAAAAACTGATGGGCAACGCCATCCGACACTGCTAGTTCTTGATAAAGAATAACCCCTTGATCCATATTGATCGGTTCTTGTTCCATTTTTGTAGAAAGCCATCTTGTATTGGGCCCATGAGTCTACGTAACCATTGCATTATTTGGATGGAAGATATCAATACCCCTAAATTCCTAAAATCGTAAGAGTTTTAGGAGAAATAATCACCTCCCCAATTCTTTGTGGGTATACGCTGGTCAATATTCTTGTCTGTGTCTGCATATTCTTTGTCGCTTGATATCTGGATTATGCTATCAGAACCAGATAGTACAGTTATGAAATGATAGAGATAACTTCGTTATTTATTTGTTTCATAACCACTGTACTTATAGAAAGCCTTCAGGGCTGAGGATAGCCGAATTTTAGGACCCTGAAAGAGTCAATATTTGTTCTCATGAACAATCTCAGTGACATTAGATGTGACTCACGTATGGGGATGTGATAGTATTTGACTTGGAGGTCCTTGTAGATTGAAATGACCGCGGACTGACTGTTCAGGGTATCGATACCACTGTCATCCTATTGAATGCCTATTATTTCAGGAAGGTGTTCAGGTAATTGAAAAACCAATTCTGTGTATCAATGATGGTAATAAGGAATAGGAAAAAGGTTGAACCTGATGGACACAAGTCTTCTCTCAAGCCAAACTTCTATGCAACCATATAGCTACGGTCCTGAATGCCCTGTTTGAGATGTAGGAATATAATATAGTAGATTTCCTTTTTCCCTGGCCTAATGATACAGGTTCTATACTCCATTCAGCTACCAATTAAGCTTGAATTCTCTTAACTGTATTAATCAGAATGAATCAGAATTTGGAAATATTTCTGCAAGGTATAGACTAAAGTCCAGTGGGTACCCTGCACCCGGACTTAAAAGGCCCCGTTGTCTGGTTTGTCTCTCGTTAACTAATGGTAGAATATCGTTGTAGGTGGCCTCCTGCTGAAAGCAAGACCCTTTGATTTATTATCAATTCTTTTTTGTTCTGGTTCCTGCGGGCCCCTACCATTCGAAAATCCTGAGAGGATGTTCGGCTTCTGGATTTGCCCAAATTGGCTTCCAGTCTGACCTGAAGGAGGACCCAGATGATGTCCTATAATCTTGTGGAAGAAGGAATCTTTTCCTCCTGATTCCTTCAAGATAAGATATACCAGCTATTCTTCAAATAGTATAGAACAAAGGAATGCTAAGGGGTTTTGTTTACTTTTGGATAAGGCATCCCTCTGACTGAAAGAGAGGAGGGTCTTAATGTACATTTTATGATGTCCATAGAAACATCATGTGAGAAGTACTCAAAAAAGTATTCTTCTACTTGTGATGACCGTAGACTTATTGCCCTGGATATATACAGGTTAATGCTATAGTCACCTTCATGTTGCCACTTGAAACAAGGAGTAGCTTCTTTAGCCCACTCTCTATTTTGTGGTTCGTGAAATCTTTCAGGGAATACCCTCTTTTATGGGGGAGGGTCATTGTTCCTTTATATAACTGGGTGTAATTGCATCCATTTAGGGAGCCGATATCTCTAACTGCATGATGTATAGGAATACCGGTGTAACTTTTTGTCAAGAAAAACCGCATGTAAAATATCACGTTTCCTTTTATATATATACTAGTTGAGGCCGTTACAAGGGCCACAGTGCCACTGCCAGCTGGCCGCGGGGCAGTCATGGGCAGTAGAGACTGCCCACGCCGTGGCTGATACAGAGCTGGATGCTCCGAAGGAGTGTTCAGCTTTGTATCAGCCACAACGCGGGCAGTCTCTACTGCGCATGACTGCAGCACGAGCAGCAGTCTCTACTGCGCATGACTTTGTCGTTACACACGTTTTAGCGAATTATATATATATATATCCTATATAATAATTTGCTAATTCGTGTGTAACGCCGCGACATGCGCAGTAGAGACTGCCCGCGCCGCAGCTCTATATCAGCCACGGCGCGGGCAGTCTCCACTGCGCATGACTGCCCCGCCACCGGGTGGCAGTGGCACTGTGGCCCGTATAACGGGCTGTTCAACTAGTATATATATATATAACAATTTGCCTAACATCCTGAGAACAGCACTGTCTTATCCTGTCGGCTGCCTTCTTATGGACACAACTCCTCTTGTTAAAATTCTGAAGTATTACCCCTTGGGAGAAGTCATATTTCCTTCAGTCAAAATCACAATACTGTACTGACAACATAACATATAATAATTCCTTTAAAAGGAATTATCTATGCACATCAGTAATATGACAATTCTTTCTTAGGCGTTTTAAGGTATAGGCGTGCGTTCCAGAGTGGAAAGCAGAGGCCTTCAGGAGCTTTAATGAGGAGCCAGTATGAAGTAGACAAGGTCTCCTACCTGTTCTTGATGCCTATTCCTGATTCTGTGGCTGTCCTCCATGTGCCATGGTCTCCGTTCACATGCGTTTCACAGGTGGAACTCATCACCATTACCACATTCTCCACGAGTCTGCTGATGGCCTGCCTTCCAGGGTGAGCATGGTACCTAACATCCATGCACACCTCCTGACCGGTAAGGGCAGGGCATCAGGGGTGTAAAGTTCTCCCTGGCTTGGCAGCAGAACTGCAGCCATTACAAAATAAGGTAAATAAACAATATAAAACATGAGGTAAAGAAAAAATAACTACTACCCATAGCGAGATGAAAACCAGCTCCCTGCTCCAGCTGGCGTAAAAAAAGACTGACTACCTGGGGGGAAGAGCGCCTTTTAAGTCCTTTTTTGATTGGTCCTATGCCAGCTGGTGGGAGGGACATAACCCATAGAGCTTAATCACCATGGGAAGGGACACGGAAGAAATAACCATATAAGAAGAACGCTGAAGATGACAAGTTGCATCCAAGTGTTGATGATGGCAATCGCATAATAGAGGAAGTTGTAGCAGATGAACCACCTACTGCATGAGATAGTGTTTCAAACAAGCACCAAAACACCTGTCCTCAAAGTAGTAGTGAATAGTGATGAGCGAGCATGCTCGGCCGAAGCTCGGTTCGGCTCGAGCATCGCTCTGCTCGGCACATGGCGGTACTCGTACGAGTACCGCATGTGCTCGCCCGCCATGTTCGGGTCTCCTCCCCGCACGTTTCGCGGCTGCTGCGCAGCCAATAAACGTGCAGGGAGGCTCTGACATCAGTGTAATGCCAGCAGCCATGTTGGCTGCTGGCATTACACTGATTGGCTGGCCAGAACCCGTGATCGGGTGCTGTATAGCACCTGACCAGCGAGTTCGGCTCAGTCTTAGCCAGGGAGAGATGAGGATAGGAAGGGAAAGTCAGTGTAGGGAGAAGAAAAGCGATTTAAAAAAAAAAAAAGACCCATAAGTCCTTTTTAGGACTACTGTGTGTGGGGGCAGCAGTTTATTTTGTTTGGGGGGGCAGAGATATAAAAAAAAAAACTTCACATATTCTGTTCACTGTGCCTAGCCGCAGATTAGCAGCACATTCTGTTTAGTGTGCAAAGTTGCAGATTAGAGCACATTCTGTTCAGTGTGCAAAGTTGCAGATTAGCAGCACATTCTTTTTAGTGTGCAAAGTTTCAGATTAGCAGCACATTCTGTTTAGTGTGCAAAGTTTCAGATTAGCAGAACATTCTGTTTAGTGTGCAAAGTGTAAAATATCAAAGTCACATATTCCATTCACTGTGCGTAGCCGCAGATAAGAAGCACATTCTGTTTAGTGTGCGAAGTTGCATATTAGGAGAACATTCTGTTTACTGTGCAAAGTGTAAAATATCAAAGTCACATATTCCATTCACTGTGCGTAGCCGCAGATAAGAAGCACATTCTGTTTAGTGTGCAAAGTTGCATATTAGGAGAACATTCTGTTAACTGTGCAAAGTGTAAAATATCAAAGTCACATATTCCATTCACTGTGCGTAGCCGCAGATAAGAAGCACATTCTGTTTAGTGTGCAAAGTGTAAAATATCAAAGTCACATATTCCATTCACTGTGCGTAGCCGCAGATAAGAAGCACATTCTGTTTAGTGTGCAAAGTTGCATATTAGGAGAACATTCTGTTAACTGTGCAAAGTGTAAAATATCAAAGTCACATATTCCATTCACTGTGCGTAGCCACAGATAAGAAGCACATTCTGTTTAGTGTGCAAAGTTGCATATTAGGAGAACATTCTGTTAACTGTGCAAAGTGTAAAATATCAAAGTCACATATTCCATTCACTGTGCGTAGCCGCAGATAAGAAGCACATTCTGTTTAGTGTGCAAAGTTGCGTATTAGGAGAACATTCTGTTTACTGTGCAAAGTGTAAAATATCAAAGTCACATATTCCATTCACTGTGCGTAGCCGCAGATAAGAAGCACATTCTGTTTAGTGTGCAAAGTTGCATATTAGGAGAACATTCTGTTAACTGTGCAAACTGTAAAATATCAAAGTCACATATTCCATTCACTGTGCGTAGCCGCAGATAAGAAGCACATTCTGTTTAGTGTGCAAAGTTGCAGATTAGGAGAACATTCTGTTTAGTGTGCAAAGTGTAAAATATCAAAGTCACATATTCCATTCACTGTGCCTAGCCGCAGATAAGCAGCACATTCTGTTTAGTGTGCAAAGTTGCAGATTAGGAGAACATTCTGTTTACTGTGCAAAGTGTAAAATATCAAAGTCACATATTCCATTCACTGTGTCTAGCCGCAGATAAGCAGCACATTCTGTTTAGTGTGCAAAGTTTCATATTAGGAGAACATTCTGTTAACTGTGCAAACTGTAAAATATCAAAGTCACATATTCCATTCACTGTGCGTAGCCGCAGATAAGAAGCACATTCTGTTTAGTGTGCAAAGTTGCATATTAGGAGAACATTCTGTTAACTGTGCAAAGTGTAAAATATCAAAGTCACATATTCCATTCACTGTGTGTAGCCGCAGATAAGAAGCACATTCTGTTTAGTGTGCAAAGTTGCGTATTAGGAGAACATTCTGTTAACTGTGCAAAGTGTAAAATATCAAAGTCACATATTCCATTCACTGTGCGTAGCCGCAGATAAGAAGCACATTCTGTTTAGTGTGCAAAGTTGCGTATTAGGAGAACATTCTGTTTACTGTGCAAAGTGTAAAATATCAAAGTCACATATTCCATTCACTGTGCGTAGCCGCAGATAAGAAGCACATTCTGTTTAGTGTGCAAAGTTGCATATTAGGAGAACATTCTGTTAACTGTGCAAACTGTAAAATATCAAAGTCACATATTCCATTCACTGTGCGTAGCCGCAGATAAGAAGCACATTCTGTTTAGTGTGCAAAGTTGCATATTAGGAGAACATTCTGTTAACTGTGCAAACTGTAAAATATCAAAGTCACATATTCCATTCACTGTGCGTAGCCGCAGATAAGAAGCACATTCTGTTTAGTGTGCAAAGTTGCATATTAGGAGAACATTCTGTTAACTGTGCAAACTGTAAAATATCAAAGTCACATATTCCATTCACTGTGCGTAGCCGCAGATAAGAAGCACATTCTGTTTAGTGTGCAAAGTTGCATATTAGGAGAACATTCTGTTAACTGTGCAAACTGTAAAATATCAAAGTCACATATTCCATTCACTGTGCGTAGCTGCAGATAAGAAGCACATTCTGTTTAGTGTGCAAAGTTGCATATTAGGAGAACATTCTGTTAACTGTGCAAACTGTAAAATATCAAAGTCACATATTCCATTCACTGTGCGTAGCCGCAGATAAGAAGCACATTCTGTTTAGTGTGCAAAGTTGCATATTAGGAGAACATTCTGTTTACTGTGCAAACTGTAAAATATCAAAGTCACATATTCCATTCACTGTGCGTAGCCGCAGATAAGAAGCACATTCTGTTTAGTGTGCAAAGTTGCATATTAGGAGAACATTCTGTTAACTGTGCAAACTGTAAAATATCAAAGTCACATATTCCATTCACTGTGCGTAGCTGCAGATAAGAAGCACATTCTGTTTAGTGTGCAAAGTTGCATATTAGGAGAACATTCTGTTAACTGTGCAAAGTGTAAAATATCAAAGTCACATATTCCATTCACTGTGCGTAGCCGCAGATAAGAAGCACATTCTGTTTAGTGTGCAAAGTTGCGTATTAGGAGAACATTCTGTTTACTGTGCAAAGTTTAAAATATCAAAGTCACATATTCCATTCACTGTGCGTAGCCGCAGATAAGAAGCACATTCTGTTTAGTGTGCAAAGTTGCATATTAGGAGAACATTCTGTTAACTGTGCAAACTGTAAAATATCAAAGTCACATATTCCATTCACTGTGCGTAGCCGCAGATAAGAAGCACATTCTGTTTAGTGTGCAAAGTTGCAGATTAGGAGAACATTCTGTTTAGTGTGCAAAGTGTAAAATATCAAAGTCACATATTCCATTCACTGTGCCTAGCCGCAGATAAGCAGCACATTCTGTTTAGTGTGCAAAGTTGCAGATTAGGAGAACATTCTGTTTACTGTGCAAAGTGTAAAATATCAAAGTCACATATTCCATTCACTGTGTCTAGCCGCAGATAAGCAGCACATTCTGTTTAGTGTGCAAAGTTGCATATTAGGAGAACATTCTGTTAACTGTGCAAACTGTAAAATATCAAAGTCACATATTCCATTCACTGTGCGTAGCCGCAGATAAGAAGCACATTCTGTTTAGTGTGCAAAGTTGCATATTAGGAGAACATTCTGTTAACTGTGCAAAGTGTAAAATATCAAAGTCACATATTCCATTCACTGTGCGTAGCCGCAGATAAGAAGCACAGTCTGTTTAGTGTGCAAAGTTGCATATTAGGAGAACATTCTGTTAACTGTGCAAAGTGTAAAATATCAAAGTCACATATTCCATTCACTGTGCGTAGCCGCAGATAAGAAGCACATTCTGTTTAGTGTGCAAAGTTGCGTATTAGGAGAACATTCTGTTTACTGTGCAAAGTGTAAAATATCAAAGTCACATATTCCATTCACTGTGCGTAGCCGCAGATAAGAAGCACATTCTGTTTAGTGTGCAAAGTTGCATATTAGGAGAACATTCTGTTAACTGTGCAAACTGTAAAATATCAAAGTCACATATTCCATTCACTGTGCGTAGCCGCAGATAAGAAGCACATTCTGTTTAGTGTGCAAAGTTGCATATTAGGAGAACATTCTGTTAACTGTGCAAACTGTAAAATATCAAAGTCACATATTCCATTCACTGTGCGTAGCCGCAGATAAGAAGAACATTCTGTTTAGTGTGCAAAGTTGCATATTAGGAGAACATTCTGTTAACTGTGCAAACTGTAAAATATCAAAGTCACATATTTCATTCACTGTGCGTAGCCGCAGATAAGAAGCACATTCTGTTTAGTGTGCAAAGTTGCATATTAGGAGAACATTCTGTTAACTGTGCAAACTGTAAAATATCAAAGTCACATATTCCATTCACTGTGCGTAGCCGCAGATAAGAAGCACATTCTGTTTAGTGTGCAAAGTTGCGTATTAGGAGAACATTCTGTTTACTGTGCAAACTGTAAAATATCAAAGTCACATATTCCATTCACTGTGCGTAGCCGCAGATAAGAAGCACATTCTGTTTAGTGTGCAAAGTTGCATATTAGGAGAACATTCTGTTAACTGTGCAAACTGTAAAATATCAAAGTCACATATTCCATTCACTGTGCGTAGCCGCAGATAAGAAGCACATTCTGTTTAGTGTGCAAAGTTGCATATTAGGAGAACATTCTGTTAACTGTGCAAACTGTAAAATATCAAAGTCACATATTCCATTCACTGTGCGTAGCCGCAGATAAGAAGCACATTCTGTTTAGTGTGCAAAGTTGCATATTAGGAGAACATTCTGTTAACTGTGCAAACTGTAAAATATCAAAGTCACATATTCCATTCACTGTGCGTAGCCGCAGATAAGAAGCACATTCTGTTTAGTGTGCAAAGTTGCATATTAGGAGAACATTCTGTTAACTGTGCAAACTGTAAAATATCAAAGTCACATATTCCATTCACTGTGCGTAGCCGCAGATAAGAAGCACATTCTGTTTAGTGTGCAAAGTTGCATATTAGGAGAACATTCTGTTAACTGTGCAAACTGTAAAATATCAAAGTCACATATTCCATTCACTGTGCGTAGCCGCAGATAAGAAGCACATTCTGTTTAGTGTGCAAAGTTGCGTATTAGGAGAACATTCTGTTTACTGTGCAAACTGTAAAATATCAAAGTCACATATTCCATTCACTGTGCGTAGCCGCAGATAAGAAGCACATTCTGTTTAGTGTGCAAAGTTGCATATTAGGAGAACATTCTGTTAACTGTGCAAACTGTAAAATATCAAAGTCACATATTCCATTCACTGTGCGTAGCCGCAGATAAGAAGCACATTCTGTTTAGTGTGCAAAGTTGCATATTAGGAGAACATTCTGTTAACTGTGCAAAGTGTAAAATATCAAAGTCACATATTCCATTCACTGTGCGTAGCCGCAGATAAGAAGCACATTCTGTTTAGTGTGCAAAGTTGCGTATTAGGAGAACATTCCGTTTACTGTGCAAACTGTAAAATATCAAAGTCACATATTCCATTCACTGTGCGTAGCCGCAGATAAGAAGCAAATTCTGTTTAGTGTGCAAAGTTGCATATTAGGAGAACATTCCGTTAACTGTGCAAAGTGTAAAATATCAAAGTCACATATTCCATTCACTGTGCGTAGCCGCAGATAAGAAGCACATTCTGTTTAGTGTGCAAAGTTGCATATTAGGAGAACATTCTGTTAACTGTGCAAACTGTAAAATATCAAAGTCACATATTCCATTCACTGTGCGTAGCTGCAGATAAGAAGCACATTCTGTTTAGTGTGCAAAGTTGCATATTAGGAGAACATTCTGTTAACTGTGCAAACTGTAAAATATCAAAGTCACATATTCCATTCACTGTGCGTAGCCGCAGATAAGAAGCACATTCTGTTTAGTGTGCAAAGTTGCATATTAGGAGAACATTCTGTTAACTGTGCAAACTGTAAAATATCAAAGTCACATATTCCATTCACTGTGCGTAGCCGCAGATAAGAAGCACATTCTGTTTAGTGTGCAAAGTTGCATTATTAGGAGAACATTCTGTTAACTGTGCAAACTGTAAAATATCAAAGTCACATATTCCATTCACTGTGCGTAGCTGCAGATAAGAAGCACATTCTGTTTAGTGTGCAAAGTTGCGTATTAGGAGAACATTCTATTAACTGTGCAAACTGTAAAATATCAAAGTCACATATTCCATTCACTGTGCGTAGCCGCAGATAAGAAGCACATTCTGTTTAGTGTGCAAAGTTGCGTATTAGGAGAACATTCTGTTTACTGTGCAAACTGTAAAATATCAAAGTCACATATTCCATTCACTGTGCGTAGCCGCAGATAAGAAGCACATTCTGTTTAGTGTGCAAAGTTGCATATTAGGAGAACATTCTGTTAACTGTGCAAACTGTAAAATATCAAAGTCACATATTCCATTCACTGTGCGTAGCTGCAGATAAGAAGCACATTCTGTTTAGTGTGCAAAGTTGCATATTAGGAGAACATTCTGTTAACTGTGCAAAGTGTAAAATATCAAAGTCACATATTCCATTCACTGTGCGTAGCCGCAGATAAGAAGCACATTCTGTTTAGTGTGCAAAGTTGCGTATTAGGAGAACATTCCGTTTACTGTGCAAACTGTAAAATATCAAAGTCACATATTCCATTCACTGTGCGTAGCCGCAGATAAGAAGCAAATTCTGTTTAGTGTGCAAAGTTACATATTAGGAGAACATTCTGTTAACTGTGCAAACTGTAAAATATCAAAGTCACATATTCCATTCACTGTGCGTAGCCGCAGATAAGAAGCAAATTCTGTTTAGTGTGCAAAGTTACATATTAGGAGAACATTCTGTTAACTGTGCAAACTGTAAAATATCAAAGTCACATATTCCATTCACTGTGCGTAGCTGCAGATAAGAAGCACATTCTGTTTAGTGTGCAAAGTTGCATATTAGGAGAACATTCTGTTTACTGTGCAAAGTTGCAGATTTGCAGCACATATTCCGTGTAATATGAAGAAGGCGGGTAAAAAGGGACGGGGAAGTGGACGTGATCCTGATAGTTCAGGGCGCGGGTCAGGACACGTAGAAACTGTGCCTGGTGCCAGAGCACAAGACAGAAAGACATCCACCATACCTAGCTTCATGTCTCAGTTTACAGGGCGTCGCAGGACATCACTCTCGAGGTCAGACCACTGCGAACAGGTGGTCGGTTGGATTTCAGCTGATACTGCTTCCAGTCGGTTAAGTACCACCCTGTCTTCCACCAAGTCCACTCTCAGTAGCCAAGAGTCTGGTCAACATAATCCTCACCCTGATCATCCTTCCTCCCACCATAGAGGATCTGGTCAAAGAAGTGATCCCACACTGGGATATAGTGAGGAGCTCGTCTCATCACCAATCCTTAATTTGAACCTCTCTCCAAGCACGCTTGCAGAGGAACATGACATCTTGTGCCCTGATTCACAACCTCTAGAGGGTACCCAATCACAAGAAGATGACAGAGGGGAACGGCATTTAAGGTCAAAGAAAGTGGTTGATGATGATGATGAGACACAGTTGCCATTAAATCAACCACTATTACTGTCTCAAGACCTTGATGAGGAGGATGATATACAGTTGTCAATGACTGAGTATGTGGTGGGATCAAGACATGAGGAGGATGATCAGAGTGAGGAAGTGAAGGAGGACTTGGTGGACGATGAGGTGACTGACCCCACCTGGGAAGCCGAGCGATGACAGCAGTCCTGAGGGTGAGCCATCTGCAGCACCGCAACAGGCTGGAAGAGGCAGTGGTGTGGCTACAGAAAGAAGGCGGACCGCACCAAACCGGCCCGCAAATGTTCCACGGCGCACCCCCTTGCGTAAATCTCCCTTGCCAAGGGGTAGGTGTTCCGCGGTATGGCGTTTTTTTAAGGAAAGTGCGGACGACAAAAGAATTGTAGTTTGCAACCTGTGCCACACCAGAATGAGCCGAGGCATGAACACTAGAAACCTCACCACCACCAGCATGATCCGACACATGGCATCCAAGCACCGTAATAAGTGGGAGGAACGCCCGGATCGCCAATCTGTGTCTGCAGGCCACACCACTGCCTCCTCTTCCCCTGTTTTCGGTGCCGGCCAATCGCCTGTCGAAGGCGCAGGCCCGCATACCTCCCGCCCTGCACCTGTACCATCTGAAGCACCATCAGCGACCACATCCACTTCCCTGTCCCAGCACAGCGTCCAAATGTCGTTACCCCAGGCATTTGAGCGCAAGCGAAAATACCCAGCCACCCACCCACAGGCCATAGCACTAACCTCACACCTTTCCAAATTACTGGCCATCGAAATGCTGCCATTTAGGCTTGTGGAGTCCTTCCGCAGCCTGATGGCAGCAGCTGTCCCTCGGTACGCAGTCCCCAGCCGCCACTACTTTTCCCGGTGTGCCGTCCCCGCCTTACACCACCATGTGTCCCGTAACATCACCCGTGCCCTGACCAACGCAGTTACTGGGAAGGTCCACTTAACGACTGACACATGGACAAGTGCTTGTGGCCAGGGACGCTACATTTCCCTGACGGCACACTGGGTGAATGTCGTGGAGGCTGGGAGCGACTCGGACCCTGGGATGGCACAGGTGCTACCAACGCCGAGGATTGCGGGCCCTACCTCCATCAGGGTTTCCGCCAGCACCTACGTTATTGGCTCCTCCTCCTCCGTTTCCACCTCCGAATTCTCTGCGCGCAGCGCCACTCACCCATCAGCCGGTAGCTGGAAGCAGTGTAGCACTGCAGTGGGGAAGCGTCAACAGGCCGTGCTGAAGCTGATCTGCCTTGGGGACAAACAGCACACGGCCTCAGAGCTGTTGCAGGGCATTAGTCACCAGACCGAGCAGTGGCTCTCGCCACTCAACCTGCAACCAGGCATGGTTGTGTGTGATAATGGGCGTAACTTGGTGGCGGCTTTGGAGCTCGGCAAGCTCACACACGTACCATGCCTAGCGCATGTATTTAATTTAGTGGTTCAGCGATTTCTAAAAACCTACCCCAATTTGCATGATCTCTTGACCAAGGTGCGCCGCGTGTGTGCACATTTCCGTAAGTCATCTACAGCTTCAGCCGGCCTGTTGAAGCTGCAGCAGCGCTTACAATTGCCAGCTCACCGGCTGCTGTGTGACGTGAGCACGCGCTGGAACTCCACCTTCCACATGTTGGCCCGGCTTTGTGAGCAGCAGAGGGCAGTAGTGGAGTACCAGCTGTTACACGGTCGTCGCCTCTCCGTTCAACTTCCTGTAATCAGAAGTGAGGAGTGGGAATGGATGTCAGACCTCTGCAAGGTTTTACGCAATTTTGAGGAATCGACACAGATGGTGAGCGGCGATAACGCTATTATCAGTGTAACCATCCCACTTCTGTGTCTACTGAAACGCTCGCTGCTCACAATTAAAACCGACGCTTTGCATGTGGAAGAGGTGGAAATGCGGGAGGAAGAGCTTACACAAGGTGATAGCCAGAGCACCCTCACTTCGTCTTCTCAGCGACAATTGGAGGAGGCGGAGGAGGAGGAGGAGGAAGACACGGTTGCCTCCGCTACAGAGGGTAGCCATGGAACTTTAGTTCCATCTCTTCAGCGTGGGTGGGCAGAAGAGGAGGAAGAGGATGAGGAGATTGAGAGTCATCCTCCTGGTGAGGACAGCGAAATCTTGCCTGTTGGTACTCTGGCACACATGGCTGACTTTATGTTAGGCTGCCTTTCCCGTGACCCACGCGTTATACGCATTTTAGACAACACGGATTACTGGGTGTTCACCCTTCTGGACCCCCGCTACAAAGAGAATTTCTCATCTCTCATTCCTCCGGTGGAGAGGACAAGCAAAATGGTGCAATACCAGAAGGTTCTTGTCGAAAAATTGCTCCAAAATTTTCCATCTGACAACGCTGGCGGCAGAGTACGTGCTACCTTGGCCAACCGAGAAGGGGACAAAAGGGGAGCACACAGCAGTTCCGACAAAGGCAGGGCAACACTCTCCAAGGCGTGGGACACCTTCATGACACCCCGCCAGCACCCTCACCCTGATGCGCAGCCTAGTGTCACAAGGAGGGAAAAGTTTTGGAAGATGGTGAAGGAGTACGTAGCAGACCGTGTCAGCGTCCTCAATGATCCCTCTGTGCCTTACAAACTACTGGGTGTCCAAGCTGGACACGTGGTATGAACTGGCACTCTACGCCTTGGAGGTGCTGGCCTGCCCTGCCGCCAGCGTTCTGTCTGAGCGGGTATTTAGTGCTGCTGGTGGCATCATAACAGATAAGCGTATCCGCCTTTCCACCGAAAATGCTGATAGGTTGACACTTATAAAAATGAACAAGGCCTGGATTTCCCCTGACTTCTCCACTCCACTGGAGGAAAGCCCCGGGGGAACATAAAGTCACTTTATATATGTTATTTACAATGATGGGAATACTCTGTATTCCCATTCACCCCTTCCACCCAAAAAACGGGTATATGGTTGACTCTCTTCCATATGCCCAGTGATATAATTTTTATATAGGGCCAGCTCACCAGCGGGCCCAGTGATATAATTTTTATATAGGGCCAGCTCACCAGCGGGCGCAGTTTGACAATTTTTGTATAGGTCAGCTCACCAGCGGGCCTTCTCATATAATGTTTTATTGGGTCAGCTCTCTAGCGGGCCCTCTCATATAATGTTTTATAGCGTCAGCTCACTAGCGGGCCTTCGCATATAATGTTTAGGATGGTCAGCTCCGCAGCAGACCCTCACCCATAATGTTTTAGATGGTCAGCTCAGCGCACGTTTCCCTCTTAATCATGGCCCCAGTTCAGAAAAATCGAGGAAATTTTTGGGAGAATTTGCCTCTGCGCACGTTTCCCTCTTAATCATGGCCTCAGTTCAGAAAAATCGAGGAAATTTTTGGGAGAATTTGCCTCTGCGCACGTTTCCCTCTTAATCATGGCCTCAGTTCAGAAAAATCGAGGAAATTTTTGGTAGAATTTGCCTCTGCGCACGTTTCCCTCTTAATCATTGCCCCAGTTCCGAAAAATCTATGAAATTTTTTGCAGAATTTGCAGATGATATACAAGTAAATATACAGCAAATACTGTTTGGTAACAATTTTTCGCCTAAAGTCGTTTTTATCTTCCTTTTTGTGTGTTTTACTGTCAGTCTGTAAAAATGGCGTACTACGGGCGAAAGATCATTCCCAGCAGCGACGTTGGAGTCCAAGATGCATCCAGACATCCTCCCTATGCTGTCCCTGAACCATTGCTGTGGTGTTTCCATCATTTTCTGCCCTTTTCCTATGGACCAGGCACCCTCCCCTCATCAGAGCAGGGGGTGCCTGGTGTAATGCTCGAGTCCTCCCATTGACTTCAATGGGGCTCGGGTGCTCGGCCGAGCACTCGAGCCTCCGGGGGCGCTCGGTCAGAGCACCCGAACACCCGAGCATTGGGGTGCTCGATCATCACTAGTAGTGAACTTTGTTACAGTAAAAGTAAAAAGAAATTGTTTGAGACCTACAAAAGCTTAGGGGAATATAGGGGTAGTAGTGGGCAAACTGGGCAAGAAGTGGCAGGTGATACTGTTGCTGCTGAGGATGACCTAATGATAACTGATGATGATGCAGATCTAGAATATATCCATCCAGCATCCTTCTCTTGTTCAGATACAGATGAAGTTGAAAGTGAGGATGATGATGAGATTGCAATAAAGTTAGCAGTAAGGCAAAGGCTGAATCTTCCACCACTGAAAAGGAGCAGTTAGTCTGTCTGTAAACTGTTTGAGAAAACCATTGGAAAGTCTGACCCTGGATAAGCACAGATGTCAAAAGGTACACAGTCACCCTATCAGTTGTCATCAGCATCATAGCCTCTTCAAAGTCCAAGTTCCACTCAACCATTCACACCTGCTTTGAGTACCCAGCAGCAGTAGTAGCAACAGCACCTCAGGAACCCCTCAGTCCATGAAGTCCACAGTATGGGGATACTTCACTCAGGATCCTCAAGCTAAGCATGTTGCTATCTGTTGTCTGTGCAATAAGCACGTGAGCAGGATGAAAGCAGGCTCACACCTAGGCACATCCTCTATGAGATATCACCTGAAGAACAACCACAGGTCTGACTGGGAGACACACTATCAGCAGGCCAAAGGTGCCACAGCTAGCAACAGCATAAACACTTTTTAAAAGTTTCCAGGGCTTTAGGGCAAAAAAAGGAAGTAGTGAAGTTATTTATGTGTCAGAGAGTGTGCTATTGCCAGTGCCAACAGTTAGCTCAGTCCAAATAACACCTGTGACTCCTGCTGCAGAGGAGTATGATGACTGGCTTTGCTGTAGGAGATGGCAAGAGTCATAGACTGCCCACACATGCTGCCTCTACCACCACCACCTCCTCTAGTCATGTTGTTAAAGCAATAAAGTTCCAGGCTTCTTCTGCCACGTACTGCCAACCCACACTAACTGAGTTCCTGGGAAGGAGTGCAAAACTTCACAAAAACAATCCTAAAGTACACCTGTGGAATGGCAAGGTTGTCAAGACATTGGTGGTGGACATGCTGCCATATTCCTTTGTAGAAAATTGAGCTTTCAGAGAACTGATGTCATGTGTAGGTCCACACTGGAATATCCCAAGCCGCAGTTATTTTTCCAGGACACCTGTGCCTGAATTGTACGAGCAGGTGGTTAGTTTGGTGGGCAAAGGGCTGAAAAGGGCTTAGGGCAAGAAAATCTACCTGACAACAGATATGTCTACAAGTGGGCAGAGAACAGACTATATGACTATAACTGCTCACTGGGTTTCCCTCAAGCACCAACAGTGGGAGCGGAAGGGTTAATTGCCGACTATGAACAATATTTTCGGATTAATGTGGTGGAAGAAAGCACTGTAAGTCGAATTTGGAAGGGGAAGGGTTAATTGTCGACTATGAAAATATTTGTTGGATTAATGTTCTGAAAGAAAGCACTGTAAGTCGGATTTGGAAGGGGAAGGGTTAAATGTCGACTATGAACAATATTTAACACTCCCACCTAATCTGTGATCACGGCGCCTAATAACACAACGGTCAACTATTACACAACTTAAAACTATAGTGTAGTCAAGCGCTTCAATCCAGACCCTGTCAGTGTAAAGGGTCAAACCACAAAGTAAATAAATAAATAAAACACCAAAGGAGAGCGCTAAGAATGCACTATAAAATAGCAAACTTTAATGCATATATAATCTTCTTAAACAGTGTATGCCATACAGATGCGCTAAAGAAATATAAAAATAATAGCTCCGGAGCTATAAACACGTGCACTAATATAAACACTTATTAAAAACAATAAGATGCAACAGTGTCCTTAGTCAAGAATAAATCTGTAACGTGAATAGCAGCAACAGTAGCAACAGCGCTACTTAATATCAAGGTAGAGAAGATTATATATGCATTAAAGTTTGCTATTTTATAGTGCATTCTTAGCGCTCTCCTTTGGTGTTTTATTTATGAACAATATTTGTCGAATTAATGTTCTGAAAGAAAGCACTGTAAGTCGGATTTGGAAGAGGAAGGGTTAATTGTCGACTATGAACAATATTTGTCGGATTAATGGGGTGGAAGAAAGCACTGCAAGTCGACTTTTAAAAGGGGGGCTAATATGTCGAGGGGGGTCACTCTGTCGGATTTTGTTATGTGGGGAACACATCTAACACTGAACTTGATCTTTCTGTCGTCAAATGTACGCCTATTTCCTTGGACTTTGACATTTTGTGCGTTTTTTGTAGGCAGAAAAAGCAGACAGTGCTGTCTACACCAGTTTTGTTTTATTGTGGTTCTGCAATAGAATACCGACGTAACACATGTTTGCAAAATTTGCGCTACTTGTTTTTCTTGTAAAGCCGGTTTTAGCACGATTAATAGAATCGAGCCCTAGAACGTTTGTACGAGCAGAATAAAGCAATTAGTGAGTACACCATGCAAAACAGGAAGGCTTTGGTGGAAGCCTCTTTGTCAATTTGAGGAGGCAACCATACTGGTGAGTTGTATTTGGGAAAGGAATTAGTGAAATTCTACCACTGATGTTTTTATTGCAGAAAAAAATGAGGCGCATGGCTGAGGATTCTTACCATAATGACAACACAGACATGCACCAGCTGGTAAAGGACATATTAACATGCTTTAAACAAGATCCTCACATAGTGTCTATTAAAAGCAATGAGGAATGCATTCTTGCCACTTTGCTGTACCCCCGCTTCAAAAACAAAATTGCAGAATTTCTGCCAAAGGACCGTCAGCAGTTTTTCACAGCAAGGAGTCATGACGATCAGCAGCAACTCTCTGAGGAATCGGATTCTGTCAAGGAATATCAAGATATGCTTATTGATCGAGTAGAGGGCTGCATTGTGGAGGATGAGAGGGAGAAAGTGAGGGCACAACAAACATCTAGACAGTGTAGGGAAAAGGAAAGGCAGCAAAGCATTTCAACCAGAAGAAGAAGCTACATCATCAACCAGAATATCCTATTCAGAAACAGGGCAATTCATGGGTCTCAGCAGAGGTGGCAAAAACCCAACATTTGGTAGTGGTGGTGGTGGAGGCACATCTCTTTGGGACTTGCTCCCTGAGTATGGGTTGGTAACTGACACACAGGAACACCTAGGAACACCTAGAAGTGGTCCCACTGCATGTGAGATGGTTTCTGCATACTTGCAGGATAGCTACATTCTAGAAACAATGACCCCATGTACTACTGGCAAACAAAGCAGTGTGTGTGGCCAGCACTGACACGTACGGCAGTGGAAACCCTTAGTTGTCCTCCAGCAAGTCTGAGACGGTTTTCAGTGCAGCTGGTTACAATGTCAATGACTGCAGGACACGGCTATCAAGCAGCAATGTTGGGAGACTAACATTCTTATAAATGAACCAGTATCTCACACCATCTGAGTATCAGGTAGCAGAAACCACACATGACAGACAAAGCCAGGACAAATATATTAACAGCAGCACAGATGAGGTGGTTGAGGAGGGATGTGAAGAAGGGTTGCCACCATCTACCCCACTTGGGACCACTGCTATGAGCGAAAAGTAATATGTGTCAATAATCTGAGAAGGAGGATAGCGATTTGATGCAAACACGAAAATAGTAAAAACAATATATAAACACAAATCACACCATACTAGAGAGTCCCCCACCACCACTACAATACACATCTGCCACATTGTAGGATGGATTTTTTTTTTTTTATCTCTTCACATCATCATGAATATGTGGCAGTGTCACTTAAGAAGGAAGTTAGTGTTGTGGGCAAAGGACAAATGCACTCTGCATTTTTCAAGGCATATGTTCCTGTAGGACTCACAACTTTGACTTTCAGTTACTTATTTCTCCACTACAGCCCTCTGAAGAAGTAATATTGTAGTGGGAAATGTAGTACCCATAGGAAATATAGGCGACTAATTTGGTAAAATAGGCGAAAAGGAGGAAAATTTTGCTTTTGCTAAAATTTTCACGGAAAATCAGCAAATTTTCATGAAAAATCATGAGATAAATTTTCCCCACTTTTCGTCCACCCCTAATCCTGAGGCCTAAAAGTAGTGAATCACTGCACTGTGCTTATCTCTTAAACTCTCTCATCACTATATTACATTCCATCTTCCTATTCGTGTTTCCCAGTCCTACTTTTGTGCTGTACCAACCAGAACATATAATTCATACATTTAGTATGTGCTCTTAACAAAGATTGCAACTTCTGAGTCCCGCCAATCACTGCTGTAATCACTTTCGCAACAATGACATTAGATCATCCCAGTTCATTGACACTGACAGCGTCTCAGTTGTGTCCAGAAATGTGTATAGGTAAAACTCCTCTAGTTGTAATATTATCACTAACTACTGGAAAAACAATAGAACCAACAAAAAGTGTATCAAAGATTTCAAATCACATAACAAATGCTAAGGAAGAGGCACAAAAGAAGGAGTTTTGGTTTCTCCAAATTAATCTATATGTATTTACATATTTATATGCATTACACTGAAGAATATATTTTTAAATGGTAATCATATCATCCCTTAGATGTCTCTTCTCTAATGTAAACAACCCCAGTTTGGCTAGTCTCTTTACAACTCAGATTCTCCAATCCCTTAATCAGTTTTGTTGCATGTATGCACTTTCTCGAGTACAGGTATTCATTTCCCATCCCATGCATCTATATCCCTTTTTATACTGGCTAGTATCCTACGGGCACCTGCAACGATCGAGTAACACTGCTGACTTCTGTGAAGTCTATTGTCTATCAATACTCCTAAATCTCTCTCTATGAGAATTCTTTGCAGTTTTTCCATTGAATGTATTTGTAGCATGATTGTTTCTGCAGCCAAAATGTATAACCTTTCATTTATCAAAAGTAAACCTCATCTGCCACTTTTCTTACCATTCACTCAGTTTATCCAAATCTTTCTGCAGAGAAAAAACATCCTGCTTTGTATATATTTCCTTACACAGCTTAGTGTTATCAGTAAAGATTGAGACACTGCCTTCAATACCACTGCTAAATCATAAACATGTTAAAAAGCATTGGTCCCAGGACTGAACCCTGTGTCACTCCACTTCCAAGTTTAGACCAACTTGAAAAGGCTCAGTTTTACAAAAACTCTCTGCCATCTATCATCTATCCCTATCCATACACATATATCAACTGCCAAACTGAAGGCTTTTAATTTATACAGTTGTGAGGCACAGTATCAATTTGTATTGCAAAATCTGAGTATGCTACACGAGCAGCAATACCCCTGTCCAAATTACTATTTACCCTTTAGTTATATGCAAGTAAATTAGTTTGACATGATCTATTCTTCATAAAATCGTGCTGACTCCTGTCAATAATATTGTTAGTCATCACATTGTCCTGAATACTGTCAGTTAGTAACCCTTCTAATATCTTATCTGCTATGGAAGTTAAGGTCACAGGTATGTAATTTCCTGGCTTAAATCTAAAGCTTTTTTGGAAAAATGGTACTACATCAGCTTTCCTCCAATCACTGGTCAGTATGTTTGATGAAAGCAAATCAATATTAAGTATAAGGGTCTGCTATTAGTGAACTTAGCTCTTTAAGTACCATGGCCAGATGCTTTATTCACCATAACCTTTTCCAGTGACTTCTGGACTTTGTCCTCAGTAAATGATGTACTTTATGGAGGAAATTCTGTGATTCTCCCTGTTTGCCCATAGCCTGCCATTGTTTGTTTCTTGGTTTCTAAAAAGGAAAAAACTTGTTTAAAATGTCATCAATTGTTCCTCAATAATTAATTTAACTGCCTCATTTTTAAGAAGACTAATATCAACCTTAAGCTTTTTTCAGTTTATATATTTGTAGAATTGTTTGGGATTTTTCTGGCTCTCTTTTGCATTACGTTTCTCCTTTTCAAGTTAGCCTAATTGCTTATTTGAAGATTCCATTATCTTTGTTACATTTTTAAGTGAGACATCTGACCCTTCAGACATGATCTTTTTAAAAGCCTGCTTCATATTCCCTATTAATTATGCCACATTAGTCTTATTTGCTTCTCTTGCATTTATCCCCCCTTGATATTTATTTACACATATGTATATCTAGGAGCATTCTGAACAAATTCCATTTTTCTTCTGCATGTCCTTTAATACTGCTTTTAGCATTTTAAAATGTGTCTTTTTAAAGTTGAATGTTTTGGTTTAACATTTAGTAATGGGTTTCTCATAATAAATGTCAAAGTATTCCATAAAGTGGTCCCTGCTGCCCAAATTTTCCCTTAACTTATTTTGTTTACCATTTCAGACTTGTTTGAGACCACTAGGTCCAGCAAGGCCTACTTTCTATTTGGCTCCTCTACTAGCTGAGACATGAAGTTGTCATGCCACTTGACCCATAACAAGTCAAGGACATAGCAGGTAACCTCTAATGCAGAGTTTCTCAACTCTGGCACGAAAGTACCCATAACATTAGAGATTTTAAGGATTTCCCTGACTGAGCACAAGTATGTAATTAGTAGATTATTCTGAGTAGTTCAGCTATGCATGATAGGGAAATCCCTCATTGCTGAGAAAATCTACTCTAGAGAAATGGCCACATTCTCTTTGATTTATGCTTGTCCTGCTGAGTAAAACAAAGTCACTCTCACAGCTGTTAGTTGTTTTATTCAAAAGTTATAGCAGTTCAAATAACCAGGAAGTGAGTTTACTGTGTGTTTACTTCCTGATAGTTCTGACAGAAACTGTCAAGTCACTTCCTATCACATGCTATGGAGAACTGTAAGTCACCAACTTTCCTCTCCATTAGAATGTAACATAAAAACTTATTGGAATTTGACCACTAGAGGGCACTGCTAATGTAAAAAAAATGGTTTAAACTGTAATAACTCTGGAAATATAAACCCAAAACCAAACCAAATCTGCGCTCCTCCATATAAGCTATCCAAGTGTGAACCCTGTGTAAAGCATATTGTATACCACTTTCATAAATTTGGGGTCTCTGTTGCATAGTTTGGCCAAAATATGTTTAAACTCGCCTGCCACATCAAGGCTCCCCAATATAGGCGAGTACCTAACTTCACACAATCATCCTAAGTTAAAAACATCCCTGACAAAGCATTTCTTATAAGCTGAGATTTCTTGTACATATAGGGTTGCCACCTTTTCTTCAAAAAAATACCGGCCATGGCATTCCCTCCATAGACTTAACATTGGAAAGAAGCCAATTTTTTACCGGCCTGCCGGTAAAATACCGGCTGGGTGGCAACCCTATGTACATAACGCATTGGGCATATTTTAAAAACATTTAAAAACAACTTCATGTTAGGACTCACCTTCAGTGACCCATAGAGAGTGACGGGGAGGGCTGGCCTGGGGGGCAGGGGGCAATTGCCCCCTGGGCCGGTCATATGTCTGGGATGGTGGGCCACTGCTCCTCACTAAATCTCCCAGTTGCTGCTGTAAATGGAGCTACAGTAGTGATAACATAGAGCTTACAATTGAAATGGAGCTACACAAACTACACCACAGAGGAACAATCCAAATGGAGCTACACTAGTAGTATAACCCATTCCCTTGTAAGCTCTATACTATAACTAGTGTAGCATTACTTTGTAAGCTTTGTAGGAGCACACTAGTGTAGCCTCATTTCAGCTGTAAGCTATGTGGTATCACTTGCCTTACTTCACAAGATTAATGCCAATTTTAAAATTAACAAAAGGGGCTGGGCTGGGACAGTGGGCTTGAGCGATATAAAAATGGGCCACTTGACTGAATTTGCCCCCTGGGCCACAAGTTGCCAGCCCTCCTCTGGAGAGTGAGCAGCAGGCCAAGAGGACTGGAGCTCCATTAGTCCCCTCTATAAACCCTATCCACCCACTCCCACAAGTCACATGGGGTTTAATTACTGCCTTAAAGGCAATGAGCCAAACAGCCCAAACATTAGGCCAACAACATGCCTTTAAACCCCTCTGCAAGTGGCATCAACTATATAAATACATATTTAAGTGTTAAACATTTATTAATCTTACAGTATAAAGTGAAGAGCAGCTTGAATAAGAGAGAAAATGTGCAAAGACAAAAAGAAACGAAAAAAATTCACAGCGCTAATTCACATTATTTTATACATTTAATTTTCAGATATGAATTGAGTACCGAAGTGAATAAATACAGATAGCAGCAAGAAATGAGGGAGTTCTCCAAGCTCCCCAAGATTAGGCCTAAGCCTAAACCCAAAACCAAACCAAATCTGTGCTCCTCCATATAAGTTATCCAAGTGTGAATCCTGTGTAAAGCATATTGTATACAACTTTCATAAATTTGGGGTCTCTGTTGCATAGTTTGGCCAAAATATGTTTAAGCCCGCCTGCCACGTCAAGTGGGTGGATAGGATTTATAGAGGGGACTAATGGAGCTCCAGTCCTCTTGGCCTGCTGCTCACTCTCTATGGGTCACTGAAGGTGAGTCCTAACATGAAGTTGTTTTTAAATGTTTTTAAAATATGCCCAATGCGTTATGTACAAGAAATCTCAGCTCATAAGAAATGCTTCGTCAGGGATGTTTTTAACTTAGATAGGATGATTGTGTGAAGTTAGGTACTCGCCTATATTGGGGAGCCTTGACGTGGCAGGCGGGCTTAAACATATTTTGGCCAAACTATGCAACAGAGACCCCAAATTTATGAAAGTGGTATACAATAAGCTTTACACAGGAGTCACACTTGGATAACTTATATGGAGGAGCGCAGATTTGGTTTGGTTTTGGGTTTCTGTTTAGGCTTAGGCCTAATCTTGGGGAGCTTGGAGAACTCCCTCATTTCCTGCTGCTATCTGTATTTATTCACTTGGGTACTCAATTCATATCTGAAAATTAAATGTATAAATTAATGGGAATTAGCGCTGTGAATTTTTTTCGTTACTCTAGAAATAAGCCTCTCTCAGCAGTGGCAGTACTCTTATTTTACTCAGTGGGAAAAGCCCTACAATATATATTTTTCGTTAACCCTTTGAGTGCCAGAGGGGTATGGAACGCATTGCAAGGCAATGTATTCCATACCCCTCTGGCAATCAAAGGGTTAAAGTTTACTGCTCATTTAAATTCTGCATTGTCCCCCTCAAAGAAACTACTCAACCCCTTTGATGCTAGAGATGTGTCCAATGCAAATCCATGCACTGGAGATGAATTTAGCAACCAAGGGATTAAACGTACAAAAATGTTAGTACTTTGAATAAAATACCCACACTGCCTTTCCATATTTACGCTCTTCTCCCTCTCATCGTACCCAGTTTTCTAGCCTCCATAATTTTTATGCTTCCTCCCCCTCTTGTCTTCATTCACTCAATCTGTCAATAACCCATCACAGCAAGAGAGATGTTAAGAAGCCAAGTTACAAGGGATTAAGCAACAAGATAAATATCTACTGTTTTAATGTGATCTTTGTGAGGGTCTCAGTGTCCACTAATACTGCCAGTTTGACACATGTGGGCAGACCTTGGTGTCTAGCTTATATAGGTAGCTCCCTTATTGCAGACAATGCTGACTTTCTGTTTAAACAGACGCTATCATATAAAACCAACTCTGCCGATTTCAAAGAGCTTTCAAAATTCATCTATTGAATAGACATTTTTATTTAGAAAATTAGCTTTTATGTTACTTATTTTTATAGGTTATGCTAATTAAGGCATGCATTGAGGATACTTTCTGTCTTAGCAGTACAATACATCCCCCACTCATTGATAATCAACCCTTTCAGTGCCAGGGGAGGTGGGAAATGCATTCAGTTAAATGCCCACTGGATATATGTACATGAAAAGTGGAATGATGTACATACACTCCATTTTCTCTGCACCTTGTTTGATACATTGACTTCAACACGGTGTAGAGGAAAAGAACAACCTGACACACCCATAGGCTGTGTCATTGTCCTATTCCTGTTGTAAGCAGATTGAAAGGGAGGAATTCTGCTGCAAGTAGCTTAGTAAATTGATTTAGACAAGGGTACGGACACAAAAATTGCTTCTAGCAGGAATTGCCATTGTTCATTCACCTCAGTGACTGGGACAGGTTCTGGGTTTCTATCTAAAATAGGGCTATGCGACTTCTGATTATCAGGACAGGCTCAGGCACTGATATTAAATTGAGAGCTAGGGAGAGGTATAGTAACAGTAAATATAGGCAAAACATTTTTATAAAATACAAGGTGTCATTTTGGACATAATTTAGGTCAAATGAATGTTTTTTTGTTTTTCTTAAGAACAACTAAAACATTCCTAGTAAGATTAAAGTGATAATAACTTTTCATTTTGACCCACTTTATTATGCTTGTGCAAAATAGAGACCACTAAATTGCCTTACTATTTATTATTATTTACATCATTAGGTCCTCTCTTTTGAGTGTGGACCTGTTCCCCAACTTTAAAAAGCAGCCATATTGGTACAAATTACTGCTATCCTTGGTAAGACTTGAGGGAGAGATGTTATGGAGCCTTCTGGTCATTCATTATAGCATACTGAGATATCATGAGTATCTTTATTTGCTTCAACTAGACATCATTCCTGTTTTTCTAAAGGGCTATTTTGTTTCAGTTGATGCCCTTTCTGAACCTAGCTGTACTCTTACAGACCTGAGGAGAGAGCTGCCAATACACTTGTGACTCTGTTTGCTGTGTTCCCAGTGCTTAAAATTTTTATTTTGGTAATTTTAATTTATTTTTCATTAAAGAATAAATAAATAAAATCAAACTGATAGCTTAATATAATTTCAAATTATATCTTTTGCAGATAATTTGTTCATTTTAACAATTTAAGGACCAGAGGGGTGTGCAGTACATTGCTTTGAAATGCGTTGTGCTCCTTAAAGGTTCACATCACTATTAATTGTCTTTGTGTGAGTTTAATTGTGTACTGCTTAGATGGATTGTGTGTTGGGAGGTTCAAACAGACCTCTGGACAGGGTAGAGTGAAAAAAGTCCTGATTTTGCCTTAAGTTTGCAAAACTCAATGTAGCTTGAAGACTGCTCAATACAGTTATTGATCTCAGCTGTTTTGCCTTGATAAGTTTACTGGTACAGCTTGTGCTATTGCAAAGGAGGTGGGGTATGTGGAGGAAAGTATGGGGGAGTAGAGATGGCAACTCATCTCTTTCATAACAGCTGCTTATGAAAGATGTATGCTGCAGGCTTGCATAAGAGCCATCTGGAGAGTAACTAGGATCTACTGGCCCCTGGTGCAATATCTTAAGTTGTCCAAAATCTGGAAGAATAGAACACAACAACAAGAGAAGAGGAGAGCAGAGGAATCCTCTAAGTGTAGTATTTATTAATAAAAAACTTAAAAATCCCATAAAAACAACCCCCTCTCCCATTGCACTTACAAAACACCCATCTTGGGCTAACAGCATCTCAGGAATTCCAACCCCTTAATACCAGGGAGCTGTGTCCTTTTGTCTGGGTGACTTGTCTCAAGCCCGGTGTTCTTCTTGTGGGTGCTCAGCTGGTCTTTCTACAGTTTCTCTGTGTTGTTAGTAATCCTTATAGGGTGTGCTGTAATGTGCTAACAACACTGGTGATGTACTGATATAGGTAATCCTGGATAAAAAGTTTAGACCCACGTGGAGTGACTGTGACGCTGAAGCAGGGCTGGTGCAAGGATATTTGCCACCCTAGGCAAAACCTAATTTTGCCGCCCATTTGGCTCCGCCCCTTCTACCCCACCCCTTTATACCCCGCCTACTTATATATTACAATATTCATGATTGTCCTCTCTCTGCCCCCTGGGCCAGTCTGCCCATGGCCTGGAGATGCCCCCCACCAGCTCCACTTTGGCCCCTATCAGCTCCACTTTGGCCCCCTATCAGCTTCACTTTGGCCCCCTATCAGCTCCACCTTGCCCCTTATCAGCTCCAACTTGCCCCACCAGCTCCACTTTGCCCCCATCCGCTCCAACTTGCGCCCAGCAGCTCCACTATGTCCCCTCAGCTCCAACTTGCCCCTATCAGCTCCACTATGACCCCTCAGTTCCAACTTGCCCCCATCACATACCTGTAGCTCCCACGCTGTTTTCTCTTCAGTAATGCAGAGCGCGCAGGGAGATCATGGCTACCAGCGCGCTCTGCATTACTAAAGAGCGACCGCGATGAGGGATCAGAGTAGCAACACAGACCTGACTGTGTTGCGTTCCGGTGTGGTGGGTGCGGGCGCAGCTCTTCTCCGCTGCATGCCTGCACCCCCAGTACGTGTGCGCCCTAGGCCGGCGCCTACCTCGCCTATAGGTGGGGCTGGCCCTGCGCTGAAGATAGAAATCCACTAGGAGACTGGTAACACTAAACCGGAACTGGGATGACTCACAGTGGGTGGGGAGAGACCCGGCACACAATTAGGGTTGCCACCCAGCTGTCCAGTGTTAAGTCTATGGAGGGAATACCATGGCCGGTATTTTTTCTGAAGAAAAGGTGGCAACCCTACACACAATGAGCAATGGAGGGGTAGGAGACTACACAACAGCCCAATATCTGAAGTTGGGCCTCCATTCAATATAAGAAATGGGTATGGTTGTAAGGGATTGCATGACAGTGCAGAGCAGTGAAGTGAGGTGTCAATCCTTTGAGAAATATGCATAAAGAAAAAGAGAAGCAATTATTAAATCAATTACCTGCACCATAGCTGCCAAATAATGATTTCTTAAATTTATATTGATTTAAATTGACTATTTAAATCAATGGGAATTTCCTAACTTTCCCAACCACCTCATCACAGTTGGTTTACTCCAGAATTGTATCTATTTAGTTTGTTGAATACACACCCAAGTGATTGTACTTTTAAAGAAGCTGGTGTAATACATGTACACAGTAAAAAAAATCCTCTAAAAATCCAAATTTAGGGATGCCATTATATATAAACATTCCTGCATGGCTACTATTTTTATATCTATGTGAATGTGTGTATACACATAGGGTAGTACTAATGGGTGTGTAAGTCTATAGTATAGTCACAAACATTATTTTTTGTGTTTTTCTTTGTATGTAATTTTATTTTTATATCCAGTGCCCTCTAATGCCCATGCTCCAGTACTGCACTGTAATGGGGAATGCATTAATTGTCATACCACCTACTTTCACTTATTAACTTAAATCGTTGGATGATACCGCATCTCATAGACTTCTCCAGTGGCTGTATAAACAACACAAAGAGGAACTGGAGTTATTCTGTACAAACCAACTGTACCACAGTGGTTGGAAAAAAAAATTCAAAATCAGTTCAGTGAAGACCTCTCTGGTTTTCAAGGGGTTAAATCAATTATCCCATATGGATTGTCCCAGAATAATTTTTTTCCCCTTAAAACATCATCCTCAGAGAGTCTGGATGCGGTCCCTTACCATGCATTGTCTACTATATGTTAATTATCACCTGATAAATGACTATGGGTTTAGGGACCTCCCCCCATGGGGATATCCTCTCTAATGATGTAGATCAGGCCTGGGAAACCAGAGGCCCTCCAGCTGTTTAGGAATACAATTATCTTCATTCACAGGCAGCCGACACGCACACCCACAGCTTTCCTATTTGCTCCTTTTAAGTGATACACTAGTATCCATATAACAGTTGTTATAGAACTACAATTTCCATCATCCTCTGTTGGTTTCATTATCTCCAGCTGTAACTTTTTAGCAGGTAGTTTACGTTTATACCTTATTTCAGCACAGAAGGAAAGGGGATCTATGATGGGTTCATTCTGCTGGTAACTGAGACAAACTCAGGCACTGGAATAACCACTGTAATGGATATTAATTTACAGGACAGAAAATATCATGTCATATAAAGAAAATCTCATTATGGAGTATATGACCATTCCATGCACACTGCTGTGTGTTTAGTAGTTATATGGAGGCAGAGGCTCTATCTGTGCCATTTTGAAACGTTGGAGGGTATGTGACTACTGCCTGGCTTAGGTTGATGGTAACTAAAGTCCAAAACCAGCTGGAGGGAGGCATTTTGCCCACTATAGTACTACAATGGTTATTATGCAGTCCTACAATATGAATATTTCATAAGGTGACAGTATTATAGAGATGAGGTAAAGGGGTTTAAAAATGGCAACTCGGTACTACTAAATCCTTGGTGTAATCTGCCCTGGAGAATATATAAGACTACTGTTAACTGTGTGTGTTTTTGTGTGTCTGTTCTTGTGTCGGTGTGGGTGAGAGGGATAGAGAGATGTGGAAAAGCATCTCTTCTCTGAGCTCAGCCTGTAACAAAACCTCCAAATGTCAGTGAATTAATTTCATTTCCCTATTCATCATCACACCCTGCTGATTAATAATTGAAGAATATGTATTTCATCTCCAACACACAATAAATCATAAATAAATTAGACCTCTCTCAACTAACCTATTAGGTAGCAGAATGTGCCCAATACAGCAGGGAGGATTTTATTTATGTGAGTGAACTAAGTGGGGTGAAAACCACACGCAGAAAAACTTCTGTATCTCCTTTATTCTGTGAAATGCTCTGCCTTGATAAAGGGGCACCATAGTGTAACATGGGAATTCAAGGGTTGTAAATCTCTGGAGAGTTTTGTCACCGCTGACTGCGTCTGTTCACATAAATGAATGAAAACATCAGAATAAACAGATTAACCTAATGGATGCCAGAGGCATTTAGAACACATTACAGAACTATGTGTTCGAAACTTTTTGGACATCCTAGGGGTTAAAAGACAAACAAGAAAAAAGCCCAGAGATGTTAAAGCTTAACTCTATAAGTCCCAGAGATCTATCCAATGCCTTGCAGTGCAATACGTTGCATAGCTCTCTGGCACACATAAGATTAACAAAATGGTAGTGAGTTTTAATTAATGCTTTTTCTCTTGAGTATTTCTTCAAAATGTCCAACAGAAATAGAATGGATTAACATACTAGTAAGCACTTAACCCTTTGCAATGGGTTCTGTACCCCTCTGGCACACAATGGGTAAAGGTGACATACACCTTCTTTCAAGCTGCTCTGTATTATCGCTGTACTGTACAGAACTCCTCATTAGCCATAATATGTCTTAACCCTTTGAGTGCCAGAGAGGTTCGCAATGCGTTGTGTACCCCTCTGGCACCCAAAGGGTTAACCAACATACGTACACTCTGCCTTATGCACAAAAGAGCTCTGGAGCTCATTTGGATCAGACCAACTGTACCATAGAAGGGAAATAAAAAAAAATCCCCAAACTGCCTCTGATGTAAATGTGACTTTTAACCCCTTGAATGCTAGAGAGCTAACGCATTGCTTTGTAATGAGATGGAGAGCTCTTTAGCATTCAAGATGTTAAAAGAGTTATTTACTTCAATGGCAACTTGTATTCGTTCCCCTATTTTGCAGTTGATTTGCCCAGGATTGTACCACTTTGCCTTTTTACATACTGACCATAGAACGCACATATGAATCAATTGAGCCATCTAGTTTGCCCATTTCTACCTTTCTATTTTAAAAAAACTCAGATTTATTTAAATATTAAAATAGCTGCTTATCGATCCCAATAGTTCTTAAATTCATTAACTTTTTTAAACCCTACCACTTCCACTGGGAGGCTACTCCACATATCTATTGCTCTTTCCATAGTTATTTTTTCATACAAATATCCTTTTATCAAGGGTTTAAAAGCTCCATAAGTACCAATGGGGAAATGTGCACAGTTGAATTGCCCTAGAATTGCCTATCTCTTGTGCATTTGGGCCAGTTTTTTTTTTCACCCAGAAGGCTCTGAGCAGTTTTGGACCTCTTTCCATATAAGAACGTTTTATTGCAGAAGTAGTTTTTATCCCTGTACCATGAGATGGAGATAAGTGGAACAGCTGTATGTTTGCCACTTTTAAGGTTTTATGAGATTTGAGGACCTTGTTAGTGGTAAATTGGTTTCATCTTTCCATTAAACACACACATCCACTCCCAAGGGTGTATTGTGTGTTTCTATATATTTATGACATCACACGTTTAGGGAAGGCCAGTATTCTCCAAGGTTGGGATGGGAAGACTCTTTAAACTAGTATGTCTGTATGTATGACATTACCAGAGCACTAAACAAATAATGTATAATAATAATGTTAGGATAATATTTTATATAATAGTGTAAGAATAATTGTTCTGACTTTTGAGCTCTAATCATCATTTCAGTCCATCACATTTGAGCCTGTCCTGATAATTGTGAGATCTCTGTAGATTAGAGGGAATTTCAGCTGTCTGCACCTGCCCTGATAATATGAAGTAATTATTTCTCCCTACATTAGATATAGACCTAGCACTTTCTGAACCTGTCAGGATAATCTGCAGTGATGAGGTCCTGTACATAAGTTAGAAGCACAGCAATATTTGACCCTGTTCTGAAAAACTAGTCAAATCACTGTACATAAGAGAGAAACCCAGCACTTTCTGAGCCTGTCCTGATAATATGAAGTCAGGAGGTTACTCTACATGAGTTGTAGGGTTGTTGAGATTTGGAGAAAGTATTTTATATGTTCTGTGGCTGCTGAAGCTGATTTGCTGGGTCTAGCAGAGTTGGATCAATATACTGCCAGGGGAGAAGCTTTTACTCGGCCACTGCGGTCCTTGTTCTTCCATTGATCCATCCTCTCTGCTTCTATCTGAAATCCATCTCTTTCCTCGCGGGCTGCGGTTACCAGGCAACAAGGATGGGTGCGGGAGGGGGTAGGATGCCTGGTGATTGGTTCCTATTTACTGTGTCCATTTGTGTGGTCAGTTGGCCAGAGAGCTGTATGTCCTCGGTCACTGGCTCTAGGGTCACAGCTTAAAACCAAAAAATCAATGTAATGTTTAAGTTAACCTTTATCAGAGTATTGAGTTGCTCTTATCGTGCTCAGCCACCACTCCCTGTCGTGGGGTGTGGGGGAGATTGGAAATTAGGTGGGTGTTAGAGAGACAAATCAAAATGCAGATAGTAAAATGCTTTTCAGAACAGGGGTTACACTGCCAAAGCTGTGTATCTTCAGAACAAGTGCTTAGTGGAGGGGCAATGATAGTGCTATGTTTGTGTATTGTCAGCAAAGGAGTAGTAGAAATGGGAATGACTGGTGTGTGTGTGTGTGTGTGATGTGTATGTGTGTGAGAGAATGTGGGTGTGTATAATGATATTGTCAGTAGACAGTGATAGCAAATTAACTTCATAACAGGATTGTGTTATATATGACGGACAAGTGTAAGAGAACTCAGCACCCTAAGCAAATCTTGAGGCTGGCTCTTCCCCAGAATAATCCATGTTACAACTTCCCAAACCTTTGAGTGTCAGAAGGTGTCCAACACATTGCTCTGCAATGTGCTGGATAACCTTCAAACACTGAAAGGTTAATGGGCATTTAGAAATAAATAGTGCCTTTGTATTAAAAGAAAAATGTGGAGAAAAAGGAGTTAGAATCTGCCTTCCTAAAGAAACTGCCTTACATAGTACAGGGGGATGTAGAGGGTGCAGTTGTGATGGGCCCTGGTATCCGTCAGCTCTGCACTATCCTTCCATCCTTTAGAGGTGTCCAACACAATGTAAAAGAGGCCCAGCCTCAGATTTTCCCCAGGTCCCAGTAAGTTCTAGCTACACTCCAGTGGGGAATGAAATAAGGTGTGATAGTAAGGTGATCAGGGGAGAGCTGGCAACTTGTGGCCTGGGGGGGGCAATTATCAAGTGGCCCATTTCTATTATTGTTTCAGCCCACTGTTCCAGACCACCTCCTTTTGTTCATTTTAAAATTGGCTTTATTGTTGTGAAGTAAAGCAAGTGATGCCACTTAACTTACAGTTGAAATGAGGCTTCACTGCTGATACTGCAGAGCTTACAATTTACACTATACTACTGACACCATAAAGTTTACAAGGGAATGGGTTATGCGCATACCTGGGGAACTTTTCAGTGAGAACTATCTGGAAGGCAGTTCTCTGATGCCACTGGGAGAGATCTATGATGCAATTTGTGTCAGAAAAGGGGCGGAGCTTATTCTGATTTGGGCAGGGCTTCAAAATATACGAAAAAAAATGAGAAATAGTCTGGGAAGCAGCAGAACTTGGCGCTGAGCGCAAGGAGCGTATTTGGAAGACACGGAAGTGGGCAGAGTTTTATTTAAAACTCCCCACATATGGAGAATCAGCCTGTGTCCCAGAGACCTGGTAATTAGAAGATGAAACCAAAGTCTCCGGGGCAAATCCGGAGAATTCCCAGCTATGGTTATGCTACTAGTGTAACTTTATTTAGATGGTAGCTCTGTTGTATCATCTGTATAGATCCATTTTAATTCTAAGCTTTGTGATATCATTAGTGTAGCTCCATTTACAGCAGCAAGAGGGAGACTGAGTGAGGCAGTGGACCACCGGCCAGGGGGCAATTGCCTCCTTGCCACCCAGGCCAACCCTTCCCTGAAGGTGATAAAATGGAGATGTCTTCTCCTGTGATATCACTTATCCAGTTACTCTGTTATTCTATGGAGCTCATTCTTATCTGTTATTCTTATCGCTCATTAGTGCAAATACCCCCTGCTGCCTTCCCCATTCTAGTCAGCTGTCTAGTTTTCCTAGTGTGTGTTTGTGTGTGTGTATGTGTTATCAGTAGCAATTGTGACTTCAGGCCAGGATAGCATTGAAGTGATGTGCATGTGTGTATGTAGGGTATCAGTATATTAATAACAGAGGGAGCTGCTGGGAAGGATGGGAGTGTTCCAACAGAGAGGAGTGTGGTAAAGGACAATCAGAACAGTTCTGAAGGTGCAAGTGTCAGGGCAGTGCTGTGGTGTAGTCACAGAGCTATAGGAGTGCATGCAGAGTGGCAACCTGTAACTACTGTACTAACATTTCTACCCAATTTCTTTTCATAGAATTTTCCCCGGCAACATAATTTAACTCTTTTGTGAATCAATGCAATGTACAAGCATCTGATACTGAAAGGGCTAAACTGCTTTTAAACCTACCATTGCAAGATGAACTTTGAACTCAAAGTAATAGCAGAATTCCAGGGACATTTGCCATCAAGTTAAACAGGTGCAATTCTGGGACAAACTAATCATACCATAGTGGGGAGAAATGGAGATTCTGCAAATTCCTATTGATTTAAATGGGATTTATAACCCCTTGAATGCCAGATGGGTCTCCAATACATTGCTTTGTAATGCTCTGTAGACCTCTTTGGTATACAAGGGGTTAAAAATCCCCATTGTAATCAATTATAATTTAAGCCCTCCTCCTCACCCATGTTGTATTTGGTGTGTTCCAGAACTGAACTTCTTTAACTTGATGAATAAGGTTCCTGGTCTCTTTAAATAAATCAATCACTAAGAATATAATTCCAGTCTAGAAATGATGGAGCTATCTGGAGATGCCAGTCGTGCATCTGGGGAATCGAAGATCATATCTGCTACTTCAGCATCCAACATCACTGAGTAGTACTAAGGGCACATTTTCAGTGATCATCAACATTTAAGATTATATAGTATGAAAGAAAAATGGTCATGCCCAGTGCCTGCATTAACCCTTCTGATTGAGAGAGTGGTATATGAAATGTCTTAAGCACCTTTCTGCCACTCATAAGTGTTTCATCTGCTTAGGGTCTTAACTCCCTCTGACAGCAAAGACAATTAACCCATGAGATGCCAGATGATTTAGAACATTTGTTATGCAAAGAATTTCTGGCTCTTCTGACACTTAATGATTGCTAATGGGTTAATGGAAGAACACAGGTCTCTTCAAACAGATGACACTTTAAGATTAAACTAAATTCTGTATGCACAAAGAAAACATTAACAAATGTGGAGCTTTTCAGCTGCACAATAGGGGACAAATAAGCACCCTCAACAAATTCCATTGATTTAAATGGTTATTTTAACCCTCTGAGTGCCAGTGGGTATCTAACGCAATGCTTCTGAATGCATTGAATACACCGCTGCCCCTAATAAGGGTTAACCCCTTGAATGCTAGAGTGGTCTCTAACACATTCAAAAGCAATACATTAGAGACTTCTATAGCATTCAAAGGGTTAAAAATGCATGTTTTAAAGGCGCTCTGAAACACAAAAAATATAGAGTTAATATATATATTTATAATATATATATATATATATATATATATATATATATATATATATATATAATTCATGTATTATTATGTTATAACCCTAAAATATAATCCTAAACTTGATTTTTAACCCATGTTTAAACTGTCTTATTTAGTGAACATTTATTTAATGTTGTTTGCACATTTTGCATTTAGAGATAAGTGCTAATGCCAGTTAATTAATTGTGATTACTTATATCCAGAAAGCATATTATCTTATCTCACCCATTCACAAATAATCCCATTCAATCAAATCTATTGCTTTGGTATCCAGTGTCCATCTTTCACAGCCATACATAAGGACTGGGAGGACACACTGCTCAAAAACCTTTCATTTGAAGCAGAGTGGTAAATTTTAGGCTTGTGCGATTCGGTTCGTCGACATTTGGAATTCAATGAAAAAGGGGTCATTCAGCTACATTCGGTAGTTTGCCAAAAAAAATCAAAATCCAACCAGCCCTGCTCTGAATGTCGTTGAAAATTTAGGAAATTCGACGCCTACTACATGTGCGCAATTGTCTCTAGTCCGTTTCATGCTCTACTTTTTCCCATTTTGTCTCTATTCCAATTAGCTTCTTCGTTTCATGATGGGGGTTGGACTAATGACACAGACACCCAGACAGCCTGCGTTTCCTCTTAGTGCTTTGTTGGAGCTCATAGAGTTATTAGAGTGTCCAGTTGTTGTGTAGGCAGGCAGGTAGCATTAGGCATAGGCAGGTAGCCAGCATTAGTGCCTTATTGCCACTGCAAGGAAGAGTCATCTTTGTTCCTGTGCAAAATATAAAAAATATTAGGGATTTGTTTCAGTAATTTTCAGTGTGACACATCATCCAGTCTCACAGTTATGTAGGCAGGCCTAGTACCTTATTGCGTCTGCAAGGGAAAGTCACTTTTGTTTCTATGTTAAACATTAAAATTAATATTAGGAATTTGTTTTTCAGAGTGACACAGCCAGTCTCACAGTTGTCGTGTGGCCAGGTTTTTAAATTTTAAAACTATTATAGTTCGCTACCTACCTATCTGTCATGAATTTGAGTCCTAGTGAACAAACTGATGTTCCTTGTCCTGGTACCAGCTGCAGTGACCCAGCAACCACCAACACCACCACAGTGATGTTGCTTTCAAGAAGAGCTAGCAGTGGTAGGGGGGCGGGCAAAGAAGATTACTTTGAGTAGTACTAGTCAGACTCAGCAGCAGCACTCCAAACCAAAAACTAGAAAGAAGAAGGGAACTGCAGGTCATTCTAACTCTACTAGCAGAGGAGAGAGGTCCAGGTCCTCCTCTGAGATCACGAAGCAGCCGTCACCTGTGTCTCGTCAGCTGTTTCATGATGATCCCCCCAGAACCAGCTGCGCAATGACTAGTGCCACGGCCAGTTTAGTATCCACCTCCGCTACAGCCAATTCTATAAACCTGGGGACGCCTAGCATGTGTAAAACTACTGGTCGGACACTGAGGGCAGTATCAACGCAAGATTTTTATACTGAACGTCTGTGTAAGCAGCCCAAACGGAAATTATTGCTGTATTTGTATAATATTTTTCCTCCCACCACTGTCACTGCCACTGAAAGCATATCTACTCCAGAAAAAGTTTACCATTTCCCGGTAGCCACCAGGCAGAAGAGGGAATTGAGCAGGTTTCCACAAAATATGTGTCACGGTTTTATTGAACACTCAGACAATTTGGTAGGATAAAATAGAAAAGCTTTATTAGGCAATATAAAGCACAACAAGGCCCTTCACAGGTCCAGACTCTACAAGCAGCAGTAAGATAGTTTGACACAGGTCAGGGCATACAGATAGCAATAAAAATAATGCGGCTCTACCGACCTTACTGATTACCGGGTAAGGCAGCCGGGTAACTGGTGTGACAGTAATTAGAGGAGGCTCTACCGGCCTTACCAAATACCGGGTAAGTCAGCCTGGAGACTGGTGCAACAAGGAACAGAGGAGGCTCTACCAGCCTTACCGAATACCGGGTAAGGCAGCCTAGTGACTGGTGCAGCAGGAAACAGAGGAGGCTCTACCGGCCTTACCGAATACTGGGTAAGGCAATCTGGAGACTGGTGCAACAAGGAACAGAGGAGGCTCTACCAGCCTTACCGAATACTGGGTAAGGCAGCCTAGTGACTGGTGCAACAAGGAACAAAGGAGGCTCTATCGGCCTTACCGAATACCGGGTAAGGCAGCCTGGTATCTGGTGCAGCAGAGAGAGAACTGACAGGTAGTAACACCGTAGACCGGTGCGCTCAGGAAGTAGTACTGACAAAGGCCCCACTGAATCGCAGGCTGAGCGTAGTGTAATGAGCTGACAATAGAAACCGCTAGTGACCAGAGAGCACAGACTGGGTATACGTAAAGGAGGCCACAGAGAATCACAGGCTGAGCGTAGTGTAATGAGCTGACAACTGAAACCGCTAGTGACCGGAGAGCACAGACTGGGTGTACGTAACTGAGGCCACAGAGAATCACAAGCTGAGCATCTAGTAATGAGCTGACAACGGTAACCACTAGTGACCGGATAGCACAGACTGGTATCACGTAACGGAGGCCACAGATACACAGGCAGAGAGTAGTGCAACCGGAGGAAACAAATATGAGAGGACTGACAACTTATCGAGGGCAGCACAAAGAGCGTTAGTCAGCCAATGCCTGGATCAGTATCAGAGAGCGGTAGTCAGCCAGAGCCTGAATCGGTACACAGAAAGCTGTAGTCAGCCAAAGCCTGGATCGGTACACAGAGAGCGGTAGTCAGCCAGAGCCTGGATCGGTACACAGAGAGTGGTAGTCAGCCAAAGCCTGAATCAGTACACAGAGAGCGGTAGTCATCCAAAGCCTGGATCGGTACACAGAGAGCGGTAGTCAGCCAAAGCCTGGATCGGTATGCAGGGAGCGGAACAGGAACAAAGTCAGACGAAAACCGGATCAACACGGAACAGGAGCACAGAATAATGTAAGGTCAGGAACACCACGAAAGGGCACCGGCCTAGTGACAGGAGGGCGTATATAAAGGCTAGCCCTGGGAGGGGCAAGCCAGCTAGCACCAATAAGAGACAGCCAAAAACAAACCCGGAAGTAGGAATGTCGCACAGAGAATCACGGGCACCGTGATAATATACTGCTGCTGCTGATTTTTCTTCCTGTCAAAGCCTACAAGAGGTAGAAGAAGAATCTGAGGGATCAAGGCATCCTAAGCTTGATTTGTTCCCTGAACTTGATTTTTCCACTGACCTTGATTATTCCCCATAGCTTAATTTTTCCCCTGCTTCCCATAGTACTCCTCCTGTTTCTCCAGTTACACTTGTGTCTTCTATTGACAACTCACCACCTGCATCTCCAGTTCCATTCTCCCAGCCAGGTAGTAGCTGCTAGTGTCTCTGCCACCAGTACCACTGTTACTCCACTATCCTCCTCCAATCCCAGTCCCAACATCCCTGCTGTAATGGTACATAGAAAGAAAAAGCAAAGTGAGGTTGCTCCAGCATGTGAAGATGAAGAAAGTGTCACCTTAGTTTCTTCTTCTCTAGCACCTTCCAGAGTCTTCCGTCACTCCAAAGCATGCAACCATTTTGTGGCACTTGGCGATGGCCGGCTATTGAAATGCAAATTGTGTGGCAGGGAAGTCAGCCGTGGGAGAGTGTTGGGTCATCTAACCACCTCCGGGATGAACCAGCACCTGAATAACTACCACAAGTCAGTGTTGATTAGTGCAGAAAGTGGTATCACATTCACCACCAGTAGGCAGGAAAAAGGGCAGGGGGATCATGCCACATCTGGTCATAGTAAGAGCAGCAGACAGTCACAGCCCATCCCAAAATCAATACAGGCCCCACTGGAAGATTTTGGTGGGTTTCATTCCAAGGGGATGTGCAGACAGCAGTCCACATTTAGAAGAACTATAGTGCCCTCACTGTACCGGTCATGCGTTGGGCTTTTGAAGGACCTGCTAGGAAAGGCTGGTGGCCAGTCCGTGCACTTTACCACTGACTTATGGAGTGCTCTGAGTGGCCAGCATGGCTTCCTGTCATTGATGGCGCATTGGTGGCAGCCCAATGTTTTGCAAGACACATCATTACCGACAAAAAGTTCAGGTGTAGTAGGTAAGCAGGGGCACCGCTCTTTCCTCCTCCATGCTGAGGTAATGGATCAGCAGCACACCTCAGATAACATTCGCAAAGTACTGTAGCACATTGTGGTGCAGTGGGTAGGGGAACAGACAGGCACACAGGCACACATGGGGTTTGTGGTTACTGACGATGCAGCTAACATGATAAAGGCTCCCTGGGATGGTAGATTTGTGGGTGTGCACTGCTCAGCACATGTCCTGCATCTGGTAGTGAAGGCTTCTTTCGAGGATGGCAGTAACACTGGAAGGTTATCAGCACTTCTGAAGTCGTGCTGACAAATTGCTGGCCACCTCCATTGGAGAGTCAAAGTTAGCCAGCTCCTCAGGGAGGAACAGAAAAAGGCAGACCTCCCAGAGCACCGCCTAAAACAATGTGTTGGGACCAGGTGGAACTCTACCTCAGATATGCTAGAGCATATCCTGGAGCAGAAAAAGGCACGTAATGTCATGTCACCATTTTATTGGCAGTAACAGAACACTGGGAAGGGCTGACTGGGCCCTGATGGAACAGGTAGTGACAGTCCTCATGCCTTTCCATGCTTTGATGGAAATTTTAAGCAAAGAGAATGCTAGCCTGGCAGACGTCATTCCCCTCTTCACACACCTCTCCTTTAAATTGGACGATATCCTTGCCCGTAGGGAACGCTTGCCTGGTGCTGAGGGTAATATACTTCCCGATGTTGCTGCCCTTCTAACAATGCTAAAGAAGGAAATGATTTGGAGCATGATAGAACACATGGACAATTGTCCCGAGTTAATGCTTGCCACAATTTGCGATCCTCGAATCAAAGACAAGATGGCACTTAGTTCCAATTCACTCACTGCCTGGAGGAAACAATTGATAGCGATGGTGCGTGAGAGACAAAGGCAAAACAGGATGCAATCACAGGAGGCGGGAGAAGATTCCGCAGATGAGCTGGAGGAGTGTGGTGGTCTTCCGGGACCTATCAGTAGCAGTGCCAGTAGCATTTCATCTTGTTCTGGTAGAACAGCTGCTGCTTTTTATGCTGAGGCAATGGACAGATTATACTTTGGACAAAACAAACAGCTCCCCATCAATAGAAAGAGTGCAGAGTTTGAGGTTAAAGCTTACCTAGCAGAACCTTCTTTGCCCCCAAATACAGATCCCATGAGTTTCTGGGATGACAAGAGGGCTGTGTGTCCTCCTTTATCTGTGGTAGCCCAGGAGTTGCTTTCTTGCCCCCCAACCACTGTCCAGAGTGAGCGGGTATTTTCCGTATCTGGAAATATACTTAGCCCCCAGCTCTCTCAATTGGCCCCCCAGATCATGGAGCAAATTACTTTTTAAAAAGTCAACCTGCCAAAACTAGGTTACCCTGCTCTCAGGTTCGATGCAGATTAGAAGAAAAAAAGCACCATAGTTCCATAATAAGCTGAGCGCTCCAGCTTACCCAGTTCTACAACTGTAGTAGGTTGGGCAGAGGACACCCCCCTGACTTGGTGGGACACAGGGGGGAATTTAATGTCTACATTGTTGTCCCACTATACAGGTTGTTCAGTCTTGCTCTATTGTTTCTCTTGTAAAAAAAAGTCTGCAGTATCTATCTACTGAGTCCAGGCTGCTCCAGTGTTCTGCAGTTTGCTGCTGGCTACATCTCCAGTGTTACTGTTATCCTGAGACCACCTCGCACCAGTCATCCTCAGTTTTGTAGTCTCTTGAAGTCTGCGGTATCCATCTACTGAGTCCTGTCTGCTCTAGTATTCTGCAGTTTGCTGCTGGCTACATCTTCAGTGTTCCAGTCATCCTGAGTCCGCCCTGCAACAGTCATCCTCAGTCTTCCTTGTTCCTTCAAATTTATCTACATCCATACTTCATCTACTTTATCCATAGTACCATTAGGATAAATGCCCACCTTACTCTGTTCCACCATCTTCATTTAGACCCTAGAAATGGTTCCATTTATTTAATTTTCATTTTTTATTGTATTTTTAAAAGTATTTTAAATTCAACGAATAAGTCGAACAGGTTGGATCCGAAATGCAGAGTCGACGAATGAAGATAAAAGAAATTTAGTCCTAAATCGAATTTTACTGAAAATTTTTGTCATGCACAAGTCTAGTAAATTTGTCTTAAAGACAGTACTACTACATTTTTCAAATGCTTGTCATCCCAATTTTATTCATTGCTCAATTTCTATCATGGTGTTTCCATCTGCTGACATTTCCTTTCCAAGGTGAACATACTTGTCCACTTCTTCTAATTCTAGTCCATCTACTGTGATTTTCCTTTTTATGGTAATTTTGTTAAACATGACTTGCATTTTTGCTTTCCTGTTGTGTTCTTGCAGTTCTTCAGGACTACTAGCAAATAGTCTATGCCTTATTGTGGCAGGAGTGTTTACGTTTGTCAATGAAGCCGAGAACTATGCAAAATACTGGCAAGGTCATCCAAGGTGGACAGATCAAAGCTAAGACACCAGATTAAATAGATCTAAAATCTGCCAACCCGCACTTGACCAGGGTGGCAGATTATGGTCCATTCACTCAGCATGGCTTTTCAACAAAATCAATGGCCCTCATTCCCAGGATGCTTGCAAGCTACTTCCTATGGCGCCGGGAAGACCAGCTCAATAGCAGAGGGTGCTAAGAATCACTGGATTCTAACAGGCTGTCTTTGGTCTCTAGACATTGGAAGGCTTAACATTCGGTATATGAGTAAGGTTTCTTGCTTAGAGGAACTTGTATAAGAACTAAATCACATCAGCTGAGAAATCATCGGCTTCTGTGAGACTCATAAAAATGGTGAAGATTTAAGCATACTATAAAGGAATCAATGATGAACAGTGTAGAATAATTGGATTCTTGATTAACAAAAGACTGACAGGCTGAGTAGTAAAAGTAGAAAGTATTTCAGAAGTAATCACTTCCTGTGTTTTCAAACTAAACAGCCATTATGTTCTTGAAATAATTCAAGTTTATGTCACTAGCCACAGTGATGATGAAATTGAAGAATTTTATTGATGATTTATTATGCCTCTAGAAACAGGACAATTATCACTACCAAAATTTTCAATTTAATAATTGTCAATATTCAAAATGGCGAAAAATCAGTCGAACCACATGGAACTGGTAAGAGATAACAGAGGAAAACAACTGATAGAATTTGCAAAAGAACTAAATTTGTACATCGTGAATTCATTCTACAGGAAGAAGGCCCAAAGAAAATGGACATGGAAAAGCTCTAATGGTAATACAAGTGAAATCGACTTCATATTTGAAAATAATAAAACGTTTTTCACTGTCTACTCTGTCTTAACTAATTTTAACGTTGGAAGTGACCATCGTCTAGTGAGAGCAAAAATCAAAACTGACTGAAAGAAAGACAGAAAGAAAAAGAAAGAAAGAAAATGATCAAATCAACAGATGTGAAGATCAGCTGTAGCCAGCTACTGAAAAATCATAAGACTTTTGAGAAAGCACTGTCTAATCTATATACAGATATATAGATATATAATATCATCTTCAGCCATTGTTGACCCACTGCAGGATGAAGGCCTCCTCAGCAAGCCTCATCTTGAGGAAGGTGACTATGTGTTAACTGAAATGTTGATGTGAACAAATATATATATATATATATATATATATATATATATATAGATATAGATATATATATATAGATATAGATATACATACATGTGATTTGCAGGTTGAATAAATGACAACCCAAAGAAAGAGCACTCATAAGGACTTATTAATTGAGTAAAGCATGAAAATGTATTGTAGAAGTTTCAGGTCCCTAGAAATGCCTTCCTCAAGAAGGCCCTTCTAGGGGGCCGAAACATCAACAATAAATAAGACGACCATACCCTTCGGGCACATTCCTGGTTTCTATCCTATCTCTCTCAATGGCTTTTCTCAGTGTCATATATCAACACCTGCTCACCTCCGATCCCCCTTTCAGTATGTATACCTCAAGGCTTTGATCTGGGCTCCCTTTTATTTTCTCTGTATACCCTTCTCTGGGCAACTGATAAAATTCTTTGGCTCTATGGAGACAATACAAAATCTATCTCTCTACACCCTCACCATTATCTGAAATACTGCAGCGGGTATCAGAATACTTTACTGCTATCTCTACCTGGATTGCTTATCATCGCTTAAAACTTAATGTATTTAAGACTGATCTACTTATCTTTCCCCCTAAATCCAGCAAAACACCACCATTTTCCATAATTGTCGAGGGCTCCACAATTTACCTTTTGGACTTGGCAGACTTTGGACTCTTCCTTTCTTTCACCACCCACATTAATGAAGTAAATAAAACCTGCTGCTTCTTTCTTCTAAATATAGCAAAAAGTCAGCCATTTCTTTCCCATTCTACAACAGAAAATCTCATGCATGCTCTTATCCTTTCCCGTCTGGACTACTGCAAATCTTTACTTATTGGTCTGCCTGCTAGCCATATTGCTACTCTGGAATTGATTCTTAATTTGGGCACCAGAATACTTTCTCTCCTCCAAAATAGTACTCACCCATTCACTTTTAAAATCATTGTCATGATTTCCTATAAATCAATGTATTATGTTCAAAATCCTCCTCATTACCTTCAAGGCTGTCCAACACATATTCCCACATTATATTTCCTCTTTCATAATGCGCCTTAAACCTGCATGTGCTCTATGCACCATGCATGGAAGACGACTGTCTGCTCACTATCTCTGTATCATTACTGAAAGTTTTTTCCCTTGCTGCTCCCTACCACTGGAACCCCCTTCCACAAAGCATTCACCAAGCCTTGACCCTCATGTATTTGGTAGTGTACCTGTCTATAGACACTTCACACATTATATCTGGCAGGTCTTTTTATTGATGCCTTCAGTCAGCATCTCACTTTTCATGACAAACCAGTGCTCTATTCAGTGACTTTTAACTCTTTTTGCATTGAGTGTGTTTTATGTTTACTCTTCCTTTAATTTTCAATATTTTTCTTTATTTTTCATCTCTTTTTATTTTCTTTTTGTCTCTTTATTGTGTTTTGGGTAATTTCTTGTATGTTCACATATCTGGTGGCCCTGGTGAAGGTCTACTCTGTTTGGTCGCATCAAAAAAAAAAAAAAAAAAAAAAAAAAAAATTATATATATATATATATATATATATATATATATATATATATATATATGTATACAGGGCTTATAATTTTAAGTCCTTTGCTACTAGTCAGACTTGAAAAGTTACTCAACGCTGCAAGCCAAAACATACCCAGCAGGGCTGAATTTCTACTCGCCAGGGCTAAATTTTCACTAGCCATTGGCTAGTGGTGAGTGGAAATTTTGAGCCCTGTATATATATATATATATATATATATATATATATATATATATATATATATATATATATGCTAATAGTTTATTTTTATCTTTTAACAAAATGATAGTGAGGGAACAAAAGAAAAATCTAAATCGAATCAGTTTTGTGTGACCACCCTTTGCCTTCAAAACAGTATCACTTCTTAAACTATTAACACGTCTTTTTTTGAGAGCATTCTTACTTTATGCGTTTTTTCACACCTGCCTAAGACTTTTGCACAGTACTGTATATATAATATATATATGCATTTGTGTGTACATTTATGCACACATTTTGATACTTTCATATACACATACATACAAACATACAGAAAGACACACATGTAAATAAGTAGAACAGTGAGAGGAAGGTACTTATAGATTTCCATGCTAAAATGAGCACACAAAAAAACCTACTTTTATGTACAGCTCATGCATAGTGCTTATGCACAAAAATTTTTACATGAAATATCAGCTACTTTGTTATTCTTGTGGTGGGCAAGATGGCAGTGCATGGGAATTTCAGGGAGTGTCATTCCTCAGAGCCCTGTTTAACTATGCATATTAGCAGGGAGTAGAAATAATTAAAATTCTTCCTTTTGCTTAACCTGCTATAGGGTTTATGTCAAGGGCTTCTTTACATTAATGTTGTGGACAGACAGATGACGGCCATGGTTGCTACAGTTTATGCAATAAATGATGCTGATGTTCCTCCTCCTCCTCCTGAGGCTATTTGTAAAATTGGCATAAAAAGTTCAACCACCGCTAACAGTAGTAGTAGTTAACCTTTTAACAACACTAAAGATGATAACGAGCCAGTTCCACTGTAAGCTACTGAACTGTGTTCTTAGTTACAAATAGCCAGTTATGTAGTGAGTGTGAATTCAGCATTGAGTGCCCCAGATGTCTGAGCCTACAACTTCCGACATCTCCCTAATACCTAGCAGGGTATTCTAGGGAGGTCCAAATAATGGAAGAGTCCACAACTGAATACACATTGACTCAGGCATTTTTCGTATATGTACCAAGTACCCCGATTAGGGTGAAATGAACACTACAATTGTTTGTAGATACAACTCCTGGCTAGCTAATGCCTAGCAGGTTTGTAGACCTCAACATCCTAGGAGACCAAGGCTGATTCATATCATGATTCAAGAATAGCGTATATGTACTAAGGGCCGAATATAGCTTGTACAGTGGTCTCTCCAGCTGTCGTGGCTCACAACTCAAAGTATCCTCAATTGGACACTGGTTAGTTTTGAATGCTGGGAGTCAAGGGCCATTACAGCTGGGGAGTCCACAATTGAATTCACCCTATATTGGGGCCCTAGTACCTATGGCCTATTCTTAAGTAATTGGTGATCAGCCTTTTAAGATCCCCAGCTGTTGTGGTCTAAAGCTCCCAGCATCCCCTCCTAGGCACTGACTATCTGTAAGTCAACGATCTCAACATGGAGAACCCGCTGTTGAATATACACTGACTTGAGTTCTTGGCACATACGGTCTATTCCTGAGTCAATGTGTATCCATCTGTGGGCTCCCCAACTGTTGTGACCTACAGCTACCAGCTAGTCATTGGTTATTATGTGATGTTAAAAATTGGAGACCCCAACAGATGTGGATCCAATGGCTCATTGAATCTGACTTAAGAATAGGCCATTTGTACCAAGGACTCATTACAGAGTGTAGTCAGCTGTGGGATCCCCACCTGTTAGGGTCTATAGGCATCCTCATCTAACCAGTGGCTAGTTTGGTATGCTGTGAGTTAAGGGCCACAACATCTGGGGAACACACAATTGAGTACACACTGTATTGAGACCAAGGCAGAATATGGCATATTTTATAAGGGCTTAATACAGTGTGCCATCAAACTTGGAATTTCCAGCTGCTAGGATCCACAAATCACAGCATCCACAGCTAATATTTGGCTACTGGGAGATGCTGGGAATAGTTGGCCACAACAGCTGGACAGCACACAACTGACTAAGCCCTGTATTAGGGTCTTATTACATATGGTTTATTCCCAAGTTATGGACAGCCAGAATTAATCATTGTTGTCAATGGATATTTTAAACAATTGAATGGTAAACAGGTCTTTGACCCAATGAAAAGAAATGTATTCTGGATCACTTTAACATTCAAGATTTTAAAAGATGCATTTACACCAATGAGAAGTATGTACATAAGGTCTTAACTGACCACTCAACACTATGAAAAAAGGCAGACAAAGGCACCCAGTCCCTGATTTCTCTGCAACATGAGGGTTGACCAGCAACTAACTACATGATACAAATTACAAAGAATCCTATATAATAATTCACTAGGATGTTTGTCAGAAACCGTTATGTGCAGTAGAGACTGCGCACGTTCGGGCAGTCTCTACTGTGCATAATTGCATCACGTGAGTGAGGCAACGCAAGACTGCATTGTGTGGAGCAGTGAGGTAGCAGCCACTTAACATTACCCGGACCTTGGCCCGTGTACACGGGCTTTTACTCTAGTAAGTTGATAAAATGGAAAATATTACTCATCATCCTAAGAGTGGAGAGGAATAACACAGCAGGAACCCCAGACAGCCTTCACTTCCCATTCTTGGCGGAGTGCTACATCTAAGGGCATGAATTGGGAGGAGCTACATCCTCAAGCTGGTCACAGTGGTGAGGTTGGAGGAGAGGAGATGCAGCATCAGCAGAAACAACTTTTGAGAAGATCGACTGGGGTCATCAATCGATGGTGCAGATATGGGAGGTTGAAAGGCTTCAGGTGACTGTGCAGCATCCAGCAGCTGCATGGATATGGGGGGCAGTGGTGCAAATGATGTTGGGTGTCTTCATTGTTCAGTATGCCTTACACCTGATGCCTTTAGATGTTCCCAGGTGAGCTATGGTGCCAGCTGTTCCACATATTACAGGCTCCTCTGTGCTTTTGCTGGAGTCTGCACTGGTATGTGAATAGGAGTTTCAAGGGAGCCCACTGGTGTTCCCTGTCCCAGACAGCTACTACTTCCATCAATTCCTTGCAGAAGTACCCAAGCTTGTTTAACTGCCCCAGAGCTGATTTTCAGGGATACCATGCCAAGTCAGTTAACCTGTACATTTTGTCTGTTACACTTTTTGTCTGTTACACTGTACCTTTTATCAGTGACTATGTACTATTTTTACGCACTTTGTCCACCGAAAATAAGGTGGCCTTGTACCTTTATTTGTGGAAAATAACCCCTGGTAAGCTTTGAGATTGCCACCTGCAGCTGAGTGTGATGGCACTGCTGGTCTCTCCTCATTTGCAGGAGGGTTCATCTCATTGCTCTCAACTTCTGACTCCATTTGGGAGTGTTTATACGTTAATGTTGTCACATCACCACCTGCATTAACCTTTGGTAGCTGCCTCTTCTGACAGAGATCACAATCCCAACATCTGAGGTTGTTGACGATGGGATGTCCCTGTAGGTCACTACGGAGCCAGAGAACAGTTTGCTGTCTCTACTCTGGAGCCCTCCCTTAACCCTTTCAGTGACATAGGAATGTGTATTACATACCACTCTGGCAGTGAAAGGGGTAAAAAACATGGTAGTAAAAGGATTGTACTTAACTCCTTCAGGACCAGAGGGTTGAGCATTTCACTGCACAACCCTATGATCCTCAAGAGGTTAAGCACAACTCTTGCACTACAACTTTTTTTTAACTATTTCAATGCACATGGGTATGCAATGCACATCCCTATGGCACTGAAAGGATTTGGGTACTGTTTGAGCACATCATCTCCGCTCCATGAGTGGGCAAGTGGAGGTGTAGAGAGGATACGCTCAGACATCAAACTGCTGGCAATAGGTAAGGGAGGGAATCTCTTCCACATCACCAGCAGTTTGACAGCCCTCCATACTATTGAGGATATTTGCCACCTCCCCTTGCATTTCTAATTGTTAGTGCATTTGGTGATGTATGTCTTTATCGTCAAGGCAATGTGCTCGCCACACATTGCCAGACATACATTGCCATAGCATCACCACTTAGTGCTTCCCTCCCACTAGTGAGGTCTTACCAGAGGTCATTAGGGGGCATTTGTACTTCTTGCTCCTAATGCCTCTTCCTAGGCTTTATTGCATTGCTTGCCTATCATCAAGTCATCTGAAAAAATAACACAAGTCTTTCCTCTGATGCTTTTGTCAGCACAGTACCATTAAGCCTGTATTCCACCACTGGATTTCTGTGCCCTAAATGCATTATCTTGCACTTTTCAACATGTTAGATCCCCATACCTTTCTCCATTCCTCCACTCCATTTTTCCTAAATCCTCATGCATTTGGATAATCCTTCCTGGAGAGTCAACCCTGTTGCAGGCTTTGTATCATCTGAGAAAAGGCATGACCTAGCTTGAATACCACCAGTAATGTCATTAATGAAGAGATGGAAGAGAACAAGCTCTAGCACTGACCCCTGTGGCACTCCACTAGTAGCCTATCCTTAGTCTAAATAATACCATTGATTATGGCACTTTGTTTCCTATCCTTCAGCCAAGCATTTATCCAATTAACTACTTTTGAATCCAGTCCCAACTATGCATCTTTTGAATCAACTTACTATGTGGTACGATGTCAAAAGTTTTACTAAAATCCAAATATGCTATGTCTACTGCTCCACCCTTGTCTGTCACTTGAATAATCTAATTAAAAAATTCAACCAGATTTATTTGGTATGCTGCCAAGGATCATGTATTTTAGATATGAAACAAGTATTCCTTTCAATTGCGTGTCCATTAATTTCCCTGCAACTGATGTCAGACTCATGGGCCCAACTGCCAGTCCTCTCTACTACTTTTTCTGTGTAGTGGCACAATACTGGCAATTATCCAGTCATCTTGAACCACTCATGGCAAAATTGATTGGTTACATAATGGCTCAGCTCAAGGGGCAGCAAGCACAGACCTAAGCTTATGTAATACGTTTGGATGAATCTGATCTGGACCAACTGATTTATCCACCTTCAGTTTTGATAACATCAGTAATACCTCCTCCTCCTCGTTCTTTTTTCACTAATATAGCTAAATAAAGGTTTGACAATCTTTTTTACAGACTTTTCTTTTTTTTCTTCTGCTTGGGAACATACCTTATAATGCTCTTAGCTTCCCTCTGTTTAGCCTTATAAACATTTCTGTCTTCCTCTGATTAAATCTGCCTGTATTCCTTGTATGCACATTTGTATCCTTTCCAATACCAGCAGCCTCTCTAGAGAAGTAGATTGGTTACCTTTGCTTACATGACTGGTGCGGAATTAGGTGAGATTTCCTTGCTCATCACAAGGCAGTCTCCTCTGTGCTAATGAATTACTTACATGTTTACCCATAAGAAAAAAGTTTGCCCTTCTAAAATCTTACACCTTTGTTTTAGTGTATTTACACACTGGCATTACCAATGTATTAAAACACAATAACTGGTTATCACTGTTTTCCAGGCTCTCTCCCACAAATTCATCTAATACTATATCAGTATTTGTGAGCATCAAATCTGGTTTGTTTCCTTGCAAGTTGGATCCTTCTCCAACTGTATAAAGGATGCCCCTAGCAAGGAATACAGGATGCCCCTACTCGGTTGTAATGAAATCGAGATCTCTGTGTCAGAGCTTAGTAGATATGGGAAGCTGAATTTCTTCATCACCTTGAGTACTTAGACACAGAACTGAACACTACTGAGGCTGATGTACTAAGTGAAAATGTTGGAATTCTGGAGGAAACCAACTGTACAATAAGGACATTTTTTTTAATTACCATTAATTGAAATGGGAATTTTAACTCTTGAATGCTCGGGAGGAGTCCAAAGCATTGGGGGGCAATGCATTGAACAGCCCTCTAGCAACCAAGTGGTTAAATGTCCCAATTGAATCAATGACAATTTTTATCTGTCCGCTAAAGTCTAGTGGGTTTGCCAATGAATTGTGAAAAAAAAATTTCCAGGGACACTGGGCAGTCAAATTAGAGTGTATTAGTTTTCCAAAGTAATGTGCAATGCAACATCAGCAGAAAATCTCAGGCAACAGATATGGGCATTATCCACACCCAAATACCACATTAAATAATAGAAATATTCAAATTGCCATGTGGAAAAGCTCATAAACTAGTAATCTTGTAATGACAAGCATATAAAATATGGGTTCGAAATGCAATTTTAAAACATGGAGCAAACACATGGACAGCAGGATCCAGGGACAAAAAAGCCAAAACCAAGGTCTGTCCCTGGAAATTAGAGATAGTTGGCAGACATGCTTTATCTTAGTTCATTGACTTTGATGTGTCTACAGCCCCTGTACCCTCACTACTGTGTGCTCTGTGAGCAGCCCCTTCTCCCAACATGTAATATCACTGAATTTAGTGAGTGATAGCTAAAGCATTATAACATGATTACAATATAGTGTGCGACTAGAACCATATTAGAATACTTTAGATATTACTCATGGTTGCTTGGTGCAAGAGAGGTTTGTGACACCATGACACTTGGCTGGAGTGAAACTGTTGTGCAACCTACCCCTGTCTTCCAGGACGTCCCACATCACCTGCAATACTTGCAGCAATGGCTGCCTAAGAGGCCTAGCACATCCGCAATAAAAGTATCCATTTACAAAGTAAATCAGTCATTTGAACATAAAATGCATAGTTTTAATGTACATTTAATATGTATTAATATGCTTTAATACAATATGTATCTGGTGATATTCATTTAAAGTATATGCATCCTAATAGTTGCATATTACTGCACATTTTGAACTTTTGATAGAATTATGTGGTTCATAAGTGATATATCTAAATATTACTATGTATATAAATATCTCCATTAACACACTAGCATATTGCTGATCAGTGCCATGTGTTAATTTGAGGTTTATTGCTGCCAAGCTATATATAGTAATATGCAGAATAATGACCAGTGTGAGTAATGGATTTCATTTCACCCCAGAGGGGTGGGGTGACCTCTTCGCTTCAGAGATTTTTAAGGTCATAACACAGAGGGTGTGTAAAAGAAAAAAAAATCCATATTCACAGAACATGCAGCTTCTTAATTTTTCATAATTAGTGATGACCGGAGTGAGATATTTGCTGAAATAACAAATCTTATTGGGTTTTAAAGGACAATTTGACACACAAAAGCCACTGGTTTTAACCAATATGCTTTTTCTAGATGCAGTAAAAGCTCAGGCCATGTTTAAACTAATGTCCCCTCTTTCTTTCTGGCATTACACTAATGGAGAGCTTAACCCTTAATGACCAGAAGCGAGAAATTTGCAATGCATTCCACGCCCCACTGATCCTTAAAGAGATAGTATTACATAATATGTAAAAAAATATAAATTGTAGGGTTTATCTGTCTAAGTAAAATATGGTTAATCCCACTGCTGAGAACTGTTTTATTCAAATGGTGTTGCAGCTCAAACTTTGATTTTTTTAGACGCAATATCACAATGGCCTGAAATTGTACAGTGGCGCTGTTGCTACAGCATCCTATGGACAGCTCTGGTCAGTTGACCATAAACATCCATAGGATGGTGTAGCAACAGCGCCACTGTAACATTTGTAATAGTATTGAACTGGTCTCTCCCTGCGGATAGCTAGAATATCCATATAATTAGTTCTTTCTATTTTCTTTGCTTTCTATATAGTGTAAACTGAATACTGGCATGGAGTGCATTTGAGCTCTAACTTTTGCATTGTGAGTGATAGAATTTGGATTTGTATATCACACGTTGATTTTCTATGCATGGCTTGCATGTTCATGGTTGCTTGTTGATAGAATATGTAGCACACATTCACCTTTGTGTTCTTTGAACCCCCCCTCCCCACTGCACTACCTTCAAAACCCCTCATGGTCTCGATTTGACTCTTAAGTAATTAATTATGCATGGAGACTGATTGCATAGTGCAACAGCAATGCTATGTTAGTATCATGTTGAATTACTCATTTTATTGGCACATAGAGTTTCCAAGCATTACCACTCATTCATGCACTTACAACATAGCAGAGTTTTCATTGCAACAACTATGACTGCTAAATGTATCTAGTCATCCTACCTGCCTCCTTATCCTCCAGGTCAACCATAACATTGTAACCCCCTCCCTGCTGTTGTCAGCAGAAGACAAGTCAGTAAAAGATGTGTAACTCATTGTTAATTACACTCCTCTGGTGCTTAAAGGGTTAATCCTTCTCTTTTACTGATGAAGGCAAAGAGGAAGTTAAATGTTCAGTTGCTATAGGGGTGTGCAACACATTAACAATGAGCTGCAAACTACACTGGCTCTTAAAGGGCTAGTAATGTTTCAAAATAAATGCAGCACCAATTAATCTTCATAGTATTTGGGCCATGGAGAGTGTTATTTCAATACTGTCTGAGTTGTAGTTCAAGAGTAATTAAATGATAAAGTATCCCCTCCCCCTGCCCCTTTTACTGATATAACAATGCTCACCTCAGAACAGAAAGGTGGTACCCAGATGGCTTGCAGAGAGGGACAATCTTCAATTAGCATAAGGGAAAACCCTGTCAAGGGGGGCAGTGTTTTCATTGTTCTCACAGTAAGAAGATTGTCCCTTGCTGTGAGCTGTCTGGTCTTAAGACCAGATTCCATATCTGAGGGGAGGTGACTTACACTAGGTAAAAGGGGCAGGAGGGGGACATTTTATCATTCAATTACTCTTGAACTACAACTCTGACAGTATTGAAATAACACTCTCCATGGCCAAAATACTATGAAGATTAATTGGAGATGCTTTTATTTTGAAACATTACTATCCCTTTAAATCTCCTCCCTGCCATCCATTGTAATGACCAAGGCACCAATGGCAGAGGAGTGTGAAACCCATTGTTTTGAAATATCTTCCACATACCTCTGGAACTCTAGAATTTATACATAATAAATAATGTTGTTCATGCACCAATTACTAATAGCATAGGTTTTGATATAACCCTGGAGTTTTCAACATCTCTGAAAATAATGTTTAATATTTCAGGCTTCATATTTATATCCAGACAAATACAAACTGGGTACCCAGGACAACATCAGTCTTCTTCAGGTGTATGGCCACAGGATTAAGATTACTTCTTGATGAAAAACAGGTACAAATGGTAACTCAAGGTTAAATACTCCTGCCCCCTCGAAAAAGAAGACCATAATGAATGCTAGTTATGCCCATACATTAAAATGCCTCTACATTATAGGTCTAAATAAATAGAACGAAATTGAAACTGACAAAAGAATAAGATAGAATTGAGTAAGGAAAACTGTAGCTTCAAAGTTTCTTTCTGAAAGTTGTGGAAACTAACACAAAGCCACATGTTTTGGGTCTATATACAGTTGCTGAGGCAAAGCTTAATCAATATAGAATTGATGCTATCATGTTGGGGAAACTGTAGACTCTGTATAGTGGAATTGATTCAAGTTGCTGTGTAAAAACTCCCAAATCCTTTGTTCCATTTAAATAACCCTGTCGTTTGACTTGGCTCCAAGTTATCTCTTGTGCGGTTGCCATAACAACCATTCACGATAACCCGGCTGCCAAGGTCAACCTAATGTGTAATCCAAACATCAAATAAAATTTGTTAAAATACAAAAAACATATTTCAAGCTTTCTATATATTACTGATTAGCCTGAACTATTCACCCATTTAGACTGTAAGCTCCTTGGGGCAGGGACCTCTCTCCTATTGTTTCTATGAATGTGACACTTATTTTATCCCCTTTTATTTATTCTAACATACATCTATTGTAAGGCACTGCGTACACTGTGTGGCACCATATAAATAAAGCTACACATTCATACATACATTTAAACCTTTTGTAGTCACAGTTCCCAACTTGTAAATGCAAAATATTCAATGTCTGAAAACTGTAATGCTCTATCACCCCATAACCCTCCTTGGTGCCTGTTTGACTATATCAAAATGCCAGCATTTAAGATTGTTAACCCTATGTTTCTTTTCAATAAAATGACTCACCACTGGGTCTTTTTTTATTTCCTTCTCTTCAAGGGTTCAATCCAATATCCACCGTTTGGGGTAATATGATTACCATTTACAAATATATTCAAGGTCAATACAAAGAACTATCCAATAAATTATGTACGCAAAGAGCTGAACTAAGAAAGAGAGGTAATTCATTAAGACTTGAAGAAAGTTTTTTTTTAATAAAACTACGGCAGGGATATTTTTACAGTAAGGGAGGTAAAGCTATGGAATTCTTTGCCTCGGGATGTTCTGTTTGCAGATACTGTAACTGCTTTCAAAAAAGCAATGGATACCTATCTAGCACAGAAAAATATTGGGGATTATGACAGATGGTTTCAAAACAGACAGGTTGTTGACACTGGGAACTGACTGCTATTTGGAGTCAGGAAGGAATTTTTTTACCCACTTGGGGCTTTATTGGAAATGGCTTCAGTAGGGTTTTTCTTTGCCTTCATCTGGATCAACAGGGGTGTTTTGGCAAGGACTATTTGATGGACGCATGTCTTTTTACAGCCTTGTCAACTGTTACTATGAAGTTAACTTTTTTATAATTAAAAGTTTTAGTTGAAACTATATAGTTTTGTTTTGCCAAACTGATCTCAAATGTAACCATGTTGTGATCACTGTTTCCCAAATGTTCACCTATCTTAACTCCTTAACGACAGATGACTTACCAGGTACGTCCTGCAGAAACTGTCACTTAGTGACAGAGGACGTACCTGGTAAGTCACGGAAGTCCGCGTCTCCGTGCGGCTGCACGCCCCTCGGAGACTCAGGACTTCTTTGAAAAAAAAAAAATATTCGGCGGGCGTTAACGTGACAGCCGCGTTCATAATATCGGATACCAAGTCTTTGATATTCATTAGCACTAGGTCCAATACATTGTTATTTCTTGTCGACACTTCCACCATTTTTGACATGTAGCTATCCCTAAGCATGCTCACAAAACTGCTTCCCTTAGCACTCTGACAGGTCTCATTTTTTCAGTTGATATCTGGATAGTTAAAATCTCCCATAATTATAGTATGCTCAATTTGTGCAGCTTTCCTTATTTGCAATAGCAGCTATACCTCAACATTTTCATCAATATTTTGTGGTTTGTAGCATATACCCACCAACACCTTTTTTTTAACCTTTTACGCCACAGTTAGTATCAATTATCAAGGACTCCACATTATTGCCAATTTCCTCAGTAATATCACCCCTTAAAATCAGATTTAGCTCTGATTTCAAATATAAGCACAGACCTCCCTCTTTTCTATTAATCCTGTCTCTCATAAACAGTGAATACCCCTCTATATTTACAGCCCAATCATGTTTCGGTTATACCTATTATGTCCAAATGTTCATTAAACTCCAGCAATTCTAGTCCTCTTGTTTTATCTATCATACTTCTTGCATTTGCCAACAAATAATTCATTTTGACATCTTTACATATTTTACCTACTACTTGCCTTTTTTCTACATCTTCATTTCATAGGAGTTCCTCCCTATTGGCTACATTTATCTCCACCCCTTCTCCACCCTCATGATCACTTACTTGGACCCAGTTCCTATCTACTCTATCTACAACATCACTCGTGGTAATCCTGCGCCCACTTTTTTTGGCATACAGCACACAAAGAAGGTTAAACATCCCCCGTGAAAAATATAAAGCAGGGAACAAACAGCTTACAGAACATTTAGCACATATTACAATCACAGAAAAGGCAAAATTAACCCCTGTAATGTCAAGGAACCACCTGGCAAATGTGCATGCCCTACACATAAGTACTGGACAACCAACATCAACCCATCAATCCCAGAGGAACAAGGGCTTCACAAATCAACCTCAAACAATCCATGTCACCATACCCCTGCACAACTGGGGTTAACACATACCAACAGATATGTACACCTGTCAATCGCTAAGCAACCCAAGTCCGCTTGTGCATGATCACTAGCCAATGGAAAGCCAAGGTGCACCGGACCACTTCACACATGCACCTGACAGGCAAACAGCAATTACACCAAACACATTCAAACAACAAGAGTCACACCAGCAAATACTTACCTGCACAACACACACTTTCCCCTTGGTCCCTCCATACCTAATGACCATACCTGGGCAACACCCCACCATATCTCACCATCCTCAGAAGTGGCGTATTTAGAATGAGACCCCTCAAAGAGAGAGTATTAGCATTAGGTTTTCATTACAATACCTGCAAAGACATCAGACAAGGGGGCATGTGAGGGCTATGGAGCCCCAGGAACCCCCAAGCACATCTGCACATTTTCTGCTTGTTGCAACTGTGGATGATACATCTGCTAAGCCAGCCAGAAGGCCATCTCCACCTGGATGGCCTCATCACCTCAGCTGCCACAACTGGATCTCCCACAGCTGCCACAGGAACCAGTGGAGCAGCGCAGAGATGACAGACAACAACAAAGACCCAAGATATACCGCACAAGGGTCACACTCTTTGGAATGACAGGTGCTGAAGTGATAGACCGCTACAGATTGATGTCACACCGCATCATCGACCTAGATGAGGTGATCAAAGGTGATGATGACGCCATATTCAACAAAAAAGTGCCCTCTCTGGCATGCAGAAGCTGCTGTGTGCCATACATTTCATGGCAACAGGATCCTTCCAGTCCACAGAGGGAAATGTTTCTGGGATGGCCCAGGCCACATGTTCCAGAGTATTGTCTCAGGTGTTGGCTGCCCTGAAGAGGACGGCCAGGAGGTACATCCACTTCCCTTCCACCGAGATGAAGTGGGCATGTGTCAAGTGAAGGCATACCCAGAGTCATGGACACTGCACACATGTGATCATAAGAAATCCTCTGCATGAGGGACATCTCTACATCAATTGAAAGCATTTCCACTCCATCAACGCACAGGATCACCCATGTATGTGCTTCTTATTCTGGCAGTTGTCACAACTCCTACATTCTCAGGCACTCCTCTGTATACCGGGACTTAGTGAATAGAACCTATATAGGAGGGTGGGTTTTAGGTGAGTGAATCACACCACATCCACTGGGGTGCTCACACGATTAATGAAAACTGCTTAGCATGGTCAGGACACACAAGAAGTATGCCCCCATCACACAACATCATCCACACAACCATGTGGTCCATGTGGTCCACACACTCACACAATACATAATGATATGTTTCACACCACAGGATGACTGAAATTCACATGAACCTCCAACCTTGAAACTGCCTGCTTCAACATTACAACGACATAGCTACATACATAGCAACACACATAGTAACATAGTTAATGAGACTGAAAAAAGAAATGTGTCTTTTTAACACCAATTTAACACCAAGTGGGTAAAAAAATACCTTTCTGACACCTTAATGAACATATGCAGCTGACATGCCATGTTTGGATCTAATGGAGGCTGTGAATTCAACTGATATCTGTAATTCTGTTCGGGCATGATGACATTGCTACTTCACGCATATCAACTATCCCCCTGCAAACACTGCTACACCCTATTACCTATGTCCATATATTCCATCTTGGAATCAAGAAATATTCCCCCCCCCATTCAAAACAGAATTTTAAATTGCTGTATTGAGGGGGTTTTTTGCCTTCTTTTGGATCATCAGGGGTAAACAGGAATAGGAAAAGGGTTGAACTTGATGGACACAACCTAAAATACTATGTAACTTTCCTAAAGTATTACATAAAGCAAATAATCAGGTTTAGAGTTGAACATATTCATTTTAAGCATATGACCCTTGGAGTGTTAGAGATGTATCCAATGGATTGAAATGCAATGCACTGGATACCCCAAGTGTTAAAGGTATTAGGAACACAAGACATTTGCAATTTGCAATGCCCAATCCAGCTGAATAGCAATGGATTCCCTGGAAAAAAATGTGTTGGGTACTACACAGGAGTAACTAATTGAGAGGGTGGTTGACAGGCCCAGCATGGTAAAGTGTGTGTGTGTATGTGCGATGCACAGTGACAAAGGGCCAGCACCAGGCACCAGCTTCTGCTTAATGGGGGTTAGTTCATTTACTAGGTTATATTGCTATGATGCTCCGTTAACACATGCAAATGGCTGGTTATCCTCTTCTCTTTCATTTTTTTTTTTTAATTTTAACGCATTTATTGAAGAAGTTGCACAGTTTACATTCAAGGCAAGTACAGAAAAAGTATTCATCTACAGACACATAAGCAACAGGAATCTGAAATGTTCAATTACAGAAACAAGCATGTAAAAGGAAGACAACGATTACTAAAAGTGGAATGGCAAAGATACAATTCATAAGACGAGGTAAGTTAATGTTTACCTCTCAATGCACCAATGAGAGGTAAACTAGTTCAGCACAGTGAATTTGCCATAAGTTCAAGGCAGATTAGGTCCTCCAGAAAGCATCCCCATCTAATAAAAACTAGATGAACCCAAAAAAGGAGAGAAAGAAAAAGTCACAAGAAGAAAAGAAGTAAAGTCAGAAAGAGAAGTGAAGGAGTAAACAAGTAGACTAAATAGTGTAAGAGAACCAGTGGCCAAAGAGAAAGAGAAAATGGTCTCAGTGACCAGAAAAGGGGAAGGCAGGAAGGGGGAGAAGGGAGGAGCGGACTGGGCACATGTCCAGTGTCAGTGTAATGGAACCTCAGACCCGGGACACAGGCAAGCATCAAGAAGACTAGTATGTTACCGGGCTACTCCATCAATCTAGGGGTACACATGAATGGCAATCCGCTCAGCAGGGGTCTAAATGATCCCTGTCTGTCACGGTTTCCCCAGAGATGTTCAGGAGTCAGTACCTTATAGTTAAATGCAATTTATTAAAATAAAAGTAAGGTAGTACACAGTTGTAATATAGCAAGAACAAGCAGAGAGTCACAAGCCAGCAAGCACTGCTATCAGAAATAGTAGGCTGCCAAACTTGACCACACTGCTGGAGACTAGGCCTCAGTCACTGGTAGCCTCTGCTGGAACCAGGAGCAGGAACTGGAACACAGGATCTTGATCTGTAGTAGTGAGAGGGCTACCTGACTCACTCCTGCAGTCATAAATGTAGCAGAGGATACCTGACTCACGCCTGCAGTCAGTATGGAGAAAGCAGAAGCTTGACTCACGCCTGCAGTCAGTTAAATAGCTAGTCTACTAGAGCCCCAGGTCCGCACCAAATTGGGTGTCTGCTAGGTACAGGGGAATATGAAGAGAATAATCAGACAGAGCCACAGGTCAGCACCAGAGAGGGTAGTCAGACAAGCCAGGTCATACACAGTTCATGTAGTCAGCCAGAGCCACAGGTCTGCACCAGATTGGGTGTCCACTATAAGGATAAGGCAGGAGAATAGTCAGACAGAGCCACAGGTCAGCACCATATTGGATGGTCAGGCAAGCCAGGTCATACACAGAGCCCAAGGACACAGAACTGCTTTGTACAACAACGCAAGGGCAATTGAGTCAGGACTCAGCCTACCCTTTAAACCCCTCCTCAGGAAGTAGGTAGGAGGAGCAGGCTCAGAGAAAGGAAGTAGGTAGGAGGAGTACAGGAAGTATGGCATAAAACAGAGGCCTGCTACACTCTGAAGCCTTGCGCCTGCAGATGACGCGTGAAATGACGCCGATCATAGCTGAAAACAAGGTAAGCTGTGACACTGTCCCTCAACACAGAAAATCTCTCCCAAGGAGTCCAGGTCTCTCTATAAGAATGTGGTTTAGGCAGACTATATGCATGCAGTTTCTCCATTCTACAGAACCGGTCTACCCTTGTGTACCAGCATTCTAGGGGTGGGCAGGAACGGAGTCGCCAGTGGGTAGCTACAGTCATCCTCACAGTAGTCGGGAGGAAATGTAACAAGGGAAATGACTTGGGCCAGAATTGGGTTTGGTATGTAAAGAGGAGAAGAAGGGGGTCCAGGAGGACTACATAACCCAGTAAGCTTCTAATTTCTTAGGGATATGCGACCAGAACTCTGCAATCACTGGGCAGCTCCACCAGACATGTATCATGGTACCTCCCTGAGCGTGCATCTCTAGCAGATGTCCGGGATTGTGGAGTTGTACTTCGATAGCCTGCTTGGTGTAAGAGAGTAGTTTACAGTAGTTCCCCTGTGACAGGGTATCTCTTGGTAAGAATTTAAAATTTTTGAACATAGTTAACCATGTCTCTTCATTGTCCAGTGTCCACCACTCCCCCGGGGGCAGAGCAGACACAGAGACCAGGGTCTCAAATGAAGTTGGTCTGCCATTGCAGATCACCCGGTGAATGCCGCTGATCAAGACCGGGGGGAAAACAGGGTTGCCGCAAATAGACAGAAGTAGACGTGGGTAAGAGGTCCATCCCCCAGGCACTCTCTGGCAATGCCACCAGCCCAACGCTGCCCCCAGGAGAGTGTCTCTAAAGAGTTCCCCGGGATCACATGCCACGGAACAAACAATAATTGTTTGGGGGAAACGGTTGTCGAAGAGGCCATCGAGACACGCACCCACTCCACCGTCTCAGGACACTGGGCAAGTTCGACCGTCAGGGATAGCAGAGTGGCCCGATAATATGAATCAAAGAGAGGGAAGCCTAAGCTCCCTCTGGATCTGAGGGACGTCAGTTGCTCGACAGGACATCTGGGAGTCTTACCTCGCCACACAAAGTGATGAACTGCAGACTGCAGGGACCTCAGGAAGGAGCATGGTAATTTGATTGGCAGAGTTTGGAAAAGATAAAGCAGTCTCGGGAGGACCATCGTTTTGATGAGATTCACGCTGCCAAACAATGAAATCAGTGGTAGGTCCCAAGTCTCAAGGTACTGCAAAACGGCCGCCAGAAGAGGGGGGTAGTTAGCTCGAAACAGGCCCCCAATATCTGAAGTGATCTTAATCCCCAAGTAGGTGATAGAGTCAGAGGGCCAGTGGAAGCCATGGGCAGCTTTGAGCCATTGACTGCTACTTTCCTCCAGATTAACCCGGGAGCCTGACAACGAGGCATATTCAACAAGTTGTTCAAGGGCCGCTGGGAGAGAGGACTCAGGAAGATGTCATCAGCGAAACTTGAGATTTTATGTTCCACACCAAGCCCCGGTATGCCCCTCACATCCCTGCTAACTCTAATCACATTTAGAAAAGGTTCTAAGATTAAAACATAGAGGAGCGGGGAGAGGGGGCAACCCTGGTGTATTCCATTGAAGATACAAAAGGAGTCAGACATGGTGCCATTCACTTTGACACTAGCTGAAGGGGACATATATATGGCTGATATGCGGTGCAACATCTTGGGTCCGAAACCCAGCGAGTACACCCTATACAGGTGGAAAACGAGTTTGGTAGTATGGCTCGTAGCCTGGCGTCCCTTAACAAAGCCCACCTGATCTTTGTGGATCAGACTGGGGAGCAAAGGGTGGAGACGCAAAGCAATAACCTAAGCATAAACCTTCGAGTCCACATTAAGGAGGGTAATAGGGTAGTAGTTGCTGCAGCTCATGGGGTCTTTACCCGCTTTGTGAATTACAGTGATATGAGCTACCAACTTCTGGGGAGGAAACCGGATAGAGTCAACAATCACATTAAAAGTTTAGTTCATATGGGGTAATAATGACAGTCCATCTGGGCCTGGGCATTTGTGTCGTGACTTGCTGCGAAGGGCCAATCTGAGTTCATCCTCCGTGAAGTTAGATTCCAAAAAGGATACCACTGTCCCTGCCAGTCGCCACAGGAGATGTCTAGACAAGAACCTCGAGAGGCAGTCCGAAAAATCAGGACCTGTCAAGTCCTGCAAGGTTCCATAAGTATTATAGAAATCCTCGTAAAACAGGTGGAATGCATTCACAATGTCACGGCAGAGGACACACCTCCCCCCATTGAGATCCCTGACCTCCCTCACATATATGACATTCCTCCGTTTCTTCACCAGCCTGGCCAGCAGTTTGCCAGATTTGTTACTCTGCAAATAAGAATGATACTGAAACCAGTGGTAGGACCTAAAGGCAATGTCCATCATCAATGACAAGATGTCTCCGTGCAGCACTGCTATCTCCCTGCTAAGAGTCACATTGAGATGTCTCTTGTGATTACACTCTACGGTACTGAGCTTTGACATGACGTCCAGTTTTTAGCCTGTTCCCTTTTCTTATGTGCTCCCATCTGGACAAGTATATCATTGCCTTATGAGCTTCCCATACTGTCAGCACCGGTACCCCACACAGAGTGTTGACATCAAAATATTCCTTTAAGGCCCGAGATAAGAAAGACATTACCTCCGAATCTTCAAACAGCAGCTCATTCAACTTCCAAGGAGTACATCTCTGAGAAACATCCAGGAGGTGCAGCACTATAAAAATCAGACTATGGTCCGACCACTTGATATGACCAATGGAGGCCTGTTTAAGAAAAGGAAGCAAGTACTGGTCGCAGAGGAACACATCTATATGAGAGTATTTTTTGGGGGTGTGGGAAAAAAAGGTATAGTCTTTATCTGTAGGCCTCTCCAGCCACCTCACATCAAAAAGATGGCGTGAGGCTATCGCAGATTTACATTTTCTGATAACAGCATCATAATGTGCCAAGTGGGGCGGGTTACAGTCCAGACCGGGGTCTAATGGGAAGTTAAGGTCCCCTCCCAAGTGTAGCAAACCCTCACTGAAAGTGTCCATTCAGTGTAAGAGAGGGGAGAGAAAGGAGTTGTGTTTGTCATTGGGGAAATAGTCATTAACCAATGTGATCTTAGTAGTGTATAACTGACCCTTAACCAAAAGAGATCAGAAAAGCAAACTATGGTCACCCAAGGCAGAGCTGTGATGAAAGTTGTCACCCCTGTAGATTTAGAGTCACCAGAGAAATACCACTGATGAGGCAAGTGCTGTGTACTAAGGATCGGGTGTTTATCCCTCTTGAAGTGTGTTTCCTGGACAAAAAGGATTTTCAAGCCATTTCTTATGGCTTCCCTGAAGAGCATACTCCGCCTCTCAGGAACATTCAAACCCCTGACATTGTAGGAGCAGCACTTAATTCACAGCGGGTCCGCCATGCCCGTGTGACAATCAGAGCACCAGAACAAAGGAGCCAGGATACCCGCAGCTTGTCCAGAGGGAAATGAGACGGGAAGGGAAAAGGGGGGGAGGGAAGCGAGAAACATCAAGTTAGAAAGAAATAGGGACAGAGTCCCAGGGAAGAAAATAGAGAAGTAAGTATAAGAGCTCAATGCAATGAACATTGATATGTAAATAAAAAATATGAACTGCAAAAGGCAGTAAAAGTTTAGCGTGGAGTAGAGGGGTACTCTTCCCAAACCATGCAGGAATAAAAATCCAGCATGAAAACAAATTAATAGTGATGAACGAGCATGCTCGGCCGAAGCTCGGTTCGGCTCGAGCATTGCTCTGCTCGGCACATGGCGGTACTCGTACGAGTACCGCATGTGCTCGCCCGCCATGTTCGGGTCTCCTCCCTGCACGTTTCGCAGCTGCTGCGCAGCCAATAAACGTGCGGGGAGGCTCTGACATCAGTGTAATGCCAGCAGCCATGTTGGCTGCTGGCATTACACTGATTGGCTGGCCAGAACCCGTGATCGGGTGCTGTATAGCACCCGACGCGCGAGTTCGGCTCATTCTTAGCCAGGGAGAGATAAGCTTAGGCAGGGAAAGTCAGTGTAGGGAGAATAAAATTGTTGAAACTCTTTCAAGACCCAAAAGTCCTTTTTAGGACTGTTGTGTGTGGGGGCAGCATTTATATTTTGTTTGGGGGGGCACAATTTCCTTTTTTTTGTGGGGGGGATATTTGTAAGGTGACATATAATACTAGATGCACAGGAAGTCAGTGTAGGGAGAATAAAATTGTTGAAACTCTTTCAAGACCCAAAAGTCCTTTTTAGGACTGTTGTGTGTGGGGGCAGCATTTATATTTTGTTTGGGGGGGCACAATTTCCTTTTTTTTGTGGGGGGGATATTTGTAAGGTGACATATAATACTAGATGCACAGGAAGTCAGTGTAGGGAGAATAAAATTGTTGAAACTCTTTCAAGACCCAAAAGTCCTTTTTAGGACTGTTATGTGTGGGGGGCAGCATTTAATTTTTTTTGGGGGTGGCAGAATTTCATTTTTTTGTGGGGGGGGACATGTTCTAAGGTGACATTGTACTAGGTGCACAGGGACAAATATTTCACAGTGCAGTGACAAGCTGACATATTCTGTTAGGTGCACAGGGCCAATGATTTTACAACGCAGCGACAAAAAGGGCCATTTTAAACGTGTGCCTATCCATAGATTATTGTCACATTCTGTTTAGTGTGCAAATTCACAAATTAACGTCACATATTCCGTTCACTGTGCCTAGCCGCAGATTAGCGTCACATTCTGTTTCGTGTGCCTAGCCGCAGATTAGCGTCACATTCTGTTTCGTGTGCCTAGCCGCAGATTAGCGTCACATATTGTTTAGTGTGCCTAGCCGCAGATTAACGTCACATATTGTTTAGTGTGCCTAGCCGCAGATTAGCGTCACATATTGTTTAGTGTGCCTAGCCGCAGATTAGCGTCACATATTGTTTAGTGTGCTTAGCCGCAGATTAGCGTCACATTCTGTTTCGTGTGCCTAGCCGCAGATTAGCGTCAGATATTGTTTAGTGTGCCTAGCCGCAGATTAACGTCACATATTGTTTAGTGTGCCTAGCCGCAGATTAGCGTCACATATTGTTTAGTGTGCCTAGCCGCAGATTAGCGTCACATTCTGTTTCGTGTGCCTAGCCGCAGATTAGCGTCACATTCTGTTTCGTGTGCCTAGCCGCAGATTACCGGCATATATTCCATTTAATATGAAGAAGGCGGGTAAAAAGGGACGGGGAAGTGGACGTGATCCTGATAGTTCAGGGCGCGGGTCAGGACGCGTAGAAACTGTGCCTGGTGCCAGAGCACAAGAAAGAAAGACATCCACCATACCTAGCTTCATGTCTCAGTTTACAGGGCGTCGCAGGACATCACTCTCGAGGTCAGACCACTGCGAACAGGTGGTCGGTTGGATTTCAGCTGATACTGCTTCCAGTCGGTTAAGCACCACCCTGTCTTCCACCAAGTCCACTCTCAGTAGCCAAGAGTCTGGTCAACATAATCCTCACCCTGATCATCCTTCCTCCCACCATAGAGGGTCTGGCCAAAGAAGTGATCCCACACTGGGATATAGTGAGGAGCTCTTCTCATCACCAATCCTTGATTTGAACCTCTCTCCAAGCACGCTTGCAGAGGAACATGAGATCTTGTGCCCTGATGCACAACCTCTAGAGGGTACCCAATCACAAGAAGATGACAGAGGGGAACGGCATTTAAGGTCAAAGGAAGTGGATGATGATGATGAGACACAGTTGCCATCAAATGAACCACAATTACTGTCTCAAGACCTTGATGAGGAGGATGATACACAGTTGTCAATGACTGAGGATGTGGTGGGATCAAGAAATGAGGAGGATGATCAGAGTGAGGAAGTGGAGGAGGACTTGGTGGACGATGAGGTCACTGACCCCACCTGGGAAGGTGGAAAGCCGAGCGATGACAGCAGTCCTGAGGGTGAGCCATCTGCAGCACCGCAACAGGCTGGAAGAGGCAGTGGTGTGGCTAAAGAAAGAAGGCGGACCGCACCAAACCGGCCTGCAAATGTTCCACGGAGCACCCCCTTGCGTAAATCTCCCTTGCCAAGGGCTAGGTGTTCCGCGGTATGGCGTTTTTTTAAGGAAAGTGCGAACGACAAAAGAATTGTAGTTTGCAACCTGTGCCACACCAGAATGAGCCGAGGCATGAACACTAGCAACCTCACCACCACCAGCATGATCCAACACATGGCATCCAAGCACCGTAATAAGTGGGAGGAACGCCCGGATCGGCAATCTGTGTCTGCAGGCCACACCACTGCCTCCTCTTCTCCTGTTTTCGGTGCCGGCCAATCGCCTGTCGAAGGCGCAGGCCCGCATACCTCCCGCCCTGCACCTGTACCATCTGAAGCACCATCAGCGACCACATCCACTTCCCTGTCCCAGCACAGCGTCCAAATGTCGTTACCCCAGGCATTTGAGCGCAAGCGAAAATACCCAGCCACCCACCCACAGGCCATAGCACTAACCTCACACCTTTACAAATTACTGGCCATCGAAATGCTGCCATTTAGGCTTGTGGACACTGAGTCCTTCCGCAGCCTGATGGCAGCAGCTGTCCCTCGGTATGCAGTCCCCAGCCGCCACTACTTTTCCCGGTGTGCCGTCCCCGCCTTACACCACCATGTGTCCCTTAACATCACCCGTGCCCTGACCAACGCAGTTACTGGGAAGGTCCACTTAACGACTGACACATGGACAAGTGCTTGTGGCCAGGGACGCTACATTTCCCTGACGGCACACTGGGTGAATGTCGTGGAGGCTGGGAGCGTCTCGGACCCTGGGATGGCACAGGTGCTACCCACGCCGAGGATTGCGGGCCCTACCTCCATCAGGGTTTCCGCCAGCACCTACGTTATTGGCTCCTCCTCCTCCTCCTCCGTTTCCACCTCCGAATTCTCTGCGCGCAGCGCCACTCACCCATCAGCCGGTAGCTGGAAGCAGTGTAGCACTGCAGTGGGGAAGCGTCAACAGGCCGTGCTGAAGCTGATCTGCCTTGGGGACAAACAGCACACGGCCTCAGAGCTGTTGCAGGGGATTAGTCACCAGACCGAGCAGTGGCTCTCGCCACTCAACCTGCAACCAGGCATGGTTGTGTGTGATAATGGGCGTAACTTGGTGGCGGCTTTGGAGCTCGGCAAGCTCACACACGTACCATGCCTAGCGCATGTATTTAATTTAGTGGTTCAGCGATTTCTAAAAACCTACCCCAATTTGCATGATCTCTTGACGAAGGTGCGCCGCGTGTGTGCACATTTCCGTAAGTCATCTACAGCTTCAGCCGGCCTGTTGACGCTGCAGCAGCGCTTACAATTGCCAGCTCACTGGCTGCTGTGTGACGTGAGCACGCGCTGGAACTCCACCTTCCACATGTTGGCCCGGCTTTGTGAGCAGCAGAGGGCAGTAGTGGAGTACCAGCTGTTACACGGTCGTCGCCTCTCCGTTCAACTTCCTAATCAGAAGTGAGGAGTGGGAATGGATGTCAGACCTCTGTGAGGTTTTACGCAATTTTGAGGAATCGACACAGATGGTGAGCGGCGATAACGCTATTATCAGTGTAACCATCCCAAGGCGTGGGACACCTTCATGACACCCCGCCAGCACCCTCACCCTGATGCGCAGCCTAGTGTCACAAGGAGGGAAAAGTTTTGGAAGATGGTGAAGGAGTACGTAGCAGACCGTGTCAGCGTCCTCACTGATCCCTCTGTGCCTTACAACTACTGGGTGTCCAAGCTGGACACGTGGTATGAACTGGCACTCTACGCCTTGGAGGTGCTGGCCTGCCCTGCCGCCAGCGTTCTGTCTAAGCGGGTATTTAGTGCTGCTGGTGGCATCATAACAGATAAGCGTATCCGCCTTTCCACCGAAAATGCTGATAGGTTGACACTTATAAAAATGAACAAGGCCTGGATTTCCCCTGACTTCTCCACTCCACTGGAGGAAAGCCCCTCACTTTAGATATGTTATTTACAATGATGGGAATACTCTGTATTCCCATTCACCCCTTCCACCCAAAAAACGGGTATATGGTTGACTCTTAATCTTCTCATCCTCCTCCTCCTCTTCCATATGCCCTGTGATATAATTTTTATATAGGGCCAGCTCACCAGCGGGCCCTGTGATATAATTTTTATATAGGGCCAGCTCACCAGCGGGCCCTGTTTGACAATTTTTGTATAGGTCAGCTCACCAGCGGGCCTTCTCATATAATGTTTTATTGGGTCAGCTCTCTAGCGGGCCCTCTCATATAATGTTTTATAGCGTCAGCTCACTAGCGGGCCTTCGCATATAATGTTTAGGATGGTCAGCTCCGCAGCAGACCCTCACCCATAATGTTTTAGATGGTCGGCTCAGCAGCAGACCCTCATTCCTAATGTTTTAGATGGTCAGCTTAGCGGCATGCCCTCGCCCCTAATGTTTTAGAGGGTCACCAGCAGGCCATTAATCCTAATTTTTCAAGGGTGTGTATGATGCCCTCCTTTATGTGTAATAAAGGGTGTATTGGAGTGACATTTCAGTCTAATTTTTGGCAGCCCTTTCACTTAGTGCATAGGCTTTATGAGTGTTGGACCACTACCTGAACTATTGTACCACAATGTGAATGAGGCCCTCCATTTTGTGATATACAGGTTGTATCGGAGTGCCTCAGGTCCTCCCATTGAATTAAATAGGGCTGGGGTGTTCGACAGAGCAGAAGGTAGTTCTTGGCTTCATCCACTAAGTCACTTCGTCACTTTTTCTCAATGGATCAGACCCCACTGTTCCGACTATAAATTTTGGACTTAACAAGGGCAAACGGACATGTTGTAAAACCTGTGGTAGCTGCGGCCTCCGTTCCTGAATGCTGTACCTTACCCGGGCCATAACCACGTTGAACACCTGCTTTACGCTGCGCACGTTTCCCTCTTAATCATGGCCCCAGTTCCGAAAAATCGATGAAATTTTTTGCAGAATTTGCAGATGATATACAAGTAAATATACAGCAAATACTGTTTGGTAACAATTTTTCGCCTAAAATCGTTTTTATCTTCCTTTTTGTGTGTTTTACGGTCAGTCTGTAAAAATGGCGTACCACGGGCGAAACATCGTTCCCAGCAGCGACGTTGGAGTCCAAGATGCATCCAGACATCCTCCCTATGCTGTCCCTGAACCATTTCTGTGGTGTTTCCATCATTTTCTGACCTTTTCCTATGAACCAGGCACCCTCCCCTCATCAGAGCAGGGAGTGCCTGGTGTAATGCTCGAGTCCTCCCATTGACTTCAATGGGGCTCGGGTGCTCTAACCCTATCCCCAAAGGACACTGATCGTGTCTTTTAACTAGCATAAACAAAGAGAAAAGTGCAGGAGAACACAAACACTGGGCTCATCACCAATATCCCAGGCTACACAGAGCCCCCATGCCAAGATGATAGTCACAAGGGGATCCAGAAAGCCCAGGACCCACAAAATCTCCTTCAGCAGTGTGCATATAATCATCACCCCCAGCTACTCTTTTAAAAAGTCATTCAGAGGCCTATCGTAGCGGGAGGGGGGAACAAGGGCATACGGGGTCCACAGCTGTTTCCAGACCCATAGAAGATGGGACCGGTCCATAGAGCTGGCGGCTGTCCATATGCCAGACAACAGCTTCAGGATTTTTCTTTCCTAAGTGTACTGTGAGATGAAATTGGACAACAGTGGATGTGCTGTGCTTCGATACCAATGCTCAAACACTTTCCCACCAAGTATAAATATGCAAGAGTTGTGTTCAATGCATTGGACACATCTCTGCCACTAACCTTGTTAGATACCTAAAGGAATCAGACATGATTGGGATCAAGAAGTGCATTTTATTTAAGGGAAAACATGACACATGGGGCTTTTGTTAATTTATTTAGTTTCGAAGTGGGTGCAGATGTGGATACCCTCACTGGTGACTCTTGCGGGTCTTGGGGTTGCTGTGGCTGTCACATTTGAGGGGGAGGTTGTTGCAGTTGACTTCACAGTTGACAGTTGAGCATGTCCCAGCAGCAATCTCTGGATTTAATTTTGCTCATGCATTTGACTGAGCATCTGGCCAAACAAGTCACTGAGTCCAGTCCTAATATGGCATATTTCTGTGTGTAGGAGGGCTTGCTGGGATCAATACTGTTGATAGTTGCAGCAATTCTCTCCATGTTTCGCAGGCACCTACTGGAGAAGCACCTGGTCTCCCTCAGTAGCCTCCTCTGGATGTGGATGTATTCCTCATCCATCCTGCTGGTTAAGGTAGCTCTGGCACATAATGAGGGTGGTCTTGACAGTGCCAGGAGAGCTTCTTCCTAGCACCAACCCTCTGGCCCTTTCAGTGGTGAGGATTATGTGCTCCCTGATCCATGGATAATAACTGCCAGTTTTTCATGGTAGTTTCTTTTAATCTTTTAGTAAGATCTGTGTTTGTGGTGGTAACAACCATCCTATATATATCTTTCACTGTCTTGTTTCTTTCAGTGGATAATAATATTTGTCTGTACATTCAACCATCTTTTGTGTGTTTTCTGCTAGTCACTTCCTCCTCCTCCTTCATCTCAGTGGACACATAATAAGGGTCCCTCCAGTTCCTTCTTTTGCTGATCATAATGATAGCAGTCACTATGAGCCTCTCCTGCCTCAATCTTTCCAAAATATCACTACAGAACAGCACAGCACATCTATCTCACCCTGTAGCTACTTCTATTGTGTCTGCCTTCAGCGAGAACATCATGTTTTTATAGTGGAAGTGCGAAAACAACGTAAATCAATGGGCAGAAACTTTCTAGCCATTGAAAAAATGGCAAAAGATTTTGACCAATGGGCGAAAGATTCGAAAATTTTAACCGCTAGTTTTAAAGTTGATTTTCCCATGAAAAAGCAGATAACAACGTGGTTTTCACTAAATTTCTCGCAGGAACACGGCGACAACTTTCACCCATCCCTACCATTGGCTGGGTTGTGTGCTTATGCACCTCCCAGCCAATCAGCTTTGAGTGGCGGTGCTCTGCCATGCATTGCGTACCCCTTTGGCACTCAAGGATGTAAACTATGTATAAGTGTGAGGATCATTTTATGGAAACATTTATGCTATATTTTATTTTTACAGCTACAAGACAAGAAGAGAGAAGACAATACAAGAGAAGACAGACGAGAAGAGGAAACAGAATGAAGACAGAAGGAGACAGAGAGTGGATGACAGGTAAGTTTAACACAGATAAGTTAACGATCAGTGCTTGACAGCATGTCAGGCACCAATCGTTAGCTTTTGTCCTTGGATGTTCCTATTATTGCCGCTATTTTGTGGTACTTTGGGAACTTAACATACAAAACGGACATTTGGCCATAAGACCTTTTCTGTGGCCTAACGTCCGTTGTGCTTTTAGCCGGTATGGCAATTGAATACTGACTTAGACATTTTCTTTTGTCGGTCAGTATCCATTTTGCCTTACTAGCTTTTTTACTGGGCTTAATTGAATCGAGTCCTATGCATTTAACCCTCATCCTTTTTTCAGGGATGTGAGATGCTAATTGTGAGCATGTAATAAAATGTTCCTATCAGTCATTTTAACATATAAGGTAGTCTGAACCCTCATTCCAGTCTTCCTACAAATAATCAGGGCCGGATTTACATCTCAGGAGGCTCTAGGCACAGAAATCTGAAGAGCCCCCCCCACCACCACCATTGGCCATCTCCATTGGACACCTCCACAATGCTCCTAATCTCCACATTGCCCCCCATCATCTCCATATTGCCCTTACATTGTTCCCCATCAGTTCCATATTGCCCCCATCAGCTCCACATTGCCCCCATCAGCTCCAACTTACCCTCACATTGCCCCCATCAGCTCCATATTGCCCCCATCAGCTCCATATTGTCCCATCAGCTCCAGCTTACCCTCACATTGCCCCTATCATCTCCATATTGCCCCCCATCAGCTCCATATTGCTCTATCAGCTCCATATTGCCACCAGCTCCAACTTACCCTCATATACATTGCCCCATCATCTCTACATTGCCATCATCTCCATCTTTCCCCCCATCAGATCCATATTGCCCCATCATTTCCACATTGCCCCCCAGTGTCCATTTCCTACCTCTTCCCTGGTGGTCCAGCGGCAGGAGAGGTCTGTATGTGCCTCCTTTGGCACAGATCTGTAGCTGCTGCGCAGTCTTCTCTTCATGCATGATGTCATCTCCCAGTTCTCTGTAATACTAAAGAGCCGACGAGGGAGCGCAGCATCTACAGGTCTGTCCTGAAGGAGGCACAGACCTGACTGGGCAGTGGAGGGGTTAGTGCGGGTAGCGAGGCAACTTTTTTTTTTTTTTTAAAGGGTCCCAAAGACAGGTGCCCCTCTGTGGGGTGCACCTGTAGGCAGATGCCTACTCTGCCTAACGGTAAATCTGGCCCTGCAAATAATTGATCTTAGATGGCATGAAATTCAGTCAATTTGATTGATGTGTGCAGCCAGTTTAAATATTGGGACTGTATAAAGTTTTAGGAAATTCTAGCAATCTCTCTTCACTTTTTGTCCAAATCATAACCAGGTTATCAATAATCCTGACATAAACTAAATACAATCTCAATGTGTGTGTATTGGTAATGTAATACAGATTTGTATATCTTTGTGTATGTTTTATCTATGTGTTATTAAATAGCAGCATTATAATTGGCAAGTTGTGCCTCATTGGCTTACATGGTTATAGGTGTGCTATAGTGCCCCCAGCATTGTTCTGAAGCACGCTGTTGGCACATCATATAGTTTATTATCAGTGATTTTATATAGCACTCTTTTGTTTTTGTTTTTTTGCATTTTTGCGTTTTATATACACACACCCTCTATCTTTAGGGCTTGTAGCAGCTTCTTGGGGGGCACAGAGCTCAGTGGTTTTACGTAAGATTTTGAGGTATTTGAGGTAGATCTCCATTTCTCCCTTCACACATCGCCAGACTCCCCTAAATCAGAGAACATCCAGCTCAGGAAGGAACTTGGATGACAGTTGCCTGTCAAAACATAATTTGGCATATTTGGAGTAAATCTCCTTTCTCCCTGCACACTCTCCCAGAGTCCCCCAGACTCACAGAGAGCAAATAGCCCACCCAAAAGTTCCATAAACTGCACTTCACTTTATTTGCCTACCCTAACTAGCTCAATAAGTGTGCTGCTTTCTTTATTTCTCACAAACACAGAATGACCTCCTGTAGGAACATGCCACCCCTTTTATATTATCCCTATGGGAAAAGAAGGGAAACTTTCCAATATAGGAGGAAATTCAGTTTTACCTTTGATTTCAATGCAATGAGCTAGGTGGCAGAAAGTAGAAAATCAGTATTTTTTGCTGGAAATTTTGCACTTGGCAGGAAGTGCTACTATTCATCTGTTTCACTTTTGAAGTGAAGCATTTGCCCATCCCTATACCCCAATAAAACTACCTCTCTATAGAACTCATCCCAAGCATGTGAAGATCCGATTCCCCCCAAAACTAGCCAACAGCATTTATTTTATTTTCACTTATACTATCTGATAGCTGTTACTCTGATACCATAAATTTTTACTGCTGTCCCATACAGAATCATAAGAACAATGTGGGGATTCAGATTATGCGTATGGCATTGGCTTTCTTGGGGGGGGTCAGAGAAGGGTTTAAAGCTTACATACTTTTTTCAATAGACCAGCTTGGCTGCATTTAAAGTATATGTTGAGTATGTTGTTGAGCTCCATGGTAATGATGAAATAAGTCACCAAAAATTATTCCAGACAATCAAAAATTGTTTTTGGAATTGTGTATTGGTGATTTTCTACTAAAAATGGGTAAAAATGACAAACATATACTTTTTACCCTTAAAAAAATCTTCTCCACTTCTTAATTTTATAATATAAGATAATTGGGTTTTTCCCGAAAGAATCAATGAAGAAATCTTCATAGGCCTAGGCTTAGGATGGAAAAAAGTGACTGTATTCCACGAATTATGTAAAGTCCATCAAAACACAGGTGAAATCACAGATGAAACAGCAGGGGGTTATTTGTCCTTATTCCTGGGTCCCAGTTGTCAAACAGGGAAAAAATAGCTCTAACAGGATTCTGTTACTATTTCCTTCAGGTGCCACAGAACAAATGGTTGCAGATGTTCCTGATGTAGGTGTGGGTTGATATTCAACATACAATAATACCCTCCATTCCTATGTTAAGCATAAAAGCTGCAGCTGATCATTATGTTCAGAAGGAGATAAGTTATGTGTATTATCTGATCAACATACTCCTTGAATGGAGTGCCCAAAAGGGATACCCAGCCATGAGAGATATCAAAGGATAGAGTAATATCCTACTTTTTCTGCAGTGAAAACAGAACCTTTAGCTGATCCTCATGTTTGTAAAGTAACAATGAAAGTATATGATCTGCTCCATATGCTCTTTGAGCAAAGCATCCAGAATTGGTATCCATCTATGTGTGATGTCAAAAAGCAACTCCACTTACTGGTGGGGTTACATTCTTCCTCCACGGTATGGTGGAAATGGAACAAGGATTGTGATGCTTTAATGATAATTTTGCTCGTAAATCTTCAATGCAAAGGTCATATTCAGCTGATTTCATTTTTATGCAACATGACCAGGAGACAGACCCACTGGGCAATGTAGGCCACTGAGTCCTTGGAGAGAGATGCTGCTAGAAAGTACACAATATAGGCCAATATCCCATTAAAGCTGGAAATATTTGCTGAATGGCTATTTGTAGGTTCAGCAGATATTTCCAGTTGCTCAATTCTGCAATAACATTCTAACTGTGGATGGGTTTGGATAGCTGGATTTAGGTTTTTCCTCCACACACCCTTTTGGAATCCTTTTGGAGTGGTGGAAAAAGAGAGACTTAGAATCCCAAGGAAAGCAGCTGAATTTCTGCTGCTTTCCTTAGGCTTGGTCAGATAGGGGAAAGCACAGGGTTAACTTATCCATTTCTAGATCAGAAATATAGGCAGAAATATGAAGGAGCCTGAAAGGCTTGGAGGAAAATGCTTAAAAACCTTGAATTCCTTGTTAATAGGCCCTTGCCTGGTGAAGGCAAATATTCTAGATTGGTGGCTTTTCAGTTACTGATATCTAGAATCCTAGATTGATAGGCCCTCATTTGCTGATGGCTGATCACAAAATGAATTATGTGTAACTTTTACCTAAAACATTGCTCTGTATGTTGCAGTAGTCTACCATTTTTTGCACAAATATTGGGCAACCCCAATACAATGTGATCCCCAAACTTTAAATTGTAAATTGAAGAAAATAAAAGCCCTGAATATAAGCTGACCCTGTATGCATGTATGTGTGTATCTGTCCTTTCTTTCCTCCCTCTGTGTTTTTCTCTCTCTCACTTCCTTCTTTTCTCTCTTTCTCTCTCTCTCTCTCTTTGTTTCGTCCTCCCTAAGACTCTACATACAATGTCCATGCAGACCAGTAAAAAAGACATCAGGTGAGTAACATGTTTGAATTTGCTGCCCACCTCATTACTTGCTTTTCTAGGTCCTTCTAGGTCTTGCTAAGTCTTGTTATTCATTGCACAGACTCACTTGGGGAAACCAAACTTTCAGTTGTACCATGAGAGTCTGCGCATTGAAAGACAGGACCTGGCAGGTCCTGGAAGGACTTGGAGAAGCAAGCAATGAAGTGGGTGGCAAATTCAAACATATCAGGCTACCTACAAGATCAGATGCACTACCGGTCTGACAGGGATCCCAATTAAAAGGCAACCTTGAATATAAGAAGAGGTGTATTTTTGTGGCTTAAGTTCTTCAAAAAAAATCCCTTGCCTTAAATTCTATTAAATACAGTAATAATCAAGTTGAACGGGTAGCATAGAGTAAAATGTAAGGAAGCACTACTTATACAGAAAGGATATTATCTGCATGAAGAAGCCTTCCAGCAGAGATGGAGAAAACGAATACAGATTAGCAAAAGATTGATTCAGGAGATTTTCCAGAATGAATCACTAAGTTGTTACAATGTAAGTAACCCATATCGAAAGATGCACCTTTGAATAGGAATAATTTTACAGCTAAAATGTTGTTGTATGAATATGTGAATAAGACTAGAGATAGTAAAAATCCTCCTGAATGGCACAAAGATCAAATCCCTGAATGGCCAGTACAGTACCCAGTAAAATGCCATATAAAAATCCCCAAAGAGAGAAATCAGATGGCTAAAGGAAGGCCAAGTACAAAAGGAGCCCAAATCAAACTCTATTGTGTTGTGGCAAGGGCAGCTGCAGGAACACAAAAGGCCTAGAGGATACAATCATAAGAAAACAAGGTACTGAGAGGTAAGCAGGTTAGGACAGCTATAAGGCACAGGGAAAGGTGCTGGAACTGATGGAGGTACAAAGAGCAAGTGGACTGAGACCACTGCAAGGTATCACACAGAGTTAGAATACCAAAGGCCCAGACCAGAAAGCAGGCTGAGACCACTTACAAAAATACCAATACCCAATATAACAACCGTGATAAGGTATACCAGAACAAGAGGGTAAGTGATCCGCTAACAACGTACTCACTGTGAGGCAGTACGGATAGAGAAAACTTAGTCAGAAAGGCTGTAGTCACTGTGGAAACAGTAGCAAAAGGAATATGCAAACCTTGGTCGCAAATCATAACCAAAGTCAGTAAGCGGTGAACAGGAACAACTGAGGTAAAGCAGAATCCGAGTCATTAACCAAAGCCAGGATAAATTGACAGAAGGTCAAAAGTGAGTCAAGTCAAGATTGAAACAATAACAGCAGACAAGCTTGATAATCGGGTGCTGTGTAAAAGGTAATTGTCTTTTAAAAAGGTAGATGAGCAATGAGGAGTGAGGGAGGGAAATATACAAGCCTAGTGTTCTGACAATACCCGCACTCAAAAGACCTAATTAGTAGTGTTGAGCGAGCATGCTCGGCCGATGCTCGGATCGGCTCGAGCATCGCTCTGCTCGGCACATGGCGGTACTCGTACGAGTACCGCATGTGCTCGCCCGCCATGTTCGGGTCTCATCCCCGCACGTTTTGCGGCTGCTGCGCAGCCAATAAACGTGCAGGGAGGCTCTGACATCGGTGTAATGCCAGCAGCCATGTTGGCTGCTGGCATTACACTGATTGGCTGGCCAGAACCCGTGGTCGGGTGCTGTATAGCACCTGACCATCGAGTTCGGCTCAGTCTGAGCCAGGGAGAGCTGAGGATAGGAAGGGAAAGGCAGTGTAGGGAGGAAAAAAAAAAATTGTGAAAAAAAAGAACCAAAAGTCCTTTTTAGGACTACTGTGTGTGGGGGCAGCAGGTTATTTTGTGTGGGGGGAAAAAAACAAAAAAAAAAAAAAAAAAATATTCTGTTTAGTGTGAAAAGTTGCAGATTAGAGCACATTCTGTTTAGTGTGCACAGTTGCAGATTAGAGCACATTCTGTTTAGTGTGCAAAGTTGCAGATTAGAGCACATTCTGTTTAGTGTGCAAAGTTGCAGATTAGAGCACATTCTGTTTAGTGTGCAAAGTTGCAGATTAGAGCACATTCTGTTAAGTCTTCAAACTAAAATATCAAAGTCACATATTCCATTCAGTGTGCGTCGCCGCAGTTTAGCAGCACATTCTGTGTACTGTGCAGAGTTGCAGAATAGGAAGAAATACTGTTAAGTCTTCAAACTAAAATATCAAAGTCACATATTCCATTCAGTGTGCTTCGCCGCAGTTTAGCAGCCTATTCTGTGTACTGTGCAGAGTTGCAGAATAGGAAGAAATACTGTTAAGTTTTCAAACTAAAATATCAAAGTCACATATTCCATTCAGTGTGTTTCACCGCCGTTTAGCAGCCTATTCTGTGTACTGTGCAGAGTTGCAGAATAATAAGAAATACTGTTAAGTTTTCAAACTCAAATATTAAAGTCACATATTCCATTCAGTGTGTTTCACCGCCGTTTAGCAGCCTATTCTGTGTACTGTGCAGAGTTGCAGAATAATAAGAAATACTGTTAAGTTTTCAAACTCAAATATTAAAGTCACATATTCCATTCAGTGTGTTTCACCGCCGTTTAGCAGCCTATTCTGTGTACTGTGCAGAGTTGCAGAATAATAAGAAATACTGTTAAGTTTTCAAACTCAAATATTAAAGTCACATATTCCATTCAGTGTGTTTCACCGCCGTTTAGCAGCCTATTCTGTGTACTGTGCAGAGTTGCAGAATAATAAGAAATACTGTTAAGTTTTCAAACTCAAATATTAAAGTCACATATTCCATTCAGTGTGTTTCACCGCCGTTTAGCAGCCTATTCTGTGTACTCTGTACAGTTGCAGAATAATAAGAAATACTGTTAAGTTTTCAAACTCAAATATTAAAGTCACATATTCCATTCAGTGTGTTTCACCGCCGTTTAGCAGCCTATTCTGTGTACTCTGTACAGTTGCAGAATAATAAGAAATACTGTTAAGTTTTCAAACTCAAATATTAAAGTCACATATTCCATTCAGTGTGTTTCACCGCCGTTTAGCAGCCTATTCTGTGTACTCTGTACAGTTGCAGAATAATAAGAAATACTGTTAAGTTTTCAAACTCAAATATTAAAGTCACATATTCCATTCAGTGTGTTTCACCGCCGTTTAGCAGCCTATTCTGTGTACTCTGTACAGTTGCAGAATAATAAGAAATACTGTTAAGTTTTCAAACTCAAATATTAAAGTCACATATTCCATTCAGTGTGTTTCACCGCCGTTTAGCAGCCTATTCTGTGTACTGTGCAGAGTTGCAGAATAATAAGAAATACTGTTAAGTTTTCAAACTCAAATATTAAAGTCACATATTCCATTCAGTGTGTTTCACCGCCGTTTAGCAGCCTATTCTGTGTACTGTGCAGAGTTGCAGAATAATAAGAAATACTGTTAAGTTTTCAAACTCAAATATTAAAGTCACATATTCCATTCAGTGTGTTTCACCGCCGTTTAGCAGCCTATTCTGTGTACTGTGCAGAGTTGCAGAATAATAAGAAATACTGTTAAGTTTTCAAACTCAAATATTAAAGTCACATATTCCATTCAGTGTGTTTCACCGCCGTTTAGCAGCCTATTCTGTGTACTGTGCAGAGTTGCAGAATAATAAGAAATACTGTTAAGTTTTCAAACTCAAATATTAAAGTCACATATTCCATTCAGTGTGTTTCACCGCCGTTTAGCAGCCTATTCTGTGTACTCTGTACAGTTGCAGAATAATAAGAAATACTGTTAAGTTTTCAAACTCAAATATTAAAGTCACATATTCCATTCAGTGTGTTTCACCGCCGTTTAGCAGCCTATTCTGTGTACTCTGTACAGTTGCAGAATAATAAGAAATACTGTTAAGTTTTCAAACTCAAATATTAAAGTCACATATTCCATTCAGTGTGTATCACCGCCGTTTAGCAGCCTATTCTGTGTACTCTGTACAGTTGCAGAATAATAAGAAATACTGTTAAGTTTTCAAACTCAAATATTAAAGTCACATATTCCATTCAGTGTGTTTCACCGCCGTTTAGCAGCCTATTCTGTGTACTCTGTACAGTTGCAGAATAATAAGAAATACTGTTAAGTTTTCAAACTCAAATATTAAAGTCACATATTCCATTCAGTGTGTTTCACCGCCGTTTAGCAGCCTATTCTGTGTACTGTGCAGAGTTGCAGAATAATAAGAAATACTGTTAAGTTTTCAAACTCAAATATTAAAGTCACATATTCCATTCAGTGTGTTTCACCGCCGTTTAGCAGCCTATTCTGTGTACTGTGCAGAGTTGCAGAATAATAAGAAATACTGTTAAGTTTTCAAACTCAAATATTAAAGTCACATATTCCATTCAGTGTGTTTCACCGCCGTTTAGCAGCCTATTCTGTGTACTGTGCAGAGTTGCAGAATAATAAGAAATACTGTTAAGTTTTCAAACTCAAATATTAAAGTCACATATTCCATTCAGTGTGTTTCACCGCCGTTTAGCAGCCTATTCTGTGTACTGTGCAGAGTTGCAGAATAATAAGAAATACTGTTAAGTTTTCAAACTCAAATATTAAAGTCACATATTCCATTCAGTGTGTTTCACCGCCGTTTAGCAGCCTATTCTGTGTACTCTGCAGAGTTGCAGAATAGGAAGAAATACTGTTAAGTGTTCAAACTCAAATATTAAAGTCACATATTCCATTCAGTGTGTATCACCGCCGTTTAGCAGCCTATTCTGTGTACTCTGTACAGTTGCAGAATAATAAGAAATACTGTTAAGTTTTCAAACTCAAATATTAAAGTCACATATTCCATTCAGTGTGTATCACCGCCGTTTAGCAGCCTATTCTGTGTACTCTGCAGAGTTGCAGAATAATAAGAAATACTGTTAAGTTTTCAAACTCAAATATTAAAGTCACATATTCCATTCAGTGTGTTTCACCGCCGTTTAGCAGCCTATTCTGTGTACTCTGCAGAGTTGCAGAATAGGAAGAAATACTGTTAAGTGTTCAAACTCAAATATTAAAGTCACATATTCCATTCAGTGTGTATCACCGCTGTTTAGCAGCCTATTCTGTGTACTCTGTACAGTTGCAGAATAATAAGAAATACTGTTAAGTTTTCAAACTCAAATATTAAAGTCACATATTCCATTCAGTGTGTATCACCGCCGTTTAGCAGCCTATTCTGTGTACTCTGCAGAGTTGCAGAATAATAAGAAATACTGTTAAGTTTTCAAACTCAAATATTAAAGTCACATATTCTGTGTAAGATGAAGAAGGCGGGTAAAAAGGGACGGGGAAGTGGACGTGATCCTGAAAGTTCAGGGCGCGGGTCAGGATGCGGAGAAACTGTGCCTGGTGCCAGAGCACAAGAAAGAAAGACATCCACCATACCTAGCTTCATGTGTAATTTTACAGGGCGTCGCAGGACATCACTCTCGAGGTCCGACCACTGCGAACAGGTGGTCGGTTGGATGACAGCTGATACTGCTTCCAGTCGGTTAAGCACCACCCTGTCTTCCACCAAGTCCACTCTCAGTAGCCAAGAGTCTGGTCAACATAATCCTCACTCTGATCATCCTTCCTCCCACCATACACGGTCTGGTCAAAGAAGTGATCCCACACTGGGATATAGTGAGGAGCTCGTCTCATCACCAATCCTTCATTTGACCCTCTCTCCAAGCACGCTTGCAGAGGAACATGACATCTTGTGCCCTGATTCACAACCTCTAGAGGCTACCCAATCACAAGAAGATGACAGATGTGAACGGCATTTAAGGTCAAAGGAAGTAGTGGATGATGATGATGATGATGAGACACAGTTGCCATTAAATCAACCACTATTTCCGTCTCAAGACCTTGTTGAGGAGAATGTTATACAGTTGTCAATGACTGAGTATGTGGTGGGATCAAGACTTGAGGAGGATGATCAGAGTGAGGAAGTGGAGGAGGACTTGGTGGACGATGAGGTGACTGACCCCACCTGGGAAGGTGTAGAGCCGAGCGATGACAGCAGTCCTGAGGGTGAGCCATCTGCAGCACCGCAACAGGCTGGAAGAGGCAGTGGTGTGGCTACAGAAAGAAGGCGGACCGCACCAAACCGGCCTGCAAATGTTCCACGGAGCACCCCCTTGCGTAAATCTACCTTGCCAAGGGGTAGGTGTTCCGCGGTATGGCGTTTTTTTAAGGAAAGTGCGGACGATAAAAGAATTGTAGTTTGCAACCTGTGCCACACCAGAATGAGCCGAGGCATGAACACTAGAAACCTCACCACCACCAGCATGATCCGACACATGGCATCCAAGCACCGTAGTAAGTGGGAGGAACGCCTGGATCGCCCATCTGTGTCTGCAGGCCACACCACTGCCTCCTCTTCCCCTGTTTTCGGTGCCGGCCAATCGCCTGTCGAAGGCGCAGGCCCGCATACCTCCCGCCCTGCACCTGTAGCATCTGAAGCACCATCAGCGACCACATCCACTTCCCTGTCCCAGCACAGCGTCCAAATGTCGTTACCCCAGGCATTTGAGCGCAAGAGAAAGTACCCAGCCACCCACCCACAGGCCATAGCACTAACCTCACACCTTTCAAAATTACTGGCCATCGAAATGCTGCCATTTAGGCTTGTGGACACTGAGTCCTTCCGCAGCCTGATGGCAGCAGCTGTCCCTCGGTACGCGGTCCCCAGCCGCCACTACTTTTCCCGGTGTGCCATCCCCGCATTACACCACCATGTGTCCCGTAACATCACCCGTGCCCTGACCAACGCAGTTACTGGGAAGGTCCACTTAACGACTGACACATGGACAAGTGCTTGTGGCCAGGGACGCTACATTTCCCTGACGGCACACTGGGTGAATGTCGTGGAGGCTGGGAGCGACTCGGACCCTGGGATGGCACGGGTGCTACCCACGCCGAGGATTGCGGGCCCTACCTCCATCAGGGTTTCCACCAGCACCTACGTTATTGGCTCCTCCTCCTCCGTTTCCACCTCCGAATTCTCTACACACAGCGCCACTCCCCCATCAGCCAGTAGCTGGAAGCAGTGTAGCACTGCAGTGGGGAAGCGTCAACAGGCCGTGCTGAAGCTGATCTGCCTTGGGGACAAACAGCACACGGCCTCAGAGCTGTTGCAGGGGATTAGTCACCAGACCGAGCAGTGGCTCTCGCCACTCAACCTGCAACCAGGCATGGTTGTGTGTGATAATGGGCGTAACTTGGTGGCGGCTTTGGAGCTCGGCAAGCTCACACACGTACCATGCCTAGCGCATGTATTTAATTTAGTGGTGCAGCGATTTCTAAAAACCTACCCCAATGTGCATGATCTCTTGACCAAGGTGCGCCGCGTGTGTGCACATTTCCGTAAGTCATCAACAGCTTCAGCCGGCCTGTTGAAGCTGCAGCAGCGCTTACAATTGCCAGCTCACCGGCTGCTGTGTGACGTGAGCACGCGCTGGAACTCCACCTTCCACATGTTGGCCCGGCTTTGTGAGCAGCAGAGGGCAGTAGTGGAGTACCAGCTGTTACACGGTCGTCGCCTCTCCGTTCAACTTCCTGTAATCAGAAGTGAGGAGTGGGAATGGATGTCAGACCTCTGCGAGGTTTTACGCAATTTTGAGGAATCGACACAGATGGTGAGCGGCGATAACGCTATTATCAGTGTAACCATCCCACTTCTGTGTCTACTGAAACGCTCGCTGCTCACAATTAAAACCGACGCTTTGCATGTGGAAGAGGTGGAAATGGGGGAGGAAGAGCTTACACAAGGTGATAGCCAGAGCACCCTCACTTCGTCTTCTCAGCGACAATTGGAGGAGGCGGAGGAGGAGGAGGAGGAAGACACGGTTGCCTCCGCTACAGAGGGTAGCCATGGAACTTTAGTTCCATCTCTTCAGCGTGGGTGGGCAGAAGAGGAGGAAGAGGATGAGGATATTGAGAGTCATCCTCCTGGTGAGGACAGCGAAATCTTGACTGTTGGTACTCTGGCACACATGGCTGACTTTATGTTAGGCTGCCTTTCCCGTGACCCACGCGTTGTACGCATTTTAGACAACACGGATTACTGGGTGTTCACCCTTCTGGACCCCCGCTACAAAGAGAATTTCTCATCTCTCATTCCTCCGGTGGAGAGGACAAGCAAAATGTTGCAATACCAGAAGGTTCTTGTCGAAAAATTGCTCCAAAATTTTCCATCTGACAACGCTGGCGGCAGAGTACGTGCTACCTTGGCCAACCGAGAAGGGGAGAAAAGGGGAGCACACAGCAGTTCCGAGAAAGGCAGGGCAACACTCTCCAAGGCGTGGGACACCTTCATGACACCCCGCCAGCACCCTCACCCTGATGCGCAGCCTAGTGTCACAAGGAGGGAAAAGTTTTGGAAGATGGTGAAGGAGTACGTAGCAGACCGTGTCAGCGTCCTCAATGATCCCTCTGTGCCTTACAACTACTGGGTGTCCAAGCTGGACACGTGGTATGAACTGGCACTCTACGCCTTGGAGGTGCTGGCCTGCCCTGCCGCCAGCGTTCTGTCTGAGCGGGTATTTAGTGCTGCTGGTGGCATCATAACAGATAAGCGTATCCGCCTTTCCACCGACAATGCTGATAGGTTGACACTTATAAAAATGAACAAGGCCTGGATTTCCCCTGACTTCTCCACTCCACTGGAGGAAAGCCCCGGGGGAACATAAACTCACTTTATATATGTTATTTACAATGATGGGAATACTCTGTATTCCCATTCACCCCTTCCACCCAAAAAACGGGTATATGGTTGACTCTTAATCTTCTCATCCTCCTCCTCCTCTTCCATATGCCCTGTGCTATAATTTTTATATAGGGCCAGCTCACCAGCAGGCCCTGTGATATAATTTTTATATAGGGTCAGCTCACCAGCGGGCCCTGTTTGCCAATTTTTATATAGGTCAGCTCACCAGCGGGCCTTCTCATATAATGTTTTATTGGGTCAGCTCTCTAGCGGGCCCTCTCATATAATGTTTTATAGCGTCAGCTCACTAGCGGGCCTTCGCATATAATGTTTAGGATGGTCAGCTCTGCAGCAGACCCTCACCCATAATGTTTTAGATGGTCAGCTCAGCGCACGTTTCCCTCTTAATCATGGCCTCAGTTCTGAAAATCAAGGAAATTTTTGGGAGAATTTGCCTCTGCGCACGTTTCCCTCTTAATCATGGCCTCAGTTCTGAAAATCAAGGAAATTTTTGGGAGAATTTGCCTCTGCGCACGTTTCCCTCTTAATCATGGCCTCACTTCCGAAAATCAAGGAAATTTTTGGGATAATTTGCAGATGATATACAAGTAAATATACAGCAAATATTGTTTGGTAACAATTTTTCGCCTAAAGTCGTTTTTATTTTCCTTTTTGTGTGTTTTATGGTCAGTCTGTAAAAATGGCGTACTACGGGCGAAAGATCGTTCCCAGCAGCGATGTTGGAGTCCAAGGTGCATCCAGACATCCTCCCTATGCTGTCCCTGAACCATTTCTGTAGTGTTTCCATCTTTTTCTGCCCTTTTCCTATGGACCAGGCACCCTCCCCTCATCAGAGCAGGGGGTGCCTGGTGTAATGCTCGAGTCCTCCCATTGACTTCAATGGGGCTCGGGTGCTCGGCCGAGCACTCGAGCCTCAGGGGGTGCTCGGTCAGAGCACCCGAACACCCGAGCATTGGGGTGCTCGCTCATCACTACTAATTAGTAAGGGTTTTGTGAAATGCTTTAATCAAGGCAGGAGCATTAGACTTGTGCACGGCAAAAAATTTGGTAAAATTCAATTTCGGACAAATGTTTTTTATTCCCATTTGGAGGATCTGCATTTCGGACCAGACCTCTTCGAATCGGATGAAATTCGGCAATAGTCCGAATTATTCGTCCAAATTTAAAAAACTTAAAAAAAATGCAATAAAAACACTGCCTTGCAGTTGCAATAAGGCACTAATGCTGCCTGCCTGCCTGCCTGCCTATGCCTAATGCTCCCTGCCTGCCTACACAACAACTGGACAGTGGCACTCTCTATCTCTCTCTGAGCTCCTCCAACAACAGACTTACAGGAAATGCAGGCTGACTGGGTGTCTGTGTCATTATTAGTCCAATTCCCATCATGAAACCAAGAAGCTAATTGGACTAGAGACAGGGCGGGAAAGTAGCACATGAAATGAAGAAGCTAATGGGACTAGAGACATGGCGGCAGGAAAGTAGCACCTGTGCAGGTAGCCTTCATCCCGAATTTCCAAAATTTGTACTGAAATTTCAGACCAGGTCTGTTCGGATTCAAGGCTTTTTAACGAACGGTACTTTCTTTTTTAACCGGGCCGAATGAGCCGAATGACCCTTATTCATCTGAATTACGAATTTGGACGAACCGATTTGCACAAGTTTAAGAAGCGTGAACATCGCTGTTATCCAAGATCCATCCTCTGGGCCATAACCTCTGCAAACATTAAGATATTGCACTGACCGATGTACTCTCCTGGAATCTAGAATTCAATCTACCACAAATTCAGACTCACCATGAATTAGAACAGGGTGGAGGAGGGTTTTTAGAAGAGAAAAGATTGGTAATAAGTGGTTTGAGGAGAGAAATGTAGAAAGTGTTGGGAAATCTTCAAGAGAAAGGCCAAGGAAAATGTAACTGGGGTGATCTTCATTATCTTTAAGGACCTATGAATCTAGGTCCGAACTTAAGTGACGGTAAGGCAGAGTCGAAGATTTTTGGAGGATAGTCATACTGACATTCCTGGACAGTAAGTCGGTCCAGAAATTCATTGGTGATCAGCAGTAGATTTCTGTCCTGCTACTGCTTTAGTTAGATTGGAATGAATGGAGGACCATAGAGACTGTAGGTTATCAATAGCAGCATAAGCAACCGTAACCCCAGAAGGAGGTTACCATGGTACAGTGCATGGATTATATCCAAAAACTGTAAAAAATGGAGAGGATTGTAAGGATTCGTGAAGACGGTTATTGAAAAGCAAACTCTGCAAATGGTAAGAGATCAACCCAGTCTGACTGGTTGGAATTCATGTATTACTGTAGAAAAAGATCCAAAGATGGATTGGGTTGCTCGGATTGGCCATTGGACTGTGGATGGTAGCCAGTAGAAAAGTGCTCTGAGGAGATTCAAATAAAGAAGAAATACTGGACAATAAAAGCAGAGACTGGAAAGTTACAGCACAACAAAGCTGTCCAAGTCCATCTTTAACCCCCTCGTTGCTGTGTTGTTAATGTTACCCACTCCACACAAACAATGCTCGCCATCACATTGTCATGTGAAGCTCTGTCATGTTCCTCCACTCTGTTAAACATTTAGCCAGAGGGAGGTCAACACCTAACCCCCTGAGTATTAGAGGGATGATCAATGCATTGGATACCCCACTGTCACTCCAAGGGTTAACCATCGACCAACACAATACAACAAGGTTACATTGCACTGGTCCATAGGGATCAGTTCACATATCACAGTTCCACTGAGATAATTTGATTTCATGTACAACACACAGGCCTCAAACTAAAGAACACTAGGGCCACAAAGCAATGCACCATTCAAAAACAATGACAACTAAGTAAATTAAAGATCCCGGAATCATATGTATCCTGAGGAGTGGGAATGGCAAGGAGCGTAATTAGTGTGGTTTGAGGCCATAGTGTTGTTGCTCCCTAGGCCTATGTGCTGTGTATGCAATTGTTTGCTCTCAGTTGAACAGTGATAGTTAAGCGTTGGTTATCACATGTATCCTGAAGAGTGGAGATGGCAAGGAGGGATTTCAGGCCATACACTCTCATCAGGACACATATGATAACCACACATCAACTACTTTAGTTTGCTTACATCAATGTACAGCAGGGCTTATTCAGGGAAATCCTTACATCCTTACAGCCCTGAGAACTGAACTTGCACAAATCTGATGTACAGGCCACTCAATGTAACTTGCATCCATCTTGTCATTGCTTACATTACTAATCACACCTTGTCATTTCCCCACCACACAGTATACATGCCTACAGCATATCAGGAGGACACTGAGTAGGAACCATATGAGGTTCTCCCCAATGACAAGCAGGTGGTCAACAGCACCACCACCTCTACCAGCACCATCTCCATCAGCACCAGCTCCAGCAGCACCAGCTCCACCAATCATGGAGTTCAGCCAGCTACCCACTCCCTACACTGACTGGATGTCTCCTGTGAGGTGGATGCCTCCATCCACCTCAGGACATTATTTCATGGCCCCCCCACCACCAAGAAGGCACTGTATGCCAGGTAGTGCCTACCCCTCAATGCAGGTCATATGGGCCCACACCACAACCACAGACACCCTCCTGGATAGATCCAGGGCATGGGCCAATGGATTATATACATTTGGGCCTGATTGGGGATCTCCAGCTCTCTCAGTAACAGGAAGACTTCAGACCCCAACCACATCTGCAACCAGAGGGCCAGTCATTTCTGGCCAGTTCCAAATCTTTAGATGTGGTGGGGACACAGGCATTCTCTGGCTCCACACAGGCTGGGACCCAGCCAATAGGACCACAGCCAACCTCACCATCACCACCAGTGGAACATGAAGAGGATGTGGAAGGAAACATAGAGAAGATGTTGTGGAGCCACCACAGGGTCACAATCAGTCTATGAGGGCATCCACCTCTGTCTCCCCTTCAAAAGCCTCCACCCAAAAAGAAATAAAAAGCAACAATTGCTAACTTCCCCAAAAATAAAAAAAAACACTTCTTCATTGCACTTATGTGTATGAATGTTTCTGTTTCTTAACAGGTTATGTGGCAAACGTGTCTCCAATGCATTGCAAAGAACACAACTCCTGCACATATTACTTGTAAGGTATAGTATCATAGGAAAGCACACACATCCATACACTGTTGTCCAACTTCACAATCCACCTAGTAAAGCAAAATAACATGACATGATGACCATAAACAGATGACAACACCTACCCCTTAAAGCTGAACTTTCAGATAGTACTAAGTCGCCATGTATTCATTAAGCGCATGGCGACTAGCTTGCCGTTTGGAGACTGACGGGCAGATTAGTGAGGTCCGTCCACCTGCAGTCCCTTCCGGTGACCATATGATCACTGCAGTGCTACTCAAAGGAGACCGGGACTGACAGCGCAGGTGTGCATACAAGATGTCTGCACTGTAGCTTGGGTTCCGTTCTCCATACAGCAAGTATGTCTTTAGAATGTGCTATTTTCTAAAGGTAAGACTTTGATTTCCAAGCTAGTTGCCATGCTATTAATGAATGCATGGCGACTTAGTACTATCTGAAAGTTCTTCTTTAACATACTAGGTGCCAGACTGTCCTCATTCAGTTCCATCCATTGGTGTGATTTAATGCAGAATTGCCCCCCAATAATTCCCCATCTGGCGACTAGCTGCTTAACGTGGTAATAATTCTGGCGACTAGCGACTAGCGCTACTGTTGAATTATTGAGGGGCAAGTTTGCTAGCGGTGTTAGTTCCGCTTTAAAGTTGTTATCCAACCAGCTAAGTCACTTGCATGATAGATCATTCAAATGAATATTCTGGGATTCGCATTCTGATAAGGATATAAACATTACTCATCTAGAAATGTTAGGTTGACTATTGGGATGATTGTTGTGTTTGAGTACAAGACAGGCTCATGAAGAAGCCACTATTCTGGTCAACTGAATACACCAAGCAGGGAGAACATAGTGAGTTATCCAAGGTGTGGAGATGACTTCTCCAATCATATTACTTCTCCATTTCCTATGTTATTCTACGGAGCTAATGCCCTAAGATCTGTTAAAATAGAGCAATCTCAGTGCATAGGCTTCAGAGTATAACATAGGAACTGGGGACATGATATCACTGGAGAAGTTATCCTTACTGTATCATCTCTTTATCACCTCCTCAACACACCTTAGTGAATCACTGCCATCATCTCCTTCCATCAATCCATCACCAAGTCCACTAATGGTCAGTCAGTAGACACTTGTGATTAGGGCCATGCCTCCCTAAGTATAACGGATACATATCCCATAACTATGGTTCCATCTGGAGATATGGCTAATCCGACATCAAGATTAACAGACACATATTGGATAGAGATGGGCCTCCTTTAACCCTTTGAGTGCCAGAGGTGTACGGAACGCATTGCAAAGCAATGTGTTCCGTACCCCTCTGGCACTCAAAGGGTTAATATGTTTAAAAATACACAGAAACATAGAGATGGTCTGTATAGTAATAAAATGCATTGCAGACTTGTAGAAGCACCCAAAAGGTATGTTTAACACAAAAGCGAGCTACTGAAGAAACACATGTGAACTGCTCATTTGTTCTCCAAAAGGTATAAGGATGAGTATTATTACTGTACAGGTTTTCCACCAGGATTTTAGTCAACACATATACTTGATACTGTTAATATGTGAATGGTTCAGTAGAGGTTGCTATCAACTTCAAGTTTCACAAGGCATCATCAACACCAGCACTAGAGAAAATCAAGGGGTGAGCTTCATGGACGTGGAGTCAACGCTTCAGATGGATCAAGTGGACATTTCTCTGTTCCATAATGGGTCATGCTATGGATGCCTGTGGGAAAAGTTGACAGTATTTAGAACTGCACTGTCTGTCTGTCATGCAATGGATAAATCATCATCATCCCATTAACCTTTTGTGTTCCGGCGGAGTACACAACACATTAGGTTAGGAACAAGGGGATGCTAAGCCATAGGGATATGTGCCCATGACATTGGATCAACACATCATCGAGTATGTCAACAGAGCCCAATGAAACAGAGTGTTGGTGTGCCAGTGTCATTGTGCTGCACAAACCCAGCTGAAGTTCTCATGCTAACTCCAATACCCCTTTAACCCTTGATATGACAGAGTGGTATCTGATGCATTGCATTGGATATCCCTTTTTTGCTCCAAGAGTTCCATGGTTGATATGGCTAAGGTCAACTCAATCTATATTGTTTGCTATCAGAAGAACCCAGGAATATGATGAATATGGGCAATATGTTGTACCTTTGTTCTCATGGGGGATGCATGATATCCTTGAAGTGGCAATGTCTACATGGACAAAGGAATGGCAGATGTCAGTTGAATTCACAGTCTCAATATGACACGTCAATGGAATAGGCTGCTTCATGGGTTATATGCTGCAGACAATTTCAAGGCTGTGTATGTCATTCATCCTGTGGTTTGAAACAGATCATTATGTGTTGTGTTATTGTGTTTGCACACATTCACAGAGGCTGATCATAGAAATGCATGAATTGTGTTCGTTTCTGTATTATACTCACAGCTAAAGTGATCCCTTATGAGCCTGTCTTGTATCTGCACCCCTCTCACAGTCTCCTCATCCACTGCAATTGAAACAGGTACATCAACATTGGGTATTGGCTGTATATCATGTATCAATGGCTATATTGTAGTCACAGTACCTTGTAGCGCCGCCGCTTCTGGCGATGCTCACAATGACGCTCCTGCATCATTTTCACGATCGGTTGGACGCATAAATGCTAGATGCGTCATCTGCAGGCGCGAGGCTTTCGCATGCTACAGGCCTCTGTTTTATGTGTTTGAGGCCTGTAGTCTCTTCCTAACTACTTCCTCCCTCTGAGCTGCTCTTCCTACCTTCTTCCTGAGGAGGGATTTAAAGGGCAGACTGAGTCCTGACTCAGTTACCCTTACGTTGTTGTTCTGAGCAGGTAATTTATTTGGCATTCTTGATTCCTGTGTATGACCCGGCTTGTCTGTCCATCCATTCTGGTGTTGACCTGTGGCTCTGTCTGAAAATTCTCCTTGTGCGTTCTGATTTGGCTTAGACTACCCACTCTGGTGTTGACCTGGGGCTCTGTCCACTGCGCATACAGCATACCAACGCTTCAGTGGATATCCTATCTGGTGCAAACCTGTGGCTGTAGCTGACTACCCGCTCTGTGTATGACCTGGCTTATCTGACTACCCACTCTGGTGTTGACCTGGGGCTCTGTCCACTGCGCATCCAGCATACCAACACTTCAGTGGATATCCTATCTGGTGCAAACCTGTGGCTCTGGCTGACTACCTGCTCCGTGTATGACCTGGCTTGTCTGACTATCCTGTCTGGTGCTTACTAGAGGGCTCTGTCTGTTCGCTCCATGTGTTGGTCCCATTCCACAGACATCCTTCCTAGTACTGACCTGGGGCTCTATCAGACTAGCTATTGACTGCAGGCATGAGTCAGTAGTCTCTGTGGTTGCATACGATATTGAGACTCCTCTCCTAGACTGACTGCAGGCTGAATCAGTGCTACCTCTGGGCATTACCTTTTACCAAGAAACTCCAGTGGGCTGAGGCCTAGTCTAGGACAGCGTGGTGGATCTATTGGAAGACTGCTATTTCTGATACAGTGCTTGCTTCTTTGATCACCCTCTTTGTGTTATTTGTTATTTGCATTACTGTTTATATTGTTCTAAAAAAGATGATCTTAACTATACTGTCTGACTCCTTGTCTTGCTTTCCAACCATAACAGTTGTGCAGTACTGCACATGCCAGGAAAATGTTGCATGCCTTGGCTGATGCATATTGTAGAGCTTCCCCTGAGTGAACCAGGCACCAGAATCTGGATTTAAACAGGCCAAAGGTGCACTCAATGGCATTCCTTATTCTCACGTGAGCCTCACTGTTGCACTTCTGGGCAGGTGTTTATGCATTTTCTAGTGGTGAGAGGAGCCACAGTTTACACTCATAGCTGGTATCATCTGTGGAAAGAGAGTGACATGGTGAGACAGGTAGTGTGGCTGATGTTGTGCGAGGGGGACATACTACAGTGTTGTGTGTACATCTGTGGATTTGGTGTGCTTTTTTATTGTTAACTCATCCAAAAGCCATCCCCCTGTATAGGTCCGTTCTCAAAATCCTTGTGTAAGGAGGAGTGCTTGAGGATGTATGAGTTGTGACAGCTGCTGGTATAGGAGGCACACACACATGGGTTATCCTCATGTTGGAGTCACACACTATCTGCAAGCTGATGGAGTAGAAATTCTTCCTGTTAATGTAGAGATATCTCTCATGTGTTGGAGCTTTGATGCATACATGTGTGCAATCTATAGCACCCATGACCTTGGGCATGCCTCCCCTTGTGTAGAAGTCCTGTTTTACACATGTCCACTCCGAGTTGGTGGTGGGGAAGTGGATGTAACTCTGGACCTTCCTCTTGAGGGCTGGCAGCATGTGAGCCAGTAATCTTGAGCATATGGACTTGGACATGCCAGATACATAGCCTCCTGTGGTGGAAGGATCCACTTGCCATGAAATGTATGGCACACATCAGCTTCTGCAAGACAGATAGGGCATGGTTGTTGCTGTGTATGGGGTCAACATCATCTTTGATCACCTCATATAGGTTGATGATGCTGTGCAACGTCAACTTCTAGCGGTCTGTCACTTCATAGTTGGTCATTCCCAGGAGTGTGTCCCTTGGGAGGTATATCCTGAGCCTTGGCGGTCATCTGTCATCCCTGTACTGCTCCACAGGTCCCTGTGGCACCTGTGGGAGCTGTGGGACATCCTTCTGTGGTAGCCTGAGTAGTGCTGCCAGATGTTATACTCCAGGTGGAGATGATCTTCTGTGTGGCTGTTCAGCTGGAACATCATTGCTTGCAACAGGAGAAGGATATCGAACATGTGTGATTGGCAGAGGATGGTGATCCCTAGCCCTCTCACTCCTTTGCCTCTGCTGTTGTCACAGAAATAGGTATGCAAACATACTGGTTGTAATCTTTCTCTCTCTCTCTCTCTCTATCTCTCTTTCTACCTGAGTGGTCTATAAGCATGCCACATCTGAGGATGGTGATCTGTCCATTTAAGACAGTGGTGGAGTGTTGTTCAAGTGCGGTGGTAGGTTGTGACCAATGGGAAAGTGTTTGTTGTCCAGATAAGTGTTTGTTGGTGTGTGTCTTGTTTTATTTTCTAATCTGTTCTGATTGCTGTGTTGCTGTCAGTTGCGTGTGATGTTGTCAGGTGCAGGTATTGTCTTCATCAGCTGTTGATATTGCATAGGTGAGCTTGTGTTGCTTTGGATTGACAGGTGTACGTGTTGTGTGTTAACGTCTGTTGTTCTGAGTTATGTTGTGACGGCTTGTGCTGGGATGCTTTGTGAAGTCTTTGTCCCTGGGGGTTTGCTAGTTTTTTGTTGTTTGTCTGGGACTTTTTTGTAGGGCATGGGCATTGTTGTTGTGTTTGCTTGGCTTTGCAGGGGTTAATTTTTCTGTTGGTGTTCTTGTGGTGTGTATAATGTGTTATGTGAGCTACTATCTCTCTGCTTTGTTTTGGGCGACTGTGTTTTGTTTGTGCCCGTTGTGTTTTGTGGCCAAGAAAACTAGGTGTAGAATTTCATATGTAAAAAGGATCAGTTTATTGTGCTTTAGCACTACCGCACACATTTGAATGGCTTTGGGGATATCTGTTCCATAGATCTCAATGGACGTAATATTATTGTCCGTTGTGATTTTAAAACTGCTGTTAGCTATTATTAAGGCTGTGATTTGAATGGTTTATCATGCTTTCAAAACCACCATGCTTTCAAAACCGCCAGTGGAGGGCTGGCAACTTGTGGTCTGGGGGGCAAATACAATCTACTGGCCCACTGTCCCAGCCCATCCCATTTAGTTAATTTTAATATTTGCATTAATGCTGTTAAGTAAGGCAAACAAGACCACATAGCTTACAGTTGAAATATGGCTAGTCTAGTGATAGCATTGAGCTTTCAATTTAAGTACAGCTACACGACTGATACCATAGAGCTTACAAGGGAAATGGGTTATGCTGCTAGTGTGGCTCTATTGGATTGTAGCTCTATGGTATCACTTGTGTAGCTCCATTTTAATTCTAACCTCTGTGGTATCAATAGGGTAGCTCCATTTACAGCAGCAATTGGGAGACTGAGTGAGGCAGTGGCCCACTGGCCCAGACATGTAACCAGCCCAGGAGCCAATTGCCCCTCTGCCCCCCAGGCCAGCCCTCCCCTGAAAACCGCTGTCTGCTGTTTGTTTTTTTTTTTTTTTTTTTGCATCAGGGACATTTAAATCGAGGCCTAAGGGATGTATTTAGTAAGCTAAAGAGTAGCAATTCTGGAGCTAATCAACAGTTCCATAGAATACTAATCATAAACGTTCCGTATATAAATGTTGATGTCCTTTTAAATGATACATGTATTTGCACCCCACAGTCAATGAGATAAAAACAAAATGTAAGTATATGGAAATTTGGATTTTGCTTTCTTTGTTCCCTATGGTGCAGCTGGCTTGCTCCAGATTTGGTCCTCTTTAGTATTGAGGGAACAGTTTTAAACTTCTCACAGGTGTCAATGTATTGATGGATTCACAGTGTTTGGTTCTTTATTTTGTTCTTCCTTTTGGGATACACCATAGATTACTACCACAGGTAAATTAAATATGGAAAGGATCAAGCAGGCAGGTAGGTGCTATAGAAAAATAACATGCTGGTAGGAAGAAATGCTTCCTATCTGATTGAATATTTCAGTGCCAAATTGTTGCAGATTATCGATAGAGTAAAAAATATCTGATTAACATTTTTGCTGTAAAGAACCTATAATACTATTCTTTGTAACAAAAGGTTAAAATATAAATTTGAAACCATAGCCCAATATTCTATTGTAATTTAAGGTGCCCTTCAAGCAATCTGCCTCCCCTCCAGTGTCTACTTCTATCACTTCTTCAGAACAAGGTTGTATTATGTTGTAAGTTGTAACTCTCCCCAGTTCTCTCATTTCTTCCCGTCTGATCCTGACCTCAGTCCTATAAGATCTGTGCTAATCAGATTCCCATGGAGTTCCCAGATAGAAAAGATATTGACAGCATTCTCCTGCACGCACTTGTCAATTCTGCTGTCGACTTCATTAAATCTTACAATGGATCGGAATTGGATGAGGCAACTTATGTTATTTATTTCAGGAGATTCGTCTGATATTTTAAGGAGATGAGGATTGTATGAGCTGAGCTTTGAATGCCAGCCGCTGGGTTTGGTATGATACAGTATAGATGAAACAAATAATATTACATTATTTTAAGTAGATTTTTGGCCTCCTTAACCCTTTGAGTATCAGAGGTTGAGTAACGTATTGTGAAGCACCCCTGGATAGACACCCCTGGCCATTGTTAAAATCCTGGATGTACTGTCACACACTCCTATGTAACATTTCCAAATGGTATGCCAGCTCTGTAGTGCCAACTGAAATGTAGAATCCATCCTGGAAATATAATGAGCTCATCTCTTAGAAAGCACATCATAAAAATAATAATAAACACTGACATGATCAACAACACAAAAACATGATAAGATTTGTTTAATCATGAGTAAGTGCTGCATAGGTGCTAAACGTGTTGATTACCATCTTGACTAACAACTTGCTGTTTTCCCACTCTGTAAGTCTTGCTGTACTCATTTGGAAACATCTATATATGCAGGTATGATTTTTAAGAATTACAAATAAAGATTCATCGATTTGAACCCCTTAACGACCAGCGGTCGCGAGGTGTGTGGTCCTTTAAGGACCCAATAGAGAATTTCGGAGTGCCGCCCCACGTGACTGATCACATGGGGCGGCACGCCGAACTGAGGGACTGAAAGAGATCGCTCCGGTCTTGGAGCGATCAAATTCAGTCCCCGGTATTACTCACTGGACTCTAAGGGGTTAAGAAGAGAAATAATTGTCCTGCTAGTTGATTGTTTACATCGCAAGAGTTGCATCTGTTTATATATATGCTGTGGATTTTTCGTAAGGCAGAGGGAAGCCTTTTATAGTTGCACGCTTTTGGATGTTTTTTTTAATATTTTTTTTGATGTTTTCCTACATTTGGCATTCCATATTGTGTAACCCGAGTATATATGTCGTTATTATGAACGAAGTGTTTTTTTGGTATCGAGACAAAAACAGGATAGACATGCTGCTTCAGAAATATTGTATCAGAAAGTAATGGGGTGGATGGGGAATATAGTGACAGTATCATTGTATTTTATTTTGTTAAATAGGTAGGGGATTGAAAATCAGGACAAGACAGAACTATTTCCTAAAATTATTATTAACTTCTTGGATGCAAGAAACATCTCTTGTATTCAATGGGTTAAGAGTATCTTTGGAATTAATAATTATATAACTCTCCTGTGCATTGCAAAGTACTGCTCTGGTAATATCCATAGCATCCAGGAGGCTGTTAATCCTATATCAGAAACATTTATTTTAATCAGTTTAAAACATTTAGTTAGCTGTAAAATAGGGGATGCAGAATTTCTAGCATACATAACATATTTTATAGGATTATGTATACATTTACAATAAAAGGAGTAGATATATATATAAAGGTCATCCATTTTCTCACTTCATCTGCACCCCCTCCTCTCACTAACTTACCTTCTTGGCATAAGCCTCCAGAGTACCACTAAGATCTGGAAGTGGGAGTGTCCATATGACATATCATAATGTGGGAAGGACCTGATTGGACTGGGTGGAATTAGGAGCAGAGGAGGCAGGGTTTGCCCTTAAATGGGTATAGACTAGGAAGAATTGGGGCAGAGAGTGACTGAAACTGGCATTGAAATGAAACCCTGAGAATCAGCCTCTGTCCTCAGAGACCCTGTAATTAATTATAAAAACTGGAGTCTCTGGGCCATATCTGGAGAGTTCGCAGGTATGACCAGCAACATATAGGGCCGTATGCAGAAAAAAAGAGTGGGGACAAAGCAACTGCACCTTGGGGGACAAATAAAAATCCCCATTTATTTTAATATGGCTTTTAACTCTTTGAATGCGAGGGAAGAATCCAGCTCGTTGTGATGCATTGGAAACCTCTCTGGCACTCAAAGGGTTAAACCTGTACTTTTTTTACTTCTAAATATTAAAAGACAAAACATTAGGTAGTTGTGTGTTCCCGAAAGATAATAAATAATGATTGGGTGGTGTTGGTCTAATGTAGGAAGTATAAAATAACAGTCTATTTTTAATATAAAAAAGTACATGTAAAATTGCATTTTCATTCTCTCTTAAAGTGTAACTGTGGTCTATGAATAAGTGGTTCTTAACTTACTTGCCTAGGTAGATGGGTTTTAAACAGTAGTCTGTTATGTGTATATATGTTTTTATTTGAATTTTAATTTTCTTGCTAATAATTGTTTCAGTTTATAATCTGATAAAGACTGATAACCCTCATAACTCATGTTTGTCTGTTGAAACCTATTGTATAATTGTGAGGAGGAATAAACTAGAATCAATCTACATGTTTGGGAATCTCTATGTTTGGGAAGCTGCAGATATAATCAAAAATATATAGATAGATATACCTGACTTTTGCATAAAGGACACCTACCTAACTATTGAATGCCAGAGTGGTGCTTCATACATTGCGTACCCCTCAGGCATTCAAAGAGTTAAACAAATTAAGAGTCAGTTATTCCTGGGTATAATGCAGCATTAAGAAATTTGTAAGCTTCACAATGCATTGTGTACCCCTCTGGCATTGAAAGGGTTAAAGGGATAGTATTGCATGTTTTTAACAAATGTTAATAGAAATAAATCTTTCATTGAAATGGTCTACAAAGTGTGCTTGCAAACCAGGCACACTTTGTAGACCATTCCAATGAAGTATTTCTTTCTATGCAGAGCAATTTCAGATCTGCTGAAGAGCCGCCGGCCATTCCCAGGACCAGGATCTGCTTTTGTCAGCTAGAGCTTCTATGAAAGAGGCGGGAGGAGTGAACTTTAGATACTTCAATCTCTCAAACTATACACAAGTTTCAGAGATGGGACATACCTCGTTGTATTAATATTTTTAATGTCTACAATATTAAAATTTGTTAAAAACAATCATTACTATCCCTTTAAACAAATTAAGAGTCAGTTATTCCTGGGTACAATTCTGCTTTAAGAAATCAGTAAATGAAAAATTTGAGTGTTTATATTGCAATGACCTTCCCCCATACCAGACAGACAGAACCAGAGGATGTCCGATATCTGAACAGATTTTCTTGGAAGAAACAAGATTCTCATGTCTTTCATCTTTTGGGAAATGGCAGCTAACAGGACTCCAGTAACCCTTTCCCCTCCAGGGCTTATATCGCTTTATGGATGGAAAGCAGATAAGCTGAGTGGTTTTCTCTCTAACCACAGCAGACTTGTCTTCCCACAGCTCTCTCAAAGCTTCCAGGAAAAACCCTCCCCTATCAGAAATTTAAAGACCAAACAAATGCTGTCTTACCAAAGCAGTATTCCCGACTCATTAAGTTGACGAGAATCCTGGTTAGTTTTATTGACCCTTAAAATGCCTTGTAGTCCTAATTTTTTTAAATTATAAAGCAATGCGCTGTGTACCCCTCTGGCACTCAAAGGGTTAAGAATTGTCACTAAAATTCGCAATGACATGTCATATTCATAAAGAAGTAAAGTCAAATATATAAATATGTCCATCTGAGACTATTCAGAGAAAATTCACAGAAAATGTACAAATGAGAATATTTTTTCACATGTAGCTGTCAATTTATGCTTCCACTAATAAAAGGTTATACATGGCGTTAAGATTTAATCACTAAAACTGCCTATATTTTTGTCTCAATTAGAGAAATACATCGTGACACAATTCTTATTTTGAAAAGACCATTTCTGCTCCATTTTTCAAAAAAGTCAACTTAGTGGAATCTGTATTTCATTGAACCTTTATATATAGTGTTATGTAGCTTTTGCAATAATTTTACAGACACTCCATAGTTATTTGTCATTCAATGTACACTGCAGATGTACCTCTTTATAAAAAAAAGTACTATGTAAGGATTATTACAAAATAATATAAAATGAATGAAAAGCATTTTGTGTGTTTTTATCATGAATTTGAAGCTATGCAAGTTTAATAATAAACATGTAAAAACATTTTCCATAGATTATATAATGTTAAACAAATTTTTCATTTCTATAAAAACTGACATTTTGTACATATTTAGATTAATTTCATACCATATTTTGTTTAATTTAATACAAAAATGTTTTCATGTAATTTGTGTGTATTTTGTATTTAACTTAGGTATGGCTGTTTTGTTTTTATTCTGTAATCTTTCATCTTATCAGGTTTTTTTTTTATTATCGCAACATTGTTTTCAGTAAATGACCTTAAAATATGAGCAAATACAGCAACATTATTTATATTGTAGGTATATATAATACATTTTAATGCCATGACTGTCCAACTAAGTGTCATATATATAGCAGGTAAGGTCTACATAAGGCTTTTGGACAGCAGGAGATCTGCCCTATAAAACCTTCTAATATGCCAAATGATTTTAATAGCATCTGTCTCACCACTGCATTGTGGGTAAATAAAACTTAGTAAGTGTGATTTATTATAGTAAACTGTAGAAATTTTGGGGCTCGACAATTGCAGGATAGGGAGAAAATAAATATCACCATTGATTTAAATAGAGCTTCTAACTCCTTGAATGCCAGCAAGGTGTCACTGGCACTCAAGGGGGGAGATTCACTGAGCAGTGATAAAGAGGTGATAAAGTGGAGATGACTTCTACAGTTTATCACTTCTCCAGTTCCTATGTTATTATATAGAGCCTATTCAGTAAGATCTCCAAAGCTGAAGAAATCTTAATGCATAGGGTCCATAGAATAACATAGGAACTGAAGGAGTGATAAACTGGAGGTCATCTCCACTTTATCACCTCTGTATCACTGCTTAGTGTATCTCCCCCAAGGAGTTAAAAGCCCCATTAAAATGATGGAAATGTGGGAATTGTTGCCATCTATGGAACAGCTGGCTTTCTGGAGAATTGTTCCAGTTAATGTTAGTACATTAACCATAAAAGCAATTACTATTCCAGACATGGAAATAGCAATATGGGTTACATTTTCAACAACTGTTGTCAAATATTATTATTCAAAATCAAATGAATGAATATGTTATAGCACCACAAGTGTACGCAGTGCTTCACATTTTAAGGATTTAAACAATACAGGGTTACAGGTGCTTTGTAGAGTGAAACATTGGGTGTGTGGTCCCTGCCCAAAAGCTTACAATCTAAAGTGGTACTGGGAGACATACAGAGCACATAAGGGTCAAGTCCTGAATAAGTGCTAGTTCTGTTAATGATAGAGGACATCAGTAAAGTAAATAATTTATAAGAGTGTTCTTTGTGCAACATCAGTGCCTTTCTAGCATGTTGAGATTTTATCCATGAGGTGCATTTTCAAGTGAGATTTGAAGGTCATCAGTGAGGTGCAGTGGCGCAGGTTGGATGGTAGAGCATTTCATAGATATGGAGCAATGAGAGAAAAAGGTTTGATACGTGACAGGGCTGTAGACACAAAAGGAGCTGAGAGAAAACAATCATTGGCTGAACGTAAGTGGCTAGATGGGGTATAGCGGGAGATCACAGTGGAAATGAAAGAAGGAGTAGAGGATAGAAGTGTCTGGAATGAGAGAAGTAAGATTTTGTAAGGTAATCGGAGTTTGAAAGGCAGCCATTGGAGAGTTTTGAGGAGGAGCGGGGCAAGGACAAACCTAGGTGACAGAAGAGTAATTTATGCTGCAGCATTCTGTATAGATTGAAGTGGATGGAGATGGGAAGCAGGACTACCAGACAGAATAATGTTGCAATAGTCCATGCGGGAAAGAATGATTGCGTGTATAAGAACTTTAGCTGTGGAGGAACAGAGGAAGGGACTGATTTTAGCAATGTTACACAAAACAAAGTGACAGGATTTAGCAATGGCATTAATATGAGGGGAGAATGAGAGAGACGTGTCAATTATCACCCCTAGACACTGCACTTCTGATACTGGATTTATGCTATTGCCATTTATAGTCACCTGGAAGGGCGCTACAGGGCCAGGCCTAGGTGGGATGAGGAGTAGCTTAGTTTTAGACATATTGAGTTTGATGTGCCTATGAGCCATCCAGTCTGAGATCGCCGAGAGGCAATCTGTGACTTTAGCCTGGATATCAGAAGTCAGTCGAGGTGCAGATAAGTAAATCTGTGTGTCATCTGCATAGAGGTGATATTTGAGACCAAATTAGTTAATAAGATCACCAAGTGTTATTGTGTAAAGTGAAAACAGAAGCAGTCCTAGAACAGAACCTTGAGGAAACCCAACAGAGAGTTGGACGGGAGAGGATGAAGAGGTGGCAGAGGAGACGCTGAAGGATCTGTTAGATAGATAAGAGGAGAGCCAGTCCAGTGCTGTGTTATGGATTCCTAAGGAATGAAGAATGCGGAGGAGGAGAGCATGATCAACAGTGTCAAAAGCTGCTGAGTGATCAAGCAGGATATGTATTGAATAGTGACCTTGAGATTTGGCAGTGTGAAGATTGACCACTCTTGTAAGAGCAGTTTCAGTGGAGTGAGCAGTGCAAAATCCAGATTGTAAATGCTCCAGCAGGTCGTATGTGGTAAGGAAGTCAAGCAGGCTTGAGTAGGCTAGGCGTTCCAAGAGTTTAGGGCAAAAGGCAGAAGAGAAATGGGTCAACAGCTAGAGGATGAGTTACTGTCAGAAGAGTTGTTCTTGAGGATGTTACTAAGGCATGTTTGAAATCAAATATATATTTCATTACTTTGGAGATCTTTCTACATTCAAGATGTTAAAAGGTCTGTTTAAATCAATTGGAATGTTTATTTTTTTCCCTGTAGTGCAGTTGGTTTTCCTCAGATATATTCAAGTTCATCCTATAACCCTTTGAGTGCCACATATGCACAACTCTTTGCAGAGAGCTGCATTGCACATCCCCTGGTACTGAGTGAGTTAATTCATCAGCTTTGGCATCCTAGGGATAATTTTCCCACCGGCTCCCAAAGACATATCAGAAAGACCTGTAGGTACTAGAAAATAAAATTGTACATATTAGCTTTATTTGTGTGGTATAGTAGTGGCTTGACTCATGAGACTCCTAGAAGACTACTGCCTGCCTACAATTGCATCTAAGGGGTAGTGTAATTATTTACCAAAGGCTGTCCGAAATCAATCTGAGTATCTCTGTCTATCAGAGCACTTTAATAATAACCAGGTAATATTCTGCAATGGTCAGTTCCTCAAACCTTCCTTTATTTTCATCTGGTGTTTTAACAGGATCCTGCAATTTTAAAGATGCAACTGCCTTAAAGGGATAGTAATGTTTCATAATAAAAGCGGCTCTAATTAATCATCATAGTATTTGGACTTTGGAGAGTGTTATAGCAATACTGTCAGACTTGTAGTTCAAGAGTAATTCAATGACAAAGAATCCCCCTCCTGCCCCTTTTACTGATGTAACACTATTCAGCCAGATCAGAAGAGAGGTGCCCAGGTAGACTGCAGAGAGAGACCATCTTCAATTAAGATAAGGGAAAAACCTGAAAAACTTGTCAAAGGGGGCAGGGCTTTCATTGTTCTCATAGGAAGAAGATTGTCCCTTTCTGTTATCTGTCTGGTATATGGACTGGATTCCACATCTGAGAAGAGATGGCTTACACTAGGTAAAAGGGGCGGGAGGGGAAACTTTGCTTGTGAATATCTCTCAAACCATAAAAGTTTGAGAGATAAGACTTATATCGTTCTTCATGTTTTTTTAATGCCTACAAAATAAAATAAAGACAAAATGAAGTATTACTATCCCTTTAAAGGCACAGTATCACCTAAACATTAATTTTTATGTGCACTAAGACAGTCTCAAACAATGAGGCTGAGGTAATTTAAATCAGGTGCAATTCTGGAACAAACACACAAAATCTCCAAATCAATCTTGATTTAAATGGGGCTTTTAACCACTTAAACCCTCTTAAAAGTTAAATTACCTATTTAAGTGAATAGAGTTTTTATTTCTCCCAAGAATTGCTCAATTTAATCTTAGTACATGATCCTCAGTAGATGAAGCCTTATCCCCTATTCGCAGAAAAATGTTGTAGAAAAATGATGTAATGCAAGTTGTCTCCCAAGTCCCAATTATCCTGTAAGAATAATTATTAGGGAAAGTTTCAGAGGGTGGAACATTGCCTCCTGTCACAAACCTATGGTTTCAGGAATCTAGTGGCTTGCCTCAGTTTCTTTTTAACTGAAATGCTGGGATCATATTGGACAACAGACTGTATTGGAATCTCCTCATTAAAGGTGAAAAACATAACTGAAATCTTCTAGTTTCATGAAAAGTAAGTTTGTACCCTGAAGTGAAACTCATCCCTCCACAGCAATCACTGTGCAGTGCCCTGGACACACCAGGAAACAATGGGGAGATTTATAAAAAGTATTCTTGTTTGTTTTTGTGAACAAATCCATAAAATGGCCTTATTCCTTATTATGAGTGTTATTATTTATAATGTATTCAAGGTACTTTTATAAATGTGTTGACCGTAAAGAATAAGAACAGGTCAGACATGGCGTTAAATATTTGGTGAAATAAATTGTCACAAATATCGACATTTCTTTATAAATTCACTGCACCACCTTTTACAAATATCTTTACACCATTTCAGAAAAAAACCTGACTACACGACATTAAGAGCTCCTACACTGTCATTAAGATTATTGTAAATAAGCCATTTTAACGCTTCCTTTCTATTAACTCCACTTTTATAAATATTCCCCCGTAGTCATTAAATCTGAGACCTTGGAACATATCTACCTATCAACACAGCCACTTTAAGGGAAATTACCACATTTTACTAAGTTTGTTCCTCTGGGAGAAAGCCAAGGGCTGCTGCATTATGCCTCCCCAGAACAGCCCAATCTGCTGTAAAGGGAGGTTATAAAAGTGTCCCCTTCAGCTGGAACACAACCTGGAAGTAGCTCTCGGCCACAAACCTCATGGGTTGTGTACACAGCATCCATAGACCCTCTGTATCTGGATTTTAAGTCCAATGCAGAGGGTCTATGAGTACTGCATCATGGAAACTGAACTACAATCAAGGAAGGAGCACCAAAGGTCTATTTTCAGACCTCAATTTGGCTCCCCTAGGTTCACACTGCAGCTCTGGCTCCAGGAAGGCTGGTCTGCTGATGGGACACTATCAAGGTGAGAATTGCCCTTTAATGCAAGAAATTCCATATCTTTACTGCCTTATTGTAAAAAACCCTTTCCCTGTCTTCTAATCATAGTGGATGTGACTGAAATTTTATTCATCACTTTGAATAAAAGAGTTCTTCACAGAGTTTTCTTTACAGAGTTCAAGACATACTATGGTGAATATCCAAAAAAGACAAGAATAGTTTAACCCCTTAGAGTCCGGTGACGTACCCGGACCGTCAAGCTGGTCTGGCACTTAAGGACCGGTGACGGTCCTGGTACGTCACGTACTATTACTCACCGCGCTCCTGCAGGAGTGCGGTGAGTAATACCGGGGACTGAATTTGATTGCTCCAAGACCGGAGCGATCTCTTTCAGTCCCTCAGTTTGGTGTGCCGCCCCACGTCACGTGGGGCGGCACGCCGAAACTCTCTATCTGGTCCTTAAAGGACCACTCACCCCGCGACCGCCGGTCGTTAAGGGGTTAAGATACCAAAAAATACCTAGCTCTGATGGCACACACCCAAGGGTTCTTAAGGAGCTTAGTTTAGTAATAGCAAGACTATTTTAATATGTGAGTTTGACTTCCATAGTGGGTCAGTTATTAGAAGGGGTACTAATCAATAATTTTAAAGATTATGTGATGATCAACAAATTATTAGTTATCGTCAGCTTGGTTTTATGAAATAGATCATGTGAAGCAAATTTAATTGGATTGTATTATATTATTTAATTGGAGTAAATGGTAACATGGACAAGTGTATTGCTATTGATATAGTATACTGGGATTATTGCAAATGCCTTTGCTGCTTTGTCTTACAAAAGCTTACTTCTTAAATTTAAAGGGTTTGGCTTTGAAGATTTCATCTGTGCTTGGAGTGAGAACTGGTTAAATGATAAAATGCAAATGTAAATGGAACATTTTCAAGCTGGTCTAGTATTTTAAGGGGAACATCTTAGGGTTCAGTATTGGGCCCAATGCTTTTTAATGTGGGTGGGTATTAACTATCTTGAAGCAGGAATTGAAAGCAGTCTTTGCTGATGACACTAAACTATATAAGCACAAATATACGGAAGTTTACGTGTATTTAGCTTATTCACTATAAAAACATGACGTATTAGTGGAAATGAAACACAATAGAAGCAACTACAGAGCGAGGTAGACCTGCTGTTCTTGTGTGATCTTGAGGGAAAATTGAGGCAGGAGAGGCTCATTTTGACTGCTATCACCATGTGAAAGTTTAAAAATAATAAAAGGAAGAACTGGAAGGACCCGAAAGACCACTGAGTCTGAGGAAGAGAAGGAAGTGGAAACAACATTCCATTATGCATAGCCTTCACTGACTATGAAAAGGCCTTTGACTCAGATGAAAAGCAAGCACTAATCGATGCCCTAATCAACAAAGGACTAGACAGAGCTTATTAAAGTGAATGTCAACAAAACTCAAGTCATGTTTAACAAATTTACCATACCAGTAGATGTACGAAACGTAAACTGAAAGAAATGGACAAGTATGTTTACCTTGGACAGGAAATGTCAACAGATGGAAACACCATGATGGAAACTGAGTGTTGAATAAAATTGAAATAGCAAGCATTTGGAAAACTTGGTAGTAATGTCTTTAAGACAAGTTTACCACTATGCCCAGTGTGTCCTTGTCCTTATGTATAGCTATGAAACATGGACACTGAATGCCAAAGCATACAAAAACTTAAGGGTACACAGAGAAGCAAGGTGAGGTAATAATAAGAACTAGTATTTATATAGCGCCTTTCTCCCAGTGGGACTCAAAACGCTGTCAGCGCACGCTCTCGGAATTAACCAAATCGGCAGCTGAAATAATAGGTGTTATTATTACCCAATCAATGGTACTCATTTATCGACCTCGGAAGGATGAAGGGCTGAGTTGGCCCTGCCGGGATTCGAACCTGTAGAAGAGCCTGTGTACACGGGCCACAGTGGCGGGCGGTTGTGGTGCAGTCATGCCCAGTAGAAACTGCCCGCGTCGCGGCTGATACAGAGCTGGACGCTCCGAAGTCAGACTGGTGCACCCCGTTCTGTATCAGCCTGGTCATGGGCAGTCTATACTGCACATGACTGCGTCATTACAAACTTTGTAGCAAATTATTATATAAAGGATATATATAGAGATTTATATATTTATGCAAAGAGCATTGAAAGGGGAAAGATGGCACTCACAGGGTCTTGATCTTGATAAAGTCCACATTGGTGGCTAAAACTTTGATTCAGTAAATGTAACTTCACTTGATCTATAAAAAAATACCCTGAGAGTACCATCTTTCCTAGGATGACCAGATCTCATCTTTAACCACGGACACACATGAAAAATGTATACTGCAGGGATGCTTTAATTTCAGCGCAGTCCTGAATTATGTGTATATATATATATATATATATATATATATGTGTGTGTGTGTGTATATATATATATATTTATATACATATGCATGTATATAGATATAAAAATAAAACACATGTTCATTAATTAATATAGACACACTCACAATATGTTATTTGCTTATAGTGAGCTCTCTTCCAATGATATTACACTTGGAACTCTCCTCCAGTAATATTACGTTGGAACTCTCCTCCTGTAATATTACACCTGGAACTCTCCTACGGTGATATTACACTTTGAACTCTCCTACAGTGATATTACACTTGGAAAAAGCTTTTCTTCTCTGCTGCTTTGAAGAGGTGGGAAGTAACTATTGAGCCTGTCTGCTGTGCCCACTTGGATTTTGCATTACCTGATATTACCCGCCGGACCAATCCAACATTGTATGAGGCAGATGTACTAAGATGAAAATTGAGAAATATGCATCATAGGATACAAATAAACATTTACAAAATATAAATTGCTTTAAATGGGGCTTTTAAGACCTTCAGTGCTAAAGAGGTCCCCAGTGTCTGGCTTTACAGTGCATAGATGGCCTCTATAGCTTTTGAGGTAAAACAAGCCCAATTTAATTCATTTATTAAATGTATTGGTTCCCTAGAGTTCAGTTGGCTTGTTATATAATTATTCCAGTTCATCTTAATACATAGGGCTCTTTGTCTCCTGCAAAAATGAAACAGTTTAATGTTTTTTTCACTAAATGCCTAGACAGACATAGAGATAAACAGATATAGAGATATAGATAGAAGGATTAGACAAGAGGCGTAAGAAAGAATTATAGATGGATAATTATTTTTATGTCTATTTCTCTACACTATAATCTATTTGAAGGGAGCATTGTTAGAACAAATCTTTATGTTTTAAAACCTAAAGTACAAGATGCATTTAAAACTCAATAAAGCGCTTATTGGAGTTTAAAGATAATGCCGATGTGGCTACTGCAGATGTATGTAGCAAACTTTCTGGAAGGAAAATGAAGCGTGAAACACTTAATTAGTATGCACGGAGGGAATGCTGAGTACCTAGGAAATCCAGCTTAACCCTTTCCTGCCAGCAGCAGTTTTTATACACTATCAGATATTTCTCAACCAAATGGCTCAATAAGAGAGCATAACCTACTGTAAGAATGAAAGCCAAATAGATAATAAATTCTAAATGTTTATAGATAGTTCAATTTAATGAACAAATCAAAATATGTAATTTATAAATCTGGGTTGGGCAACCTGTGGCTGTGAATTATGGGAATTGTTATCTAACACAGCCAGAGGCTCCCATATTGCCTACCCATGATATAAATACTAAACGTAGACAGAATATTAATAGAGAAATAAAACTTAGGTATGTCCAGCATATACTAAACCTAAGCAATGCTTAAATTGTGCTTATATTGTTGCTTTATTTTATCCCTGCCAAAAAGCATAAATTTACATTCATTTTAAGACCTCCAAAATAACACATGCCTTGGAGTCATCTTTAACTCTGTCCCGTACTTTATCTCCCATAAAAAATTACTCACAAAGTTATACCCAAAGTTTTAGAATGAATCACAAATGCATATTGATAGCCTACAATTCTATTCCTTCCTTTAGCATCCTATACCCCACACCTTCATGACTTCTCATAGTGGCATTTGATCTTTGAAACTCCCTGTTATAATTCTGTAATTCTCTACTAAATCTTTATTACGTTCTTTTTTATTTTGAAAAGCTTTAGTGAGACAAAAATTTCATACAGAGCAATATATAATGGAAATGATTATCCATACAAAACAAAAAGAAAACAAAGGAGTGAAAACATTCTCAATCATCAAACAGTAGCATTCATAGTAATATAAAATGATATTTTGAGTGGACTAAGGAGATCTATATAAGTTTGGCTAAATCGCTTGACTTGCAGTATAAGTGAGTATCAGGAGAATAATGTGCAATTAATTAAATGTATATGATTAGTAGATAGATAAATAGTTGAGATGTATGTCTAGATAATGGATAGTAGAGAGAGAAAGGGTAAAGAAACATGCCAGGAGAAGAAGGATAAGAGAAAGAGAGAAAGGGTGGGGGGGAGAAAAGGATAAAAAAATAGAATAGGGAGGGAAGGGGAAAAATAGGAGACTGTCACCATAAAGATAGGGGTCCTTCTCCAATCCAGCCAAGTTGTGAAACCAGACAATAAAGGATGTCTTCATGACATATTTAAAGTGGAACTACCACCCGACAAAATCTTTAGCTTAACTAAGTCCTCATCTGGCGACTAGCTGCTTAGTAACGCTAGTCACCAGAATAATTACCTTACATAATAGATTTTTGCTCTCTTCTATGGCTGACAGTGGCACGGAGCGTGGACATTTTGCCATTGTGATGTCCGCGTGCCTGAGCTGTCAGTCCCAGCTCGAGCCAAATGGCTCCTAGCAACGCCTCCTCGACCCGGCTGGGACTGACAGAGCAGGCCTGTGGACGTCACAATGGCAAGATGTCCGCACTCCGTGCTACTGCCAGCCATAGAAGAGAGCAGAAATCTATTAAATAAGGTAATTATTCTGGTGACTAGCGCTACTAAGTAGCTAGTCGCCAGATGGGGACTTAGTTAAGCTAAAGATTTTGTCGGGTGGTAGTTCCGCTTTAAAATAAGGTATGAAGAACCCAACGTAGGGTCGAAAAACCTGTAATATTATGAGATTAGTAAGAGGGGAGCACAGTGTAAGAGCTTTGATTATGGCGAAGAAGCCATAGAGACCGTTTGCGGGTGAAGCATGGCAATGTGTCAGTAGCTAGGGAATGACAATGTTCCATGGATAGGTATGTGTCAACTTTGGATAGCTATTGAGAATAGGAGTAGTGATGATCGAGCACCCCAATGCTCGGGTGTTCGGGTGCTCTGACCGAGCGCCCCCGGAGGCTCGAGTGCTCGGCCGAGCACCCGAGCCCCATTGAAGTCAATGGGAGGACTCGAGCATTACACCAGGCACCCCCTGCTCTGATGAGGGGAGGGTGCCTGGTCCATAGGAAAAGGGCAGAAAATGATGGAAACACCATCAGGGACAGCATAGGGAGGATGTCTGGATGCATCTTGGACTCCAACGTCGCTGCTGGGAACGATGTTTCGCCCGTAGTACGCCATTTTTACAGACTGACCGTAAAACACACAAAAAGGCAGATAAAAACGACTTTAGGCGAAAAATTGTTACCAAACAGTATTTGCTGTATATTTACTTGTATATCATCTGCAAATTCTGCAAAAAATTTCATCGATTTTTGGGAACTGGGGCCATGATTAAGAGGGAAACGTGCGCAGAGGCAAATTCTCCCAAAAATTTCCTCGATTTTTCTGAACTGAGGCCATGATTAAGAGGGAAACGTGCGCAGAGGCAAATTCTCCCAAAAATTTCCTCGATTTTTCTGAACTGGGGCCATGATTAAGAGGGAAACGTGCGATGAGCCGACCATCTAAAACATTATGGGTGAGGGTCTGCTGCGGAGCTGACCATCCTAAACATTATATGCGAAGGCCCGCTAGTGAGCTGACGCTATAAAACATTATATGAGAGGGCCTGCTAGAGAGCTGACCCAATAAAACATTATATGAGAAGGCCCGCTGGTGAGCTGACCTATACAAAAATTGTCAAAATGCGCCCGCTGGTGAGCTGGCCCTATATAAAAATTATATCACTGGGCCCGCTGGTGAGCTGGCCCTATATAAAAATTATATCACTGGGCATATGGAAGAGAGTCAACCATATACCCGTTTTTTGGGTGGAAGGGGTGAATGGGAATACAGAGTATTCCCATCATTGTAAATAACATATATAAAGTGACTTTATGTTCCCCCGGGGCTTTCCTCCAGTGGAGTGGAGAAGTCAGGGGAAATCCAGGCCTTGTTCATTTTTATAAGTGTCAACCTATCAGCATTTTCGGTGGAAAGGCGGATACGCTTATCTGTTATGATGCCACCAGCAGCACTAAATACCCGCTCAGACAGAACGCTGGCGGCAGGGCAGGCCAGCACCTCCAAGGCGTAGAGTGCCAGTTCATACCACGTGTCCAGCTTGGACACCCAGTAGTTGTAAGGCACAGAGGGATCATTGAGGACGCTGACACGGTCTGCTACGTACTCCTTCACCATCTTCCAAAACTTTTCCCTCCTTGTGACACTAGGCTGCGCATCAGGGTGAGGGTGCTGGTGGGGTGTCATGAAGGTGTCCCACGCCTTGGAGAGTGTTGCCCTGCCTTTGTCGGAACTGCTGTGTGCTCCCCTTTTCTCCCCTTCTCGGTTGGCCAAGGTAGCACGTACTCTGCCGCCAGCGTTGTCAGATGGAAAATTTTGGAGCAATTTTTCGACAAGAACCTTCTGGTATTGCACCATTTTGCTTGTCCTCTCCACCGGAGGAATGAGAGATGAGAAATTCTCTTTGTAGCGGGGGTCCAGAAGGGTGAACACCCAGTAATCCGTGTTGTCTAAAATGCGTATAACGCGTGGGTCACGGGAAAGGCAGCCTAACATAAAGTCAGCCATGTGTGCCAGAGTACCAACAGGCAAGATTTCGCTGTCCTCACCAGGAGGATGACTCTCAATCTCCTCATCCTCTTCCTCCTCTTCTGCCCACCCACGCTGAAGAGATGGAACTAAAGTTCCATGGCTACCCTCTGTAGCGGAGGCAACCGTGTCTTCCTCCTCCTCCTCCTCCGCCTCCTCCAATTGTCGCTGAGAAGACGAAGTGAGGGTGCTCTGGCTATCACCTTGTGTAAGCTCTTCCTCCCGCATTTCCACCTCTTCCACATGCAAAGCGTCGGTTTTAATTGTGAGCAGCGAGCGTTTCAGTAGACACAGAAGTGGGATGGTTACACTTATAATAGCGTTATCGCCGCTCACCATCTGTGTCGATTCCTCAAAATTGCGTAAAACCTCGCAGAGGTCTGACATCCATTCCCACTCCTCACTTCTGATTACAGGAAGTTGAACGGAGAGGCGACGACCGTGTAACAGCTGGTACTCCACTACTGCCCTCTGCTGCTCACAAAGCCGGGCCAACATGTGGAAGGTGGAGTTCCAGCGCGTGCTCACGTCACACAGCAGCCGGTGAGCTGGCAATTGTAAGCGCTGCTGCAGCTTCAACAGGCCGGCTGAAGCTGTAGATGACTTACGGAAATGTGCACACACGCGGCGCACCTTGGTCAAGAGATCATGCAAATTGGGGTAGGTTTTTAGAAATCGCTGAACCACTAAATTAAATACATGCACTAGGCATGGTACGTGTGTGAGCTTGCCGAGCTCCAAAGCCGCCACCAAGTTACGCCCATTATCACACACAACCATGCCTGGTTGCAGGTTGAGAGGCGAGAGCCACTGCTCGGTCTGGTGACTAATCCCCTGCAACAGCTCTGAGGCCGTGTGCTGTTTGTCCCCAAGGCAGATCAGCTTCAGCACGGCCTGTCGACGCTTCCCCACTGCAGTGCTACACTGCTTCCAGCTACCGGCTGATGGGTGAGTGGCGCTGCGCGCAGAGAATTCGGAGGTGGAAACGGAGGAGGAGGAGCCAATAACGTAGGTGCTGGCGGAAACCCTGATGGAGGTAGGGCCCGCAATCCTCGGCGTGGGTAGCACCTGTGCCATCCCAGGGTCCGAGTCGCTCCCAGCCTCCACGACATTCACCCAGTGTGCCGTCAGGGAAATGTAGCGTCCCTGGCCACAAGCACTTGTCCATGTGTCAGTCGTTAAGTGGACCTTCCCAGTAACTGCGTTGGTCAGGGCACGGGTGATGTTACGGGACACATGGTGGTGTAAGGCGGGGACGGCACACCGGGAAAAGTAGTGGCGGCTGGGGACTGCGTACCGAGGGACAGCTGCTGCCATCAGGCTGCGGAAGGACTCAGTCTCCACAAGCCTAAATGGCAGCATTTCGATGGCCAGTAATTTGGAAAGGTGTGAGGTTAGTGCTATGGCCTGTGGGTGGGTGGCTGGGTATTTTCGCTTGCGCTCAAATGCCTGGGGTAACGACATTTGGACGTTGTGCTGGGACAGGGAAGTGGATGTGGTCGCTGATGGTGCTTCAGATGGTACAGGTGCAGGGCGGGAGGTATGCGGGCCTGCGCCTTCGACAGGCGATTGGCCGGCACCGAAAACAGGGGAAGAGGAGGCAGTGGTGTGGCCTGCAGACACAGATTGGCGATCCGGGCGTTCCTCCCACTTATTACGGTGCTTGGATGCCATGTGTCGGATCATGCTGGTGGTGGTGAGGTTTCTAGTGTTCATGCTTCGGCTCATTCTGGTGTGGCACAGGTTGCAAACTACAATTCTTTTGTCGTCCGCACTTTCCTTAAAAAAACGCCATACCGCGGAACACCTACCCCTTGGCAAGGGAGATTTACGCAAGGGGGTGCTCCGTGGAACATTTGCGGGCCGGTTTGGTGCGGTCCGCCTTCTTTCTGTAGCCACACCACTGACTCTTCCAGCCTGTTGCGGTGCTGCAGATGGCTCACCCTCAGGACTGCTGTCATCGCTCGACTCTACACCTTCCCAGGTGGGGTCAGTCACCTCAACGTCCACCAAGTCCTCCTCCACTTCCTCACTCTGATCATCCTCCTCATGTCTTGATCCCACCACATACTCAGTCATTGACAACTGTATATCATCCTCCTCATCAAGGTCTTGAGACAGTAATAGTGGTTGATTTAATGGCAACTGTGTCTCATCATCATCATCATCCACTTCCTTTGACCTTAAATGCCGTTCCCCTCTGTCATCTTCTTGTGATTGGGTACCCTCTAGAGGTTGTGAATCAGGGCACAAGATGTCATGTTCCTCTGCAAGCGTGCTTGGAGAGAGGTTCAAATTAAGGATTGGTGATGAGACGAGCTCCTCACTATATCCCAGTGTGGGATCACTTCTTTGACCAGATCCTCTATGGTGGGAGGAAGGATGATCAGGGTGAGGATTATGTTGACCAGACTCTTGGCTACTGAGAGTGGACTTGGTGGAAGACACGGTGGTGCTTAACCGACTGGAAGCAGTATCAGCTGAAATCCAACCGACCACCTGTTCGCAGTGGTCTGACCTCGAGAGTGATGTCCTGCGACGCCCTGTAAACTGAGACATGAAGCTAGGTATGGTGGATGTCTTTCTGTCTTGTGCTCTGGCACCAGGCACAGTTTCTACGCGTCCTGACCCGCGCCCTGAACTATCAGGATCACGTCCACTTCCCCGTCCCTTTTTACCCGCCTTCTTCATATTACATGGAATATGTGCTGCAAATCTGCAACTTTGCACAGTAAACAGAATGTTCTCCTAATATGCAACTTTGCACACTAAACAGAATGTGCTTCTTATCTGCGGCTACGCACAGTGAATGGAATATGTGACTTTGATATTTTACAGTTTGCACAGTTAACAGAATGTTCTCCTAATATGCAACTTTGCACACTAAACAGAATGTGCTTCTTATCTGCGGCTACGCACAGTGAATGGAATATGTGACTTTGATATTTTACAGTTTGCACAGTTAACAGAATGTTCTCCTAATACGCAACTTTGCACACTAAACAGAATGTGCTTCTTATCTGCGGCTACGCACAGTGAATGGAATATGTGACTTTGATATTTTACAGTTTGCACAGTTAACAGAATGTTCTCCTAATATGCAACTTTGCACACTAAACAGAATGTGCTTCTTATCTGCGGCTACGCACAGTGAATGGAATATGTGACTTTGATATTTTACACTTTGCACAGTAAACAGAATGTTCTCCTAATACGCAACTTTGCACACTAAACAGAATGTGCTGCTTAACTGTGGTTAGACACAGTGAATGGAATATGTTACTTTGATATTTTACAGTTTGCACAGTTAACAGAATATTCTCCTAATATGCAACTTTGCACACTAAACAGAATGTGCTTCTTATCTGCGGCTACGCACAGTGAATGGAATATGTGAGTTTGATATTTTACAGTTTGCACAGTTAACAGAATGTTCTCCTAATACGCAACTTTGCACACTAAACAGAATGTGCTTCTTATCTGCGGCTACGCACAGTGAATGGAATATGTGACTTTGATATTTTACACTTTGCACAGTAAACAGAATGTTCTCCTAATACGCAACTTTGCACACTAAACAGAATGTGCTGCTTATCTGCGGTTAGACACAGTGAATGGAATATGTGACTTTGATATTTTACAGTTTGCACAGTTAACAGAATGTTCTCCTAATATGCAACTTTGCACACTAAACAGAATGTGCTTCTTATCTGCGGCTACGCACAGTGAATGGAATATGTGACTTTGATATTTTACAGTTTGCACAGTTAACAGAATGTTCTCCTAATATGCAACTTTGCACACTAAACAGAATGTGCTTCTTATCTGCGGCTACGCACAGTGAATGGAATATGTGACTTTGATATTTTACAGTTTGCACAGTTAACAGAATGTTCTCCTAATACGCAACTTTGCACACTAAACAGAATGTGCTTCTTATCTGCGGCTACGCACAGTGAATGGAATATGTGACTTTGATATTTTACACTTTGCACACTAAACAGAATGTTCTGCTAATCTGAAACTTTGCACACTAAACAGAATGTGCTGCTAATCTGAAACTTTGCACAGTAAACAGAATTTGCTTCTTAACTGCGGCTACGCACAGTGAATGGAATATGTGACTTTGATATTTTACAGTTTGAACACTTAACAGAATGTTCTCCTATTCTGAAACTTTGCACAGTAAACAGAATTTGCTTCTTAACTGCGGCTACGCACAGTGAATGGAATATGTGACTTTGATATTTTACAGTTTGAACACTTAACAGAATGTTCTCCTATTCTGAAACTTTGCACAGTAAACAGAATTTGCTTCTTAACTGCGGCTACGCACAGTGAATGGAATATGTGACTTTGATATTTTACAGTTTGAACACTTAACAGAATGTTCTCCTATTCTGAAACTTTGCACAGTAAACAGAATGTGCTTCTTAACTGCGGCTACGCACAGTGAATGGAATATGTGACTTTGATATTTTACAGTTTGAACACTTAACAGAATGTTCTCCTATTCTGAAACTTTGCACAGTAAACAGAATTTGCTTCTTAACTGCGGCTACGCACAGTGAATGGAATATGTGACTTTGATATTTTACAGTTTGAACACTTAACAGAATGTTTTCCTATTCTGAAACTTTGCACAGTAAACAGAATGTGCTGCTAATCTGCAACTTTGCACACTAAACAGAATGTGCTCTAATCTGCAACTTTGCACACTAAAAAGAATGTGCTGCTAATCTGCAACTTTGCACACTGAACAGAATGTGCTCTAATCTGCAACTTTGCACACTAAACAGAATGTGCTGCTAATCTGCGGCTAGGCACAGTGAACAGAATATGTGAAGTTTTTTTTTTTATATCTCTGCCCCCCCAAACAAAATAAACTGCTGCCCCCACACACAGTAGTCCTAAAAAGGACTTTTGGGTCTTTTTTTTTTTTTAAATCGCTTTTCTTCTCCCTACACTGACTTTCCCTTCCTATCCTCATCTCTCCCTGGCTAAGACTGAGCCGAACTCGCTGATCAGGTGCTATACAGCACCCGATCACGGGTTCTGGCCAGCCAATCAGTGTAATGCCAGCAGCCAACATGGCTGCTGGCATTTCACTGATGTCAGAGCCTCCCTGCACGTTTATTGGCTGCACAGCAGCCGCGAAACGTGCGGGGAGGAGACCCGAACATGGCGGGCGAGCACATGCGGTACTCGTACGAGTACCGCCATGTGCCGAGCAGAGCGATGCTCGAGCCGAACCGAGCATCGGCCGAGCATGCTCGCTCATCACTAAATAGGAGGGGTATTCCTGTTTTTTCCAGGGAAGAAGAATTAGGGATTTTGCATCATTAAGCAGAATAGCGAGGCATGTCCAATTTTGGGGTTTCCTAGTTGGTGGGATGTGTGAGCTAAAAATTATATAAGGAAAGAATGAAGTCTTGGGGCAAGGAAAGGCCTAGGACTGTGTTTATATGGGTCAGTATTGCATTCCAGTAGTGTACTATATTTGGGCAGGTCCACCAATGTATAGCATGGATCCTATATATGTTTTGCATCGCAAGCATAAGTTGGATGAGGAAGATTAAAATTTAGCTAAACTCAAAGGAGTTAGATACCATCTGGAGATTAATTTATAATTCATCTCTCTAGTTTTCATATTTCTAGCTGAGGAAAAGGAGAGGGATGTATATAAGAAGGGGGATTGGAGATAACAATCTCGAATGCTATTCAATCCCTGATGGGGAGATTATCATGACTAACCTTTGGGAACCAATGTTAGGTTTGCAATAGGGGCCACCAAGGAATTTGTTCTTCTCTGAATGACTCCTTAAGAGAATCCATAGAGATGAAGGTCATTTGTAGTGTGAGAGATTGTCGAGTGTCTAGCAAATTCAGCATCCAAGCATGTTTTCCCAATTCCAGCAAGAAAGTCAGGGCTGCCCACAATAGACTTAAGTGGGGATGGGTATGGGGCAAGTTCATATAGTTAATTTACCTCTTTCCAGGAAGAAAGGAGGTATGACAAAATTGGCTGTTCATAACAAATGGGATGTATGTGTTTGTAGGGGGGGTGTTGTAGTATTAGGAGCAAGGCAAATTTGGAGAGGAGTAGTGAAATACATACTGAAGTGTGCCTGTCCATCATTTAGGAGCGGAAGGATTAAAGTCAAATCATTTAGCCATGGTTAAAGCTCTATAATATTGTATGAAATCAGGCAACCCCAGTCCTCCTTGTCCAATAGTTCTGGATAGAATGTCATTCTTGGCTTTTTAGAGGAACATATGACGTTTCGAGCCATCGCTTGCAAAGAGTCAAGGAAATGTTTAGGAATGTGGGTAGGAAGGGCATTAAAGATGTAAAGTAATTTAGGGAGAGTGGTAATTTTAATAAGATTTATCTTCTCAGCCCAAGAGAAGAATAGTGTTTCCTAGGATGTGAAATCTGATGGGATCGATTGGAGAAGGGGGAGAAGTTGAGTCCTGGAATATTATGAAGACTAGGGGAGATGTGAGTATAAGATCAAAGTGGAGGACCACTTAAAGTGTTCTGGAGGGATTTTACTAATTCGGGGGGGTACACCGATGTTTAGTATCTCTGATTTAGTGTAGTTGATCTGTGCATGAGAGAGATAACAGTATTCATCAATTATCCAGATTAATGAAGGTATGGAGGAAGGCAGAGTTTGGTAAGAAATAAAGGACATCATCCCAAATGCAGATACTTTGTAATCTCTGGGCCGCTCTGCAGGCCTTGAATTGAATTGTCTCTTCTAACAGAATTGAGTAATGGCTTCAGTGCAAGTATGAAAATAAATGGGGAGAGAGGGCATCCTTGGTGGGTTCCACTGCAGATGTGGAAAGGCTCCGACAGAGTTTCAAGATTCTCGCTGATGGAGAAGAATAGAGGCTCATAATTCCTGATAACATCAGTGGTCCTAGACCGATAAGTTTAATTCACTCTGTTGAAGGCCTCTTCTGCATCTGTAGATAGAAAGACAACAGGGATCCTATTGTGCTTTCACAAAATGGACAAGGGAGATTGCAGTGGCAGTGTTAAATCTAGCTTCCTTACCTGGTATGAATCCACTCTGATGAGGGTGTATTAATTTAGGTAGTGGTGGTCTTAGATGAGATGTCAATTGTAATGGACCGTAGGCCGTTACTGGGGAATTTACTACGGTTTTGGGAAAAACAGCTCTACTCAGAAGACAGCCTGCAGAGAGACTACAAGCCACCATGAGTTTAAACGTCGGCCGGCTCCTGATTGGTCGGTCAGAGTTAAAGGGCCGTCATTGACTTTGCACCCCCTCTCTGATGGGCCACAAGTTTAAAGGGACTGGACTGTATTCTCACTGGATTGTTGAAGGACTGCAATACATCCGACAACCAGCGGGTGTCTCCCTATCTTGGTGCCCTAGAGAATAGACATCTTCCTGATTGGCCAAAGTCCTGGGCTACAAGTTTAAAGGTCCCCCATAGAGTTAACATGGGGGAAAGTAGGCAGCCCAGGGAATGGTCAGTTAGCTGCCCGCCCAAAGCTTCTGATAGGCCGAGACGGCCATGACGATATTGGCCAGCCGATTCCAGGCTCCTGACTGGCCAGGGGTTGAAGCATAATATTCAAACAGACTTAAATAATGCTTCAACCCTCTGGCCATTGCTTGAAATGTGTATTCCGGCCCCCTGCTTTGTTCTACTGTCTGCCTCCACCCTGTTCCCTTTGTATACACTAATGTAATCACATCTGTTCCATTGTACTGTGCCCTATCCTATGTTTACTGCCTTTGTTCCCTTTGTATTGTGCCCTGATGGAAATGTGGTTAACTACATAAAAAGAGCTGAAGTTTGTCAAATAAAGTGTGTTAGTGTTGGAACTTCATCCGTATCCTGTCACTTGGTCGCCAAATGGTATCAAGGGTCTCCTTTTGACCCCCATTCAAGGAAGCAGCTCTGGAGAATGACTGGCGTGGCTACCTGCTTGTATCCGACCTCAGGAGGGAGAAACCCGGAACAACGACCTAGGTCCATCCGTGGACTTAGTTATCCGTTACACCAATATTTTAGCAAATATTTTAACACCACAACTGAGTAAGGATATAGGTCTATAATTGCTACAGAGTGATGGATCTTTAATTGATTTAGCAATGTCCATGATATGAACTTCAACTGCCTGTGGAGGGAACGGTTGGCCAGATAGTATAGCACGAAAGGCATCTCTCAAATGTGGTAGTAGGGTAGGTAAAAATGTGCAATAGTAGAGTACTGGGAACCCATCAAGACCTGGACTTTTCCCCAGGAACACTGATTTAATGGCTTGTGATATTTCAACTTCAGGAATGGGGGATTCCAGCTGTGATATATTCTGGTCATTGAGAAGAGGAATTTTGGCTTTAGCAAAAAATGCTCAGAGCCATTGCTTCCATTCATCAGAGGGTGAAGATATATCTTGATCCAGGTTGTACAGGTTGCTGTAGAAATTTCAGAATTCTTCAGCAATCATCAGGCAAGTTGTAGTAAGGAGACCCAAGGGAGAGTGGATCGAAGGGATACAAGTTGTCCAACCCTTTTGTTTGATGAAGTGAGCAAGGGGTTTTCCACATTTATTGTTTGAAATATATCTGTGATATTTCAGCCACATGTATGATTTGGTAGAATTTCTTGTAAGAAGAGATGTGAGGTCGACTCTACGTTTAGATAAATCTGCATGTACAGTTGGAGATGGGCATTGTTTATGGTTGGCTTCAATTAAACAAATCTTGGAGAGAAGAATATTGAACTGTTTCCATTTTTCTTATCAGCACCAAGTGTAATAAGTAGTCCTCTGATGATGCTTTGGCTCGCTTCCTGTTGAATAATGTTTGTGGGTTTCTGGTGAGGAATGAAGAGAAAATATTTCTGAAGACCATTGTGCAGTGATGTTATATCTGCTGGGGCTTGCAAAAGAGTATCATTCAATCTCGGACGTAAGGACTGGTAAATAGTCGGGGATATTGATCGATATGTTAACAGGGGCATGGTCAGTCCATTAAATAGAACCAATTGAAGAGCAGGTAAGGTAATGGAGAGGGTATTGAGAGACGAATAAATAATCAATTCAACTATATGAGTGGGGAGAGGAGAAAAATGTGTAATCTCTATCAGACGGGTGGAGAGTTCTCCAAATATCTATTAAATGGAGTTCTGAGAGTTTGTGACGCACACACATGAGTTGGGAGAGTTTGAAATATGATCTCCCAGAAGAGGTGTCAATAGCAGAATCTAAGGCCAGGTTGAGATCCCCTCCCACAATTACTCATCCTTCTTGTAGGTCTTCCAAAAGCGAAAGAGATTTAAACAGGAATTACAATGATTACAATACAGACAGTATAGGTCTAAAATACAGTATGGTTTGTTGTAAATCAGGACACGAAGGACAAGATAGCGTCCTTCTGGGTTGGATGTCATATCTAAGAAGTTCCATGGCAGGGATGATATAATAAGTATTCATAGTCCTCTTTTCTTCTCAGGAGCAGAAGAGAAAGGAAACTTGGAGTTAGTGAATTTAGGAGGGTTGGCTGCTTGGAAATGAGGGTCTTGTATTAACGAAATATCAGAGGCTAATCTCTCAAACTCCCGCAGTGCAATAGAGCGCTTAGTAGGAGAATTCAGACCCTCAGTGGTGTGGCCTAAAGCTGCGGCATCATGAGAAATCGATGTAGACCAGGCTAGGAGGGATTGGGGTGGGTGTGGTGCAGGGGGAGAGATAAAAAAAGAGAGAAAAGTAGTGGGGGGGATAAGATAGGAGGAGAAGGAACAGATATCCAGGCAAGAGTTAAAGACAACTAGTTGCATAAGACTATGGAGGAGAATGGAGGATGAGGTTAAGCTGTGCACGAGAAGAGCCCAACAGCTTATGGGCTTGGAGCTGACAATGTGTCAAACATCAGAGTCCAGTTAGGAGCCCGAGTGTGAGTATGTAAGAGTAGGGGAATTAAAAATAAGGAGGCTAGTTATTTTCTAAAATAAATTGAGTTTATAATGGGAAATATAGGAAGCTAAATTTAAGTCTGCTAGTTATTATCTTATCTTGAGCTAGGAATGTCGATGAAGATAAGGTTTTCTGTGGTATATAGTGGTACAGATAAATAGAGAATGGGAAACAAAAAAAAGGGAGAAGGGGAAAAGGGAGTAGAGGGGAAGAGAAGAGTAGAGTCTGATGATTCATGGAGTGCTAAGAAAGATGACAGTTATATAATTTCACACTAGTGAACTAGAGTGAGACAAGTATGAATAGCTTATGCCCCTCTCATCAAATATTGCAAGTCATGCTGTCATAGAACATACTGTATATGAAACCAAAGCTAAAAATCTAATGGATAATCAAATTAGTTGAAGTGCCCAGATACAACGACATCTATCTATATGGCAGACAGGAGACCGAGAGATGCATGTGTGCTATATAATAGTAATGTACTAATAATATACATAACAAAGGATTGCCTATTGCAGTAGAAGATTCAATGGTATCCCCACATGTGGAGAGGAGTTGATGCATTAATCTGCTCATGTGGGGGCTCTTCTTAAAAAAAAAAGCAGGAAATGAAAAATGCATGAAAATGAGTAATATATCTGCATTCCTGACTGTGTAATAAACTTGGGAAAGAATTGGTTTACATTAGTTCTAAAACATGGGTTATTCGAAGTAAGCTGCCCTAGGGCAGTCCCTGTGGAAGGAACTGGGGTGAGATATGGGGGCCTCTCTGGTTCGCCTCAAGTTCGCCTAGAGTTTGCACGGTAATCTCAGGTCCAGGTTGCAGATATGATGGCAAGGTTGTGGCAGCTCGATCTTTTTTGTCTTAGGTGAACCCTGGAACCATTCCAATCTTCTCTGTGGCTTCACTGGTGTTGCAGAACTGTGTGGCTGGTCAGATCAGGACATAGAGATCCCAAGGGAGGTGCAGAATACTGCAACTTCTTCAGAGCTTTGCAGGGTGGCCTAGGCACCATTCTGAGAGGCAGTAAGGGAAGAGGGGAATCCCCACCTGTATCTTATATGGAGATTTCTTAGTTGGGCGGTTAGAATATTCACAGATCTTTGTAGTTGAAGTGTATGAGGGAGATATCATTGTACATCCTCACGTCTGTGCCAGCACATGGTGGGTAAATTACCTTCTCTTCTTATGTGCATTATGCGATCCTTCAAATCATAACGATGGAAGCACACCAACACAGGGCCGACGCCACCTATAGGAGAGGTAGGCGCCGGCCTAGGGCGCATCGGCCCCCGCTGCCGCTCACCACTTACTGCAGAAGCAAAAAAAACAAACAAAAAAAAAGTATGTTTCGGTGCCCTCCCTTGGCTGGCTATTTTTTTAATGTAGCACAGCGATACCTGTTTCTCTCTCCCCCTCCGCTCCTTCAGTCCTGGATCAGGATTGAAGAAGCGGAGGGGGAGAGAGAAACGGGCATCGCGGTGCTACATTAACCCTTTCAGTGCCAGAGGGGTACGCAACACATAGCTTTTCAATGCGTTGTATACCCCTCTGGCACTGAAAAGGTTAAAAAAAATAGCCAGCCAAGGGAGAGCACCATAACGTACTCACTGGGGGAGAGAGACGTGCACCGGAAACAGTAAGTGGAACAGGGGTCAAGAGGGGATAAACAGTCAGATGGGGAGAGAGAGTGTCAAAGGGGGGGTCAGCAGTCAAGAGGGGATAAACAGTCAGATGGGGAGAGAGAGTGTCAAAGAGGGGGGTCAGCAGTCAAGAGGGGAATCAAGGGTCAGACAGGGAGAGAGTGAGTCAAAGGGCGGATCAACAGTCAAAAGGGGGCGCAAGAGTCAGATGGGGGAGAGAGAGTCAAAGGGGGGATCAGCAGTCAAGAGGGGGATCAAGAGTCAGACGGGGAGAGAGAGAGTCAAAGGAGGGTCAAGAGTCAAAGGGAGGGAGAGTCACATATAGAGAACATACACTCTGTCACACTGATACACATATAGAGGAGCACACACACACACATACTTACACACTGATATCCTTACAGAGGCACACACACTGACACACTTATATACATATAGGGAATACACACTGACACACTTATATCCATACAGGGAACACATACACATATAGAGAACACACACACAAACTGACACATATAGGGTACACTCTGACACGTAAACACATACAGAGGCGGGACATAAATGGGTAGGGCACAAGGGGTGGAGCCAAGGGGCGGCAAAATTAAGTTTTGCCTAGGGTGGCAAAAATCCTTGCACCAGCCCTGCACCAACGCATCTCTGTGGGGAGCCATCTTCTTTTTGTTGTAGGGCTCTATGTGTTCTTTCTAGTAGGATTTTGTCAGGAGGAGTATTCCCCAAAATTAAGGAAAAGAAGGAGGTCAGAGCTGGTTTTAGGTTTTGGGTAAGGATAAATTCAGGAAGTTTTTTAACACTCATATTGTCCCTTCTACCACTGTTGTTTAGGTCATCGACGCAAAGAATCATGTGATGTATGGTATCTCTCTGCTCCACAATTATTTGTTCAAGATGGGTAATGTAGTCAGACAATATGTTCTTATTCTATATCAAAAGGGTTACTTTTTGGCCCAGCTGGTTGAGTTTCGATTTGAGAGAAGTAATTTCCTTTTTGAAGACTGTTTTCACTTCCACCATTGCATGATGCAGGTCCTCTTTAGTTGCGAGGCCAGCTATTAATGCAGCCATGTTGGCCTTTGTAAGAGGAGTGTCCATTGACATTACTTCAGTGCTGGTTAGCCTCCGATGTAGGATTATGTGAGAAGTTAATTATTTCCAGATCTGAATATAAATATTATTAATATTCCTACTCTAGGATGGGTTGGACTAGTGTGAGTGGAAAATCTCACTTTGAAAGCTTTGAAATCTGTCTTAACTCAGTCCGGCTCATCAACTAAGTTACTATGAGGCAGAAAAAAAGACGTGTGTCCATCAAGTCCAGCCCATGCCAAAACACCACTGTTGATCCAGAGGAAGGAAAAAAAAATCCACTGATGCCATTTCCAATTAAGGCCCAAGTGGGTAAAAAAAAATCCTTCCTGACTCAAAATGTCACTTAGATGGTCCCCTGCATCAATAACCTATCTGCATTGAAGCGATCTGTCATAATTATCAATATTGTTCTGTGCTAGATAGATATCCATTGTTTTTTTAAAGCAATTACAGTATCTGCAAGTACAACATCCAGAGGAAAAGAATTCCATAGCTTTACCTCCCTTACTCTAAAAACCCCTTCCTTTGTTTTAGTCGAAAAGAACTTTCCAATAGTCTTTATGAGTGGCCTCTTGTTCCCAGCTAAGCTCTTTGCATAAATAATTCATTTATTAGTTCTATGTATTGTCCTTGAATATATTTGTAAATGGTAATCATATCACCCCTTATGTGTCTCTTCTCTAATGTAAACACACCTAGTTTGGCTAGTCTCTCTTTAGAACTCAGATTCTCCAACCCCTTTATCTGTTTTGTTGCATGTCTCAGAACTTTTTTCCAGTTCAATAATGCCTTTTTTAAGAACTGGTGCCCAAAACTGTACTCCATATTCTAGATAAGGCATAACCAAGAATTTATACAGAGGTAGGATATGGAGATTTATGGTCCCGGGACCAGTGCTGTCCATAGGATCGTGTAGCAACAGCGCCACTGTACAATTTCAGGCCATTGTGATATTGCACCTAAAAAATTCAACTTTGAAAATTAATAACTTTTCAATGAAACATCTTTCAGCAGTGGGAGTACTCTTGTTTTACTCAGGGGGATAAACCCTACAACATATTTTTTTTTACATTTTAAGTATTACTATCCCTTTAAATACTGCCATGGCGAGGTGTTCAGTAACACAGTAGAAGCTGGTTGCTGTGAAATGCGTAGAGAAAATAGCAGGGGCAATTCTATCAACTGAGCACTCTCTCAAACTTTCTGCTTTACTATTTTGATCCAATCTTACTAGTCTTTTCATCTTGTTATGTGACTTAGGGAAAGGTGTTCTGGGTCTGGAACTTCAGCTGGGAAGTATCTTGGTCTACTGGAATTCCAAGGAGCTCAATAATCTTTACTCTCTCTTTTCTAACATAAAATGATAAATATAAAAGACAGCTGGAAAATGTATTATCATATCTACTATTAAGTAGAGTAAAGCTGCCATAGCCATGCAATATTTGTAAGTATGAACAAGAAATGTTGAAGAGAGAATGCTCACATTTAGGCTCCCTATTATTACATTGATTTTAATAGTAGAGGAGGCAGTTGGCACTTCTCCACTACAAATATTTTTAACATTAATCTCCCAGTAAATGGAAAAATGGAAGGATATATTTTTTTAATCTAGATAAACTAGTAAAGATTTTCTTAACCTAAACGAATGATTAAGAAAAGTTGCTACCGAGTTGAGAGCTAAACTGATTTACGACTGTAGACAATATAGTATGTCATAATATAACCTGCGGTATCAGTGGCGTAACTAGAAGCCACCGGGCCCTGGTGCAGGAATTGCCGCCGGGCCCGGGCCCCCTGCCCCATCTTCAAGTTTCCCCATGCATACCTCCTACCTCCACCTCTCGCACTGTTCTTAGTTATGCAGAGCGCTGGGAGATGATGTCATCTCACAGCGCTCTGCATTACTAGAGCGCCGGGACAGCAGCTGAGCTGCTGCGGGCAGGGCTGTGGGAGAGTGGCGATGGGTTCGCAGGGGGCGGCCGGGCCCCTTGGAGTGCCGGGCCCGGTCGCAGGTGCGACCCCTGCGACCCCTATTGTTACGCCACTGTGCGGTATCGTGGATCAGCAACATTTCTTTGTTTTGTTTACTGTCTCTAAATATAAATGGGCAGAGCATATAGGTAATGCACAAATAAAATATCCATTATTTTTGTGAACTTTGGCAATTTCCTACTCTGCCTAATGGAAAGCTGGCCGTGAACTGGTCATAAAACCACTCATAGGCTGAAATTCTATCATAGGCTGAGATTCTATTCCATTAGAATGGAATTTCAGATGGAAAAAGAGTTGGACAAAAGCTATTTTTAGTCTTTTTTGACTGCCATCACATTCTTGCCACTATATATCCAGAATTTTACAGTTCAGTATAAGTATAAATCACGGTAAAAACACCCAAAAAAATAGAACATTGCAAATGGAAATTTTCCAGGCTTAGCACCACTGGCCTGCTGAGACTGGGAAAAGTCCTCTTCGGATACAAATTGTTGTTAACACCACAGCCTCTCCTTTTCCCTAAGTGATCCCAACCACCATCCCTAAACTCACTGAAGTCCCCCTTAACCCCCTGGTGCCTGACAGCTTGCTGGCAACAGAGGGATTAACTATTTTTAAAAAAACAAAGAACACTAAACACTCCACCACTACTACTAGCCTAAAAGGCCCACCATTAACACAATAACCACTACAGTCTGGCTGGAAAGGTGTTGTATTAAATGGGTTTCATACTTTCTGGCAATGGAGGCCTTAAAACTATTCATAATGGTTCTTAAATATTTTTAGGGGTATCATTATCTCATCATCTCTCCATCCTGATCTGATTAGGAAGGAGCATGTTGAAAAATGTTATGGAATTCTGAAAAATGGTAATTCCTTCCCTTACATAATTAGATTTAAAAAAACAATATGTGGTACCTTGGGGTACATTGGGGTATATTATATTAACTTACTACAAAGAAAAATGAATGCGGCTGATGTCTGACCATTACCTCTGGTCTTTTGGAGTCCCACTTTGGGATCATTCTGTAGAATTTTTCAGCTCTACAAAAGGGTTTGAAAGTAGTATATAAAAAAAAAACAAGCAAACAAACAAACAAACAAATAATGCAATTCAGGAAACAGATTCTGACTCAGTTAGAATGTAATTGAAGAATTGTCCATGAGAAAATATCTGCAAATGCTGAAAACAGCCACTCAGCAGATTACTTATGATGGAATAGAATCTAGGCCATTTCCTCTGCTCTCCTATTTCTATCTCTGTTGTAGCACTGCGGGAACACTATTCCTTCCCTATTATATTTTTTTATTACACTTTTCCTATGGAATATTCAGGGCTCAAAATTTCCACTCTCCACTAGCCAATGGCGAGTGAAAATTTAGCCCTGGCGAGTAGAAATTCAGCCCTGGTGGGTATGTTATGGCTTGCAGGTCTCTCTAGTAGCAAAGGACTTCAAATTTTAACCCCTTAGCGACCCTTGACGTACCAGGACCGTCAAGGGTAAATGTGATCCAACGACCCTTGACGGTCCCGGTACGTCAAGGGTTAAACTCTCCCATCGCGGCCGCACGGAGCGATGGGAGAGCGCGGGCTGCTTGTTACTAAGTGTCCCGATACCGGGACACTTAGTAACAACCAGTAGAAAGTTTGTTGCAACATGCGATTCGCTTGATGAGCAAATCACATGTTGCAAATGCTGACTGACAGGGACAGTATTTGTAAATACTGTCCCTGTCATATATCTCTGCCTCCCTCCATCTTGCACACTGCTGAGGTGGAGAGAGACAGAGAGAGATTGTGCCAGATTGCGATCCAGCGTTCCAGTGTTCCTGCAAACTGTGTTAAAACACAAAATTAACCCTTTGATCACTGTTTTACAGTGATCACCAAGTTCCCCCCATCTGATCATTTTTAGAGTGATCAATAAACTACAGATCAGCGTCTGCTGATCTGTGGGATACCCCCCATCCCCCTTGTATTCTCTGAATTTTTTTTTTATTTTTAAAAAAAAATTTTTTTATTAAAAATTTATTTAAAATATAATTTAGGTAGTTTAGGTAGGTAGGTGGGTAGGTTTAGTGTAGACTTGTGTTAGGGAAAGGTTTAGGGACAGATCTAGGTTTAGGGGAAAAAAAAACAAAACCCCCCCCCCCAAAAAAATAAAAAAATAAAAAATAATAATAATAAAAAAATATATATATATACAATAAGTATAGTTTAGATAGGTAGTTTACTTGGGTTAGGTAGGTTCTAGATATACGTAGGTTAGGGTAAGTTTTAGGGTTAGAGTTAGGTTTAGGGATAGCGTTAGAGTAAGGAAAAAAAAAATTTGAGTGGGCAAAATGCAGCGCAGTTATAGTGTTGAAGAGGCATATGCCTTTTTGGCATCTGACTCAGAGGCAACAGATACTGCGTCAGATTTTGATATAGAGCAGTTTTCAGAAACTGAGAGCAGCTCTACTGACGACGCTGGGCCTTCTGTCAAGAAAAGACGCACTGCCCCAAGAGCTGCCCTGGCAACTGCCCCAGCACCTGCCAAAAATCCTGCCCCAGCACCTGCCAAAAATCCTGCCCCAGCACCTGCCACAAATCCTGCCACAAGATCTGCCAAAAATCCTGTCACAAGATCTGCCAAAAGACTTTGCAAAATACCTTCCAAAAGGAATGCCCCAAGTGCTGCCCCAAGAGCTGCCCTGGCAATTGCCCCAGCACCTGCAAAAAGATCTGGCCAAAGAAATGCCCCAACACCTGCCACTCCTGATCATAATGAATGGGTATCCCCAATCAATTTTTCCCCACAAATACCAGAATTTACAGGCACCCCAGGGATTCAAATTGATGTTGAGGGATTTAACTATGATAATTTTTTTGATTTGTTTTTGGGGGAAGACATTTTAGGTGAAATTGTGTCCCAACCAACTTGTATGCAGCCCAGTATACTGCTGCCAACCCTACAGCTTTTGTAGTTAAGGAAGAAAGATGGAAACCCATAGACATCATAGAATTTAAACAATTCTGGGCCTTAATAATGGCAATGGGGATAATAAAAAAGCCAAGTATTTGATCCTACTGGAGCAAAAACCCCGTATGTGATACCCCTATATTCCCCAAGACTATGAACAGGTCCAGATTTGAAATCATTTTGCACTTTATGCATTTTAGCGATAATACCCTGTGCCCCCCAAAAGAACACCCCCAGTATGATAGACTGTACAAAATTCGTCCCCTAATAAGCCATTTACAGAAAAAGTTTGCCCAAGTGTATATGCCCCCAAAAGAAATTAGTGTAGATGAATCCCTAATGAAATACAAAGGCAGGTTAGGGTTCAAGCAGTACATCCCCTCAAAGAGTTCCAAATTTGGTGTAAAATTTTATAAATTGTGCGAAAGTGCCACAGGCTACACCCAGGCTTTTAGAATTTATGAGGGCAAGGACAGCAAACTTGACCCTCCTGGGTGCACCGAATTTATGGGAACAAGTGGGAAAATAGTTTGGGATTTAATTTACCACTTATTAAATAAAGGCTATCAATTATTTGTTGATAATTATTACACCAGCCCCCTTTTATTTAAGTCTCTGTTTTATTTTGACACCGTGGCCTGTGGCACTGTCAGGCGCAATTGCAGGGAGTTGCCCAAAACACTAGTAGATAGCAAACTAAAACCTGGGATGTCCTTATCTTTGTCCCAACAGGAGCTGCTGGCAGTGAAGTTTAGGGACAAAAAAGATGTCTACATGCTGACCACAATGCATGAGGACAGATCTGTGGCAGTCACTGTTCGTGGCAGGACAGTGGTAATGAGAAAGCCAGTCTGCATCAGGGACTATAATAAAAACATGGGGGGAGTTGATCTGAGTGATCAACTAATGCAGCCATACCTCGCAATGAGGAAGTGTAGGGCATGGTATAAAAAAGTTGCCATCTATATGATGCAGACTGCTGTACATAATTCCTTTTTACTTTTCAAGCTGGCAAACCCCAATCAAACATGTAGCTTTTTACAGTACCAGCTACAACTTATTTCCATATTTTTATTTCAAGGTGCGTCTGAAATAATTCCACCAAGACCCGGGTTAGTACATTTTATTTATAAAATCCCCCCAACTCCCCAAAAGAACAAACCACAGAAGCGCTGCAGGGTTTGCTACAGAAAGGGAATACGGACAGACACCACCACTTACTGTCCTGATTGCCCTTCCAAACCTGGCCTCTGCATTGGTGACTGTTTCAAGGAATACCATTCAGGCACAATGCAGTAGTGCTGTAAAGGTTCTTTTATTATTTGGCCACTTTTTCCCCCTGAAATATCCTGTTTTTTATTTTTCAAAACACATCCCTCCTTAGATCTAACACTATCAAAATTTATCTCTGATAATGGAAACACACATGTTCCCTACTGGGCCTAGTAGCTCCCCCAAACCCTGACAAACCTATGCATATGGGGCATTGCCGTACTCAGACAATGTAACTCAACACTAATGTAAAGCATTTAAAAAATCTGCAAATATCATCTGATTGAAATCCAGAGCAACACTAAAATAGAAATGTGAAAAATGGTGTTTCTCTGCCTTACTGCAGATTTTTGGAGGGATTGGTGATACAGTGGCAGCGAAAAAAATGATAAGATGCAAATAGAATGAAAGCCAGGGTTGTCTACTCTTCTACAAAATATACTTTTGGGGGTAAAATTAATTGCAGCATTGCCAAACAGACCAAAATGAGACAAGGCACCAGCTGTAAAAATGGCATGTCTGTAAAAGGAAACTAACATGTTCCAACTGGGCCCAGTAGCTCCCCCAAAACCTCGACAAACCTATGTATATGGGGTATTGCCGTAATTAGATGAAGGAGCCGAACACTAATCAATGCAGTTTATAAAATCTTCACCTGTTCTGTGCTTGGAATTCACATCAACATTGAAGGCAAAGCGTGAAAAATGCTGAATTTTTTTACTTACGTCAAGTTTTCACAGGCTTGGTGGTAAAATAGCTGTTTGCAAAATTTGAAAACACACCTAAAATGAAAGCCTGGGGTGTCTACTTTCAAAAAATATACACTTTTGGGGGGAAATCTTAAAAAAGAGCAGCGTTACACAGCCCAAATGAGAAATGGCACCAGTAATGCAAGCTGTGAAGATTCAAAGTGTGAACCTGGAAACGCGCATGTTCCAATTTGGGACCCGTAGCTCCCACAAACCATGAAAAAGCTATCCATATGGGGTATTTCCGTACTCAGAAGAAGGAGCTGAACACTAAACAATGCATTTTTAAAAATCTTCACCTGTCATGTGCTTGAAATTCACATCAACATTGAAGTGAAAGTGTGAAAAACGCAGTTTTTTTAACTTACGTCAAGATTTACGAGTGATTGGTGGTAAAATGGCTGAGTAAAAAATTTAAAAACATACATAAAATGAAAGCCTGGGGTGTCTACTTTCCAAAAATATACACTTTTGGGGGGAAATCTTAGAGTGGAGCACTGTTACACAGCCCCAAATGAGACATGGCACCAGTGATGCAAGCTGTGAAAATTCAAAGTGTGAAACTGGAAACGCGCATGTTCCAATTTGGGCCCCATAGCTCCCGCAAAACTTGAATAACCTATGCATATGGGGTATTGCCGTACTCAGAAGAAGGAGCTGAACACTAAACAATGCATTTTTAAAAATCTTCACCTATCATGTGCTTGAAATTCACATCAACATTGAAGTGAAAGTGTGAAAAACGCTGTTTTTTTAACTTACGTCAAGATTTACGAGTGATTGGTGGTAAAACGGCTGCGTAAAAAATTTGAAAACATACATAAAATGAAAGCCTGGGGTGTCTACTTTTTAAAAATATACACTTTTGTGGGGAAATCTTAGAGTGAAGCATTGTTACACAGACCAAATGAGACATGGCACCAGTGATGCAAGCTGTGAAAATTCAAAGTGTGAAACTGGAAACGCGCATGTTCCAATTTGGGCCCTGTAGCTCCCCCAAATCTTGAGAAACCTATGAATATGGGGTATTGCCGTACTCAGAAGAAGGAGTTGAATACTAAACAATGGATATTTTTAAATTTTCAACTATCTTGTGCTTGAAATCAACAGTAATATTGAAATGTAAGTGTGAAAGCTGCAAAAAAACAAAATTTGTCCACAATTTTGAAATTTTTTTCTGGAAAAATAGCTGCATAAAAAACTTCAAAATTCTCCTGATTATTTACCTTATGTTGTCTAGTTTTCAGAAAGATATACCTTTGTGGGACATTTTTGGTTCTGGCACCATCAACTAAGCTATGATGCTCACATGCCAATTGTTGAGAAATTACAAGTTGGAAATAATGGCATCCATCTTGTAATATTTACCTTGTAAATGTGAGGAAGTGATTGAAATACTAGGCATATGGGGTATTCTTATATTCAGGAGAAGCAAATGAATATATTTAGGGGTATTTTTTTGTCATAAACTAATTGTATGCAAATCCTGACACGAAAATATAAGCAAAATGTTGTTTTTTTTATTTTTTTGCTCTTTTTTTCTATTTTAATCAAATTAAATGATGAGGTATTCATATAATTGTGGTATCAAAAGAAAGCCCTACTTGTGCTTAAAAAAACAGTATATAATTTATGTGGGTGCACAGAAGGAATTAAAGAGAAAATATGGTTGAACAAAGACAGTCAAAAAAGTCAAAATTGCTCCGGTCCTTAAGTCAAATCTAACTCAGATTTTCCCGGTCCTTAAGGGGTTAATCCCTGGAATATTAATTATATTTATATTCAGATATGTAAATGCAAGAGCAAAATATGTTTATTAATAAAACATTATTTAATTAATCTCTTAATACACCGGAAGTAAGTATTTGGAGCCAGCACTTTGGAACTAGAACTTCCTGATTGGGGATGATGGGCGTTGTAGTCACCCTGAACAACAACTGGAGGTCTCATAATTGACTACCCCTGTTTTAATGGCTGAGACAAAGGCCTTTTCTTCACTTCTTTTGGTCTGTCCATGGAGTTACTATGGGCCATATTCAGTATACTAAAGAGGTGCAATTCTGATGAATATAAACTGCAACAAAGTGAATAATGTTTTTTTGTTACAAAATTCCCAGCAATAAAACCATTTGAATGCCAGAGGAGTGTCCAATCCATTTCAAAGCAACCCCTCTGTCAATCAAAGGGTAAAATTGGCCTTTAAAACCCTTTGCGTTCCAGAGGGGTAAATGCATTGCTTTGTAATGTCTTGCATAACTCTCTGGCACTCAAAAGGGTTAAAGGGCTAGAATTATGTAATATGGAAATTATATATATTGATTTGAAGATGTACTCTGCTGAGTTACACAGGGTACTGAATTATTCAAAATATACTGAAGTACAAACTCATATTTTTGTGGTACGGTACCACGATGGCCTGATGATACAGCAGCCTATAGAGGATTATTGTCACTGACCATATATGTTCATAGACTTCTGTATCAACAGCACCGTTGTCTCAGGACATGGTGGTACTGAGACCAAATAAACATGAGTTTGAACTGCAATAACATTTGAATAAATCATCGTTCAGTAGTGGGAGTACCCTGTTTTACTCAGTGGGATAAAGCCATAAATGCCTATATTTTCCATACTGCACAATACTATCCCTTTGACACCTAGAATGCTAGAGATGTCTTAGGGCCCTATGTTCAAATGAAATGTGAAGGACTTCAGGGGCAAACCATTTGAACTATAGGGGAGAACTAAAAATTCCCATTGATTTAAATGGGGGTTTTAACCACTCGAATTCTAGACAGGTCTCCAATACATGTAAATCAAGAGTTTGAGACTTCTCTAGCATTCAGGGGGTTAAAATTGTAACAGAAACCCCAAACAACGGGTTGTCTTGTGCCGTCATGCTGGGTTTCTCCCTCCTGAAATCGGCTACAAGTGGGTAGCCAGGCCGGTGATCTTGGATTTCCGCATGAAAGAATGGGGGTCAAAGGGGACCCTTTAAATCATTCAAAATGAAGACACAGGACACACTTCTAGTCCAAAGCGACTAACACCTTAATAGAGGGGACAGGGGACATTTTATAACAAAACTAGATACAATAGATCAATGGTAGCATAAACATAGGACATAATGGGACAGTACATGGGACAATGGTGTGGTAAACAACAGTCAGTTTATAATGTGGGGACTTTACATAATTCAATCTTGCCGCTCAGATCCCCAGCCAATAGGAATTGGAGTGACAAGGAACAGGTGACCAAGCCGGACCTGGGCCATTGTACTCTCACCGGAGATTGAAGTACCTGGGTCCGACAATTAACTCAATCATGTTGCACCAGCTCCCCAACCAATGGGAACCAGAGCGACAGACTGGATGACAAGTGGCGACCAATCAGCGTGGTGTCTACATTCTGAAACAATGTCACACCTAGAGTGAAAATGCTCGACAATCGGCAGCCAATGGGAAGAGCGCCTACTTGGCATACAACATACACATACCACAAATAGCCTTTTCCCAGCGGCCAATCCAGTGGCTGCCTACATTTCAAAATGCCAGCGGCAATCTTCTTTCAGCCCAAATCATCAGGGTTGGGGCCAGGTAGCTTGACAGTTCAGTCTTTTCCATGGGATTTAGATCACTGCACTCACAAATATCCTTAGTAATGGCCTACAGCCCATTACATTACCCCCCCTTCCAGTCCCCAAGCCGATGACTGGGCTGGGCTGCCAGCTTGGTCAGTTCCAAGGGTGTTTGTGGTTAGTCCGTCTTACAAATCCTCCTGTTGGGATAGTCCATCTACATTCCGTTTTTTCCTTCCCGACATGTATTATACTATAAAGCTGTAAGGTTGGAGGGCCAAACTCCACAGCAATAGGCACCCATTGTCCCCAGAAAACAGGTTCAGCCATACCAATGGGTTGTGGTCCATGAGCACTGTGAATTCTCAACCACAGAGGTAAGGCTGGAACCATTTGATAGCTCATACCAGCGCTAAACACTCTTTTTCCCCAGCCGCATAGCCAACCTCTCACTCAAGGAGTTTCCTGCTCTGGTAGGTCACTGGGTGCTCTTCCCAGTTGCTGTCCACTTGGCTCAGTACCACGTTGAGTCCCACGTTGGAGGCAGCTGTGTGTAGCAAAAAGGTGTTGTTAAAATCAGGTGCAGCCAACACAGGTGGCTGTCCTAACACAGTTTTCAGGGACTGAAATGCGCTGCAGCATGCGGGGGTTCAGGAGACTAAACAGGGAAGGGCCTTTTAGTTAAGCTGGTTAGGGGCTTAGCAAGGTCTCTGTATCTGGGTACAAACTTCTGATAATAGCCAACCATCCCTTGTTTCTTGGTAGTGGGTTGTGGCCAGTTCAAAATGGCCTTGATTTTTGCCTGTTCGGGCCGTTGACCCAACTCCCTACTTGGTGACCCAGGTACTGAACTTCTTCCATTCCGGTCTGACACTTATCAGGTCGGATGTTTAGGCCTGCCCTTGAATCTTTCCTAGAATGGCCACTACACACAGTAGGTGATCTTCTAGCAAATCACTAAAATTGGCAAGGTTGTTAAGGTAGGCACAGGTGAATTCCTGCACCCCCCCCCCCCCAAGGAGGTGGTCCCCTAGCCTCTGGAAGGTGTCCGGGGCATTCTTCATCCCAAATGGCATGGACAGGCCGAATTGGGTGATGAAGGCAGATTTTGTCACTGCTTCCAGGGCCTGACAAAGGTCCAGGGTGGAGACGAACTTAGCCGGAGCGAGTCAATCCAGAAGCTCATCTACCCAGAGCATGAGATATGCATCAGTCACTGTCTTATCGTTGAGTTTCTGGTAGTCATGCAGAGCCGAGTGGTTCCGTCTTTCTTGGGCACCAAGACTACCGGGGAGGCAAAAGGACTGTTAGACCCCATAATCACTTCCATGTCCTGCATTTCCCTTATTTCCTTTCTAATGTGGGACTTAATGGCCTCCGGTACCTGGTGGGGCTGCTGGTGGAGGGGAAGTTGGTTGGAGTCTCAACGTGATGCTGGGTTAGCCTAATGCTCCCAGGTTTGGCTGAGAAATGGGTAGGCCATTGGTTGAGGACCTCCCAGATCTATCCTTGTAGGCCTTCAGGGTGTTTACATGGCATAACCTTGGGTTCAGTTGCTGGGATCCCCAGGCTATGACATACATGGCCTCCCCCTGTCGGGCTACCACCTGATAGGGACCCTCTCAGGCTGTCTGCAGCTTGTTTTGTTGGGTTGCAGGGCAAGCACTTTCTGCCCTACACTAAACTCACAGACTTGAGTGGTCTTGTCATAGTACCCCTTCTGTCATTCCTGGGCTCCCTGCAGGTGCTGACGATTCAATTTAATCTGCGATTCTAACCTCTCCCGGAGCTCCACTACATAACAAAAGTGACTGTCAGAGTCTCCTCAGTGGTACATTTCCTTTCCTAGTCCTCCCAGAGAATATTCATGCGTCCCCAGACCTTCCTCCCAAACAATAGCTCAAAGGGGGAGAATCCGGACTGGGGCCATTGTACTCTCACAGAAGATTGAATTACCCGGGTCTGACAAATAATCATGTTGTACTGGCTCTCCAACAATGGGAACCAGAGCGACAGACTGGGAGACAAGTGGCGACCAATCAGTGCATTGCCTACTTGCTGAAGTAACATCACTCCTAGCATGGCGATGCTTGACAAGTGGTGACCAATGGGAAGAGTGCCTACATTTCAAAATGCTGGTGACAATCCTCTTACTGCCCAACTAACCAGGGTTGGGGCCAGGTAGTGACAGTTCAGTCTTTTCCATAGGATTTAGTTCATGGCACTCACAATTGCCCTTAGTAACCTCCTACAGCCCTTTACAAAAAAAAACATTTGAAATCAATGAGAATTTAGCAAATTTTTAATTTCTCTCCTGTAGTGCAAATGGTTTGACACAGAACTCCTCCCCTTTTCTTTTGAACTTAGTGACCTACATAGTTGGAGACCTCTGTAGCATTCAAGGGGTTAAACGTTCTATTTAAATCAATGCGAATTTGTAGATTTTCCCTTACTGAATGGGGCCCTGTGGTTCCTTTGTAGGGCAGATGGTAACACACAGCACCATCCTTTCTCTTTACTGATCTGTAAATAATCTTGTTTATTGTTTACTGCACTCCCTATAAGCACATTCATCTGACAACTACTTTATTTATTAACTTGACATCACTGGTGTTGCATTGTAATGCAGCAATGTCAGACCGCACTGAGTGGAACTCCTGGAAATTGTTCTTCAAATTAACCCCTTGGATGCTATGTAATTGAAGAATAAATATATAATAACTAGCAACATGGGACGGCGTTGCCCGTCATGTTATGACCATTGGGCGCACGTGTTTGAAATGCAGACACACTGATAAACACAGACATATGCAGCATACAGGCAGACACATACCATACATCCCAAGTGTCCCTCTTTAGGAGGGACAGTCCCTCTTTGAGGGCCAAATCCCTCTGTCCCTCTTTCCCACCCTGTTGTCCCTCTTTTTAGGAGGTCAGACTGTGTGCAGGGCCGGCTCCACCTATAGGCGAGGTAGGCGCCGGCCTAGGGCGCACACGTACTGGGGACGCGGGCATGCAGCGGAGAAGAGCTGCGCCCAAACACCACGCCAGGAACCACAACACAGTCAGGTCTGTGTTGCTACAGCGCTTCCTCATGTGGTCGGATCTTTAGTAATGCAGAGCGCGCTGGGAGTCATGATCTCCCGCCACGCTCTGCATTACTGAAGAGAAGACTGCGCGGGAGATACAGGTATGTGATGGGGGGCAAGTTGGAGCTGAGGGGGCATAGTGGAGCTGAGGGGGCAAGTTCGAGCAGATGTGGGGCAAAGTGGAGATGATGGGGGCAAGTTGGAGCTGTTAGGGGAAAGCTGGAGCTGAGGGGGCATAGTGGAGCTGGTGGTGGCAAGTTGGAGATGATGGGGGCAAGTTGGAGCTGATGAGGGTCAAAGTGGAGCCGATGAGGGTCAAAGTGGAGCTGAGGGGGGGCAAGTTGGAGCTGAGGGGGGGCAAGTGGAGCTGAGGGGGGGCAAAGTGGAGCTGGTGGGGCAAGTTGGAGCGGATGGGGGGGCAAGTTGGAGCGGATGGGGGGAAGTTGGAGCTGCTGGGGGCATAGTGGAGCTGATAGTGGAAAGTTGGAGCTGAGAGGGCATAGTGGAGCTGGTGGGGGCAAGTTGGAGCGGATGGGGGCAAGTTGGAGCGGATGGGGGGCAAAGTGGAGCTGATGGGGGTAAGTTGGAGAGGATGGGGGGCAAAGTGGAGCTGATGGGGGTAAGTTGGAGCTGAGGGGGTAAAGTGAAGCTGAGGGGGCAAAATGGAGCTGGTGGGGGCACGTTGGAGCTGATGGGGGCAAGTTGGAGTTGATAGGGGCAAAGTGGAGCTGGTGGGCCAAAGTGAAGCTGATAAGGGGCAAGTTGGAGGTGGTGGGGGGCATCTCTTACAGGCATCTCCAGAACAGGGGCAGAGTGGCTCAGGGGGCAGAGAGAGGACAATCATGAAAAGAGGTTGGGTATAAGTAGGCAGGGTATAAAGGGGTGGGACACAAGGGGCGGAGCGAAATGGGCGGCAAAATTAGGTTTTGCCTAGGGTGGCAAAAATCCTTGCACCAGCCCTGACTGTGTGGTGTGTATTACTTTGCTCTACAGCAATAAAGCAATAAACTTCAGTATATGTGTGTATACATTAGTCTGTGCAAATAAAATACTTTGGTCTTGAACTAAATCATTTATTCAGTTACATAAATAGCTAGTAATAGGTCATGAAATAACCTAAAAATTCTTACTAATGCCCCGCCCACCAGCCACACCCCCAATAATATTACCTAAAACTAACATGTCCCTCTTTGGCCCTGTGAAATGTTGGGAGGTATGCACATACACACAGTGAGCGGCAGAAACATGCAAAAGACATGTACACACAGACACACTGGAGATGCACATATGGACACACATATGTAACAGAGATGTACACACACAGACACGCAACATATATGAGCAGAAACACATGTGCTCATGAGTTGTGTACCCCTCTGGCACTCAAAGGGTTAAGGTATAGAGAGGCATGTCAGAGTTAAATAGCAGTGGGAAGTGTGTTCATACCTGGGAACACTGACTTGTGAAGTCCCTAGAGGGGACTGATGTGGTGCTGATGTGGAGAAACAAATGGGGCAATCTGGGTTAAAAGTGGGTGGGGCTTAATCGCGAGTAGGGGGCGGGGCTTAACATAAATGTGAAAAAGTGTTAGTAATAGGCTGGGGAAGGAGGAGAAGTGGGAGGGGAATGCAAGTTTACAGTGTGAGGGGTTTGAACACACTCCATGAGGGGTAAAACTTGATACAGAACCCTGTGGCAGTCAGTGGGTTAAGTGTGAATCTGATGGCTGTCTGTCCTGTGTCTTGCATGGCAAATGGTGACAGTGAAGAAGTAATTCAGCAATGAGGGCCTACCTTAACCCTTTGAGTGCCATTTTGTTCCCCTGCTGATGCAGCACCATTCAGTGGCTTTACTACAGGTCCTGCTGAGGCCACTGGGAGTCAAGGTGAGTGACTGTGTGTCAGCCATCTTTCTTTCTGGCTTTGTGCGTGTGTATGGGTATATGGTGCTGTGTGAGTGAGGCATGTATGTGTTATACCTGGGAATTTTTACTTGTGGAGTCCCTCATGTGGTGCTGATGTGGAGAGAGCAATGGGGCAATCTGGGTTAAAAGGGGGCGGGGCTTAATCACGAGTAGGGGCGGGGCTTAACATAACTATGGAAAAGTGTTAGTGATAGGCTGGGGAAGGAGGAGAAGTGGGAGAGAAATGCAAGTTTACAGTGTGAGGAGTTTGAACACACTCCCTGAGGGGTAAAACTTGATACACAACCCTGTGGCAGTCAGTGGGTTAAGTGTGAATCTGATGGCTGTCTGTCCTGTGTCTTGCATAGCAAATGATGACAGTGAAGAAATAATTGAGCAATGAGGACCTACCTTAACCCTTTGAGTGCAATTTTGTTCCTCTGGTGCTGCACTACAGGTCCTGCTGAGGCCTCTGGGAGTCAGGGTGAGTGACTGTGTGTGTGTGTGTCAGCCATATGTATTTCTGGCTTTGTGTGTGTATGTGGTGTATGTGGTGCTGTGTGTGTGAGTGGGGGCATGTCTGCTTGGTGCTGTGTGAGTGGGGCATGTGTGTGTGTGTGTGTGTGGTGCTGTGTGAGTGGGGCATGTGTGTGTGTTTGTGTGGTGTTGTGTGAGTGGGGCATGTGTGTTTGTCTGTGGTGTAGGAGCAAGTGGCGGCCATATTGTTTTTTTCTGACTTTGATAGTGGTGGGTGGGCTGCATAGTGGGGGCGGGCCAACTCCCTGCATGATTGAATCACCCAATGGGAACAGTAACTCCTCCTTAATACCACCCCTGGGTGTGTTTTGGCAGGCACAAAGTCTTCTTTTATATATAGATAATAATGCTAGGTAATTGAAGAATACGTATATAATGGATTGGTATAAAATTATGCATTTTAGACAAATAATCACTACTTTAGTTTGGATATATATAACAACATATAACTGTATCACTGATACAGTTAACCCAGTGTGTACCAGAGGGCTAACTCTTTTGACACCCCATCTGGAACTTAAAGAGTTACAGAAATACAGACAGATATTGAAACTGACATATCGACAGACAGACAGATAGACAGACAGATGATAGACAGATAGATAGATAGATAGATAGATAGATAGATAGATAGATAGATAGATAATCAGTCACGGCTGTGGATATATTAACATAGCACACTGACAACCAATCTATTTGCAGAATATTATCTTCTCCCTCCCATAAAATCGCACTTGTGTCAGACTGTGTGAACATAATTTGAATGGCTTATCTGCCAAGGAAAGTGCATGACTAGATCTCCAGAAACTGCCCCGTTGTGATAAATGACCCCATATCTGTCACTTACAGTAGACAAAGCTTCTAGTTCCCTAACACCCAAACCCTCCTCACCCTAACAGCTTTATAGCAGGAACAAGTTCATAAATCTCTGCGTTCCCTGACACACACTTCAGGATCCCTGTGTCCCCTTTTCTGTAAGGGATCACATGGGACATTAAATCCTTTTAAGAAGAGAAGGCTGCTTACAATGTATGTTTGCCTATAAATCAGGAACAGCCACCAGAAAACACGAATAGGGGGTTTAGTCGGTCAATATGATAAATATTTGATACTTGAGAAAATGTATTTTAACCATTTGAGTGTCATAGGGATTAAGTAAATGCATTGTAACCCTTTGAGTGACATGGGGATCTGCAACGCATTGCTTTGAAATGCGTTGCACACCGCGTGGTACTCGAAGGGTTAAACCAGTCCAACAAATTGGATTCTCGGAATAGCCTCTCAGCTGAGCTGAGTTAATGTAAGCCAATGAGGACCAGAAGGGTAGCAACGCATTGTTTATGGTCATCAAATGATTAATTACCAACGGGTATAAAAGGACAACACCAATCTGTCCTTTTGTTTTACTTATTAAAGTGTGGGTCCTAATCTTCGTCCTATAAAGGTGAAATTCTGGGAAGAAAATAACTACATCAAGGGATTTTAAACCCCTTTAATGCCATAGAGGTATCCGAGACACTTGATTCTTGCCCCATGTATATTCATAATCTCATTTTATCATAAGGTTTTCCAATTGTGCTTTCACTCTACCAGTGAATTCTATGTGTATTGTTTACTAAAAGGTGAAGACTACGCTGGGAACTTGTCTCATTTGTTGTCAGAAGTCTTAAGTGGTAAAACTATAATAAATCTCTGCAGTGTACAGCCCTCTGGGCAAACAGTGGGTTAACCGTTAAGTACCTCTGAAAGCAATAGGATTTGGATTTTTTCCTAACTCCAAATCCGTTAATTTATGCCGCCTCTACTCTTAGATAAACACACCTCCCATGCAAAATCAATGCGTTTTCCAATTATATTGAACTGGCCCCCAAATCGGTATCTTTTAACATAGTATAGTTTTATGTGTGTGTGTGTGTGTGTGTATAAGCATGTATATGTGTGTGTGAATGTGTATTTTCTCACACGTTTGTATAGCATATCTATGTATATATAGAAAGCTTTTCTTTATAATTGAATGTTAGTCCAATAAAAAGGTATTATTACATACTGCAATATTCATTCATTTGGCCTATCTACCTATGGATAGATAGATAGATAGATAGATAGATAGATAGATAGATAGATAGATAGATAGATATGTGATACTGTGGTACAAAAAATAATTCATTCAGCGGGCTCATTTATATGGATTTTCTTTTGTTTAGATTAATTTAGATTGTAACCCTTTCATTACCGGAGTGTTAAATGCAAGGACTATCTTGTCCTGTATTCAGTTTCCCTTTGAGCAGCAATGCAGGAACTTGTGATGTATGATTGCTAGCTCTTCGCGTTTTCCAATGTATCTGAAACGGTCCGGTGTACAGGCCGAACGCTAGAATGGATGAGTATGAGAACTGTGCGCTTCTTTGGATCGGGACAACTTGGATTTATATGGGAGTTTCTACTCACTGTGGGCAGGAAAATACACAAATATATCAAGAAAATACAAAAAATATTTGTCATAAGCATGCGCTTCTAACTGCAACAGGAGACTTAATTGCACATGTTTGTGCCCCGTGGGTCACGGGAACAGGAAGACTAATGTATACATTATAAATCCTGGAGCAAACTAGGGGCACCACGGGAGAAAAATCAAAATCCCATTGTTATAAATAAGGTTTTTGTCTCCCTGAATGCTAGAAAGGCATCTACTACATTGCAAAGCATTGCATTACAGACCTGCCTAGTATTCCATGATTAACCCTGTGAGTGCGTTGTGTACCTCTCTGGCACTCAAAGGGTTAACAAACCCATTTCAATCATGCGACTCTTGCAATATGTGTTTGTCTCTTATTGTACGGCTAGATTGCACCAGAATGTCTCCAATTTCTAATAGTTCAGCAGTCTCACAAAGCCAAAGGACTTCATTAAATGTACGAAGACCCCTAACTCTTTGAGTGCCAGAAGGGTACACAGCAATGAGTTGGGCACCCCTCTGGCTCTCAAAGGGTTACAATCGTAAATGAGAGAAATAAGGACGGTTTGTTTTTATATAGCGAACTCAGTCTCAATGTAAAAACCTCTGGGCTGGCAGATCTGACCAGACTAAACGGTATCGAGCTGGTATCATCAATTGCTCGTAATATTCCTGTGAACCCTGTCTGCCTACAACAGGCTATTAATGTAATGCTTTGCACATGGGACTGGCTCCTGTATTTAATATCATGCTCGCTTCACTCCCTTGTATACATAGATATAACTTTCTCACTCAGCAATATAAGCTTCATATTACAAAGATAAACCGATGTACTAAGACGAACAGAATTGATTCTGGAGCAAATCAGCTGCAGTAAAAAGTTCCAATGTCCCTTCTGAGCTGAAGAGGACTTTAACCCTTTCATGCGTACCCATGTGGCACTGAAAGGGTTAAACGCACTGAATGCAACGCGTTGGAGATCTATCTAGCACCCGAGGTTTAAAAACCTCATTTAAGGTTAACCCTTTGTGTACATAACCATGGGAATGTTTAACTGATCCTCCAAGGTGCACATGGTTTGCTCCAGAACTGCTGTAATTCCCCTTTAGTATATCAGCCTCAGAAAAATCTGACTTATGTATCTGAATTGCCCTCTCTTTTACGTCTATATCATTTTATTTGTATTCAGAAAGTGTTTTACCAAGAAGAGCAATCTATATATTTCCTGTCCACGTGTCAGGACACATAGAAATAATATTATTAGTAGGAAAGATGAAAAAAATACAAAAATTATTTTGGATCAACGATGGTAAACAGGAATAGGAAAAGGGTTGAACTAGATGGACGCAAGTCTTTTTTCAACCTAAATTACTATGTTACTACATATATATATATATATATATATATATATATATATATATATATATATATATATATATATATATATTACACACACGAATTTACATATGGAGCTAACATTATATTTTAATAATTCCTTTAAAACAGTTAAATTGCTGCTCATATTTCCATAATGCTACAGAATTAAGTATGTCAATATGTTTGTGCATGTTATGTATCAAAACGGTGTGTTAACTATGTGAATACCAAACAGGTGAGCAACGCATTGCTTTGCAATGCGTTGCTCACCGCTTTAGCAGTCAATGGGTTAATGTTTGCATTTTCATTCTCTAGACGTGTCTAAGTACAGAACTGAATTCCAGCCCCCACACACACACCAAATGCAACAGGAAACAGAACGGTGTAAAGTTCACAATTAGAGGTGTGCTTTTGTTAACTTTTCTAATAAATTGCAAATTAAACCAAGTTGCAAAGTCTACCATTGATTTTTAAACCTCCAAACTATTTTGCTTTTGTTCTACTCTTCTATGTAAAAAAAAACTGGAAATCAGATTTGAAAAAGGCAATTTATGCTTCCTTTTGGATTAATATGTGAAATAAGCAGAATGAACAGATCTGATGAAAAGAATATCGTGTTGCTTTGCTTTTGGTTGAGGTAAATCCTATACAGATTTGTTTTGTAGCTAATATGATGTTTCTGTTGGATATATATATATATATACATCTGAATGCATTTTCTATTGTTTGTGCACAGATATGAAGACAATTAAGCTGATGTACTAACAATAAATTGAGTAAATCTGAGGCAAACCTACTGAACCATAGGCTACAAACAAAAATACCCACTGTTTAAAGGAAGCATTTGACCCACTGAATGCTCTTTAATGCGCTGAAGTAATCTTTGGCATTCAGGAGTTAAAAAAAGCCACATTTAAATCAATGGGAAGGTTAATACGTCTACTTTGATACACTTGATTTGCTCTATTTCTTTGTATAGTAACCTAAATATTTGTGTGCTATATACAGCAAAAGTCAAAATAACCCAATGTCTCACGGATATATTTTATGCCTAGTAAATATTGCAAATACACAGCAAGTATTTATTTGTATTATTTTATTTTATTTTATTTTTACGTTTAATTTTTGAAAACGTTTCCTTTATATCCACTTTCGAACTCCAGCTATTTTGCTCAGTAAATGATGTTCAAAACAAAGGTGGGGCAATTCCGGGTTAACCCTTTGAGTGCTAGAGGTATCCAAAGCAATGCATTGAATACCTCAAAGGGTTAACAAAAAAAAAGATTAAAAAAATAGCATCGTTGATTTAAATGGGGCTTTTAATGCCTTTGAAATTAGAGAGGGCTCTAACGCACTGATTCCCTAAACTGATTTTAAAATGGGGCACTTTCTATTAGTTTTTTGTTGCACAAATGACAAGAATGGTCTGGATTTAAAGGTCCAAGTGTTTAAGGAATATTATTAGTTTCTGATATTAATAAGATCATACAGCAGAGTTTGAGGTTTAGTTATGATAGATAGATAGATAGATAGATAGATAGATAGATAGACAGACAGACAGACAGACAGACAGACAGACAGACAGACAGACAGATAGATAGATAGATAGATAGATAGATAGATAGATAGATAATTAGTTGCTGTCGTTATTAAGTTCATTGCAGCATAGCATTATATTTATTTATGAAAGAAAGAAAGATGGATAGAGAGAGCTAGAGATAGATAGATAGATGGATAGATAGATAGATAGATAGATAGATAGATAGATAGATAGATAGATAGTCAGATTGACTGATTTAAAAGGGGATCCCTCTAGCACTCAAATGGATTAAAGTATTCTGAAACAAACAAAAAACAATTAAAAATGAAACAAGGAACAAAAGAGGATTAGCTGCAAAAACTCCGCGATTTTTGGGCCTACAGTATAGAGCTAAAGTTGACAAACTAACTGCAACAGACGGAGCAAAATTAATTCCCTAATAAAATGCCCATTGATTTTAAGTGAGATTTTTAAACGCCTGATTTTAATGTATGTGTCCCCTACTGTGATGTTGGTTTGCTCCAGAACTACTACAAGTTGCTTATATGCATAAGGCCTTTTATGTTTGAAAATTGCTTGCTATGTAACCCTTGAAGGACTGGAGGGTTTGCAACGCTTTGCAGAATAATGCGTTGCACACCCCTCTGGTTCTTAAAGGGTTACACTTTTGTTATTGAGATCGCTAAATAATAGCTAACATGTCTCTGTCTGACTCCTTTTTCATTGATCAGTAAAGTCTTATTTAAAGCACAAGCTACTTTCTCACATTTTAAACCCTTGTCTGGGGCCGAGAGAGTCGATCAGTAGAAATTGCCTGTGCAATCGCGTCTGTCCTGATTGCTGCAAAATCGAAGTAATCTATAGGGGGAAACAGGTAAATATAGGGAGAGAGAAAGGACCTTAATGAATGACAAAACTGCTTTTGTTAATCCCTCTCTGCATGAACTGACTGCAAGTTACAAACTGGGCACAATTCGTGTTGTTTAAATACTAGCGGAAAAAAACACTAACACTCATTTAATCTACATGCATTTTCAAGTACAAATGGCTAATTTAAAAAGAAAAAAAAGATGTTAATGGGATCATTCTAAAATATTTTGGTTGTAACTGTAAATTGCTTTAGGGATTTAATTTAAACTGCGGCATAAAAATTTCAACAGCAACTTGTAAGAAAAACTATCCCTTTTACCTGTTCCGGTTTATATATATATATATATATATATATATATATTTAGATAGATAGATAGATAGATAGATATATGTATAATATATATAGGAACTGAAACCGCTTGGTTGAAGAAAGCCTATTATTCTCTGGATTTATCTATTTTGATTTCTGGCCTCGGACATCTTGGTCAACGTTTTGGTCCTGTACTGGACCTTTCTCAAGACCGAAACGTCGACCAAACTTTGCCTTACTTTACAACAAAGCTATTGCGTACCAAAACCCACGGGTGCTGACCACTTTCTATATACATATATATATATATATATATATATACACACACACACAGAGGGAGAGAGATACACACATACACACACGTACATATACACACACAGACACGCACACATACATACACACACACACACACACATACATATATCGTCGCACACATTTGTATTTAATTACAATAGCCCCCTATATGTGGCTTGCACTGTAGGAAACATAGCAAGTGCCTGGGAGCAGTATTCCCAGTAAGGTTTGCACAAGTGAGCACCTCATCCATGAAAGTGTTAAAGAGGCATGTTTATGTAGTGCTGAATTGGAATAATAGATGCATCATGAAGCTCTGTCTAGTTTCAGTTGTGCTTTTAACTTTTTCGGTGCTGAGTCGCATACTCTTGCTTACTGTAGAGAGAACAGTGCCAGGTGGCAAATTCTGGGTCAAACCAACTCCACCAGGGAGGGCAAATCGCAATACCCATTATTGTAAATAAATAATGAATTTAAACTCTATGGATGTTCCCTTTCTGCATTTGGCTTGCTGTATAGTTGCTCCCCATATCCTCAGCCTCACCATTTAAGAAAACAGGCAAATCAGCACTTTTAAGACTTTAGGTAAAGTGAAAACGTCTGTGTTTATTTGTTTTGGCAGTCGTTGATACCTTTAGCAATACTTATTCTTGATAAAGGTAACAGTAATTACTGATACAAAGAGGAAAAAGTCCCAAAATGTCTGCACTTCTACTTAGTACATCAGCTGTAAGCTGTAAAAAAGCATTTTTAGATCCATGGAATTTGCCACATGCAGTTATTTTGTCACAAACTTGTTCCATCCCTGTCATTATACACACGTTCACTGTTTTTTCAACCCTTAAGGACGAGATATACGCTTTGCGCAACCCTATGGTCGATAAGGGGTTAACTTTCTTTGAAACTCAGTGCTGTTCTCCTCTGTATGTGTATGCATGTGTGTATATGCAATGACATTGTATGCATGTGTGTATGTGTTTGTTAATATATATATGTGTATGCATGTGTGTTTGTATATACATGTGTAAGAGTAGGCATGTGCAAGTGGTTGTGTATATATATTTGAGTATACATATGTGTGTGTATATGTTTATGCGTGTGTGTGTGTATGAATGCGTAGACATTACAGTTTGTGTGCATGCTTATGTATTCGTATTGACCTGAGTGTGTGTATGTATGTGAGTGCACATCTGTGTGTATATATGTGAGCGCACGTGTGTGTGTGCGTGTACATATATATGTATGTATCTATATGCATGTATTGTGTCTGCATGTAAGTGTGTATGTGAGTGTAAGTATATGAAATTAATGGTGTGCCAGTATGTAAATGTGTATATATGTATGAATGTGTGTGTATGCGTGTGTATGTGTGTTTGCAATGTATGTTTATATGTGTGTGTTTGTGTGATTGTCTATGTGTGTATATGTAGGTGTGTATATGTATGTATGTGTGCGGGTGTTTGTGTACATGCGGGTGGGTATGTGTATGTGTCTACTTACGTGTGTGTGTGCGTGTGTTACCTGACTGTATCACTGTTTGAAGTAATGTCCCATCCACTCGTGAGAATGCCCCAATATGATAACCACATACTAATAATGCCTGTGATGTGAGCAGTGTATCCTTCTCCTAGGTTCTCACTGTAGGTGCCATAAAAATGAAGGTTGGTGTATCCAGTTGTCCTCCCCTCAGCATGTACACAAACACCTGCTTGGTCCACAGGACGCATACAGGGAGATCATTGCATTGATTCCTTGTGCATGTTTGAAGGAGTCTATCTTATCTTTCTATGATTTGCATGTATTGGGATTCTGACTTTATAAGATGCAAGAGAAAGCCCTTTCTGTCAACAGGAATCTCAGATCTCCTACTAGCAGTGTCCTTCTTCGTTAGCCCTTGGTGGCACTACTCCAGTTATCTGGCATTATTTCATTGTGGAAATTCTAAATCACGGAATGCACTAATTAAGGGGATAGTAACACTTAAGATAGAACAAAACATGGGGGTTATCTTGCTGAGTATAATAAGGGCACTCCCACAGCAGAGGTATGTTTTCTTACAAAATCATTGCAGCTCAAACTTGCACTAAATTGGTTGCAGTACTTTCATCTGCCGAATCATCATTGCAGCGCTGTTGCTACAGCAAATTGACAGCAAACCTCATTGGGATGCTGTAGCAACAGTCCCACTGTAAAATTTGGGGCTATAAGGGTATTGCTACTAAAATGTCAAATATGAGTTATAATAACGTTTGAATAAAACACATTTCAGCAGTGGATGTATCCTTGTTTAACTCAGCAGGATAAACCTTGCAATATTATTTTTACCATACTAAGCGTTGCTATGCTTAATGTGCCTACTGGCTACCAGAGGTGTAAAAGTCAATGCCCATATTTATACAAGCAAACTGGAGTTATTCTGGAGTAAAACCATCTGCACCATAGGGAACAAAGAGAAACTCCTAAATACCCGTGTAACTGAATACATCTTTTTAATCCATTGACTGCTAGAGAGGTCTCTAATGCATTGGGACCACTCTAGCATTCAAGGGGTTAAAAGACAAAGTATTTGAACAGGGAATTTTATTTTCCCCTCTATGGTGTATTTGGTTTACTCCAGAATAACACTAGTTAAAATTATGAATCTTATGTATAAAAGTCAACTGGAACAATTCTGGAGCAAACCAATTGCATCGTATGTAGAAAATAATCATTATGTAAAATATAATCGATTTTAATTGGGCTTTTAACCCCTGAATGTGAAATAATGCGTTGGAGGCCTCTCTAACCCAATATAAAGCAAGTGGAGCGTGTATTTGTCCTCTACAGTGTAGTTGGTTTGCCACAGAATTACCCCACATTGTGTACAAAAGGTTCCATGAATGCGTTGCAACTTTCCTCTTGCATGCTAAGGGTTAAATCCTTGGAAGCTTGTGAGGTCTTCAGTGGTGGCTGATTAATTGCATTGAATGGTAGGGGGAGCGAAAGCACCTTCTCTCAGCCACTTTTTAGTGATGATCAGTTTATAAAATTACAGGAATAACTCTGGGTTCCTACTGTATAGAGGGCCGAGTGAGATGTGTGGTCAAAGGGATGAGAGTGGGAGAGAAAGACATAGATCAAAGGAAAGAGACAGACAGACACTGAGAGAGAGGGAGAGACAGAAACACATAGTAAGATATATACGAGAGAGATATGCACACGTAAGGATAGAGAGAGAGTAAGATGTAAGAGAGGGAGAGAGATACACGCACACAAGGAGAGAGAGAGAGAGAGAGAGAGAGAGATAGAGAGAGAGACATTAAAAGGAACAAGACAGAGAGCGAGAGAGAGAGAAAAAAGAGAGGAGTGAGAGACAGGACCAGGAGAGATGAGGGAGATGAATCGATATGATGCAGCTGTCGAATTAGAAAAGGAGAAATCAGCATCCACACGTCACCTGCTAAGTCATTTATTTAAAGTCTGAATACAAAGAGGTGGAAAAATATTTTCTTTTAATTAACACAGTTGTAGCTGAGATGCTTGATTTACAGACTAAATCTGGTGGTTGATGGTTTTATTATCACAATTTTAATAGCGTATTTCAAATATTGTGTCATAAGAATTCAGCATCCCTAGGCACACACACACACACACAACGAATACATTGTTATAAAATATTCAAGCATTCAATAAGTATATGCATTTTAGTGTGTGTGTGTGCAAGTCTGTGTCTTTGTGTGTGAGAGTGCATTCATATATGCATGTATGTCTATGTATGTATGTATGTATGTGTGTGTGAGTGTGTGTGTCTATTTATGTATGCATATATGTATGTAGTTATTTATGCGTGTGTGAGTGTGTATATGTATGTGTGCATCTATGTGTCTATATATGTATATGTGGGTGTGTGATCGTGTGTATGTACTGTATGTATGAATGAGTATGTGTCTGTGTGTTCCTTCTTTTTATGTGATCGAAAATAGTTTTCAGAGGCAACATTTCCTCGATTAAAGTGAGCGATGTGAATTGGATACAAGTATGTGTGACACCCTCATTTTAATTAAGTTATTGAAACTAAAGCTGTATTTTTTACTTTTATCAGTTAAATAAATGTCAATGAAATTCAACAGATTAAGAAATTGGCAGAATGATGTGAAAACTATTACAAATATTACAGTAGAAATACAAATACGTATTACATTGTTCACAACAGTGATAGAATTAATGATACCAAGCAACTAAGCTCTATTTGAACAATAAAGAGGATACATTGTTGAACTGACCATTTCTAGCGAGTGAATATATCAGATGCCAACCCTGTTTTATAACACAACAGAGCATGTATCTCTATAAAGGCAGAAGTTTAGCAAAGTAAAATAGTTTCAGTGGGATCTCTGTGGCCTTTGGTGCATGAAGTGCTCTAGGTTTGCTACAGATTTACTAAACTTTTGCTTTGATGCACAAACCCTAAAGCAACATTATGTAAAATAGGGCTGGATTATTTCGCCTGCAAAAATATTGCCATTTGATTTTGGCTTATAAAAAATCATAATAAAAGTTATTTGAAAATTTGGAGACACCACAATTGCATTCATTTGCAAGTTGCAGCATTGGATTCTGGGAGTGCAATGGAAATATTTCATGCTTTGGATTCTTCGCCTAAAACTGTTTTTCTGAAATGTTTCAGACATTTATATGTATTACATATGTACAGTTTTTCTCTCACCGTAGACTTGTTGAATGTTTGAGATAAATCAGTAATACTTGATCATCGAAACGTTGTGCGTGTGAGTGCTGCTCAGCCTGAAAATATATACTAAGTTTCAATCACTATATGTATTGCTTCAGTTGCTGATGTACTAAGTACAGTTAGAGCAATTAGGGATCATGCTGTTTTATATGGTATACAACAGCACAAGAAGGTACTGCCACTGATAAAAGGGAACAGTTGGATGGTTTGTTATAACTGTGTCAATTTTGGCGCAAACCAACTGCACCATGTTAGAAAAATTAGTATTTTCATATCGTTGCCTGGTCTGCTAAGTACATATCAGCCTCACGTTCTTCTATCAACAGAGAAACCCAAAATACATAACTAGTTGCAAATAACCAGTGTAAAGTGTACTGACCCGATTTAATAACCATCCCAGTGCCAGAGGGGTATCCATAGCATTGTGAATCAATGCGTTAATGTCCCTCTGGCACTCAAATGGTTAATGTTTCATTTTATCAGCAGGAGAGTACACGTTCAAAGATCTGCTTTGACCATTTCACAATTAAGAGTGTTAACAGGCAGAAATCTGTGGATCTATAATTCAGCCAAACTGGAATGGTAATAGGGCTCTGATGAGATAGTAGAGCCTATTTGACTGTATTGGTGTGATATCTGTCTTCATAAAATCCACGCCACTTCTACTGATGTGCGATCTGGATAAATTAATGGGGAAAGGATAATTTGAACTCAAGGACATTAATCCCAACATCTATTGCGTGTCAGCCAGAATGACAGTGGGCGGGTTAACCGTTTGAGTGCCAGAGGAAGTGTGCAGTGCATTGGCAACCGGAGCGGACTCGAAGGGTTAAGAGGTGTTTAAAAAAAAAAAAGAAAAAAAAAAAAGTACTCTTAACTATTTGATTGCCAGAGCGACGCCGGCCCACTTTTTCACACCTCTCCATTGGTTAAATTCAACCGCGAACCAAGCTTATTTATCAGCCTTCCAAACTGCAGTGCTTAATGATGCGATCTCCTTGTTCAATTCCAGGTTTCTAGATTAGTCAGACAAATTTAAAGCACCTGCAGGAAGAGCAATCCCATGAATAATGGGGTCTGTTCTGCCATTTGTTTTCTGTATAATGATGAATATTTTTTTTGTCTTAATGATATATTTTAGTTGATTTATTTATAGGATCCTTCTAACGCAGTGGGCCATGTGCCCAGCACAATAGTAGAGAAATTCTGGGGCAAAAAACAAACCCTGCATCATAAATGACATGTAAGAAAATCCCACTCCCCGTTGATTGTTTTAATAAAGATGCTTTTTTTAAACCCCTTATATGCCAGAGACATCTCCCACACATTCAGTATGCAAGTGGTGAAAATCTCAGTTTAAAAGAACGCGACATTTTACTTTTACTCATATGATCCAGTTGGTCCGCACCACTTGTTTTAGATACCAGAACGCATTTTGTTACTTAACCCTTTGGGTGCCAATGGGCGTGCAACGCATTGCAAAGCAATGAGTTGCACACCTCCCGGCCACTCACAGGGTTAAGCCTTTAAAACCATGACGGGTATGCAACGCATTGGTTTTCAATGCGTTGCACATACCTCTTGTCCTTGCTCATCTCGTATCTTATTTCATTGTGATTTTGATTCCACGTTTTGCATTCCTCTTTAATTTGATATATTTTAGCATTCTTCGCTATATATACACACACACAGCTTTGTGCTCTCTGTTCCTTCCCCAGTTTTTTACCCCAATTGCCCCATTTTTACTCCACCCCCTCCCTCACCACTTGCCTCTCTCTGTCTCACACACTCTGTATATCAGCACATTTCCCTGCCTTTTGCTTAATGATATTTTATTGATTAACAAGGAGCAATGGGGTGTCTCAGAATGGGAACTCACGCTAGCATTGCTCAATTATATTTTACTAATTACTAAAAGGACCTCTTTCCAAGCTCCAGTAGGGATGTTCAATTAATAACAGTCCTGGAGCAAAATTAAGAGCACTGTGCATTTTAGCAGAGAGGGCAAATTATGGATTAGCATCTGACCAATAGTAACGCGTCTGTGTGCATTATATACATACACACAATGACATTTCATTATCTAATATATTCACATTTAGATAGTCATTATCTAATATATTCACATGTAGAGATAGATAGATAGATAGATAGATAGATAGATAGATAGATAGATAGATAGATAGATAAATGAATAGATATATAGATAGATAGATAGATAGATAGATAGATAGATAGATAGATAGATAGATAGATATAGACAATTCTGGGAATTTGCACTGAGGGGGAAAAGTAAACATTCCCATTTATTTAAATGGATCCCTTAATCCACTGATTGCATTGCTTCGAAATGCGTTGGAGTGTTAATAAGTTTAAGTTTAAAATCCAGTACAAACGCACACACAACGCACACACATATACACGAACGCACACATACACACACACACACACACACACACACACATATCTATATACACACGCACATATTTATACACACTTATAAATAAACACATACGAACACAATCACTCATATATACACACGTACGTTCTTACGCACAGACACATTTATACACACACACACACACACATATATATACATGCATATACATACACACTCTATACATATGCACACATATACATAGAGTTATGCAAGCACACTCACACATAAACACACACACAAACACACACACACATATGCACACACACTATCTCTCTCTCTCTCTCTCTCTCTCTCTCTCTCTCTCTATATATATATATATATATATATATATATATATATGCACACACTCTCATACACACACATATAACACTCTCACTCATATACACACACATACATTCTGACACACACACACACACACACACACACACACACACACACACACATCCATACACAAATAAACATGCACATTTAAACACTCACTACATTTCTGAATTAGACGTACAGTCATCTATGGGTTTAAGCTTTCCCAGGATGGCTTGGAAAGTCCTATAGATTTTAATTATCTTTTCCGTGTAAATCTAAAGAGGAAACTTTCCCCAGAGTCCGCAGATCTGCTTCTGTTTGTTTACATCCTCTATCTGTGCCCAGGATTACTATGTGCTGGATTCAAAAGATACTGTTGCAAGATTCCCACAAGGCCCCTTTCTTCCTACCTTTTAGCAATCCCTTCAAATCCCCAAATCCCACCTGGGATCCCTGTTTTTTGTCCTCCTAAATACAATCTTCTAATGCACCTGTTTGCAATTTTCCTGTTTTTAATGTTTGCAAAGACACAGCAGTCAGAGGTTGGCTTTTCTACACCATTCTTATTGATCTGGCTGATAGATGGAGATGTATTATGAACAATACAGTGATATTCTGTGCATATACCTATCTAGAATCAGGCTTTTAGATAATAACACTCTGAACCTTCAAGGATATGCATTCTGAAATGTTTTTCAATACTAATCAAGCTTTCCTGATAAATACTGCTAAATCAAGGAAGGGGGAACAGAAGGAGGTGTATGTCTCAGTAGACAATGCATTAAAATGAAATACCAAATATTTTTATGGTAATGCTTCTCCCTGTAAATGGGATTTGTTGCCAAATGCACATTAAAATACACACTCCCCTTTTTTGTCTGAAATACAGTACTTAAGGTATACACTGGTGAGTTGGAGAAAGGAAATGCTTTGCGTTGTAGGATTGATTTCAGTGTTTTTGCAACAACAAAAAGGTGAAATCCATTACGTTTAGACAGGTTGTCAAGTTTTGAAATACTAAGAAATATCAAATGAGATTTGTAAAAAGTGAGATAGACACAGACATAAGGCCTTATGTATAAAGGCACAGTGGACCAATTCCGGGACAAACCAACAGCAGATGGGACAAATAAACATCCCCAACAATTCTACTGATGTAAACTTGACGTTTAACCCCTTGTATGCTAGATAGATCTCCTACCATTCAAGAGGTTAAAATACCCGTTTGGGTAAATGATGATTTTTGGCTGTCCCTCTATCTATCTATCTATCTATCTATCTATCTATCTATCTATCTATCTATCTATCTATCTATCTGTCTGTCTATCTATCTATCTATCTATCTATCTATCTATCTATCATCTTTCTTTCTCTCTCTCTCTCGCTCTCTCTCTGTCATCTCTCTCTCTCTTTCTCTCTCTCTCTCTCTCTCTCTATCACTGTCCGTCCGTCCATCTACCTGTCTATCTACCTGTCTATCTATCTATCTATCTATCTATCTATCTATCTATCTATCTATTATCTATCTGTCTATCTATCTATCTATCTATCTATCTATCTATCGATATGTCTGTTTGTCTATCTATCTATCTATTATCTATCTATTATCTATCTATCTATCTATCTATCTATCTATCTATCTATCTATCTATCTATCTATCATCTTTCTCTCTCTCTCTCTCTCTATCTCTATCACTGTCGGTCCGTTCATCCGTCTGTCTGTCTATCTCTCTCTCTCTCTCTCTCTATCTGTCTCTGTCTAGTCTATCTGTCTACCTGTCTATAGTGTGTGTGTGTTTTGTTTGTTAATACTCAACGGCCCTAATATATAAAGGCAAAAGGGGAGTTATTCTGGGGTAAACCAACTGCTCTTCTGTAAGTGACAGTTTAACACTCACAATATTACTACTGAATGCTAGATAGGTCTCCACCGCATTGGAAATGTTGGTTTGCCCCAAGAACATCCACATTTTGTCTTTATAAAAGTGTGTGTGTGTATATAGACATGTATCAGCTGATGTGTTGTTTCTTCTCTTTCCCTCACGTTAAGACTTCTTAACTTAATCCTGCCCAAACAAAGCAGACTGCCTGTATCAAATGTTGTAAAAATCCATTTCATTGTGGGAAAATCAAAGGTTTTCTCTTTTCATTATAAATTACAAACTGTAATGAGAGAGACAAACTCCTTTCTATTCAATAGCAATTTGAAATAGCTTAGGCTTCCCCCTCATCACCAAAGAACATGACAATTATTTGATAAAAATAAACTTTATGAATAGGTTTAGTGGTATTTGGGGTATTAGAATGATAGAGCCTTCTAGTATTGATAGGCCATATTAATGCTTGTGCTTGTGAACAGACTGATGCTTTAAAATGGCGAGTTATAGATTTTATTCAGCTCAATGTAACTCTTCAGTCTGGTTTTCTATTGACCTAAAAGACTTAGGAAAAACACACACACAAATGATTGGAACTTTTTCAATATCAATTTGAATATTTGTTATGGTCTAAGAAGGAGGCAATCAAGTTACAAACTGAATATAATATTGCAGCTGAGGTGTGTGCACGAGTGTATGTGTGCGCGCTCTCGAATGTGTGGGTGGATTTGGGATTCATTTTGTATATACATTAGAAGTAAACAATAAGGTATATGTATATGGCCATAACTGAGCAATTCTGTAACAGCGCAGTTTAATTCTTATGACCATATACTCAAAAGGAAAACAGAACAATTTTGGGTCAGATCAATTGCACCATAGAAGACAACTGCAGATTCTCAAAAAACTCCATTGATTGAAATTGGAGTTTTAAACCTCGAATGCGTTGGAGACCCCATGGCATTCAATGGGTTAAAAGCCTCATTTAAATCAATGGTCATTTTCATATTTCCCCTATGGTGTCATTAGTTTGACCCATAATTATTCCAGTTTCCTTTTGACCATATGGAAGTTGAGTTAAACAGAAATTGTAACCTCTTAAATGCTAGAGGCCCCTTGAAGATCTCTTTAGCCACGGATGGGTTAAATGTTCCTTTTGAATTGTTTCGCTTTTGATTGTATACATCTGTCCTTTTTGGGCTGTATCCTTTAACCCCCTGAAAATACAGCAGAAATATTTACAGGCACCTTACATAGATGCTTCCTCAGGAGAAACTGATTAAAGCTTTGAAACATTGAAAACATATGGAACACATAGAAAAATAAAAATAAGAGTGAATATATCTATATCAGCCTAACACATACAGACCCCCACACACAGACCCCCCACATATAGACACACACACAGGCCCCCCCACACACACACAGACACCCCCCCACACACACACACACACACATACACACACACACATTTTCTATAGTAATATTTTACTAGCTGGCTATAAAAGTGATGATGGTTTTACTGTAGTTCTCCTTAGTACATCAGTCGCTAGTATGAATATAAAGTAAGTGTGTGTGAGAGAGAATAATATGAACATATATATATATATATGAAATCTCTCTCTCTCTCTCTCTCTCTCTCTCTCTCTCTCTCTCTCTCTATATATATATATATATATATATATATATATATAATGTGTGTGTGTGTGTGTGTGTATGTGTGGCGTTTCTTCCCAAGAATGCATGAGTGCAGACAAATATTCCACAAACAGGTAGACATTGTAAATATTCCTTAGTGGCCACATAAGTGTATACAAAATGTAAACCCCTACATTTCTAATCTAAACATTGAATGTGATGTAATTAGAGGAATGTAGTGCTTTGCATGTTGCATCCAAGGAACTTAACTTCTTACAACAGCTTCCTCTTAAATATGTTGCCAAAATAAGATACGTATGGGACCCAAAAAATCCCCCCCAAACCAAGCACACGCTCACACACACATAAAACATGAACAGAGGGACAGATGTCAGACAGCAGTCTGTGCTTCTTCCATTGATACGTCCTGTATGAGGAATGGTTGACCAGTCCTCCCCCATTGTCCGCTCATATGTTGCGCTTAAGTGAAGAGTGAGGTCCAGACACAAGAGGAGATTTTCCACAGAGCTCACTATATATATATATATATATATATATATATATATATATATATATATATATATATATATATATATAAATACACACACGTCATCATCATATCATCAGTCAGCCACTGTCGATCCACTGCTGTAGGATGAAGGCCTCCTCAGCAAGCCAAATTTGTGGGGGTGGGTGTATGTATATGTGTGTGTGTGTGTGTGTGTGTGTGTGTGTGTGTGTGTGTATATATATGTGTAAATATGTATATGTGTGTGTGTGTGTGTATATATATGTGTGTGTGTATGTATGTGTATGTGTGAATGTAAAGTTGTAATGATGGAAGCACATACTCCTACATTATTTAATGTCCAGTTGCACAATCATATAAGAACTATACAGACAGTAAAACGAGGCAGCACCAGTGGGACGTTTCAGCATTATAAAAGGCAATATTGGTGCTGCCTTTTTTTGCCCTCTTTGGTCTGTCAAGCAAACAGGGATCGAAACGTTGCTGAACAAGTTGGGGGTAATGCACTACGGCGTGATAAAGAGATGATAAAGTGGAGATGCCTTCTCCAGTTGTTTCACTTCTCCAGTTCCTATGTTATTCTATAGAGTCTACGCACTAAGAGCTCCAAAGATTAAGATATCTTAGTGCATTGGCTCTATAGAATAACGCTGGAATTGGCCTTAGTTCATTACCCCCACTGATACGTAAAAAGATAAATCTCTGGGCACGCAGCTTTCATCTATCTATCTATCTATCTATCTGTCTGTCTATCTGTCTGTCTGTCAACTATTTATGTAGATATATCATGAATTACAGCAATAAATACAATTCATCATATTCCCGTTTTTAACAGGTTTTTTATGTCTTAGATTCTAGAGAGGAGATCTCCCTAGCGTTCAGGAGTTTGAAAGCTCCATTAAGCCTTTGAGTGCCAGGGGGTATCCAAAACATTGCATTGCTAGGCGCTGGATACAGCTCTGGCCCACAAAGGGTTAAACCAGGGGAGTTTACATTTTCTCCCTCTGGTTCAGTCTATCTGCCCCAGAAATGCTGCAGATCTACTTAGTATATCAGTCTAATTCCCACCATGACAGAGTATAGATGTGCAGAGAGATCTGCCCTGTAACCATAATTCCGGTTCAGTAAGTCACTGTCAGAGAAGGCACCGGCTTCCTTATTGTACCGGGAGCCAGTGCTGGCTGCATGCACAGCTTGGTGCCTGTGTAAGAATAGAGATCTCCCGTCCCTGCTCACTGTGCAATGTGGTCGCCTGGAGTTGGACAAGGAAATGTGCTTATCGATGAGCTGAGGGATGCTGACGTCAGGCTGTGCTGGCTGTGAGACTGAGGCTGGCAGGAGGTCTGACTCTGAGCTCCAATATTATCTGCAGGTTTTCAGCACTAGACACACCACAGAGCCAGGACCAGCACCATCAATTGGGAGAAGAGAGAGGACCTCCAGCCAGCATTCACAGGCAGCCATTATATCCAAGGGGAAGGAGGGGGAGAGAGAGGGAGCAGGGAAAGCTCATCAAGTCATGCAGGATTGACTGCAAAGGGGAAGGTAATCGATGGCAAAGCTTTGAATCTGAATTAGCCTGGAAAGCAAAAGGAGAAGAAAGGCGAGGAGGAGGAGGGGGAATATACAAGGAATCTTGTTAGGAAAATGGAACTTACAATGGAGAATTTAGGGAACCTACACAGTGTGTCCCATTCCCAAGCCGGGGAGCTTATGAGCTCCTCTCACAACAGGCAAGCATCCCACAGGAATCTAGTGTCCCATAGCCGACCTGCCATGGTGACCAGTATGGCTTCCATCCTGGACGGAGGGGAATACAGACCAGAGCATACACTGGCCGGTCCTTTGCATCCAGCCATGAACATGTCCTGTGAATCCCCATCAGGTATGAGCCTCAGCAGCACCTACACCACGCTGACCCCTCTACAGCACCTGCCACCTATTTCCACGGTGTCTGACAAGTTCCACCATCCGCACCACCACCACCATCATCACCACCACCAAAGGCTGACTGGCAATGTGAGCGGGAGCTTCACCCTGATGAGGGATGAGAGAGGTTTGGCATCCATGGGAAACCTCTACAGTCACTACCCAAAGGACATGTCAACAATGGGTCAACCGTTGTCTCCTCTGTCAAACGGCCTTGGTACTTTGCACAGCTCACAGCAGCCGCTGGGCCCCTATGGTCCTGCAGGTCATTTAAGTAATGATAAAATGTTGTCACCCAACAGTTTCGATTCCCATGCTGCCATGCTATCCAGGAGTGAAGACCACCTGACCAGAGGCTTGGGTGCTCCGGGAGCTGGCATGATGCCACATTTAAATGGAATGCATCCGCATGGGCATCATCACCCCTCATCCAATGGTTCCATAATTGGGGACAGGGAGAGACAGGCGTCAGCCTCGGGGTCTCAGGCTGGTGGCAATGGTCAAGTGGAGGAGATTAATACCAAAGAGGTGGCTCAGAGGATCACAGCCGAACTAAAGAGATACAGCATACCTCAAGCCATCTTTGCTCAGAGGATCTTGTGCAGGTCTCAGGGAACCCTGTCTGATCTTCTGCGAAATCCCAAACCTTGGAGTAAGCTTAAGTCTGGACGGGAGACCTTCAGGAGAATGTGGAAGTGGCTCCAGGAGCCAGAGTTCCAGAGAATGTCTGCTCTGAGGTTGGCAGGTAAGGGCACCATTTTCTAGACAAAACATTAAGCTTTGTGTATGAAAACATGTAAAATGTTACAACAACAAATTCCACTGTAGAATCATCTGAAAATTCAGACTGGGGCAGTTATAAGTGGCTTAATTGCATCATTAGTATTCTTCTTTTTATTTATTTTTTATTTTAATACAAAGTGTGCCATAAAATTAGCTCCATCGTTAGATGGTTAGGTTATCATGGATTCAAAAGGCGCAGCATCTTTACTGTGCATCCTAACGCATGAGTAGCTATAACTGATCCGCCATCTCCTCCTGATCAGGAGACATGAGAGTTTAGCACCCATATAACGTTTGCTCTTGTGGGGAATATGACTACACGGGAGGGGGAGTGACTTGATCAGCTGAGTATGATGGAAATTGTAGTCCAACATCAACTTGAGGGATGCTGGTTGCTCACTCGTGGCCTATGCAAAGGTATCTGTGAACATATTTGTGCAAAACCTGTCCTGTGTTTCTTTATTTCATACTATTCATTTTTGGAAACCCCCTCTCTCAAAATCTTGGTTTACCCCTGAGCTGTTTAGATCTCGCAGCTTATAGATATCTTTGATTACTGAGAGAGAGCGAGAGATATACACACACGTGTGTGTGTGTGTGTGCATAATACCGCTGGTACGCATACACACATAATAAAATAGCTAGTCCTACAGCTGTAGTACAGTACTATATTGGCCTTTACACCCTGAGCAGGCCTATTGTCTGAGAGGTTTATATTCATTTGGAATTTCCCTTTAACAGGGGTTAGCACACGGAGTTGTTGTTGGACTACAATTTCCAAGACTGGTGTTTTTTTCCAACAATGGCTAGAGGGAGTGTCTCTTTGATAGTGAGAAATGAGTATGCTTAAAACCCTTTGAGCACCAGGGGCTTACGCAACGGATTGCATAGCAATGGGTTTCTCCCCCCTTTGTATCTCAAAGGGTTAATACAGACCCATTCTCTCAGCACTTATCTTTGTTTACTTTATCAATCTTTAGGCTATTGGCTGCCACCTGAGGCTCTCCAGCTGTTGAGAACAACAAATCCCATCATCCCCATCCATACAGCATTTCTTTCTTGTTGACCTTCCCGGATCACACGTGTTGTACAATATACATATCCACTTGACTCCAATTCTTCTCAGGCCATCATTCCCCACTAAGTAAAAGCTTAACTCAAGTAGCAAGGGAGTCAGGTACCACTGAGCGCTTATAAGAAAAAAAGGTGGTTATTTTGCACAATGCAAAAGTAGATAAACCTGTATCATAGCACAAAAATTCCGAAAATGTCCATTGATTTAAATGTGGCTATTAACCAATCCGTCCTTATGTATAAGAAAGTAATACAATCCTGGAACAAACCAGAATAAGATGCAAATACATATTTAAATGGGGCTTTTAATCTTGAGAAGGGACATATAAATCCTCACATTACCTTTGATTCAAATGAGGATTATAACCCTTTGATTGCCAGCGTTGCATATCCCTCAGAACACAAAGGGAGTGTGAGAGAGTGTGAGAGAGGCCTCACACCTATTACTTCGTCATTAGTTCATAGGACGCAATTGGTTTGCGCCAGTATTGTATAACATTTCGGTTTATTCATATATACAATTCAGTCCTCGAGTGGTCCTCGAAGCTTTTCGAAACAAAGCAAATTTCAAGCAATTGACATTTTAAGTTGCTCCTCACAGTGCAGAGAGTTTCCTCAGAATTGCTTCACATTTCCTTGTGATTGTGGCAGCGTGTGGAAGAAAATATGAAGGAAACCCAGATGACAGCGTTAGCAGGAGGCTAGGTTGGGGAGTCCAGAGGTGCAAGGTATGGGGGAGTAAGAGGAGATTCACAGTTGTTATGGCAGACAGTAGAAGACAATGGGGCTCATTAAACAAAGCAACTACACTACAGGTGTCAAACATTAAAGTCAAAACTTATCATTGATTTACATGGGGATTTCACCCCCTTGAATACTAGTGAGATATCCAATGCACGAGCTCTCTGTTATTCAAGGGGTTAAAAGACCCATTTAAATCCTTAGGAGTTTCATTATATTTCTCTCCTGTGACGTAGTTGATTGCCCCAGAATTGCACCACTGTATCTCAGTACTTCAACCTCTGTGTTGAACAATAAGAAAGAAACCAGTTCAGAACCGTCATAAGTAAACTTCAGGGATGAATCCAGCAGCAGTGAAGGTGTCAGGTGGAGAACAAAAGGTGAGCTGGGAGACTGGAGGAGGCTACTATGAAGACTGCTGTGGGAGAATCAGGAGATGGCCATGTTGAAGAGTCAAGGGAAAGACCATATGTGTGTAGTCAGGAGGACAGGAGATGCGGGGGATGCTGGATGAGGTATGAGGAGAAGCGCCATATATATGTTTCAGGAGGGAACCAGATGTGGAAGTAAAATTATGGATCTAGTTGAGGTATCAGGAGAAGAGAAACTGTTCCCTACATCCTCCCTCAGCTGCTTCTCTGCCTATCGATCCATACTAGGCCTCTTCATCTCACAAATGGCAGATCCAATCAATTATCTATAGCGCGCAGTCAGTGTCACAAGGGATCTGTCCCTCTCCTGTCCCACCGACTCTATCTTATCTGGACTCTGCTTATAGTGGCTGCTCTCTAGTTCTATCTCCTATATATTTCTCTCTCTGACACACACACACACACACACACACACACACACACACACACACACACACACACACACATCTATCTATCTATCTATCTATCTATCTATCTATCTATCTATCTATCTATCTATCTATATATCTATCTAGTAATTCTATATTCTTTCTAACCTTTAAAGAGATATCAGATATATACTACTGTTTAAACGAGAACTAAGTATACTGTACATTGAGAGTAATGTTTGCGTTTTTGGGATATCTTCCAACTGACTAATATGCATGATAAGTATGCGTTTATACATTGTTTCAGTGTTTGCACATGTGCATAAATAATGTAGGGATGACTACCAAAAGCATTATGTACTCACGGGGTACATTTTTAAGGGCATGTATACATGCATGCACCCACATGACTTATGACAAGATGTGATCAAAAATGCAATGTATTAAGTCGACGTTTCGGCCATGCTTGGGTATTCATCAAGGCAATTGTGAAACTCGAGTGTCAATTTGTTTGCGTTTAAAAACGTATAATAATGTGTGTGTGTCTATATATAAAAGTGCTTGTGTGTCTGCGTGGGTGTGTATATGATTGCCATTTCCAAACAATTGTATACAGCTGAATATGTGTAAAGATGGACAAACATACAACGTGTGCATTCACTTGTGCGTGTGAGAGAATGTGACCACTATGCCCAAGAAAAATAATATATGCCGAATCGTTGACCAGTTTATTTGCTTTTAAAAGTTCCTACCCAGTATATATATATAGAGAGAGGGAGAGAGATAGAGAGAGAGAGAGAGAGAGAGAGAGAGAGAGAGAAAAACCTTCCCATTATCTATCTATCTATCTATCTATCTATCTATCTATCTATCTATCTATCGTGCAGATGGTTTATTCCACAATTTATCCAGTTTCTCTTAGTACATCAATGTCATAATGCACTATACATGTTAGTATATTTGCATAAATGCTGAGTCGTGTGTACATAACCTCTGTAATATTGAACGTGTAAATAAAATGCCACATTGTACAAGCGTGTGATTACAACAAAGGTCTCTTCATACTATTCAACACAAATGATGCTGACAAAGAAATTGGGGGATTTATACTTGACTTACCCTAGGGACTAAAAGGGTTAAACCGTGGGCCCAAACGGGCACCCCCTTTCATTTTTTCCACATTTTCTGTGTGCCATACGGACTAAAAAATTATAAAAATTCTGGAGCAAACCAGGGAAAGGTAAGAATGTAACCCCCTGAATGCTACAGATGTCTCCAACACATTGTGAAGCAATACGATGGAGACCGCTGTAGCATTCAAGGGGTTAAAGGTCTCATTTAAATCGGTGTGATTTTGGGGAAGTATTATTTATTCCCTACAGTGCAGTTGGTTTGCCCCGGAACTGCTTCACTTTTCTTTGGAACATTGGGCCCTAAAGCCTGCCTTTTGTCCCCTTTCCTTTTGTACCGTGCACCAATATCTTGTCCCCTTTCTATTGTCCCAAATATATATAGTTTAGTCCAGTCTCCATAGTCCTTTGCGGTGAGGTTGCAGGCTACTCCGAGTATGCAGTATTCATATGCCTTTAGTGTAATTCAGATGGCTGTAATTAGGGCAGGATAGTGGCATCCTTTAGTTCCAGTCAATGCCCTATTGAAAAGCAGTTAATAGAATGCAAATTGTTCTGGCTTTACAAGGTTCTGGTAAATAAAGATTTAAACACTGCCACAATTGGCTCTTTAAGTACCTCTCTTGTTCAATCTAATTGAGCACTTTCAGTTTTATATCTTTCTCTCAAATATAAAAATAATCACCTGGGGAACATTCAGACCACTGTATCTGCTGTAGTTACCTATTTAGCTACAGAAATAGTCACGCAATGTATATATATATATATATATATATATATATATATAACACTTTATATACCTCCAACATATAATTAAATAAATAAACACGACGATTGATTTAAATGTGA